>CM042072.1:4818319-5426512 GCA_023512825.1 Liposcelis brunnea | reverse complement strand
CCATAGACAGTGGAAAATTTTTCGAGAAGGAAAATTCATTAATTCAACATGTGATGATGTTTCAATATCTTTTTTTTTTCAATAGGGGGCGAAAAAAAATCCCCCAAAATGATTTATTACGAATGTTAAAAGGAAAGAATTGATGCTGAAAATAAGGGATCGGATTTTGTACGCTTTTTATTTTTTTCCCTAACGCAGCTTTCGATTCTCTCTTCAAACTATTGGAAATCCATTTGTCTTATCCGTTTTTATTTTCGGGGAAATTTCCTTCGCTGCATTTTTAATCGTTTTCTCGGTTATTTGATTTTCCCTCTTTGATAATCGTTTGTACAATATTAAACGGTCGAATGAAAATCGGTATTGATTCGTTTAACAAGAAAGGGAATTAAATTTCAAACTCGTAGCTTTGGGTCATTTTATGCAACAGACCTTGTTGAAATAAAACGCAACATCGATTAAGTCATAGTTGTGGTTTTTTAGCTTCCTACAACTATTAAATTCTCCAAACTCGAGATCCCGCATTTCGTTTCCGACATGAAAACCAAATTCGGGGTTTTGTTGTACTAACTTTTTTTTTGTTGTTATTTAGATTTGTTTTCGCGTGAAACAAGGCTATCGCTCTGTTTTGCTGATTTCTCTTTTTCATTTCCATTTACAAACGCAGGATGTATTGCATGCGGTCGTGAAAGCAAAAAAATAGCGAGTGATTTGATTCGAAAAAAGGTCAGGGTCTGTAGCTAGGCTGTTTTACCTTTGGTCTTATCCTGGCTGCAGCTATTTGAATTGACTATTTGCAGCTCTTGAAGGCGGAAGGCAGGCAGGTATCTTAAAGATAACCAATGACTTTCCTTATCAAATCAGTTCTATTTCGTCCAAAAAGAAAAGAAGCAGACCATGTTACTACCATCCTTGCTTTGCCATTAATTTAGAGTTTTTATTGTAGGTACAACTGAACTAGCGGCATCTCTGCGGAAGTTGCCCTTACTACTCAAAATACGTCGAGGGCAAGGGGTATCAAGAATAATAACATTGGCTATTTGTACAATCTGTGCCGTAGCCCTTGAGAGCTTCTAAAATTTAATTTCAATAGCCTAATCTCGCTATTGGCCTCAATATAAAAATACAAGAATGTAATATATTTGTGCTATCACGAAAATGAATTTCAAGGAAAAACTGAGTGGCAATATTTTGCCACATGCATGACAAAGAAGGAGTCAACCTCAACCTCAGCTGAACCTAACCTGGCAAAAATTCGAGCTGATTAATTAGTTTCTGATGAAGTTGCCTCCTAGGAGACACTGAGCCGCTTGGGTTTGAAGGGCCGCAGCCGAATCCCTCTAGCCGGCAATCAGTTACTCTGATCTAAAGCAGCCCGCACAACCTTGCCGCTCTTGAGGAACTTGTCTTAGAGTATGTTCAGCCCCTAAGACATCACTAGCCCTCATGTTAATCCACAGTCACCTTCTTGCGATTAACACTAAGCCATCAACATAGATTTCTCATCTCTAGTCAAAAGCCGATATTCCCATGACTGACGTCAGCAACTCTTTCATAACCCCAATTATTTTCATCCTACTTAAATTACAACACTCATTTTAACCGCATTTTTATGGTGTACATTTTAACTTTTTCCGTTAAAGAAATAAACTTGATGAGGCATTTCCTACAGCTAAATTACTCAATGAACCAACTAACAACATAATCAATCCCCATTTCTCTCACTCGCACAAGTCGAAAAAAAAACCAACATTTTTTTCCCCTTCTAATCACGAGAAAGAAAAATAAAAATTAAACATCACGACATTCAAGGTAACAATAATCCGAAGTAAGAAAAGCATAAGCCGTTTCCACAAATTAATTATTTTCCTTCGAATTCATCTTGTGCTGTTAAAAAAAGAAAAAGCTCAAAGAGTATCCTTACAAAACTTCGAAGCTAAGGTCAAAAAAATAAACAACGTTCCCTTTTATATTCTAAAAAAAAAAATAATTCGCCTTATATTTCGTGCGAAGAAGGGGGGGAAAAAAAAAAGATTTAAGAACCTCAGAAACAATAACGTATAATAAGCCTTTTGTCTGGAAAATCCTTCTCCTGCCGCAGTCAGCAATAGATTTATTATTCAGATAGATTTATATGTTGTAAAAATATACTCAACTGAAAAAAGGTCCTTAAGAGCTTTTAGAAAAAAAAAGGGGGGCATTTTGATTGAATCATTATTTTTAAAATATTCAGAGGCGGAACTAGAAATTTTTTTAATTAAAGGCGTTAAGGCAAAATTTTTATACTGGGGCCTCAATTTTGACGATAATCTAATTCTTTTGCAGCGTTATAAGGGTTTTCGGATGGGAGATTTGATATGTCTTTGATAGAGTTTTGAGCTGTGATTAGTGGATTAACGTTTGACAACAATAATTCGGATCGATCCGGTTGACTTTCCGTTAAACCCTTTCTGACATTCATTCCCGGATATTTGCCTCTCCTTTTGCGAAGGTTTTAGCATTTAAATGACATGCTTGTATACATAGAGACTAGGCCTTCGTCTACCAACTGAGAATGCGGTTGCTGCTGTTGGTTTTAATCCTGCATGTAGGAAGTTTTAAGGGACTTTTCCTCCATAAATTTTTATTGATTAGGTCCTATCGCGTCACAAATCGGATTAGATCCGCGCGCGATGAAACGTTCCTCGTCCAATGGTCACGGTGCCTAGATAATACTAGTGCTGACCAAAGAGCTCGGTAAACTGTTCGGCTAGGTGCCTTAGGGATGTTTTGGGATTTGTAAAGAGACGTGAGACTTTCTTGTCCGTGATTAAATATGCACACAACTGATTATATTTTCTTTTGTGTCTGATCAATAATGGTTTGTAAATTTCTATTTTAGATTCTTCCTTTTTACCTTCGACTTCCTTGAAAATTTAATCACCATTTAAATTCTTGACTAGTTCTGCATTTTGAAGCCAACACCAACGCCATATAGTAAGATCTCTACGTCCTATCGCTTTTTATTATTTATATTTCTTTTGTGTTTTTCTTTTATTATTTAAAAAGCACATGAAGATACAAGGAAGTTTCTGCACTTTCCCATGAATATTTTATCAAAACTAAACCGAGTTTCTTATAAAAAAGACGATTCAATCGGCTCTTAAACATTTCTCTTTCCATTAAATCATCAATATTGAAAGTAATGTTAAAGTTAACATAGAATAATTGTTTGTTTACTTAATTTTAATACTCTTCTCGAACTTTCTACACGCTTATTCTTCTTTTTTTTTTTCCACGAAACAATATTATTTTCAAATTCATGCATGAATAAATTTTAAACGAGGAAGAAAACTTTGCTTATCAAGCAAAAGGCTAAAAAAAATTAATTAGCAAAATTTTTCCACAGGAAAAAAAAATTCTAGCAATTTTAAAAAAAGCTTCATGGTTCTCGTTTAAAAAAAAGTTTTGCAAAGTGTTCAATATAGGCCACGCTGTCAATGTAAGATTTAATATTTATGAAAAAGCGTAGCCATGCCCGAAAAACATAATCGGAATCTTTTCTTTCGAATATCGATTTTCTCTCAAAATGCGCCTATGTGTTTTTTATAATAAAGCGGAGGAAGTGTTTATAAAGACATCCCGCGTAGTTGATGGAATGGAAAAAAACTGTATTCGCAACTGTTGTAGGCGAACTTCGACAAGGCACGGTCATGTTTACTTTATGTTCCTCCGTTTCTTCCCTCCCGCTTCTATCCTCCTCTTCACGTCAAACAATCTCATTTCCGATTTTTATATTAAAAAATATGAGATTTTTATATATTTTTTCATCTTCTTTTTTTTTAAGGGACATAATCGTTCCGAAATCAAAAACTACCGAGTCGCCAGCAGCGGAAGACGACGCCGATGACGACGGGGATGAAGACGATGATATTTTTTATGATTCGGAAGATGGACAGGATGATGATGATTCGGCTGATCCGTCATCGTGAGTAATATTTCGAAATGAGAAAACTAAATTCGGAGAGTGATTTGAATTAAATTTTTTTTTAATATTTTAGGAGATGCAAAACGTGCCCCATTGTACAGCCGATGTTCCTTTGTGGGACGGATAATAAAACGTATAGCTCTTTATGTAGGATGGATTATCATAACTGCATTCATAGGACGAGCGTCAGGGTCGGATGTAAGGGATTTTGCCCTTGTAAAGGTGAGTTTATCCGAAAAATGGACAAAAAGTTTGAAATCAGGCTACACAACAGGTTTTGCCTTAAAAAAATGAATTTATACGTATAAAGAGCGTAAGGAAGTGGCGACCCCACCGCCCAGTGGCTATGAATACGCCACTGCAAGCAGCCAAGATCGGAAAATCATTAAATATTCCTGGTAGAGGGCAGCAGCCTTACCAGTACTGGCTTAAGGCTGAAAACAATACTGTCAGTTAGGCCTAAGACCAGATATAGCAGAAGGCAGAGTTGTAACAACGGTTTGACTCCTGGACTGCAATGCGGAAGGTGTTGGCAACCCATCGCATTAGTTTTTTCTTGTATAGCCATCGTGGCTAAAGGTTTGCGCTAAAACTGAAGCAATTTTCGCCTTTAGCTAACAATCCTATTTCTTGCCGCATTATTGTTAAAAAATTACAAAAAAAAGCTCTTAAATTTTCATCTGCAAAAATCTTCTAAGCACGAAGCTGGGATTCACCTGGATTCTCATTTCCTTTAATAATATCAGTTAAAAAAAAAGTTATGAAAAACTTTAACTACTACAAGAAAAAAAAAACCTGTAACATGTTTATAATTATAAAAAAGGGAAAACTTTTCTTCTTAGTGCAACAATTTACATAAAGCTCATTAAAGAAACGAAAAATTCATTTTTTTTTCTCCCTCCTTTGGGCATTTTTTTGACCTGACGTCGCTAACTTCTGACGATCCGAACGCAGCACCGCTTTTTACTGATGCTTCTTGATGTATGCAAACAGAATTGAAAAAAAGTATACTTTGCCAAGAGCTTAATAAAATTCTGTTTTTCCTTGGGAATTTATTTAGTATTAAAATATAGGTACCTTGAATAGAAGCTGCCGAAGGGCTTAAAGTTGAATGTACGCCTACGATCATCGGAGATAGAATGTTTCTAATTCGGGCTTTGCTGACCTCTTTAATTATGAAACACTAAACTTATTCTTGCAGAAAAAGCAAATATTGTAGTCTGTCTGGCCCAGCCAAAATCAAGCTCTGGTTATTAGTTCTAAAACTTAATTTGACAGGTTGGGCTGTTTTAATGGGCCCCATGGCTGCAGCTTGATCATCCTGATAGTAAATTTTCAAGAAAGTTTTGATACCAAATGGCTTTGCATTCCTTGTAACTTTAATGTTTATTGACCAATTAAGTGATTTTTTTTTCTTTTTAGATTCCGATCACAATTACAAGAAAAAAATGGAAAGGATGAACAGTTTCATGACCAAATACAAGAACACAGTGGAACACGAAAGAGAAAACAAATACAAATCCGAGAAATTCGATAAATTTTCGGAAAACAAATACGAACCCGATAAACCCTTCAAACCCAACAAATATGATAAATACAGTAAAATGGGAAAAATCGTGTCGGAAAAGAAAAAATTACAGGACAAATACAGTTACGTGCCAGAGGATTTTAAATACGATAACAAACACTACAAATATATCAAATACAAAAAATATAATAAGGTAAGGAAAATATTTAATAAGCCAAACTAAATTCATGGTTTCAATCCCTTAAGTGCAGTTTATTATAAAAATAAAATCTTTAGAATAATCAAATCGAACAATTTTTCAATTTTTTTTTTTGTATTAACTATAATAATAATAATAAAAAAAACATCGTTAGTTTTAATCTTTTAGAAATCTTAGAAAGCTTTTTCTTTTCTTCTTTTGACTCTTTTCTTTGACAGAGAAAAGAAAAAAGAAAAAGATCGAAGTTTTTAATGTCTTTTTTATTCCGGTATTGATTTTTATGCTTTTTTGATGTTTTTTTTCTTGTGAATTCAATTTACGGACAAATTATATAATATTGTATTTGCGATGTCGCTTCCGATCAAGTTTCGCTTCAAACAAGATTTTTCTTTTTGCTGGTTTTGAAAATAAGCAGTGGCGTGTAGACGTTCGATTGCTTGAAATCTTGAGAGAGAAAATGACATCGACGAAAGCCTTCTTAGGCCGAGACCAAGCCGGGCCCTAAAAAGTGGCTTAGCTTAGGTTTGGTGGGATTGCCCGCAGAGCTGATTTGTTGGATCCTCCTTGCCTGCAGAAACGATGCAATCCTTTTTTTAGATGCGTTGTTTAGTTTGTGGGCCTCCGAAGGATGGTGGGCCGTTCGCATCGATTATGCTCGTGAGTTATGCCTTCGGAATTCTCGTTGGGCTCAAATTCTGCTCTCAACAGGCTTGGCACGCTCAAACCAGCCTGAAGCTTAGTATTCTACCATTTTCTAGCGTTGCTACTTTCAAGAAGCTCATTTTGTTCTCTCAACTGCCCGGATTGATAGAACGTCCTAAGCTAACCGCTGCCACCAGTTTATTATTATTCGAGGTTTAAAGACTGAATCCTCTAATTTTAATTTGTAATTGTAGGAGAAAATATAGCGAATTGACGATTTATGCATTCATGCCCGATGAGGACCAATATGCGTGTATTAAACCAGAGAGGATTTCCCCAAATTTCATGTTTAAACTTTAACTTTAATAAAATGTCGGACAAAAGTTTCAAACGTGACATTTGTAAAAAACAATTCAAAAAGAAGTGTCACATAAGTGATCATGCGATGACACATTTCAATGAAAAAATGTTTGAATGTGAATGTTTGACAGCTTCACCTGTTCAGAAAAATAATCCCTCAAGCCCACCTTGGTTTGCCTATTCATCATGGCTACTTCTAGCCGCAAACTTAAAAAAACCTCAGAAAAATTTTTTCCTCATGAAAAACTTGCCTGCTACTGGAAATCAATGCCTCAATAATTTTATTATTTTTTTGTTTAAAGGACGTGTACGGGACGAACACTCCATTCGCAGATGATAAATCTCATAATGAGGTTATCGAAACGAAGCCAAACCGTCCGTCGAAAGAATGTTCTGCAAGCGCTTTGCAATCAATGGGGAATCGATTGTTAGATTGGTTTTCGGTTGTCATGTCGGAAGCTAAAAGGAGGAAACAGCACAATAAAGTTAAAGGTGGGATAAAAGGGAAAGAAAAGTTTTTAAGCTTCTCGGGTAAAAGTTTTGAAAAGCGTTTTTCGAGAATTTTTTTTTAAAACTTTTTTTTGGTTTTTTTATTGCAGGGGATCTTCCTGGTTGGTGCAAAAACGAAGTAAGGTGGATGTTTGGTCATTTGGACTTGGACGGAGATGAGAAATTATCTCTGCAAGAATTATATCATTTGGAACATGATCACGCTGAAAAATGCGTTAAACCTTTCGTTGATAATTGCGATACAGATCGAGACATATTTATATCACCGAAAGAATGGTGTCATTGTTTCGATAAAACGGACAGGCCCTGTGCGGCTGTCAAACGAAGACTCAGCCCTGATTTGGGTAAGTAGGGGATAAAACTGACGATGATTCCTGGCGATTCATAAATTAACAAACGAGTGATCAAATGAATGATTAAATAAATAAATGAGATAGTTGATTGACCAACATCGTGAAAAAATGAAACGAAATGAGCTTGTGAGCGAGGTACGAATGAATAAACGGTTGTTATGAAGATAAATGAGCAGAAGATTAAATAATTGAATGAATGAATGTTCCAGTGAGAGATTGACAGACTGATTGATTGATTAAATGATTGAGCGATCGATCGATTGATTGATTGAGCAATTCATGGACTAATCAATTGATTGAATCAGCAAGCGAAAAATTGATTGTCTACTTATCTCTCACTTTGAATATTCCCTTCTGTTCATTGAATAAGTGATAATGTAAATGAATGAATGGAGATTGATTGATTGACTGGTTGAATGAATGGTCAAGCGAGCTATCAATTTATTGAGTGAAAAAGGAAGAGATTTATAAATTGAATGACTGATCGTATGACTGATTGATCGAGCGAGTGAATGTTCGACTAACTAACAGATTGATCGATCGAATAGATATACATGAATGAATGAGTGAAAGAGAGATTAATTGGTTGAACGAACGAGCGAGTGATTGATTAAATAAATGAGCAAGAGAAGGATTGATAATTTGATGTACTGAATATGTGAATGATCGATTGAGCTATCGAGTTTTCAATTGATTGATTAATAGATGAATGAATGGACTAAATGGTTAAATAATAAATTGGTTGAATTAATGAACCGTTCAAGTGATTTGTTGAAAAAATGAGAGTGAGTGATACATTGATTGAATGAATGATCGAGTGATGAAGGAAGTAATCGATCAGTTGATAAATAAATAAATCAATGAATGGATTAATCAGTGAATGAATGATTGAATAAATTGATGAGTGGGAGAGTAATAATGAATGAATAAGAAAGTGAGTAAACAAGCGAACCACTGTTTGGTCGAATAAGAAAACCGTTAACTAGTAAGATCTGATGTAAAGAAATGAGCACAAGCTAGCAATGACATTAAACGAAAACGAGCAAGAAACATTTTATTTACTTCTTTCGATTAATTTTTTTTTCTAAATATTTTTAGGTACTTACATTCCCGATTGCGACAGTCAAGGATACTTCCATCCTACACAGTGTCATACAGCTGTCGGTATGTGTTGGTGCGTCGATAAACATGGCGTCGAATTTGCCAACACGCGCACAAGGGGTCGACCTAATTGTGGTGAGTATCAAACTTCCCTTAAAACAATTCAACCTATTCTTACTCGCCTAAAAAATTAATCATTTTTTTGTTTTTCAGACTCGGTGTTAGAAAAATCCAAATCAAAACCAGACTCCAACAAAGATAAATTAAGTGAAAAAGACAACATTGACGATGACGACGACGATGAAGATGACGAAGACGATTCAGATCTCGAAGGCAGCGCAGACCAACCGTTGGATTTTTAAACGGAGAAAAACAAAAACTTGTAAAAAAAACAAAGCCGTACTGATGAGGTACTTTTTATTCGTTCAGTTTTTTTTTTTATTATTGCTTTCGCTTTGGTGGATGGTTCTATAAAACTATGCTAGCTTCAAGGTGTTGGGGTTCTTTGTTCTTTCCCAAGCAAAAATTTTTTACATAACACCGCGCTTTTTATTACAGGCTTAGTACTTAGCAAAAAAAGGATTTTTGCTTTTTGAAATTTTATTTTTTAAAAGAATCTGAACACCGCGAGATGAATTCGTAGGAAGTTTTAAATGTAAGCAAGCAATATATTTTAAAAAAAAATTTAGATTTTTTAACCTGCTTAAAGGCTAGCGGAGAAAATTCCTTTTTTGTAATCGTGTTTTTTTTAACAAAAGGAGTATTAAACAACGATATCAGTAAAAATTGAAAATAGTTTTAAATACAAAAATATATTGACTGGTGGCACAGAATGAAAATAATAAGAAATTTTGATTTGCAGTAGAAGTTGGAAGTCGTGTAATCAAGAATTTTTTTCCAGAGTAGCTGGGACCCTTGCTAAGTCCTACTCAGGACAAATTTAGGCCTGAACTTTAAAATCAGGCTATGAATTAATGGCTTTAACAAGATTCAGTTAAATTTGTGACCAGTTAAGGTTCAGTTGTAGCCAGAAACTAAGTATGAAGTGTGTGGCTTTGATCATAGGCATTCTGAAAGAACCTACTGGCTTTTTCTCTAAGAATCCAGGAAACTGATGACGTCATGTTAAACCTGCATCTACTGGGAATCGAGATTTTACAATTCTAGTCTTGTTCTGTGCTAAAGCTTCATGATCTCATTTTTAATAAAAAAAATTATTTTTATGACCAACAAACCATCCCCATTTTTATTATCGAATAACGTAATGTAAAATTAGAATAAGCTCAAAATCGTTTTGTTGCCAAGAAACAGAGTTTTTCTCTTCTGGAAACGCATGCCTTTTTTTTATTCGACAAATTTCTCTGAGGGAATTATTAAACAAAAAAAAAACTAATAATAATAAAATGAAAAAAAGTTTTTACTATTTCGTACTCTTCGACATTAAATAATTGCTGTTAGTTGAATTGAATATCACGTAGCATTCCTGTTAACAAGTGCTGTGCTTTAAACTGTGTTATTTTGTTTTTTATTTTCTTTTTTGAGTTTAGCGGGCTCGGTTTTGGCTGGCTACAAAAAAAAAAGATTTAATAGGTTTTAAAATGTGACATTCCACGGCGTGGCCAAACCGAGTGGAAACCCCCTTTTTTTTTAAAAAATATTTATTATTGACATTACCTCGATATGTATTTTTTTGCTCTTTTAGTTTTTAAAAAAAAATAATTGTAAAATATAAAAAATTAGTTCGTAAGATTAATTGTAAAGGATTATGAAGATTGCCGGCAGAATTCTGTAGAAACGATCATTAGTCCGATGGGTTTAACGGGTTTTTCTTTTTTTAGGGGGAAATTTCCCATCTCTTCGGCGTGATCTTAGTTGATGTCGTATGTTTATATTACTTGTTACGGTTTTTTGTGATTCGAAAAGTGATTTTTTTTAAACATTATTTTTCAGTATTTGTAATGTGAATGATTTAGTTGGGGAAAGAAGTAGGATTTCGTTGCAGTTGTGAAAATCTGAAAGACGTTCAAAGGATGTCAAAAGAGTAAAAAGATGGGAATTTTGGAGAATCTCGCAAAAACTGGGAGCAGCCTGTGAGACTGTTAATTTTTACCTATTGTGGAGGATGTTTTATTAGCTTCAGTAGACGAGAGCGTTCTCGTGCTTGCTTATTTTTACTAAAGATGCGAGACTTCTTTTTAATCTAACCTAATCTGGTTAGAAATTTTTTTCGAATTTGGCTTGATTTAGTCAGTATCTTCTTAAAATTGATCGAAGTATTACTACTACTTTTTCTCATTATATCTGGGAAAAAGGTGGACAGAAAAAACTCAACCTAACCTAACTTGGTTAAAAAATCTTTATTTATTAAAACGTCATGTGCTTCCTTCGGACTGCACGGCTATTTTGTGTATTATTTCTCATACTCTTCAATAAATAAAAATATTAAATATTGTGATAATTTTGGCTGCTAATTTAAGATTAGACTTATACCGATCATTATTTTAAGAATTTCCTCCCTGTGTAAAAAAAACTACTTACAAAAGAATCATGAAAAACCGTAAAAAAATCTCTTTTTATTTTCAAATTTTATAAAAACTAAAAAAATACCAAAAAAAATTATTAGATTTAAAAATAATGAACGATATTTATTTTATTTGGTAGTTGATCATTAATTTTTTTGAGATTTAATAATTTAAAAAAAAAGAAAAAATTAATCACGTAAAAAAACATTTTTCTAGGTACGTAATTGAATGGGTTATTAGATAAAAATGTAAACGTTTCATGTAATTTTCATTTTGTTTCTTATAAAACAAAAAACACAAACGGTCAATATTCTGGTGGTAAAAAAAACGTAGCTGGTCAATTAATGGGTTTTAGTCCGATTACCATCGAATGATTAATATTTATAATGTCGTGGGAATGAAAATTGATAGATGAGTAATTTTAAAAAATTTTAAATGTTTGTCCGGTGAGTTTAAAACCCTTTTTCCGCTGTCGGTAGAACTGCATCCCATGTTAATAAGTAGTTTTAATTAGTTTACCTAACTCGTAGCTAAAAAGGTAATCTAATTAAGAATCCGTTTTGACGATGAAACGTGAATTCGCAGTTAACCGCGTGTTCATTGTAAATTTTTAAATTTTTTTATTGTATCGCGGGGGATTAATATTTTGATTCGATTAAAACCGATTTCATGATTTTAATTTTCTTTTAATAATTGATTTGACACCTGGCAAAAAATAATTCATTTTTTCTATTAAAAAAAAAATTAAAAAGAAAAAAATGAGATGTTGTTCATGTAGATTTTATTAGTTAAACTATGTACTGTAATTAGTTGTACTGTTTAATATACACACCGTCCCTTTTTTCCGTTACTTTATTTTAATTTTCTTTATTATTTATTTATTTATTTATTTTCAGCAATAATTTTAAAAGTTTATATGTCTTATATGTTAAAAAATAATGAATAAACGTATGTATACGGATATGTATATGAAATTTCGAATCGCATATATATATGGTATATGTATGTATTAAGTCTTGGGATATTTTTCTTCAATGCGCTTTAAATTTCCTCTTTCCTGATTTTTTTTTGATTTTTGGTTTGGTGGCTAAAGGTGGTGGAGTTTGGTTTTGGTGGTGGTAGTTTGGAAAATACATAATGATAGCAGGTAAGTTTGAGGTGGATTACTTTTCTGCCACAAAATCATTTTTGGCACTCTGAGCCCAGGTTTAGATCTATTCGATCATTTACTGTCTAAAATAATGCTGCAGTCAAACCAGCACAAAGAATAATAAGAGTCCACACCAAAAAAATTAATTTTCTAAATCAAAATGATGAGTTTTTCATTGATAAACAAACAACAGACAAACGAATCTATTTAGTCGTCAGTTCAATTTTCCACTGAAACTTTTCTCCCCAGTTTTTACACAAAATAGTCTTGCTTTAAAGTTTCTGGCTCGTAGCATTCTGGTGTCTGTCTTGTCACCGAGTGTCAGATTTGAAGCATTCTGACTGCGGTCAAATTCTTTCTCCTATTATAAATTATTTTGCCAACGGAAATCGAAATAAAATTAAAAATCGTTATTTAAGATACGAAAAAAAAATTTATTTGGCTTTGGAATAACAATATCAGTACAACTAATAATTAAAAAGTACAAAAAAATATAAAGCTAACAAAATATAATCGCAAAAAAAATTTCACATAATAAAAAGTTCCAAAAATAATTCATCAAAATTAAATTAATTCTTTTTTTTTGGTTGGGTTTGTTGTCTTTGAACAACACGAATTCTACCCCGAAAACAAAGAAGCGATCAGGAACGAAATAAGAATTTCGCCAACGGCCATATTCCAATCCGATCAACATATTTTAGTCATTAAATTTATTAGTGCAAAACTCGTGTTGGCCATAAGCCACATAACCCACTTTCCTAATAATATTTGAACTCAGTCTTCCCATTAAATCAAAATATATAAAAAGACGACAAAATATACCCAAAATTGGCAACCTTTCACCGGACAAAAATCCAAATGCAATCATTATTTTTAGCGAACCTAAAAACATATTTTTTTAAAAAAAAACACAAACTTGAAATTTTATTAAGACGCTAATTCTTACAAAATTAGTTCAGCATAAGCTAATTAATTAAGACTAGGAAACAATGAGAATCAAATTTTCCGACAAAGCTAAACTAAAAATTAATGAAGCTTAATTTAAAAAAAAAAAATCAAAATTATTAAATGACGCGACTGAGAGTAACATTTTTTCGGGAGACCTGAAGAGTTAGATCTATCTCTTATAGAGTGTTCAATGCTAAGTTCTAATTTCAGGTGTCAATTAGAAAATCTGAACTAAATGTTTTCTTGTTTAGCACTCTCTTGTAAATAGAAAAATAGTTGCCTGTTTCGTAGAGAGAAATAGTTCACTTGTTCGGAATTAGAGAGAGACGACATACACAACCTCGATTACAACTATCTTTCTCTCATGGCGCAATTTACAACCAAATTAGAACTTAACACGCAGCTCTCAAGCAGTGAATCTGACTCTTCAACCCTCCTCACATTTTATAGTCTTATCAATTGCTTTATTAAATACTATTGCTATCTCCTATACCCTTTAACCCTAGACTATGATCCAGGCATTACAAAAAAAAATCAGATCTAATCTCGTGCTGAAATTCAAAACGAATAAAATCAGTCTTAACAATAAAAAACCACGGGAAATAATAGCATTAATTACCAAGAGGCGTAATAGAGTACTGTAAATTAATAATTAATAAATAATCCATTACTTTTTATTTTCGCTTTCAAGGTTTCGTTTACTGGAAACAGAAGTAACCGATGGATTAATCAATATAATGGCCAAACCAGCCGAAAACAAGGACCAAATAAGAAGTACAGGATCTGCTCGAGCAACGCCATCCCGTAAATAATCTAAAATCAATTTTGCCCAAGGAAGGACAAGCTTATCATCGGCGGTTACTTTATCTTTGCTGTCTAATATTTTAAGAGATTTTAAATAATCGATTAATGGAGGATGATCTTTAGTGAAGATTGGGAAATATTCGCCGACTTTTTCTCTCTTCCACCATGTTGGTTGATTTCTGGAAATAAAAAAAATCAGGTATTAATATTTTTTCAGTTGAAAGTGCCTTTGTGTAACTAAAAGACTTAAATAGGACTAATTATTAAGTATTGTTACCGACTGCCATTTTTTTTAAAAATGGGGAACTTTACAAACGTTAGTTCATTGAATTATCGAAGAAATAGCGCTGGGAGTAATCCCAGTAAAACTTAACATTGCCGAGGTTCAGCACCATCTATTGGATGGGTTGAGGAACTAACGTTCTGAAAGTTTCTCATTAGGTAAAAGCTTGAAGTTCGAGTATTATAATTTTTAAGAAAAGTAGCTTTGTGGCAAGAATGTAAAAGTAAAATGAGGAAAAAGTTTGAAACTCTGGCGTTAGTGTCGCTTTAGTAGAAAAGCGGCCATGTTGTCAAAGTACAATTAGATTTAGCTGTCTGCGAAATGTTTTGAATAGCCATGGCGCAAATTAGAGGGACACTAGCGTCCTTCAACTTTTTACTGAACTATTAGCGCCCTCAAACGGCCACTTTTTAAATCGAAAGTAAAAAATTAAGAAAAAATTCTTCTTTGCATTTTTCTAGCTACAAAGCTTAAAAAATTTGGATTTCAAGCTTTTCTCTTTTAGTTTAGAGTTTAATTAATAATGCCTTTTTTAATAGTTATACGTACTGCATTTATTTGGTTGTGTAAATGAGTCTTCCCAAAATTTTAACGTAAGTGATTTTTAAGAGATCTTTTTTATGTAGAGAATAGAGTTTTTATATTTTTGCACGATTTTTTTTAAGAAAAATATATTAAATCGTTTTTTTTTTCTAGGCTAATTGCGTGTAAAGTCAAGAAAAAATTAATTCCTTAGTTGTTTCTAATTAGGTTTAAAGCGTCAATTATGAACGAAGCTTTCCTCACCCAGAGCTACACTAGTCCAAAAATAGTTTTGCACTTTTTTTTTTTTTCAAATTTATATCATCTACTCACCTTTGGCTCCAAGGAGTATAATGATAATGATACAGACTAGCCTTAAGGTATTTAGGAGGCGATGAATACGGTAAGCGCTGAGTATCAATCAAACGAACTACACTCTTTTCTCCATCCAGTAATCGATAGGCAACTGACATCAACCATGGATTTTGGTGATAAGTCCCAAGTGCCGCAAACCACATTTGCCAATCTAATCTTGGCTGGTGAGGAGCTATAACCACAAAAAAAAATCCAAATAAAAAACTAGAACTAATTTTAATTTTTTTGTTATTTCTAGGACACTTACCCACTATCGGTAACGAAGAATTAACATCCCCCGGCTTATACCTAAAATGATATTCCGCCCAAGGCCCTTGAACATCATTAGCTCCTTCTAAAATAATTTCAGGACGGCCGCCGACTCCAGTCATTCGACGGAATAACCCGTACGAATTAGCAATTTGTAAGTGATCTATTTTTGAATATAATTTCCTCAAAGGCGGCATTATGGTCGAATTTGAAGAACGATGCAAGACCGAATATGGCACGAGTGATACTCCGAATAAAAAGAACGCTGCTGATACGTAAAATAACGTGACTAGAAAGCTTGTTAATTTTCCATGGGGAACTTTGAAACTATTAAATAGCGCGTAGAGAGATGTGGCTATGAGTGAAATTCCTCCGACGTAAATGCTAGCAGGAACAGCCCGTTTTAAGAACTGATCGAATTCCGCTTTTGTAAATGCAATTTCTGAATGTATTGTCCAATTTGGATTAGGCTTCACTGAATAATATCTGGCTGTTAAATAAATAACGAAGCCATGAACTAAGATATTGGTTAAAACACTTAAAATGGTTGATAACAGGCTGGAGTTCTCTGAAAAATTCAAAAAAAAAAATTAATCAAAGCCAAATTAAGGAAAGTTAAGCCATGAAATTTTTCTTACTTCTCCTTCTAGTGAAGAAAAATTGATCATCCAACAAGGAGAAACATAGAGCTATTGTTAAAAAATTGAAAAAGTTATAATTTCCAGAAATGATGATTGCTAACTGAAGAAACACTTGATTATAAAATCCTACAATTCGAACTGATCTAAGAGGAAAGAAAAACAGGAATGGCATCACTTGTTCAACAACTTGAGCGTAAACAGTGCCCAGTTTCAAAAACCATACTGGGCAATGATGCATATACCATGCTACTATTGTTGGTAATGGTTGAGATTCGAAATGAACAGTTAAAGCTGAAAAAAAAAAAATTAAATTATTTTAACTCCAATCCAATCGCAAATTCTTCCTCATCATCAATAAGATTTTAATTTACCTGTAAGTCCCCACCATGTAGGACATTCACTCTGTAATTTAACAACGCCGGACGCGAACATTAACCTAAAAAGAAGCCACTTGACAAGCCAGAATGTAACATGGTCACTTGGTGTTGACTGCGGTTTCCTTTTTGAAACAAACTGATATCTAAATGGTGCTACAAATATCGATATAAAACCTGCTTCTAATAAAAGTATATCCCTGAAAAAAATATTGAGATCATCACCTAAAATCTGCCACTCAATTAAATTCTCATTTTGTTGTCAATATTTACCATTGAAACCACATAAAAGTCTGCCCAACTTGATACAGCGAATAATAAAGTGACCACAATGCTGCGAAAACAGGTGCAGAACAAAATTTTTGAGAGATGAACCCAGTAAACGAAAGGAATACCCCTGTAAGTGCTAAAACATCCATCATATACTCAGTATTCAATCCTAAAAATGGGGCAAACCAAAGAAGGGTTGGTTTATTGTGAATTTTCTCAGACAGAGTTTTCGATGTTGTGTCTGCTAACTGATTCCTTGCTGGTAAGATTCCATTGTTCCCATATAACCCTGAAAAAGAATCGGAAATGTTTAACCAAGGGCATATGCGTGCTTCGACATGGGTATTTAGTTGCAGTCTTAATATGGGGATGGGACTTCATGTGTAATAGACACCGGGTCATACGTTTGATTGATTTCCATTGCATAAACTTCATATATCTTATGTAATTTAGGAATTTATTGCATTCTTATCATCACGAAATCGTGGACACGTATTCATTTTACTCGCCTAATTAAAAATTTTATTAGTTTTTTTCCAATATAAGATGACAGATAGCAGGGATCATGAGATCATGGTTTGTTTACGGGGGCAGTTAAAAGGGATTTTCTGTATATTTACCTGGTATTTGAACGTAAAACGAGACAAATGCAAATAAGTATATCATGCAGATTCCTCGTAGGAACAAATTACGAGTATACCAAACCTCAGCCATGGTTATCGGATCTAAAAATTGATCCGGATACCGGATAAAACAAACAATTTTTCAAAATGACGACACGATGTGTAGAAAAAGGAAAACGGAAACCGGAAGTGACTATTGTCACTACCTTCGAATTTCTAAATCGCTTTTTTTTATTTTTAATTCTTAAATGCTATTGCAAAAATATTAAAAAGAGTTAAAATAATAAGTGAGATTTTGTTTTACTCCAAATAATCATTTTTAGTATTTTTTTTTTACGGAAAAAGATTTTAGTTTTATTAGTGACGTAGTTACAAATGGCGTTCGGTGACGTTCCGTCGGTAATGTGAAATGATAGACTCATGTTTTCATGTTCCCTAAGTTATTTATAATCTTTTATCGTTTTATGTTTCCTGTTATTTATGTATTAAAATCCTGGCCGTTTATTAATAGTGTAATTTAAGGTTGTGTCATTCTTTTTGTGAGGGATATTTATCAAAAAACATACTGTTATCTTAACACTGATTTTGAATAGGCTTACTAGTGTTTTGATTTTGATTAAGTAACGGTTTTCGGTGAAGGAATTAAAAATTGAGAAAAAATCACAGGTAAGATTTCATTTCAATTACTATTTTACATTATTTTTCATTTAAAAGGGGGTTGATTAATTCGTTGTGACAACCCGTTTGCTTCGTCGTTTGTTTTTCGGCCGAAATGTCACAATTTTTTTTTGGGTGATTATGTCAGTCCGAATTGTGTTCAGTTTGATTGGTGAAATGATCCCTTTGATGTGTTTTAAGACGAGAAGCTTTGAGGAACAATACAATGATAATGTATTTGATGCACCTGTGACGGTACCTGATTACTAGGTCATTTTAGAAAGGCCCGTTGAAATTGTTTTTAAGGATTTGGTTGTTTATTGTCAAGCTTTGATGTCTTGTGTTGTTGTCATTAGGGAAATTAAATAATTAACCTATAAGATCATTGATAGAAAATTATCAGATTGTTTGAAAAAGTTAATCGCTTTTTTGAAAGCACTCTGTGGTGTTTACCACCGCTGCATTAGCTTGATAGCCCGAAAACTAAAGTGTTGTCCATGCATTCTTGTCTCAGATGAATTAAATAGGTCTTGCATGTTTTTATAATGGAAAAAAACATCATTAAAAAAAACTTAGCTCTACAGAGGATAAGGAGAACGATCAAGATGAATTGATTTAGATGTTAAAGGAAAATATTCGAAACCCTTATCAAATTCTTGTGCATACTGTCAATAACGTTAAAATTTTTAGAAAAGTCATTTTTCTAAGCAAACGTATGACAGCTCTTGATCGCGTGAGTTTTGTCTTGATCACTATCGACGTTGCGTGTGTGGAGCGTGCGAGCTTTCTTGACGGTTAATCTCGATTCTTGAGTTTAGAGTACAGGTGTGACCGACCTGAATTGAAAATCACCGAGGTGGAATGAAGTGGCTGCTGTTTCTTATACACATTGAATGACTGAATGTTAACGGTGTATGTATTGAAATGCGGGCCCTGTCGTTGATAAGCCTGCAAATCCTCTATTTCAACAAAAGGGATTTTTATTATTACAACAAACAAATAAATTCGTTGTGAAATAAAAAGAGAAAATCGTTTAGGTTCATTGACAAGAAGCCAACGTTTTTTTTTTTTTAAATCGTACCTGTCCCCTTTTATACCAATTTGCGTTTTAACCATTAAGCCATATTAATTCCGTGACCTTTAGTTTTTGAGTGTGTGTAGTCATGTAACCTTTTGATAAAATGTCATAAAGCAGAAACTCCGGAACTGAAATTTTTTTTCGGCTTGTGCAGCGAAATATGACAAGCGGGGTTTTATTTTTTTGCTCCTTCGTATTTCAATTAAAATTGTAAATTTATGAAATCTCGGTCGGTCAATCAAAATCCAATTAACCGAGGAAAATAGTAAAGCGTCGATCAAAATGTAAGAAAGCTTTAATGATTAATTTTCTTCTATTGGCATTTAATTAAATGCCGCCGTAGTCATGATAATGACTTTAAATTTGATTTAATTGGATGTTATTAGAGTGAAAGGGGTTAAAGCTCCCCGTGTAGACTTTCTTGTAAGGTCAACGATAGTTAAAAAAGCTTACTACAGTCAGATTTGCGTTTTTGGTTTTTTTCTTGCATTCTTGGCTTCTTCTATGATCATTGTGGTTGATTTTGAGAGTTAGTGGTTTTGGTCAGTGAAGAAGCGAGATTGAGAGAAGGGCAGTGGTAGGAGACATAATGAGCTGCAGGTTTTGGAGGCTTTATTTTCTATGGTATCCTTTCACTTGCGCTATTGTGGGACTTCCATCTTCTGGCCACAGGCCTACTCCAAGCCTTGAAGAAATCAAACTTGATTCCTATTTCTTGTAAAAGTCTCTATTTTCACAAGTGAACGTTTTTAAGGCTACTATTTTCTCGGCAAAGAAATGAATTAAAAGTAAGATTTTTTTGTGCTTTATAAAGTTTTTTTTAGAGTTTATTTTTTTGAGTAAGTATTTTCTCTGTGAAAAATTGATTTTATTAGGAAAAATTATCAAATGACTTGTTCAACAAGAAAAAACTATTAAAAAATTTGTGGGACAAGAAAAGATTAGCAAAAAACTTGTTCAGCAAGGAAAAGTTGTGAAAATATTTTTTCGACTATAAAAATGCTAAAAAAACTTCTGAAAATCAAAAAAATCAAAAAAAATTTCTCAAAATCAAAAAATCCGAAAATATTGCTCAAAAAAATTTGGAAAAAGTGGCTTAAAACATGTTTTAATTATTAACTCTCTAAAAATCCTAATTTTTCCTTCTGAAAACCCAGAAATCCCAAAGAAATTAGGAAGAAATCGAGTTCGATCACTGCATGGTAAATATTTGTCTTGTCGATATCATCACATTTCTAATTCTTTGAGGCGATTCAACATGAAAACTTAAGCGTCGAAGCGGATCCTTACTCAACAATAATATGTACGTTATAAACGACATTAATTATTAACCATAAGACTGTGCCATAAGTATAGTTGTGTCATGACAATTTTCAATTACGAAATAAAATGGTTAGTTGAAGAAGAATAAAAAAAAAAGTTTGTCATCACGCGAATCGGTTATTCAGCAGCAATATAATTATTACCAATATCGAGAAAGAGGAAGAATAAGTGTTGATCAACTCATCAAATATTTCAATCTCCTAAAAATTTCCAAAAAATGAGTTAAATAATTCAGCCATATATTTTCAACCTTTGAAAAAAATTTATATTACCCAGTCAAAAGGCTATTGACGTTAATTTTTAATTATTGATGACCGTTTATCCCTTCCTGTAAATTATTATGAATGTTTCAAGCCATAGAATTAAATTATGAGATTTTTGAAATTTTAAAAAACGATAAAGGGCGAAGGGACGAGGCTGAATTTTTTTTTTCGTTCGCGTTTATTTCCCCTCCACTTTTTAATGAATATGTTAACATGAAATAAATCTTAGTGATAGTATAAGATGCTTGTGGCAGGATAACAGTGGTACTGACCCACCCACTCCCGTTCGATCTCGTGCCACGAACGTTCTGACCTATATAGCTCGCAGGATGAGTTCAGCAATAATATCTAAAGTTTTTATTTGGATTAAAAGTTTGAAAAATTGAATTGCATTTCCTACTTTCATTATGAGATTTTAAAATTTGAGTTTTGCTTTTCTTTGCGTCTTGTTGTGGGCTGAGGATTGGGCAATAAATGTTGGAGCTCGTTGGGTTACGAAAAAAAGGAAAATAGTTCCTAATTTTTTTCAAAAATATTTTTGAAACTTTCTTGTGCTCATGGAGTTTTTTTTAGAATTTTTTTGGAATATTTTCTCTGAAAAGTATTGATTTAATGAGAAAAATTTATCAAAAGATTTGTTTGGCAAGAAACAATTCTGCAGGTCTGAAAAAAAAAATTCTGAGGAAATTTGTTCGACAAGAAAAAATCGAGTCAAATTCTGAGGAAATTTGTTCGACAAGAAAAAATTGAGTCAAATTCTGAGGAAATTTGTTCGACAAGAAAAAATTGAGTCAAATTCTGAGGAAATTTGTTCGACAAGAAAAAATTGAATCAAATTCTGAGGAAATTTGTTCGACAAGAAAAAATTGAGTCAAATTCTGCAGAAATTTGTTCGACATGAAAAAATTTCTGAGGAAATTGGCGCCACAAGAAAAAATTTGTGGATAATTTGTTCAGCAAGAAAAAATTGAAACAAAAAAATCTGAAAAAATCTGAAAACAGGAAATTTAGTCAAAAAATTACACCCAGCCAAGATAATCAATCTCCGAGTTCAGTCAAATGTTTCCAGGTTCTAGTTTCTAGTGCTCCTTCGAAAAACTTTAGATATACAATTTAAATATCAAATGGCAATGGCCACAAAACATCTGTGGGCTTCCCCAAACAAATTTTTATAACAAATCAACAAAAGCTTTAGAAGCTTTTCTATTTTTTTTTTATAACAACACAATATACATTTCACTGGAATCCCTCAAAAAAAAACTTGAAAAGGTTAAGATCACCTTTTCATAACGACTTTTGATATTTAACTCGTGTGCTAGTCTCTGTCAGTCTCTATTTATCGTTAATGCGGTTTTACGGAAAAGGTCAACCCCTTTAATTTAATAAATTTATTTAAATTAAAGCTGATGAATTTATATACGCGTTTTCGCCCAGAAAAAGCAAAAAATAATTAGTTAAAGATTTTACTTAAATTTTCATGTCACATGCCATGTAATAGTTTTTCTTCGCAACAAAAGAGAAATGGAAAAATATATGAACTATAAATTTTAAGATAAGAGGAAAACGGTAATAACTGCAGTATGAAGTAACTGAAAATTTAATTCCGTTAAAGAAAAAGATAAGAAAATGGAAGTCAATTCACGAAAAAGCTAAACGACCCTATTTCTTTTTTTTTTTTATTATAATTTTTTTCCCGCCAAAAATTATTACACTTTCTCAGCCCCAGTCGAATATTCAAATCTTTCAAGATTTTCTTTTCCTACTTTCCCTTTAAGAATTATGTATTAAGGTGAAGATATACGAGTAGGGAATAAAGGCTGATGTTTTTCCACTCGGGGTCTATCATTTGCGTTTACGTTAAAACACGAAAACGGAAGGAAGAAATTCTTAACGTTGGAGATGTTATTAACGATTTCGCCTTTTTTGCTCATCGATCGGTAGAAATCAATTGCTTTTTTTTTTACTATCTTACTATTTAATGTTTACAACGAAAAGGGCGCGATTAGACTTCCTCGAAAATGGTTTTTAATTTATTCGTCCAAGTTGAAGGGCTCGGTTTTGAAATTTTTAAAAAGGATGAAGAGAGGGCATTTTCCAGGGAATAAAAATTGACGTCGTTGGAAAAATTTTAAACTCAACAGGTTGACCTAGATTAAGGTACTTGAAAAATTATGTAAGGAAGAAACTGATTACAATATTACAAGGTTTTTAGGAGGAAACAATTAGCTATTTGATAATAAATGGAAAAAAAGAACCGTGAATGCAATTGATAGTTGAAGAATGTTATGAATTCAATAAAAACAAAGTAAAATGGATAGGATTAGTCGTTTAAATTTATTTTTGTATGAAAGAAGATTTAGGTGATATTAATTTTTTGGTTTGAAGGCTTGTACTGAAAATTTTTGTTAACAAAACAAGCGCTAAATCAGGGCCGGCATGAGGCTGAATCGAAGAGGCGACCGGGTGGCCAAATTGGTAGCTAGTTTTTTCAAATTGTTGATAAATGAAAAATGCCTGTTATAATTAAAAGATACCATTCTGCTGATTGGCTCTTGGCCCTCTCGCCAAGAAGAGTCAAAAGACCCAAAATGTTTTCAAAAATCATCCCGAGAAAGCCCCGAAAAAAATAAAATAATTTTGGAGCTTACTGATATGCCCAACGGTACTGAACTCTTGCTGACTGACTCAAATTCATATAGAATTGGAGATTTTGGCAGATTAATATTATTACAGTATTATAATGTAGCCCAGCCCAGCAAGCAGCCCTGCTTGTGCTGTAGTCGATACCTAGGAGGCCTCAACCTCACCTGGCGTGGTCAAAGGATCACTTAGCTTCATTTTGAATTTTTTAAACCAGATCCAATCTTTGGCCATGATTCCAGGAATCATCCCACATAACTACTACTCCATTCCAAATTTATTTATCGTCATACACCTCTATTCTCTTTGGCCTGCCATTCACCCCTCTTCATTTTATTACAAAAATAACGTTAATTAATTATTTAAATTCTTATGTCGTTTACATTTAAATTTAAAATTCATCCTTTAATTACGATAATAAAAAAAAATTGCAACTGTTCTCCCCCTAAAAAAAAAATGCGATCGCGTTTTCAAAAGAAATTTCATTTTCCTGGAAGCGTAAGCTTCCTCAATCCACAAATTAATAATTAAGTTCTTATGCAATCGGTTATTTACGGTCAAACCATTCTGAATGAAATCAAAAAGGCAAGGGCAAATATTTAATAAATTGCTGATTTTATACTCACAGTGCTTATATTGACAATCGTTATCGTTTGACATGATAATTGTCATGAATAATAAATGCGTTCTAGGGATAGCAAATCAAATGATGCATTTCCATTCAATATCCATTCATTCACTTTTAAATCATGTAATTTTTCTTATTTTTCCTCTTTGAAGAAAGTGCATGATCTTTTTGCTTTTGTGCGGGTCGTGGAAAAAGTATGCTGATGTCACCAAAGCGCAGAGTAAACTAATGGTGGAATTGCTGAAGCTCTGGAGCCAAAGATTTATGAAAGTCAGAGGTTTTTCTCCGGGGATTTTTCCCAAGCTAAGTTTTTAGCCCTGGCTAAATATTTCTTCTGATGGTCGTATGTACGTGGCGGGATGTATTTTGAGTGGAGTTGGGGCTTTTGCTTTGCCAGGTCCATTGTCCAGTCAATACTCTGCTGGTTTGGTTTTGAGGGCATTCGATTTTGTTTGGAACATCTTGAGGCGTTTTCGATTATTTGGGCTTGAGGATTTTGAGACTTCTTGAGTTCTTCTTCGTGGGTTCAGGGGTTAGAGGCGGTGGACATTTCTTAAAGACAGCACCATGTCTTTTTGAATTTTATTATGCTCCTCAAGAGCCCGGTTTATTTTCTCAACTCTTAGACTATAGCTGATTAGACTATACTCCATTTTTTCGTTTATTTATGGCTTATTTACGTTTCTTGGTTGCCAGGGTGATGGTGATCACTTGGTTTGTTCTTGTTCCATTACTTTTGTTTTCTCATTCGAAGTGGGACTCCATTTTGGGACTTTCAGCTGCTGTGGAGCAGTTATTTCGGGACTTCCAAATTCAATCATTTACCTCTGACCCTATTGCAAAATTTTTGACCATTCCATCTTGGACCGATCTCGATTGGGAAGTTCAAAATTCGATATCGAATAGAGATCGTAGTAAGATCGGTCAGCGTTGGTTTTCAAGCTCATTTTCCGGCGTCGTCCGATTTAAGTAACTTTCTCCCAGGGGGCGAACAGTAAGGATTAAACGTGACATTTCGCGATCTCAATATTAGAAGAGTAGGGTGAAATGGCCGATTCAACGCCACGAGCGGTGGCGGTGGTAAAGTGCAAGAAGGGCATATCTGACATCCTAACCTAACTCGGTGAGGTCAGGTTCGGTCAGGGTCAGGTTAGGAGAGTAGGGTGAAAAGGCCGATTGAACGCCACGAGCGGTGGCGGTGGTAAAGTGCAAGAAGGGCATATCTGACATCCTAACTTAACTTGGTGAGGTCAGGTTCGGTCAGGTTAGGGTTAGGAGAGAAGGGTGGAATGGCCGATTCAACGCCAAAAGCGATGGCGGTGGTGAAGTGCAAGAAGGGCATATCTGACAACCTAACCGGTTAGGTTAAGATGTCAGATCTGCCCTTCTTGCGGCTTCTGTGCATGTTGACCGCAAGTAGCCAGGGGTGTCAACTTTGTCACAAGAGATGAACCCGCTAATATTGAAGTCGCCATTTGTTATCTAAGTTTTTGAAAAAAATAAAGAGCGGATTCAAAAATCGAAATCGCCAAACTCTCGTAGATCGAACCATAAGCAAAAAGTTTTCACTAACGTTCCATGTCTCCTAGCCATTGTTTTCTTAAGCGGTATGAAATTAATATCCCAAGTAACCATTGGAGGACATTAATTAATAAACAAGGGAAAGGGCTACGGGCCTACTTTTGAGGATTTGCCAAAGTTAATATTTCAACAAGGTCAACATCACTACTTTCCTCCCCGTAAACATTTCCTAGAATCAGTTATCGTTCATTTCAGTCTAGTTTTCATGCAATCGTTTGATTATCCCCCTTCCCGAATTCAAAAAGGGAGTGAAATAAAAAAAAAAAAAAAAAAGAAAATAAGTAAGCTAAAGGAGAAAGCCGAAAAATCGTAATATTTCCGTCTTCGTGTAACGTGCCCTTTCCATTAAATAATTTTTTTTTTCTTTCGCCGATCTATTTTATGACCCCCGTGACTCCCCCTCATTACGTTTGGGCTATCGTAAAAAGGAAGAATTTGACCGGTTGTAAATGTAATTATTGGGTTTTTGATGCCGTGTAATGTATAAGCTACGTTTCGCGTTTTTAGATTTTTGTTCCGCAGGAAGATGCTGACCCCCATTTGCCCCAAGGCCACGGGGCTTTGAACTTGCACTGCTTTTAAGGTCGACGATTTTCGATGTCTGTTAACTTTTTTTATATTAATAAAAAAAAGCCTGAGTTGAGTTTTGCGTAGGAGTGAAAAAAATAATGAGGGCATTTCCTTATTGTTTCAACATTGATTGCCCCTTTTTTTTTTGATATTAATAATTTTGTGAATTAAAAACTTTATCGATTTATTATGGCAGGACGGGGATGTTTACTTTTCATTTTACAAATCCTGCATATCAGTTTAATTATTTATTTCGGGGAATCGGTTTTTTAAATATTAACGTGCCGGTGAAGTTTTTTTTTTTTTTTGTAGACGTGTACGTCAAGATATTGTTAAATATTCTAATGGATAATTTTTTTATCAGATTACCTTTGTAAATCTTCAAAGTTCGCTGTGCTACAAATTACAGAGATTGACAAACGAATTTGGAATAAGGAAAGAGCCTTAATGTATAGTGATTTTGCGTTTTTTTTTTTTTTACTGGATTGTATGACTTTGATCTTCGAATGACACGCCATTGATGTGCGAAAGGAAATGATTTATTTAGATGAGAATTTTTTATTAAGGTAATTCATAAAGATTTTTAAAAAATCAATTTTTCGTTAAAAATGAATTTTTTAAATTGAGAAAGTGTTTGAAAAGAACTTGGCTGTGAAAAAGACCAATATTGGAAGGACTTTGCCAAGGCCAAAAAGTTGCTATAGCCTTGAAGTAGCAGCATATAATTATCTAGGGCTTTTCAGGACCTGGAACTCTACAACCAAGTCTCAGATTCTTCTCCAAAAGTTCGTCCTGGTAGATGGTCCGCCTGCCGGACATCTTAATCAACCCTCACATTTAATAAGAGAATCTTGTCTTTTCGACGAGTTTGAATAGGCTTCCCAAAGAAGTCGTCAGATTTTTCATGCTGAGAATGCGCCCAAAAAATTAATTCCAGTGAATTTAAAATTATTTTCAACATTTTCTTCGATTGACTGAATGAAAACGAAGAGCATTAAGTTTTGGTTAACATGCACGAGGACTTTCGGAGAGAGATTTTTTTATTCTCTAAGAGTCTTGATTGGAAAAGAGGAATTTGGAAAAGATTACCGAATAGAAACGAAGAGAAAGCTTTGAGAAGCAGAAGAATTTTGAAATATTGGCGAAATCAACCAAATCCAGAACATAAGAAAGAATTAGGAAAGAGTTTCAAACAGGGAGAAGGATTTTCGAAGAGAGAAGTAGAAACTCGAAGAGTAAGGAAGAATATTGCGCAAAAGTAAAGACGAAGAATATGAAGAATTTTGAGCAGAAACCAGAGGCTCTAAATTATAATACGGAAAGCCCCAAAAAGCAACGAAAACTAGGAAAAACTTATTATTTTCTTCCCTAACTGATGGTTCACAAGACATAGACTTTCACGAGGCAAGTCACCACAAAACTACAAGTCTACACAATGAGCGATGGAACGATCAATTTTGGGTGTTTCCCTGAGTTGAGAGACCGAATAACGAATGAAGCGATCCGCAGGACGACCAAAGTGTCGATGTAATTGATCGGACAGCTCGGCTCAAGAGGGATGACGCAGGACATCTTGCGAGAATGGCAGGCGGAACAGGAGAATCCTGCAATGGAGTTCATGGACTGGGCAACGAAACAGGAAAGACCGATAACTAGGTGGTATGACGATATCAAGAAGACTGCAGGGTTACTTTGGGTGAGAGTGGCGGAATGGCATGAATTAAGGGAGGCCTATGTTCAGCAATGGACAAAAAGAGGCTGAAAAAAATGGAGGGTGTAAATAAACATATTGGCAGGATGACGCCCCCACTTTTCTCAAAAAGGTCTCAATGGCGCTATTGTCCATAAATTCCATTTTTACTCAATTTGATTTTTTAAGTGCTTCTTTTCAATCGAACCGGTTTTCCCTCGCCAGTAACTGCTTCTTCATTAAATATTTATAGCATGAAAATGACTTTTTCTAAATTGTGTTTCCCTTAAAACAGGAAAAAAATGATTAAGTGGGGAAAATAATATAAGGAAAAAATTTTGTTTTATAATTACAATCAAAGAATTTATTCCCCTTTTTTCTGATAACTCAGCAAAGTCTGCCAAGCTTGTCTGCTTGTTAGTGATCTGCATTCCGAGTTAGTCTTTCGTGTGTAGCTTTTGTAAGCGTGATTTTGGGTGCCTGATAGGGAGTAGGCACTTCGATAGGTCGTCTGCTGCATACAACAGCTTCATTTGCGAATTGAAAGCTGATAATTTGGGGTTCATCATGTTCTCGAAGAGAAAATCGCAATGATTGCTTCTTAAGTTTTCTATTGACCATTGAGATCTATTGAGTTCATAGACAGAAGACCGCAGCAGCTTCCGATTTAAAAACGGCGCTGCAGACTACCTGTCGAAGCGTTCACTTCTTAAGCAAATGAAGTGAACATGGGTAAGAGAATCTTCATTGAAGATGAAGCAGGGAAACAAAAAATTCAGCACTTTTGCATTCGACGTTAATTGATGCTCCATATTTTTCTAATATTATCAACATAAAGATTCTTCAAAATTAAGGAATGACTAAAAGACAACTGACTAAAAGGCCGTGCTTACATTAGGAAAAAACTAGACGGTATCCAGCGTTACCAGAAACTAAAACATGAATCTTCAACTCCTTTCGCTGACCCAGCGAAAATTCACCCCTCGCATTTCGTAAGAAAAAAAAAACGAAAGAGTAAAAAAAAGGTGGGAACGGGGGAGTTAGTCGTACCCCCCCTTATACGAAAGAGGAGAGTAAAAAAAAAAGTAACCCCTTGAAACGAAGACAACCGTTGGGCGTATCCACTAGCGACCTCCAACGTGACCTGCCGTGAACTCAGAAAGCGACCTTGCTTTCTTACGGCCCCAGTAATGACAAAATAATTGACGCGTAACGTACACGTAGTAATCGCGTCTTTATAATGAGTTTTCCTTCCCCCTTCATTCAGTTTTGAGAGTGACTTCGAAATTATAGGTCAAAAGTGTGGATTTGTTCTTATTTACATTTCTGTATCTTACGATTCGAACAAAAAATTTTTTAGGGGGGGGCCTACTCCTTGTTTTTGATTTTTGAAGGATGAAAAATGGAAACCAGATTTTACGGTGCTCTCGAATATGGTCAGAAATTTTTTTAGAATTTAAAAAAAGAAATTGCACAAGTAGCGCTTTTAAAATTCACAGTAGTATAGAAATGCATCCAAGTTTTATCTAAGAGGAAAAAAAGTTTTGTAGAAAAAATAATGTAGCTTAAATGTATAAACGTAAAGTTGACGGCGTTTTTTATATATCGTTACGATTCTCGCTACGATTTTTATGAATTTTAAAAAGGGGGAAATTTTTTCAATTTTTTTTTTATTTTTATCCTTTTTTTTTCGGGTGGCGGCAGTAAGGGGAGAAGAACTAGAAAAAGTAGAAGGGGTGAATCGTATTCGTGCTTACAATAATTTTTCAATGGGGATGTTTATTTTTTTTTTTTTAAATTGCGCTGTTAAAAAATTTTAAGATTTTTTCGAGCTGCATTAGCCAAATTTAATAATGGTTTTAGTCAACAAATGGTTTTTATAAAGGTGAAAGAACCAGGAATTGAAAGAGGTGACGTTTTGTCATGTAAGGAAAATGTCACATTTAATTAGATGAAAAAGAAAAGTAAGGTTAGGGTTTTTTTTTTTTTGTAACTGGATTGATGGCAAATTAAGTTTGACGGATTTCGGGAGTTAAGGAGAATTTTTTAGCAATGTGGTTTAGGTTAAGTTTTAGGGTTTTGGGTTTTTCGTTTCAGCTAGGGGAGTGATTTGATTGCGGATTAATGCAAATGAAGCTTTATGCATTAGTAGTTCCGACGCGATTATTCTTTTTTATTCGAATTCCCATGGCATTTTTTTTTCGTTTTGCAGGCTGTTAATTTCAGACAGTAATTTTTTATCTCATTAATGGAAAAATTTTGAACGTGGTTTTTGTTCATTAAATCGTGGTTGTAGATGGAAAAATAGAAGTGGGTTAGCTCTTGAAAATAGTAGACAATGCCTGACATTTTTATCTATGCATAAAAATTTGAAATCATCGCTTATTGAAGTTGAAAACCAGGCGGCAACCTTATAGTGAGCATGTGTAACCCCAGACCATATTCTTACTTGCACTTCCGATATACTACTTCTGCAAAGATGTGTCTTACTGAATTGGTGGAGCCACTATTTAACTACAGTTTATTTCAACCAACTTCTATTTTTCTAAGATTTAATAGGGTCTATCAAAAAAAGGGTTTCTTGTTCGTTTTCAAAGTTCATTTGATGCTGACCCGGCTTTTCTGATCTTAGACACTAGTTTGACTTAAAGGCATTCATCAACTTTATCTTTGTCAGAACAGAGGAATCCAGAAACGTGGCCAACTATCCATTTCAGCATCCAAAATTGGCACCATGCAGTTGAGGAATACCTTTAAAAAATTTTAAATGCAAACCTTTAAATCTTCCACCAGTAATTCCGTTTTCCAAAGAAAATTTTATGTCTACTAAAATTTCGAACATTCCATTTTGCAAACTCTAGCACCTTAAAGATAAAGTTTTGCTTTAAACGGAATACACAGCGATGAGGATCCAGCGATTGACTCAGATCAACTATGTTAACACCTCGGTTTCGAAACTTCTACTTTTAATACATGTGATATGCTGTCCTGCTTAAACACCCTGATTTTAGTTCAGAAATAAGATGCATCAGACACCTCTGAGCGCAGCAGCGTTCTCTGAGAGTATCTGATTGGTCCGTTTCCAGAATTGACCAATCAGAAACATCTTGACAGACCGCAGCACCAGATAAACTAAATGAAATCCCGAACTAAAATGCAAGTACTCTAGGGGGACAGGCCTGAGAGTCTGTTAGAGGACCATGGTTGACACTCTAATGTCTTCTTCTTTTTTTGGACTCAGCATTCCGACTGACACAGCTTGAAGCCGTATTAACCGTTCCCTTGCAATGCAAGGATTCACAGCCGATGATCTTCAATGTGCCAAATGGTTAGCTTGACGACAGGTTCACTCATGCCGCGCAACCATTGTACGAACAAGAGCAGGACCTACTGTATTTAGGCACGGAATGCGAACCGTGTGAGGACTTAATATTCACATGTACACAAGATATGTACAGCGGTGAACATCGGTGGAACTATCTACGAACTAGAATAGAACCTCGACTCCCTCGGAGTCAGAACCTTTATCACTTTGCCACCGATGCCTCCCACTCATATGTCACTTAAAGTCGATGCGCCAGTTTGTGTTATTTTGTGAGCCATCGGGCAGCAATGATCAGAGTGCTACTAATTCTTCTCTTCTAAACACGTTTACTGCCCAATACTATGTCGTATCTTTTCCAATTATAAACGCCAAGATTAATGTCGGGGATTTACCGTGCATTCTATCAACTGATAAGACGTACTGTAAAAAAAAACATACCTATGATAGCAATAGGAAAACTAACAGGAAACATGACATCCAATTTTTTTTTATTACCGCACTTGCAAATGGGATTTCTGAAAGAAATATTTTAGCGTAGCAAACTTTTTTATTGGCGACAGTTTAATCATTAAAATAATTTCCATCCCAGCGATCAAGTAAATCATCATTCGGGAATTCCCTTCGCAAACAATACAATCGAAATACTGAAATGTATCATCGCCGGTTCTTAATTTGCAAAAGAAGATCGTTGATCCCTTACAACCCATATATTAGGACAAGATGAGACATTAGACGAGAGACTGAACGGAAACACATCGTACCTGACCTTGACTCACGTTTATAATAATTCATGGTGGATGATTCACGTCGGCTTAAGCGCCCGGCTAAACTTAATATGGAATTCCGGAGGAAACATTATCGGTTTAATAAAGCGCGGCGCAAGGCTGGACTCTTTTTTATTATTACTTTTTTTTTTCGTTTTCGCTTCAGTGGTCCCAAAAATTCGAAGATTTAATATCGGGGAGATGGGGAAAAAAATCGTCTGGTGACGGCACTGTTTTGAGTATGGTCATTTTTTTAAAGGTATAAACAAACTCCTTAAATCGGCGGAACCAAAATGGTTGAAAGTTGTCGAACCGTTTGGCTTGTGGTTTTGTTTCGCCTGATCGAGCTCGAAGCGTGCCTCTTTGTGATTCTATTTTCAATCATCTTGTTTCTTGTTGCGTCAATAATTTGTACATGCACGAATTTTGTTTATAAGAAAAGTACACTTTGTCATAATCATTAATTTTATGATCGTCAAAGATCCAGGATGTAAATCGTGAAGTAATCTTGCTTCGGATTTCGTCCAGATTATTTTATAAAAAAGAAAATGTTACTGATGAATCTGTTTGCGGAAGTTAATAAGTTATGTGGAAAATTTGATGGTATGGAAGGCGTAATTATTTTTGGTACCAAATTAGTAGAGGGTCTTGCGTTTTTAGAATAGTAATAACTCTGCGGCGAGACGGGACTTCCTCAAGTCTGCAATTAAATTCATCTAAAAATGGTGAATCATATGATTGTTAGAGCTTTATCTGGATTGAAGTATTTTGGGAGGTGATCAATTGAAGGTTGTGGCAAAGACGATTTGAAAACAATGAGATTAAATATTTAAGATTTTTTTCGCATGGCTTATTCGTTATCAGTTAAGCTTTGCAGAACTCAGTGTACTTTTCTCTCTTATTTACTCTCTCACTTACTCACTGTTATTTAAAAGTGGATTTACAGGATCTGAATTTTAACATTCCTGCTTACAAATCCTCCACCAAAAGCAATCTATGTAGTCAGTCCCTGGTCGAAAGCCTTTGAAGTTCCGAAATTCTGATGGCCTTAAATTGTAAACTCGCCGAATTTCAGGAATGCTTTAAGGTCGAGCGCCAAGGATTCCACTCTACAGCGCCCCGTAAATGCCTTTGTGTACAGACTCCGCTCCCATTTGTCCTGTTTTTTCTTGAGGTTGCTTTAGCAGGGGATCTTAGGATTTGCCTTTATTATCCGCGACTCTCCCGCCTATTAAAGTCGGTGCTAGTAATATATTAATCGCTGTTAAGTGAGCCTTCAGACTTTCTCACTGCAGCGCACCCTTTAAATCAGAGGTACCGGATCTCCCTCCATTCGATTGCCTGAAGTTTCTCGCGCAGATAACTCAACATGCGGTTTTTCGACTCCTGAATGCCAGACCAAAGAAGCTTACAGCGGCTACGAACGATTTCGGCGGAGGAGATTCGAGCTTTTGACCCTGTAGAGCCGACGACAGAGGCGAGCTATGAAAAATATTTCCTACTTAATAACTTTGTTAACAACCGTATCCTTTGCGCTATAATTAAAAAAACAAACTAGAAGCTAATTTTTTTTAGATAAAGAAAATCTTTCCATAATCAGATTTATGTTTTAACCAGAAAAGAAAAGCTAATAATTTCATATAGGGTCGAAGGGCTTTACCTGTTACCGCCCATAACAATTTAATGCGACACGAAAGTACGACGCATAGCGTTTATCAAAGCAATATCATTTTCATTTTTTTTAATACTTTTTTTTTCCCTCTTTCTTGCAGTGTAATGGAAGCAGAACTTATCTACAATACGCGAAGGACAGTCGTGTTGTGAGGGGTCTTTTATATCATTTTCAAAATGCTTCCGAGATCTTTCCATTTTCCTGCATCAAAATTACTAAAGGTAAGTCGCCTTTCTTTCTTTTTTTTTTTTTTTTTTTCAAAAGAAAATTATTTTTGTGGAAAGAAGGAGCTAGAAGCGAGGTCACAGAATCTATTCGAGTTCAATATCGATTGTGATGAAACCACCTGTCTGGTTCTGGGTGATTGCTTTCACTCAGACGCGTGCTCCCGGACACCTGCTCTCTCTTCAGTAGCGACTTCCAAGTCTGGACCCGAAAAAAAACCGACGCTTTTAACTTGCTACTTTATTATTGGAGAGTTTTATGATGATTATTTTATTAGAAGTTAGTTGGGCATTGTCTTGGAGGTCGCGATAGTTTTTCAACATATACAGGAGAGTTAACACTATATCTACAAAAGATTTCAACATTGCGTCCGATGGTTCTCTACTTTTGAGAGACCTGGAGTTTCACTGCCCAACACACTCAAAATTGCTGGCCCTTGAAGGAAGCTCTTTGGAGGATCCTGGAACAGATAACATATGAAATGAAGTAAAAGTGAGAACCAGCAGTAAAGAGATTTGGACACTTGCTTGACAGCCATTGTTATAACTGTGATCAAGTCCGTCGTTAAATCCTGGCTGCTGAAGTGGGCGAAGCACTTGATGCGAATACTGGTGGAGCAGGCTACCGTCGCGGCGAGGGTGACTAAGGCGATAGAAGGGTCTAGAAAATAATGGGCAGACAACGTGAGGAAAAGGCTGGTGGAAGCGGCCCCAATCGTGCCGAGAGGAAGGTAGTGGAAGGTAACTGCAGCAGTAATGCTGTTGAGCTACCAGAGCAAAAGGAGAGTATAAGTGATTAAGTCCAAGAAACGATTTTCGACGAGTCATGTGGTAGATGGCTCGCTCTTCTGCAACTTGGACGATCAGTCATGCACTATAGAATACAACCAGTCCACGTAGGAATAATATTTCTATGGAGTATTAAGTGTGCAGCTGATACAGAGCTAGTCTGAATTGAGCTAGATGAAGGATCTCCTGTGATGCAGCGGTAAGACCCTGGACACGTGAGCAAGAAAGAAACGTGGAGAGAATGCTGTGATATTCCAACATCTACCGCATTGCAAAATTGGTGCTCGTGTCAAAAGCCGAAATTTGATTGCCACCATTGGATCTTATTTAACATTGACGACTACCACCTTCAACTTTAGGCTAATGCTAATAAAGACAGCGTAGCTTTGGCAATAAGGTTCAACACTAAAAGTGATTTCCAGCCGTCCGAGGAATGTAACTTTTTTTCTACGACCTCAGTGAGCAATTACTAGGCCTTTGGCTGCTTCTCCCATGAGCTGTCGCAGTTTTTAAAAATCTTGGGAGTATTTCTGCTTCTCGAAATGCCTCTCCAATATGGAAATTGGCGACCACCATGGCCGAACAGGAGCTGTGCAAGAAACCCTAGCCGAATCGACTATCTTGAATCTTGCACAACAAAACCTCGGACATTATGTCTATGCTAGAAATACTAATGCGGTGGCTTTCCAACGTCTTCCGCATCGTAGTACGGGAGCTATACGTTGCAACTCTGCCTTTCGCTATCTGGTCTTAAGCCTAGCCGACAATATTGTCTTCAGCCTTGAAGCTAAAGGCTGGTAGAGCTGTTACCACCCAGTATCAATATTTTGCTACCTTCTAGTCATGGCAGCTGGCAGTGGCATGGTTACAAAGCGGTGGGATCGCTATTTTCCTACCCCACTTCCCTAGTATTGCTGATATTTTATGCAAATTTTCATCGTCGACTAGCTCGGCGACATCAGGCTTTCAGTGATCCTCCTCTAGTCTTCATTCCAACTTTTTTGGCTATATCTGGCCATTTACAGCTCCAAAGATTGCAGTTATTGCTCTTCGGTCATACTCTAACCCTAACAGTGATTTTTTTTGCCGAATCTCGATTACCTAAGATCAAAAATTGAATCAGCTAACGTCAACGCAACTGGAAAATTAATGCCCAAATAATTATATTTACCTTATTAAGTATGATTTAAACGACTTTTAAGTGTAGCAGGTTGTGGATACGCGAAAATTTAAAAAAAAAAAAAAAAAAAAAAAAGATTGTTTAGCCATATCTTGCATCTTTTATTCTGTTTTGTTTTTATATGAAGTAGCAGATGGTGTTTCCATCAATGGAAGTGCAATGTTTTATAAAATACCGACGTTAAAAATTCTCTATTAGTCATTACGACATCGTTTCAGCGATTCCATATTATTCAACGTTACTTATATTTTTTTTAATGCGAAAAAAAATCAAATCCCGGAGACAAATACCCAAATATTTTTTTAAATTCCCATTGGATTCCGATCGCGGGTTTCGACTCTCTCGTGTAATTATTTAAAGCCTCTTATTTTCGGACATAGATAAACAAAACATTTCATTAAGCTGACATAATGACGGTGTGGCAACCGAGTTGCGTCACTGAAAACATCCATCCGTCAAAGTAATGGGAGGAAAGGTACCTGGAGACAAAACGGATCAGTCTCATTGGTATTCCGATCACGGAGAACGGGACTTTGGAATGTTGGTTTCTTTCTGCATCAGTCCAAATATTTTTTTTTTTACTTGTTTTGAGAATGCTATTATTATATATTTTTTTTTAATGTTTGAAATGTAGCACATTGCTGACGATGAAATAAAATCGCTCGGGATCGTCTGGTGTTGTATGTGGGATTGTCGCCGTGTTGTAATTTGCTTATCATTCCGACAAATAGTGTCGGAATGTTTGGTATGAAGATTTGGCTTACTCGGCGATTCTTTCAATGGGATCGTTTTTATTTATACATGGGAATAAATTTTATCTTAGTTTTACAGAAGCTTGTTCTGTCTTGTGTAATTTAAGATGATCTCGTCATTTCATTGAGCTTCGTTCTGCTGACGGTCGGGCCTAATTTTAATTAAAATTGAATCGCTGATTTGTCAGAATGAAGTCAATTTCATTTCGGGCGATCGTGCCATCGTGATCATCCTGTGGCGATTTCCAAGTGTACAGGCTACGTTTTGGAACTGGAACCAAGTATTTTGGATCATTAGCTTATTTGCAAGGTCGATGTTTGGAAGAGGACTTGGGCGTAAGAACCTCTCCTGGTTGCGGAATATACGGAATCGGACCGGGTTAATCGTAGAGTGCTGTGGACAGCACGGATGGTAAGATGGGAGACCTCGAGCGTCGGTAGGCCACAAAAGACGGTGACATTAAGAGGGTGGTGGGACTTAAATGGTTGCAAAGGGCCCAAGACAAGGAAGTGTGGCAAAGTTTGAGAGAGACCTTCGTTCAGGAGTGGACGGATATAGGTAGAAGAAGAACAAGAACCGTTGAGGAGTTATTCCGCATGGCCGCCGATCATGAAAGATTCAGGTACCTCATCGGATTGATACGAAGAAGTAGACAGATAGTTAAAGAGAATAGGAGAAAATTGTAACAGGCCAGTCTGGCAGAAGAAATTTTTAGACAAGGAAACTTGGCAGCCTTCAGAGGTACTCAAGTAGTTGCTGGCGAATTCGGTGGTACCCTGCAGTCAAATCAAAAACTAGCAACCCGCAATCAAAATTTAATAAATAGTCCTCTTATAAAAATCATACTTCTTATTCCTAACTCCCAAACCGAAATTCTTCGATTTCGAATTCTTACAAAACGATCAACACAATTACTCTAAATCCCCATACTCCCGTATTTTTTTTTTTTTGATTAATTGAATATACAACAATTCGGATATTTCAATTAAAACTGAAAAGGAAAATAAAGTAATCATATTAATTTGTAAATCCCCTAATCGCAGTCATGGTTATTTAATAAAATAAAGGATAGGGTAGGAGGGAGTGAGCGAAAAGTGCAGCTGCAGGGAACATTTGGGCACTTGATTCTTTACACAAAATGTAATAAGGCACCGGTATCCGAAAAAATGTCTATTTTTAACTAATTCAACGCAATAAAACTCTCATTCACTAATTTTACAATTGTGATTAATATCTTCTTACGGGGCGGGCTGCATTAACTTACCTTAACAACTGTAAACCGGATTCAGTGCAAATTCGATATTATCTCTTTCAGACCAAATTTTTATCTTAGTTTTTTTAATATGGAGAGATAAATTATTTGGGATTTAAAATAAGCACGATTGGTTTTTAATTAATTTTAATTTTTGTAGATCGTGTGGAATTTTTTTTAAAAATCTCATGATTTGGATAAGTATCCCGGACTCATTCTTCACACAAAATTTAGTTTTCAAAATGTTGGAAAAAACTAAACCATATTGAGTTCTAAAAAAATTTAATAAGAATCTTAAGAAGAGGTAAACGAGGGAAGGTAAAAACAACAGGAGACGATATATTAACGATGAGCTTTATTTTTGGGGATGTTATATTGTATAACGAGGTAGTTACAGTACCGGGGGTCGTCGACACGTGGGCCACATGTTATCCCGAGCACACGACATTCTCAGGTTTCATCCTTCCACAATCAGGCAGGACAATTTTTTTTTCCTTTATTTTATTTATACTAAAAACCTTTGAAGGTTGCCGGAAAAATAACGGGATAAACCAAAAACCCCGCGTCAATAAAATCCGCAACACCCGCGAATACATCCTTTCTATAGAAAATAAAACCCCTGGAACAATTTTTGCAATTCCACGAAAATAAAAATTTTTATTGTGCAAAAAGTAAGAAATTCGAAACTTCAACCCGAGCATAAGCCTGGAATTTAACACTTTTGTTTTGGCGAGGGATGTCATCTGTTTTGGAAATCCTGTTTGGGGGAAGTTACCATTTGGCACAATAGGCACGGGCCTCACATTGCCGCACAGTTCACAGTGACGGCGCCAGAAAAAAATTCTGGATGGGGTCAAGGGTGGGCCACAAATTTTCATGTGGGGCCAAAGTCGAACAGCGTTACATTACAGCACTGTTCCCCCCAAATAGGTGGGCCAAATTTTTTCCACCCGGCCCCCCCCTCTCCTTGGCGCCGTCCCTGACAGTGTTGCCCTCTACATTGTGAGGGTGAGGAGGGCGGCACAAAGATTGACCAGAGGCAACATTTTTTTGAATCCTGCGGCTCAAACAGGAAATAGCCAGCTTATAAAAAATCTAAAATAATCATAACGGTTAATCCATGTAAAATAAACAAAGTTCAAGATCATTAACAGGTCAGTTACAAACAAGAAAGGCATAGTACACCCGAAAAAAAAGGTCGGAGGGTTTAAAAAAAACAAAAATAAAAATTAAGAGTCGTGACATCTTTAACCCATAGGCAGAATACCTACATAAACAGCGACAAATGTCGTTTAATTAATCATTAAAGAATAATTTTTGAAATGGAACATATGTCAGCGGATCTGAGGCTAGGTTAATGCCTTAATCAGAGACATGTGTCTTCCTTTTTCCTTAAGACAAAATAAAGACAATATTCCATTCATTGTGGCGCTCCACGCTTTTTAATCTGGATTCAACACGCTTTTCGAAAAAGTGATTCCCCTCTCTTCCCCCCCCCCCCCCCCCCGAAAAATAAGCAACGAATGAACTTTGTAATAATATTTTTGCAAGTTCACGACAGGAATAAATAATCCGGAACGGTTTTAGAATAAAAAGCTATTTGGGAAAATGTCTTGCTGATTTTGTCTTGTGTGATCGATCAAACGGGGTGATAAGGTCAAGGAATGAATGAAAGTATGAATGAACCTTTTATCGGAGACAGTCGTAACAGGTTAAGCTAGTCAATGAATGAACCCTAATAGGCGAATTATGGAAAAAGGTTAGACGAAAATCTATTTTAGGATTAATGTAAGTTTCGATGGGTATTTTGGAATGAATCCGGAAAAACTGGAATTAGTTTTCCGTTTTTTTTTTCTGGAAATAAATAGCTTGGAATGAATGAAAATATAGTTTTAAATGAAATAAATGTTTTGCTGAATGGATTTTAAATTTAATAGAAGCGTGAATCTTTTGGAAGATCTTATGGAATGAAAATTGGACGTCTAAACTTGGAGAAGGAGACGATCAGGAAAAGGACAGGTCAAAGCCGATTTGCAAGGAAGAAGAAGAATTACAAATATGTTATTTCTGCAAAGAAAAATCATGAAAGAGTTACCAAAAAAACTGAGTGATTGTAGCTTAAAAAATAAAAAATCAGAGAAAAACTTCAGGGAGATAGTGGCGCAACCAACGCTCCCTCTGGTGCAAACGGACCCAGGGTTCCTGTGCAGAATAAAAGCGGACAATTTTTTCCCGGGAAATTTAGTTTACGACGAAGTCTAGCTGCAATGTTTTGTCCTGCTTGGAGGAGACTAAGTGGATGAAATTGCTGCTAAAACAAGAATTGCGCTGATAAAGCCAGAAAAATGGAAAACTGAAGGAAAGGCAACGATATCGTCATTTGAGTTATAAAATGGACGTTCAAGCTGGGCAATGGAAGCTTAAGCTAGAAAGTGGACGCTTAAGCGAGAAAATGGAGGCTAAAGCTAGAAAGTGGACGCTTAAGCGAGAAAATGGAGGCTAAAGCTAGAAAGTGGGCGCTTAAGCGAGAAAGTGGACGGTTAAGCGAGAAAATGGAGGCTAAAGCTAGAAAGTGGACGCTTGAGCGAGAAAATGGAGGCTAAAGCTAGAAAGTGGACGCTTAAGCGAGAAAATGAAGGCTAAAGCTAGAAAGTGGGCGCTTAAGCGAGAAAGTGGACGCTTAAGCGAGAAAATGGAGGCTAAAGCTAGAAAGTGGACGCTTGAGCGAGAAAATGGAGGCTAAAGCTAGAAAGTGGACGCTTGAGCGAGAAAATGGAGGCTAAAGCTAGAAAATGGAAGCAATTGGATTGACTTTTAAGTTAAAAAGTTAAAAAAATGCCGCTAGAGCGATTCAATTGCAGATAAAGCTAGAGCCAGAAAACTGGAAAACCCACGCTGAAGAGCTTCAGCGGTAATTTTCTAACTTAAAAGCAACAATGTTGTAGACTTCTACAACATTGTCGTTGTAGACTTCTACAACACTGTTGCTTTTAAGTTAGAAAATTACTGCTATACATGGAAAATTGGAAAACTGACTTTAGAGCAGGAAATTGACGCTAAAGCCACAGGCCTGCGAAGGAGTGGAAACTGAGAATTTGACTCAAGCTAGAAAAGTGGGATAAAGCGGGAAAACTAAACTTTTAATGCAGAAAATTGGTACTGATGACTTAATAAATAAAACTGACCTTGCAGTGGAAATCGTGTTTAAAATTTTTCTTTTTCTTTAGTTTCTCATTTTTTAGTAAATTTTCTGTTTATTTCGGAGGCACTTGAAAATTTGAATATTCCCTCAAGGCAATGTCGTACTTTCAAGTCAAATTTTCTTTCTCTCGTAACACATATGGTAATAAAAAAAACCAAAGGGTTAAAGTACAAAAATGACATCCCATATGCATCTTCCCCATTTTTTTAAATAGGACCAATTAGGACCAATTTTACCGATGCACTAATGCCTCATTTAATGCCCACAAAAAAAAAAGTATCATTTTGGTAAACCCGAATCTTGTAAATTTTTTTTCCCTTTTCTTTAATTTATTCCTTATTTAAATGCCTCACAAAATATTTTAGTTGGAATACGTGACCGAAATATAAGGAAAGCACCGGTGAAGTGCTAAAAGAGGAAAAAGAAACCCCCAAAATGGATTGAAAATTGAATTTTGATGAGAGCGGAAACAATAATAAGATTTTAAAATATTGTCAAAATAAAAAGGGAAATAGCCGGCTAAGATGCCGGCGATGGAAAGGTTTGAAAAATAAGGTAAAGAATTATCTTAAGATGTCGTTAATTAGAAGATGCGAGTGTGTAACAGCTGTCTAATGCTATGACGATATCCAGGACCTAAAATACGACGACAGTTCCTCGCCGTAAAATATTGAAATTGTGTCGTGAAGCATCAAAATCTTCGGAAATGATTCGAAATTTATAAAATTATAATATTTGGGCTAAAAATCCGAAGAGATTTAAATGAGTATTTAAAGGAACTCACACGAAGGATCTGGAATCCTCAAGGGACATTTCATCGAAAGGCAGTGAACCATCTGGGGCCGCGCATGGAAAAGAAACGAATTAAAAAGTGTACAACAGATGGCAAAGAGACATAGTTTTCGGTACGAGCGAACGAAAAAAAAAAAATAACCGCATGGAAATGTATAGACGAGGTAAGCATGAGCGGGAGCTCGAAAGTCTTGGAGTTTTGACCTTTAAATGGTTTGAGGGTTGTCGCGTGCCGTCAGTGAGGGGATGATTACCTTATGCACGTTGGGACCTGGTTTGTTTAGATACTTCTTCAGCTTCCAGCTTTGCAATGAGTTTAACGGGATGTTTTTCCCCATGAGTGTTTGAATAGGTTCCTTGTCAAATAAAGTTGGGATAAAATGGTAACACTTATGATTATTATACTTGGGACTATAAAAATTTTAAAAATAATCTGGGTTATAAGGGGTGAGGTGAGCTTGAAAAAATTATGTAAATTTTTATAGGATCGTTGTAATCTGATAGAAAGAGGGGAAAGTTCGAATGGAGATTGAAGAATATTATACCTGGGAATAAAAGAAATACTATAGAGCTACCCAAGTATTTTTCTGGACAGCAAAGATCAGATCAAGGGGCAGGAATGGATCAGGTGCTAAGTGCTCGCCTAAAAGGCAGAATCATGATGCAGGAGATCGATAGCGGCACGTGGAATTATGAGTCTCTTGAGACTGGCAAAAGGAGGAAGGTGGAACTTCATACTTTGCTATAAAGCTTGCAGATTAAAAGAGTGTTGAGGCAGCCTTGATTTTACTCTTTATCTCGTTCTGGTAGAAATCAAGTAGTGAGCCGCTGCAGGAAATAAATTGGTGACGCCTCCTTCCGGTATTGGTCGCTATTGCTACCCTAGACAAGGTCGTAACCCTAAGACATGATCAACACCAAAAGGAAACGTGGAGCACGTCGAGGAGAAGGGGTGCTCTTATATAAGGTTATTCATGAAATTCCCCTGTGCCCTGGACGATTATTAAATATTTAAAGAATTAATTTCTTGTTTTAAATTCCAACCAGTCTAGTAAGGAACAGCTTAAGAAGGAACTAAATTCTATTTCTGAAGATTCTCTGACTATGGCTAAAAACTACTGATTAACCTCTTCACTAACTCTATCGATCTTACTCTTTGCTGTCACCAGACTATCTAAGCGTTTTACTTATAACTTCTCCTCCGTTTCTTTTTTTCTGCTCTTACGTTCGATTACCTCTCTCCAATAAGGTACTGTCTAGTCAAAATTCCTGACACGGGCTTCGTCCAACATACAACACATGGAACATTTGTTACGAGCACCCGTCTTATTATTAAATCATCCCCAAATATAAATCTCATGTTACACTTTCCTCCTTCTTCCTGATAGTTCTTATGCAAATATGACAACAGCTGGTGCTATCTTGAGCGCACGCGCAACACAAACCATCTTTATAATCACTTCTTTTTTTTTTTTTGTGTCGTCTATTTTTAGTCCTTTTTTTCCCAAAAGGAAATTCATGTTTAAACACGCATATATTCAATCCTTTTCATTCTCCCCAACACACCTAATTCGAAGAATTGCAATTGTGACTAATAAAAAAGCGTTGGAAGTGAGAAAGGAACACACCACTCAAACAGTGACCTTAAGACAATAAGATGCGACCTATTAATTTAAACATATTGTGCAATTTCCTACTCGAGAGTGCTGATTGCTTGTAAAACAAACGCTGACCAGTGGCGATTGTAGATTGGTTTTTGTTTTTTTTCCCTCCCGCACTAGTTGATTAGAAAATTTTTATAGACTTCAGACGAGCTAATTGTTGAATCGCATACCAAATCACGATCGGTTATTCCTCTTGTGTCATAATCTTACAACCGGCGGCCAACGCAGGAGGAATCTTTTGCATTTGCGGAGCGGCAACAACCTGAAAAAGTGATTTTAATTTTTTCAGTAGATTTTTGGTTATGAAAAACGTTGAAAGAAATTTGATGATCTCTTTAATGGTGTGTATTTGAAAATTTATTAGTGATGGACAATTTTCTATTGGTGGAGTTGAAGCGAATTTATTATGGCCCACCGCCCTCCCAATATGGCACTCCTGTATGATCTGCATTTATGGATAGTCAGAGTGTCTGTTCACCTTAACTGCAGCCTTCTTAAGAGTTTAGGGTTTGTTGAACGGTTATCCGGTTAGGGTAACCGGTGAGGCATGTTTTGTCTTGCTCAAGGAATGGCGTCCTTGCCCTGTGGTGAGCTCCCTTCTCGGGGTTATGAGTTAGTGGAGGGTAGCAGCTTCGCTAATACTGACCTACGGCTGAAGATGGTAGATATCGGCAAGGCCTAGGCTCAGATACCGGGAGGCAGAGTTGGATCAATGGTATGGCTCCCGTACTGCGATATGAAAGATTATGGAAAATCATCAAAAATCATCAATGGTTGGCCATGATGATCGCCAATCTCCGACGAGGAGTGGGCATTTAAAGAAGAAGAAGAACGGTTATCCAGAATCCTCCGATAGTATTTTGCGTGGGTGTCGCATGAGCAACTTGACTTTTCAACAGTAGCTTGGGTTCAGTTCGGATCAATTGTGTTTGCTAAAAAAATCTATGATTTATCCCAGTTTACAGCAACTGCTGTTGAGCACTTGAGTTTCACGTCTCACAGCCGTTCGAAACTTCTGGTCGCAAAATTGAGTGTAGATGGTCGTAGATTGTACTTGCTACGGAAGAAGTGGCCCAAGACTTGAACGCAATAGCGGCCATTATAAATCCTCGCGGATTGAAGAAAACTACGTCCAACGTACTGCTGCAAAGGAATTCCAGCTATTCCCACCATTTCCAACTCTAATTTTTTTAAATGGCAAACTGAACGCCTATTCTGATGCATACAATGAGGACGTGTTAAATCTGAATTGACGTAATTAAATTATTTAAACCTTTCCCGACATGAAAACCGCAGGACCTCGCCACTGCTTGGTAAAAATTTAAACAACAAATAAAACAATTATTTAATTGAGGGTGCTTGTAATTTGGCGCCCTCGCTCTTTTCTTAACAAGATCATCATCTCCTGTAGAGCATGACATCGGACACGATCATCATCTGACTTCGTTTGACCTTTTACAATACTGCTTTTTCCTGATTTATTAATCGAAAAGTAGGGGAAAAAATCGGACATGTAACCCCCCAAATAAATCGTTTAATTTACCACTAAAATATAATTGTTTTATAATCTTAATTACGACTTTAGTGTTGAAACAATCCATAACGCAAAGCGATGCAATCGTTGGATATCCCGTTTTGATTTTAATGTACACCTCATAGTAAAAAATGTCTATTCTAGTGCAGTGCTCTTAATGAGAACGGTTTATTGAAAGAGCATAACTGAATAATCTAAAAAAAGTCAATTAATAATTAAAGGCGAGCTGTCGTATATCACGTTTTGCTCGTAGAGCAAGAACAAAATTTAAAGCAACGAACCGAGGAAAAGAAAATGAGCTTGCGTCTGAGATAACATGACGGTTGGATACACATAAACACTCTAGGTCTTAGAAACAATTTTATTTTCTCTTCTTGTGGCTGTTATTATTACTGTTCTTTAGGACACGAAAACTTGGACAGTTTTCTTCTGCGTAAAAAATGAAAACACCGCGACGACTGATGCATGATTGATAATTTCCCAAACCCATGCGGAAAATGAAGATACTCCTTCTTTTTTATTTCAATTGCTGAGTGGTTGTTGTGGTTTTTGTTGTTTTTGTTTTCGTTTTCATATTCAAAATGGAAGTACGGGCTTATTCAATTTACTGCTGCAATTTTCTTGATAAGGAAAAATGTTGAATGATGGCGATGGCTATAATTTTTTTTTCCTTATGTGATATTATTATTGATGAAGTCATATGTTAAGTTGGAAGGTAATAGTCGTTTAACTATGACGTTGATGTTATCAGTGTTTTATATTGTGAAGTGAATATGCAGTTGCGACGTCACGGGGGGCCAAAAGTGAATTTGTGCCACAGTTATCCTTTTTTTGCTATTTCGCACGTTTAAGTGCAAAGTTTAGATTTTGCACCTAACTTTTACACAATTTTGCTATTTGCACAGTTTTGCTATTTTGACTTCAGATTCACTTTCATTTAAGTTGGCTGCTTTTTTACTTTTGGGCGAAGTGAGAATACGTAAAGCTGGCCAATTCTTTGTGGCAGTTCGCCCTTTTATTACTAAGTACTTTCCTTTAATCGTTTAGCTTTGTGTTTAGTTTGGGCTTAGAAACCCTTGGGCAGGAAATCCGTAAATTTGGATATTTTGGGCAAAAAATCTTCTATTTGAAGTATTTTGGGTAGAGACTCTTATTGAACTAGAAACCCACCCCTATTCGAGATGTAATTCGAGTGAAGCGTTCGTGTTTTAACTCTGATTGGCGTTCTGTTCATCGTCATCTTCCAACTTGAGCGCTTCGAGCACATCTTCCTGCCTCTGGGACTGGAGCTGAGTGAGGGCCTCTTGGCTTGCTCCCGCTTCGGATACACACTATCGTGCTCACTTTCGATAAGATGGGACGACGGATTACGAAAGAACTTGACGGAGTTGAAATAGTGATTTCTGGCTTTTGGATTCAACGGCGCGCCGTTGAATCCAAAGGAGGCGTTAGGAGGCGTTAGGAGGCGTTAGGAGTGAATAAAGTCATAACGGGACGCCGCGGCGTCCCGTTATGACTTTATTCACTCCTAACGCCATATTTTCATCCCAAGATGAAAGAGTGAAGGTATATGAAGAGGTCAGTTATAACTGACATCCTGAGTTTGCTCGACTTACTTCAACTTCGCTATGCTCTCTTAGGTATATCGTTTCAATTGTTCATTTCAAAAATGATATTATTTTGGCCAGAACAACTGCTAGCGAGGTTTGCAAGGGTTCCTAGGCTGACTGGGACAGAGTAAATTTAACCAAATGGCCCGAATTAGATACAAGAACATTTTCCTCTCGTGATGGTTTTTTTTACTATTGCTTTTAGCTTAATAAACATTTTCATAAAAACTCTTAATCATTTCCTATCCTTCTAGCATAACTTAAGAAGTAAATTTATCGGATCTACAAATTAGACTTGCCCTTGTAAAAAGCGAATCGCGACCCCGAATAAATCGAGGCAACCCGCTACAAGAAAAACGGATCGGTCATAAGGTAAAAATTAATTCCCCGCCTTTCTTGCAGCGGGTGCCTCAGTTTGATTTATTTCATTAAACAATCATTCATGATTTTTATTTTCAAAAAGGGACACATCTCGCGTGACGCCATATTGATGTATTAATGATGTATTAATGATGTATTAATGATGTATTATTGATGTATTAATGTTTTTAATAGCCCAATCCGCACCTTAATCCAGGCCGAGGAAAAATTGCGCATTTTCCACACACTCAGGTACTGCTACCCAGTAAAAATCATTTAAGTATATACTACAAAGCCCCCCCATAATAAGTATTATTTTTTTTATGCATTCTATAAGTACCTTAAAAAATTGACATGCTAATAGGTTTAAAATAACAATTATTGATTTAAAGAAATTTGTACCTGAGGTGCCGTATGTCAGGACTTTATTATAGGGTTCAACTTAGAATGTTTTTCTCTTTTGTACTCTTTACTTCGGTTCTAGTCGGATCGAGTGTTAGTTCAATAGTAAAACATGATAAGTTTGTTGGATGAAATTTATGCTTCATGCGTTTTAGGTTTGGAGCTGGGTAAATAGATGTAAGGTTTAAGAAATGTTCGGATGAATTTTTGAATGACTTTATGATTTTTTGGCGGGGTTGTGTGAAGCATTAAATATTTTTTATGAATTTTGATATTTTTGGTTTTGGGGGACCGGGAGAGGGGGGTCTTTCCGCGGACAAATTTTGAAGGAGAATGTTCAGAAAATTAAATAATTGGTCAGGAAAAGTATAAAATAATTCAATTGTAGAGGAACCGGTAATGATTATGAAGTTTTGAGTTGAAAGTGAACCTGGCGAGTGAATTGGTAGTTGATCGGTTTTTCAATTAGGCTCGATGTAAAGGTGTAGACTCGCGAGACTCCGTCGGAGTAGGAGTCGTCTGTCGCTTTGCTTGTGAAAGGAAGTGGACGGCTGGCAGATGGTTGGTTCGCACGCTCGAATCTCATTTCGCTCGCACTCGCAATTCCGATGTTTTCTTTTTTTTTATCTTTACATTTTTATGTGAAAACAAAAACAATTTTTCGTCAGTGCGGTGTTTTTTTAGTGTTTTAGTGTATTAATTAAAATATCGTGTTTTTACGAATATTTTTTTTTATTCAAAAAAAAAAAAGTGAAAAAAATCATGGTGAATCGGTTTATATGTTTGTGAAAATCGTAAACAAATATTTTTTAGTGTTATTTATTTTAATCAATGTTCTGTGTTTTCCTTTTTATTCAAAAAAAAAAGTTTTTTTATCTGAAGTAAATAATTTAATACTAAAATGGATACATGGAATAATGCAACATTTGCGGTGAGAGCTAAAAACATATTCATAACCAAAAAATATACGCATACCTGGTTTTTCCGGTTATCGCCCGAATATGAATACGTGATTCGATTTAAATGGCTTTAAATAGCCAGGGACATAATTGCCGAAATATGTGAGGTGCTTCAGACGGATAGAAATTTGGCAATATTGCACCATTTTGTGACACCTCCGAATAAATTCGATGATCTAAAAAGTTGAATAAGTTGGCGTTTCGACACGACAATTCTTTTAGTCGCTGACCGATTCCTTAATACAATGTTAAAGCTAATTAAATAGCCAAATATTTTGATTAGGGGATTAATATAAATAGACGGGTCATTTTATCATTTTTCGGTTTGAAGCCCAAATCGTAGGTCAAGGTTAGGTTTAGTTTTTTTTTTTTTTTGATTCCCCTTTTTTTTGAATTTTCTTTTAATTATAAATGATTTGATTTACATTCAATCATGATTAAGGATTAAATGATTCGCAGAGAATCCGTTAAAGCTAAGTGCTTAAAAAACTGCTAAACATAATCACGATTCGGAAAACATGTTTCAAATCATATTATCTGAACAACAAAGTAACAATCTCTATGGAACTGACAAATGAGGAAGAGTTCTTTTTTTTTTTTTTTAACTGACTTGTACAACAATAAGACCGATTAAACTTGGATGTGATGTGAAGCATGTTTCATAGTCTAGGAAGTATTCTTATAGTTCCTGGAGATAATTTTTTTAAAGTACTTTTCGTCATTTTCCAAGAGTTGAAAATTTACTAATTGATAACGTGCCACGAGGTGAAATATCGCATTTCCTCCCTTCTTTTTTTTTTTTTTTGAAACCAACCCTTATCTTAAATGGCGCATCTAGAAAATTTCCTGGGCCTTTCGGGGATTTTTATTTACGGTTTTGTTTTTTTCGTCCTACATCAAGATTTTCGGACGATAGTGTTGATATATTCAGAATTAATGTTTATTTGTTTTGTGGACCTTTCGTGAGTTTGCATTCGAGATACGAATTGAGATATGGAATTTCCCGAATCTTTTTATTCTTTTGTAATTCAAGGATTGTATTCCTCTGTGTTTTAATGTAAGGAAGGCCTAATGTATAGTGTTTTGGTTCTTTTATCTCGATTTAATAGAGATCGTTCTTGAGTTCGAGAGAGGTTTCACTGATTTTTGATGCGATATTACTTCTGCTCTTTCGAACTCTGTGCTAACGAACAAAGTCATTTTAGGATAAAATGAACTTGAGGTGAAATAGAAAGAGGTGTTAAGGCCAAAATTTTGTTCATTTTTAGCGAGCAAAATGTACTTGCAGGGCTAAGAGCGAATAGGGAAAGAGTGGCTTGATATTGCAAATGCTTTTGGGTCACTTAGAATAAATTTATATTTGAAAAACGTTTCTCTTACAAGTAATAACACGAATTTGCCCAAAAAAATAAAAATTTCTTTTGGACTACTTCGATGAAATGGACAGTAATTTTCTTGTTGTCGACAGCTCCAAAAATATTCTGATCAGATAATAATGAAAAAATTGGCCAATAAATTGTTGTAGCTCTCAAACATTAGTAGTTTCAAAATTAAAATTGTGGCTGTCAGCTACCAGCTAGTGGTTTTATTTACTTCTAATATTATTTGCTGTCGTATTAGCTCAGAATGTTCCGAATTCTTTTATCTTAAGTGCGGAAAACAGGAACTGTTCATTTGCTAGATAAGGATAAGTTTTTCTGGTTAGTTTGCTTTCACTTTGGGAAATTATTTTTTAGTTCGTAACAATAATGTTTTTTAGTCTCCTGAGATTTGAGTATTAGTTCTTGGCCAATTTTTTTCTTGATAGGGATATTTTTAGTGATACTTGAGGTTTCGAAAAAATCTTTTGGCTGTCTTGAAAAAAATTTTTACGATTCATACCTAGAATTTTATAAAACTCATGAGTAAGTCTGATTCTTTAAAAAGTTTTCTTGGACTCTCATCCAAACGTCTATTGTAGAAACTTTTTAAACTTCAACTTTTGAGCAATTTAAAAAATTTAGGCTCTTTTTGTAAACCTCTCATCAATTCCTGGGAATTTGCATTTTGGTCTAAGATGAGTTACAAATTCAAATCTGCTGTGAATTCTTTTAGAAATGAATATTTTAGCTGGTACGTAACCCTTTCCTGCTTTGGCCCTTCATCAATCTCGCTGATTTTTTTCTGCTAAGATTAGATTTTGGCGTCCTGCAGTGATCATGCAAAGTGCCGAATTTAAATATTATCTTAAACATGCTATTATGCATGAATAAATATTTTTGCAATCATGAATTTTTATATTCAGAAATTTTGAGCTCAATTATTGTTTAGCTCCTAATTTCTGTTTTTTCACAAAACCCCTTAAATGACAGCCGGAAAGTTTTACTCAAGAGACAGCGCCATAACTACAATGAATGATTAATAAAAATGAGTCAGTGAGCAGAGTTCTTATTATCGCCGATGGTTATTTAAGCCTATATTCTTTCTCTCGTTATGTAATTAATCTGAGAATTTACCACAAAACCCCAATAGGAAGGAATCGATGTCTCATTTAATTATTATTATACGAGTCAATTAGTTTTAAAATTTTACGTAAACACAAACCAAAGGAAAAAATCCTTTCTGAGTCTATTTTAAATTAAAGCTACTTATTTAAGCGGGCACCCTTTTCACAATCAGTATAAGATTTTGAAGGGTAGGGAATGATGTCACTAGAACATTCTAAAATCACCGTCGTTGTGCGCGACAATAAGTAGCAGTGTTGGCGTTGAAAAAAAATTGGATTTCAATTTTTAATTTCGAAATTTTTAAAATTTTTCCTAGTTTCACAAAAACTAACTCCTAATTTTAAATTCTTTTAGACAAAAGTTTTTTAAAAAATTTTCCAGTAAATTAAATCAAACATCTTACATTTTTAATAAATACACGTTTTGCTAAATAAATTAGAGAAAATCAGTCAATTAGCAACGCTGAAAATTTGAATAATTGAAACAATGTTTTTGAAAGAATTCTAAAATGTTTCAGGTGCTGACCAAACAGCTTTTAGCTTTAGCGATTTAACATTTAATCCTTGATAAACTTTTTTTTAAGCTAATGAACTCCTTACTTAACGTAAAAATTTAATAAAACTTAACAGTCAGTATAAATTGTAGATTCATCTTTTTTTAAAGACTTAAAAAAAAGTCGCTCGCCTTAGCACTGCCGGCTTACAATGATTTTCTGCTGTATTTTACCATGAGAAACATTGAATTTCATTTACTGTTAAGTCATGATTTAATTATTGCTTCAAAATCGCGTAGGCTGGAAAATAACAGTTAATAAATTATTTAACATGGTCGGGTGAAGACATGATTAATCAAATTGCATCTTTGGAAAAAAAAAAAATTATAACAAACGGTAATGTCTACCGATTTCCATCAATGACGATTTGCGCACATTCTTTTTTAATCTCGATTCCCAGATTATCGCCTTTTAAAAAAAATCGTGAACGTTTAGCAAAAAAACGAAAATTGAAATGGCGCTTGTTTATGCTTTAATAACGCTTGAAATAAATCGGTTAAATTCTTCGCCCGGTAAATGATTTTCTTTTCTATTATTGATACCTCTGCCAAAAAAAAATATTTTCGTTGATGGATGAATCCGCTTCGCCCTTTTTTGTGCTCTCACCGCAAATCGAAAAGTTTTTCTAAATTTTTATTCTTTTTTTTTTTTTTATTATTCAAAGTTAAGGCATCATGGAGATTGGATGCGTTTGGGTGTTACCTTCACGGGTCTTGCACCTTCGATATAGGGAAGTGATTATCATTATGTAATGAAGTTGAAAACGGATAAAAGAAAAAAAGGAAAGATGTGTAGCTGGACTGGGATGGACGACGACAAAAATTTAGAAAATGTACATAGGAATGATTATTTTAAACCGATGACGACGACGACGCCATCATGCACGTGGCCGATAAATTTAATAAATAATAGTATTAGTAATGTTAGTAGTAATAATAATTGTCCATCGAATTTAAACCGAACAATGAAGGAACCGCCATTTTCATTTTATAAAACTGTGTTAAATTTTTGGAAATATTTAAAAGAGTTCAGTTTATCTGAAATAAGTGAAAATGTAAGACAGAGTTGTGTGTGTAGCGAGGCTACATTGTGTAGGACGCCATTTCCTGTGTATATTGTACTGGCTCGGACTATGTTACTTCGATTTTTAATTAGACCTCTGTACAAGTTCCTGGGACGTTCCAAAGGTAAGTCTTGTGTCTATTTATTTATTTATTTTTGTATGCGAGACCGCGATCGAAACTGTTGTGGGCGAGCGAGCGAAATTTTTTCCCATCATGTAATTTTCATCTGGGAGTCAACAAAGAAAAATCAAACCGCTGGTTTGTATTCCCCTTCATGAAATTAAATTAAGCCGGAAGTCGTTTTTTTTTTTTTTTAAGATGAAGAGAGAGCAATCTTCCGGAATGAGATCGCGGCAAGTGCGATTTTTTTGAAAAGCGAATGCTGTGAAAGCGCGTGAGACCACCGCGGTTATGAAAGTTTTAGATTTTATCTGAAAGGATTTGGATATACGGAAAGCCTATTTATATTTTACAATACTTACCGAAGTAACATGTCATTGTGTTGTTATGACCCTTAATTATGTCACGCAAGAAATCTTACGATAAACCTATGATAAACCATTTGTATGTACCGAGAGATGGAGATGGCCGTGTGACGTTGGTTGTCAGGATGTTAGACCTTCCTTTCCCGCATGCCTTATCAGTTACCTTCATTTACCTAATTCCTTATCACTGTTACACTCAGGCTTTAAATTGCTCTGCCATTTTTCTTTCCACAGTAGGTTTCGAAAACGAAGAGGTGAATTTTTTTTGATTTTCAACCTGTAAACTAATATTCGAAGTTCTGCATGGAGGAAGTCTGGAAATTAAGTTGAAAGCTTGCCGGTTGAAGTTTGGTGGAGGGAGAGGGATCCACAAAACGGTTTCTTGTTGGGATTCTGAGATTCTGATCGATGCGTGTTTTTGGTGTAGCATGTTCTTCTTAAAGACCAAAATTAAGTTTGGAGGACAAGATCTCTGGGCGAGTGGTCTCTCACCAAAGCACATTCGAATGATCACTTCCGATTTTTTAATGACATATTCGGGAACTTTAGAATAAGATATATTCGATGATTGTCAAAACATAAACCGAACGATAAATTGATGTTGAGAACACTAGAAGCGACGATACCCCTAAGAAATCAAAAGGAAACAATCTTGCAGATTTTCATTTGAGTAAATTTATTCGCACAAAAGTAGTCCCATGATTGCTGCCGAGCTAGAAATAAGCCACACAACACAGTATACGTTCAAGTGTTTGGGAGCATGACTGACCAAAACCGTAGATCCCGAAAAAGAGATTTGAGCGCGCATCGAAAAGATAACAACTGTTTGAGATGTGATGCTACAGACAAATTTTGCGCATTTGCTGGATCGATCTCATCATGAATAATAAGTTCTTAAATTTTTCTTCAATTTGAAGGAGCTTCTTTTCTTGGAGCTGTGGCACCAAAAGAGAAAGGAGTAAAAGGTTCAAATGTTGTAAGAGTTACCATGATCATTGCCAGGCTACTATGTTGGCTATTACTGTTGTACCTGGTTTTCAACAACAACGAGACCAAATTTTACACTAATGATCCTAGTGGTTGAATTTCAAGTCGGTCATCCTTATTAGCTCCAAAGTTAATTGATTTTTTACTAGCGAGCCACTTGTGTCCTTGATAATTAAATTGATTATTAAATTTAATTATCCAAAGTTAATAATAACGAATGCTGAAACAGTTCAAGTAGTTGTTCAACAAGGTACATCAGTGGTCATTCGTCATGTGAAAAGGGCGAACATGGCATCATACAGTATGATAATGAAAGTCTTCAGAGAAAATCTTCAGCAGGGTCAGTTGGATTAAGACTTATTAAATTCACCATCGATGATCTTGCAATTTAAAATTTTTTTAATATTTCAGGATTTAGTAAATAAACAAAGCTAGTGCGAATGTTTGGTGCGAGTGTTGATGAAAACTTTTGATGAGTGGACTGCCACACACGGAGGTGTGGCAGGTTTTGTTAATTTTGTAGTGGAAACATCGAAGGGAGACATATATAGGGTGCAGAAAATTTGCAGAAAAAAATTCCACCATTTTGAAGGACTGGCTCAAGGATGTAAAAAAAATTAAAGTTGAAGCAAAGTTTGAGTGGAAAGTTTTAAACGAGTTAATTCAAGATTGGTATGGCCTGGAGGTCAAGATGGCTTCTATATGGCTAAATAGAAAGCTTATGGGGAAATATGGCGATGTCCACTTCGAGATCATAGCGGATGCCGGTTCGAGAACATGGCACCCTTGTATATAGCAGACGACTCATCGTCATCGAAGTCCGCTCCCATTAAGCTATCTGCTTGGTCCCAGCGGTTGAGTTCCAGAGCGCTAGTCCAACAATCCATTCGCAGAACCCCCAAAAATTTCACTGCTTTCTAAAAATTTGAATCCCGCACAAACCTTCCAAATTCTTCAAAATTTTCAACTACCCATATACCTACATCGAAAATTCAATGAGGCCGGCATGACTTTCACATGTATGTTACGTGTGTGTGTGTTTATGGACCCTATGTGATGTTAGGTGAGTGACGGTGTGCTCTCTGCCCGTAACGAGTTGAACAAACTGGATGGATAATGATGACTGCATTGATTTTATACTACAGTGCTTTCTGTACCATAACGTGCCAAATACACGGATGGCATTCACCTACTTACATGGATTCTATCCCTCTCCGTCTAATCATTACGACGTCGACGAGAGAGGGAACAGAAATATATTATATATAAAAGAAAGCGAATAGGACAGGATTTCCGCCTTATTCAAATCGCTGCAATTACTTCGAATCCCTTTTTTTCCTCGGGATTAAATTCTTTGTTAATAAAACTGTGTCTTGTGTTCAAAAAAAAAAAAAATTATTCCTGTGGCTATGATTTTTAAATTTACGTTAGATCGATTTATTTCGGCTTGTGGTGTCAGTATTTTTTTCTTTTGGGGGGAATAATTTAAAAGAGGATTTGAAATACGAATGGAAATGTTTTGTCGGAAGTTGCTGCGTGACTCGTAAGGAATAACTCTCGTACAATGAATCGGAACGCCTATATTTGATAAGATCGTTTATAAAACTTTTTGTACAATAATCAGAGTTTGAAAGTTATTTTTTTTTATTTCGAAAGAAGTTTTGCGATTGCATTATGCAAGTAGGTTATTATTCCCATTCTTATTATCATGCAAGGTCTTTTTTCCTTCATTTTTTCCTCGTTTTAAGGGATGGGGAGGATTAATAAAAAAAAGGGGTTGACATTATTATCGATACGACTGGAAAAATAGAAGAAAAAAGCGAAGTGGCACAGTCAAAAAAAAAAAGCGTTAGCGGTAATAATAGAGCAATTAAATGATATGTATAGGCATTACAACGCGATGCGTTTCCGGTTCTTTCATGTTCCACGGGATATTTTTATAACTATTATTCACATCATTCATTGCATCGAAACACGCGTCGGCGTCAACAAACAACCACTTTGGTTAAGGGCTTTTTCTCTCTTTAAAGCTTAATCGATTTCGGATGACAGATATGGAAAGAAAACCCCGGCAGAAGCAATAAAATGAAGGCGCAAAAAAAATTATAAAGACGCGTGGGGTGTATTAAAAACAATGACATTTTAATTTACTCATCAATAGTCGCTGTGCAGAAAAATATCACGACATGTGTCAACGAAGTCAGGCTTGATTCACGGAACAAGGTTGAGGCCCACGTTATCTACATTGTGTAATTCGAGACCGCTTTACTCGCCAGGAATTATAAATCGAAGTGCAATCCGCATCACTCATCGATAAATGAATAGTTTTTTTTTGTCAGAGCACATGTAGAAAATGAGATTGCAAGCCAAAGAGGAGATTAAAACCGCGCTGGGCCCCGTATTTATATATAAAGTGGAATCCAACGCCTAAATATAGGGTTGTTAATTGCTGTATCCCCAGCCGCATCGAAATCAGGGGTTCTCAACCCTTGTTTTTCTCCCAACTCGGAAGATTGTTTAATATGGGTTAGGAAAATACTATAATTCGAAATTTCACGCACATGTGTGTGGAACTTAACCAATAAATTCGGATTCATATAAAAGCTCTTGAAAAGTGTTATTTCGCCAAAATGAATTTGATAAAAGATAAACATTAATAGTTTTTAAATATTAGCAGCTGGTTTCGTGCAAACAAAACCTGAGGAACCCGAAAGGAAAAAAAAAACAAGTTAATAGATAAAATTGCTCACGGCATCACCTGGATGTTGCGAGGACTTCTTCAGAAGCTGCGCCACTATCACGTCCGAAGCGACACGCGAGAGCAATCAAGTTGTATTTCCCATGATTTCTTTTTTTTTTCCTTTTCGGAAGAAACTTTTATATGTTCCATTTTTCATACAGCTGGATTTACTTTTCTGATGGCTTCTCAAGCTGCTGTTACAAAATAACAGGGATGTTACCATTGTTAGCAACCTGAAACAATCTGGCAGATGTTGCACCCGATACCTGGTTTACTTATACTTAGATTATCAAAGGTGGTTGTTGGATCGATTAAGTGGTTGGTGTGTTGTTCGCAAATTTTGATAGGGGTTTTGTTGGATTTTTAACCCGGTTGAAAGGTAAAGTGTCTTTTCGTGCCCGCACTATTCATCTGCCTTATTTCGTATCTACGATCTTTTTTTAAATCCATTCGGCGGTTTTTATATATTTTTAACTCAAAGCCCCGCGCGCGCACGTTCGATAAATTAATGACTCAAGACTTGTCATTTTATAATCTTCTCGTAGTATCTTATACTTGTCAAATTTACTGGACCTTGTAATATTTCAATATGCACGGAAGTTTTTTTTTCCTCCCCCCTCCTCAGCTGATCGATATTTTATGCGTCGGAATTGCTCGGAGACATTTACTCGCTTCGAGGGGAGGTGATGGACCACCACAAGAGCTAAGCCGATCTGTCAGAGGAGAAAAAAAATTAATAAAGATATAAAAAGTTGAATGGAATGCCGAATCGTGATGATCCTCACTTAGATTTTATTAAACAGGCACGCTTATACCTTCATTCTGATATCAGGTACTTGGGATTCATTCTAAAGAGTTAATTATATCACAAAATCCCTGTGAGCACAAGGTTTACCGTTTTATAACCATTTTCCGGGTGATTTAATTAACAATAACCCCTTCGAAAATCTTTTTTTTTTTTTTATTTTACTCCAATTCCGGGCACGAAATTCAGAAAAATCTATTCTCTAACGAAAATCATCTTATGCTTTCTTTTGAAAAGAAAATGATTCATAAAAAGTTGATGTGTCATGTAATGTCATGTTTTTTGTGCCATTGTGTAAATTTGAAAGAGATGGTGTACAGCGGCGGCATGTGTGACATTCCAATAAGCCAGTTGGAGATGTTATCTGGGGCTGGTAATTATTATCAATATATAATGGAGGAATTTCTCGATATTAGTCATTTCATGAAGCGTGCCCCGAGGAGGTTCAAGCTAGAGCTCCATGATGGCTACTGAAGAAGCGATCCTGAGATTCCTTCCACTACACACATACACGCTCGGCTTTTATAATATACATCTCATCTCGAATGATGCAACTGTAGTGGTGTAACTGTTTCATTTGAAAAACTAAGGTATATATTGTTAGTCGGTTACCTTTTTAACGTGAGTTCTCGGGTATTTTAGAGTCGTCTAATGTTGTTTTTTTTTATGCGTCCTTAAATTTTTTTAAGGAGAGTAGAGTATATTAGCTTTGTCTATGATCTACTTTGTGTGTGTGTGTTTGTTCTTATGGTTTGTCTGCGTTATGAATTTAGGCTACTATGGCTTTAAATAAAGCGAGATGGATTTTATTTGATCGTTGATTGCAGTTTTCGAAGGATTTTTAAAAGTATTTTTAGGCGCTCGGTCATAGGAAGACTTCCTCCTCAACTCCGAAAAACTTCTTTGCTGTTTTGTTGGTCATTGTCGAAATGGTAGACACCAAGTTTGAACTGCCTGCTAAAGAGACAATGACAGACAGTTTTGTATCCAGAGTTGAGTTTTTTCAATATTTGTTTAGTTCTTCGATCACACTGGGCGATTTTTCATTAGTCTTTAATGATGGCAGAACAATCAGGGTCGAACAGCCTTTTATGATATGTGGCCCATGTCTATTGTGAAGAATAGTAACTCCTTTTCCTTTCTGGATCGCCCTGGACAAAATTTTACTTATACGTATGTTAATCTTTGTTTGAACGCCCTGAAGAATCATTAGTTCAATCTGCAGCGCAACAGAGGATTGCTAAATAGGAATTTAAAAAATTGGCACAAACTTTTGGATTGTACTACTTCCCTCTTACTTTGTAGACATTGAAGATATTACCAATTTGAAAAATGTATAGTTTGCAGAGGAAAGCCTTTGTCCGAAGTATGTTTCTAGGATATAAAATTAATAATAAATGGTAGATGAGAAGGTGACTGAATTAATGGCAGTCGAATAGTGCGCAAAAGCTTAAGAGCAGAGAAGCAGTTCTGACACCAAGATAATTTTTTACTGAAAGGTCATAAGTGTTTATTTCTAGGCTGAAATTTTTCCCAAATAATCAAATTTTTGTGGAACATAATAGTGAATCATACGTTTTGGGGTTGTTCAATGATGTGCAAAACTTCTAGAACAAAGAAGCGGTTTCGAAAACAAATCCATGCAGTAGATATTGATTGTAAAAATAATTTTGTAAGTTGACACGATTCCCAAATATTATCAAAATTATCAAACTGATGATAAACTAAAGCTGGCGCAATCGAAAGTATTCGTATGTTCTTAAAAGTGTTGGAATGGATTAAATCCTTCATAAGGAAAATAATCATGCGGGAAAATAATTGAAATCTTTAATTTGAAGCTGGCATTCCTCCCAAATATTCCTTCTTCGTTGAATTGATAACAAATAATGAATTACAGAAGTTGAGGAAGTAGATGCTGTGCAAAAGTTCAAGAAAGAAGAAGCTATTCGGCAATAAAAACGAAATGATAGTTCATGTCGAGGCAAGTCGATTTCCAAGTTGCAATTTTTCCCAAATTCTTCTCTTTTTGTGAAATCAACAAAAATGTCTGTGAATATGTAAAGTGATCAGTATCGCACAAAAGTTCAGGTTCAGAGAAGTCATTTGGGAAATATTTTAACTTAGTTGTAGGTGGTTATCATTTATTTTCCAGCCATTATTTTCCCTATTAAAATTTCATATCTCGGAACATCTTGTTTTGAACTTGCTCAGAAATGTTTCTCCAGGGTCTTTATTTTAATTTGTTATTACACCACAACTAATTTCATTTTTTTTTATTGTTTCAGGACGAAGACGGAGCCGGAGAGTAGGGTCCCCATTTTTTTCCAGTGGGGGTCCCTACAGGATGTCCCCTCCCTCTCCAATTGCCACAATCCTTCTAGTCTGTTCTGCTCTTATCGGATTTGCTGGTAAGTTCATTTTTTTTATTACATACCAAAAGGGGGAAAAGAAATACTGCGGTCAGTCAACCCTAAAAATCACGAACTTTTTTTTTTACGAAATATACACAAAAGCGGCACGATTATCCGCGATTAATCATCCCATCATATTACGTGATCGTTTTCATTCAGGTGCCTTTGACAAACGAATCGCATATTAAGATATCTCGTCTCCGTGCCTTGTGGTCAATAATATTTATAAGGATTCCCTTGATAAAGAGATTGTATTACTTTTTTTTTTTTGAAACATTAATTTGATTTTATTTTTTATATATAAAAAAAAATTTATTGTATGATTTCCCGTTCGTTTCGTGTTAGGATTTTAAATGTAATCATTAGCGACGTTTATGGTTTATTTATTGGCGCCGTTATAAAATTCAATAAGTGTCAATTCGATTTTTCTTTTTAAAAAATATTGTCTTTTTTTCGAGAAAAGGACCGGAAATAGGTAGTTCGATTTTATTGGTATCATTTGTTTTATGAATTTTAAACTGTTGCGACATTTTTGGTCCCGTTGGAAATTTAATGGCGGTTATAGATTTTAGTCCACTTTTGAATTTCCAACAAACACGATTCCTTTTTTTTTTTTTTATTAAAATTTTTCTACCCTAATTTCGAAGGGACGGTTTACTTATAAAATAGCCACACATTTAATGACTATTAGATCAAACGAAATTAGTTGAAAACTGAGCAAACCCTTGTACCCTCTGACTTAATGAAAAACACCCTTTGATGGATTGGTCTGTTGAATTAATATCCTAATCATGTATTCCTACCTTAAAAATAATGATAATAATAAGAACGAAAAACCCGAACCATATTAAATTGCGTCCGCCTTGTTACATTCTTCAGTGTGGCGGCGCCTGTAATCATTATTATCGGGCTGTAATTTATCAGATTGCTGTTAAAACTCAGGCTACTTGTTTGAAGGTTTTTCGCGAGTGTAATTTAATTAGATTTTAATTTTTTTTTCTTCCCCGGCGCAAATGTAAACTGAAGAATTGTTTCCAGACTCGAGTCTATATACGTGAGATAGGTTGTTAACCTCGTATGTGTAATGAGAGAAAGGGGGTGAAATCAAAAACAGATACATCTCTAAACAAACGCCCTAACCTCCGACCATGGTCTATTTTTTAGAACACTTCGTTATTTCCTTTGAACTTGCTCCAATAAAGATGAAGCTTTACTGTTTTTTAAACGTTCGTGCGGTGATTTGACGTATGATGTTTTTGATGCTGGGATTTTTTGTTTTTCGTCATGTCGCCGTTTATGCGGTCGAGCTCGTTTCCGTGGAGGATGTTCTTTTTTTTTTTTTTTTTGAATGGCGATAAGGATTGCATCGCGGAAGTGAGGATTTGATAAGGATGCAGTTTTTTAGGCGAGATTAGGGGAATTAAAGGTGTTTATTAATCGTAAGAATTTTCGTGTGGTTTTTTCAGAGCCTCAGGGATACGGAACAGATGTTCAAGTCGGTCAGGTTTTTTAATATTTAGGAAGAAAATTTCCTGGAGCGTTTTTGGAATTGGAGCTTGGTCGATGTTAAATTAATAGTTTTACAGATTTTTCGGTCAAGATTTGAGAGATTCTGGCTGACGCTGACGAGCCATTAATTTTGATAAAGAGCTGAAGGAAATTGGTCAGAAAATCTTGGGATAACAGGAATCGCTGACAGAAGAATTTGGCATGGCAGCTCAATCTGAGATCTTGGACGAACTTCAACATATAAGAGCCTGTACAGCTTCTGTGCTGAAAACCAGTACTATCTAGTGGCAAGCCTCTATCACGGTTTCTAAATCTGTGAGGGATTTACCACAGGGACTACCTAGGGGCCCGCAGATTAGAGTGTTATTGACTATAGAAAATGCGGCTAGTTAGGAAACAGAGCCGCATCCAAGATTTTGCCAAAGGGCCAGAGGCAAGTCTTCTTCTTCTTTAAATGCCCGCTCCTCGTCGGAGATTGGCGATCATCATGGCGGTCCTAACTTTGGAGGCAGCCGAACGAAAAAGGGATACTGAATTTTGGCCGTACCAGTCTCTTAGATTCTTGAGCCAGGATGTTCTCCTCCGACCCGGTCTACGCCTGCCTTCAATCTTCCCCTCCATCACCAGCTGCAGAAGGCGATTTTTTCTGTTACGAATAGTATGGCCGAAATATTCAAGCCTTCGCCGCTTGATCTCGAAGAGCACCTCCATCTCCTTGCTCATACGATTCAAGACTTCGACATTGCTTACTCGTGAGGTCCACTGAATTCGCAACATGCGGCGATATATCCACATTTCAAAAGCCGCCAGCCTCTTTTCCAGCACTTTTGTTAACATCCATTCTTCATGCCCATATAAAAGAACAGGGAGGACGTAACAACGGACAATACAGAGGCCAGCAAATGTTCTAAATTCAGCATCTTAAGAAATAAAAACCCGAAGAAAATCTTAGGGAGGTTGTTTTCGGTCGAAAATTTTAGTTGAGGAAAAAAAGGGAAAATTTTTAGTCTTTAATCAAAGTTAGCTAGAGACAACAGCAATGAGTTGTCTGTTGGACACCTGGAATTTCAGAGGCAACCCTGGTGACTCAACTTAAAATAAAGTTGCACCACATTTCGAAGATTTCTCTTTTGCTAGAGTAAAACACTTCCCTACTGCCCAATTTCCTAAGATTTCGTTCTTATCTGCCCATCTTTGCATTTGACCCGACATCAGATAAGCCAAAGCCCAAGCAACTAACAAGTCTTATTGCAAAACCTCTTTCCATTTTAAACTTAGGTAAACTCACCATTAGGAACTGACGACACTAATATCGAATTCAATTTATATTAAAAAAACTCGGAAATACATCTTGAAATGAACAGACCCGTGTGATGGTTAGCGAACCGTGTCTGGTATTGAGTTCGCTGTAACGTTGTACTTAGTCTTGTTTTTAAATGCTCTAATTAAAACAACCATTCTTTTTTTTTTTTTTCGTCAGTAGTGAAATTTAGCCACGTTATTTTTTTTTGGAAGATTTTCCCTAATTTCGGAATATGTTGGTCAAGCTAATGGGAAAAACAAAAACAATGTCGCCTGAAATTTTTTTTTTCTTTCATCTTTTTACTGTTTTAACTCGAGGAAAATGCCACAGAAACAGTTACCCATGCCAAAACAAATACCACGTCAAAAATCTTATTAACCAAACAGTGGCGATGGCGGTCATTTGTTTGTTAGTTTTCTCTTAAGAACGCAGACAGGAATTGAGGAAAATTTAAGAGAATGTGCGCCGATCGTGATGTTAGTTTTCCCGTTCAGTGAAGTCACGAAAAGTCGAATTAAAATGTAAAACGTTTTTTTTATTTTCATTTTGTTTAATTCGTAGTTTTGTCTCTTCAAATAAAGTTACACACTTTTTTCAAGGAAGAGCTAAAGGGGAGGTAGGGTCAAGACTAAAAAAAGACAAGGAAAAAAAAGTTGAGTGAGGTCAAGATAATTTTAGGGGGCTATACCCTCTGCACGGAGCTATATGCTAAAATTTAGACTCGAACCCGGGCAGTCTACCCCTATTTTGCCCTTGCTATCGCTTACAAAAGAAAATTCGTGCACTATTTTTCTTGGGATGTTTTCACCCTCCTGCAGGGGTAATATTAGATGAATAAAGAAAAAGGAGGAGGCACCATGTCGATTGTGGTAAAAATCAACAATAATAGGAAATTCACCCCAAAGTGGATCTTTATTCAGGACCCCCTACGAACTCCAACTTTGGCATCGATTCTGCTGAATTGATCCAACTTATAGGATTTTATACACACTGAGAATTTTAGCGTCGACAGAAATATCGCGACCGTTCTTCGTGGCGTGTAATTTAATTTTTTTTAAAAAAAGAAACGATTGATTCGTGCTCATGTGCTAAATACAGGAACGAACAGGCTTTATCCACACCTTTCTTAATGATTTAAAAATAAAAAATAAATTTAACGTTTATTGATGTATCGCTGAGAAACATCCCGATAAACCCAATGCACTATTGTCTGTACTTTTTGGCACGTTTACAAATCGTCTCGACTTCTTTTCAAGTGCAGTTTTTCTTTATTAACTATCGATATGTTTCCATCTAGACGTGCACACTTTCACTTTCACACGGCGGGTTCAAAGCTCGAGAGATTATTTCTTTTAAAAAATAATTACTTTTTTATACAAAATTTTGAAAAGCATGCGGGATGACCCATATCGGAAATTGCATCCGCAACTGTTCCCATGATTTCAAAATGATTTTATAATTCATTTTTTTTTTCGGGCTCGTAAATGAAATATTAACAAAAACCCGACGTTAGTTAAGTGTAGGCGGCACGCCATTGAGGTACTCGAGTCCTACATGGAATGAATCAAATCGTCCATAATCTGGATGATAAAGTGGATATCTTTATACTCGCAAGTCGTGGCTTGACATTATATTCCCTTCCTTGGTACGGTACAGGTACATGTTTACCTTACACCCGATTATTGCTTTCATTTAGGTACAGGCTATCATTGTTTTTTTTTCTTTCGTTTCCTTCCCGTCATAAAAATGGGATTTAATGTTTTTTTATTACAATTTTTTTTTTTTTCGGTAAACCCTTCACCTGTTTTTTTAGAAGCCGGCACCCGAAGACTTCCCTTCGAGGTTTTTTTTTTTAAAATTTAAAGGGATACAATTTTTGGGCCATCCTGTACTATCCCGTTTAAATCGTCTTTACAGACGAAGCTTTCACTCGATTTTATTTTCTGTCTCTCTTCTTGTTTTTTTTCCTTCCTTCTTCCTCCCTGGGGTTTCGTTACGTGGAATAAAAAAAAAAAAAAGAACTTCAGGTGAATAATTACATATTCCGTGCCGGTATTTTTCTCATTCATCGTAGCTTCCCTGTCATCGGTTTCCCCTCGTAAGAGGTTTTAACCTTGATGTTAAGTAATGAGAACTTTTTCGCGAGAAGTTTTTTATGATTAATGTTTAAATAGGGGATTTCGAGGGGGTGAATTGTGTCGCTAGCCTTTTATCATTATCTTCCCGTTCTAGTTATTTTCTGTGTGGTTTGAATAAGGTTATCAATTAATCGATTCGTAATTACAGGTTTGCCCGTGGAGGGTTTTTTTTCCTTTTAAAGAACTACTTACTTCTTTTTTTGTGGATTGAATTCCCTTTGTGGACATTAATAATTTAAGGTTTAATTAAGAGTTCTGTGAATCAAAATCAAATTCAAGGTTGGGATTACAATACGGTGGATTTCATTTTTGAAATTTTAATATTTGTTCAATTGGGTGTTGGTGAAATAGATGAAAGGGGATACATTATCATCAGCATGCCACTATACTCTTCCGCGGCATTCTGCTCAGCGTAAGGAACTCTTGTCGAGTCTATTAAACTGGGTCTTGCAAAGCAAACCTTCAGCCAAAATGGCTGTTGGATGGTCACCCCAACAGTTTCCGCCTCGCAGTTCAGGAGCCATACTGGTGCTGCAACTTTGCCTCCAGCTGTCTAGCTGGCCAATATTTTCTTTAGCCAACACTGACAGGACTTCTAGAAATGTTTAATGACCTTCTAGTCTTGCCTGCTTGCAGTGGAATAGCCACTGGGCGTTGGAGTCACCGTGGACGCCGGCAGAGCCTTCTTCTTCTGCTTTACATGCCGTCTCCGCGTTGGAGATTGGCGATCATCATAGCTATTGGAATCTTTGATGCCGCTGCCCGAAACAGGAACGTGGAATCTAGTCCATACCGGACCCTTAAATTCCTGAGCCACGAGGTTTTCCGTCTGCCTGGTCTGCGCTGGCAGCCGACTAAGGCTCTGAGACGGGTAAATTAGTTCAGGGCCCCAATAGTTTAGATATTTTGTAGACACCCACAGCGTTCTAAATAAAATTGTGGTCTCCTCTTCTCCACTCTCCATCCCTGACATACAGCGGTTATTCCCAAAACTTTATCGCCGACTTTCAGAAACATCAGGACTAGCTGCTGTACTAGAGGATATACTAGTAATCTAACAGCCACCTCTTAAACTTTCGCTTGGGGCTTTCTTAGACTCACTGCTCACGGTACCACTTACTTATATGGCATTGCAAGGCTTGAAGCCACTTCACAGAATTTCCGCCAGTCAGACCTTTCCTGTCCTATCTACTTCTTCCATTTCCAGGAGATGGTCGATTTCTGGAGGTTTCCCCTGTTTCCCTGGAAGAGGTTAAGGAAAGTATAGACCGCTTGAGGAAGTGGAGGGCATGTGTGTTAGACGATATCTCGGGTGAGTTGTAGAAGGATGGAGGCGAGGTAACTGACGAGTCCTGCTTGTAATCCAGATTTGGATGGCAGAGCGTCTGCCTGGCCAAAGAAAGGAGTCACTGATCGCTCCATAAAAAGTAAAGTCGCAAATACTGCGCGAACTGGTATTTGATTGTTGTGCACATCTTCTAAAATCTTCTCGAATATTATCCTACAGCGTCTATAGCCCCTGGTGGAAGGTATTCTTGGCGACTACCAGCACCGTAGAACAGTTTTTTACCCTGAGGCCACGGTACCACTACACTACCAAAAATCTTAATCTTTTTGCTAAAATTTTTATCAGCTGTACGAATGAGCTTTAGCGACATCGTTTACCTTTGACGTAAAACTGTTTTAATGTCGATAATAAAGCGTTTTAGCTCCAGCATGAATGAATTTGCGGTTTTAACATTTTATATCCGATCTTGTCTTTTTTCCTTGTTAATTTAGACCTACGTTATGTCCTACCAGGAAAAATATTTTCAGGCGACCTACTCTTTTCTAACCCACAGACTGTTACACGAGATTCAAATCAAACTCATTGGGTAAATGTTCCGGAATTCTGAAGTAGGCCCCTTCTTACCTCCTTCCGCAATGCACTTTGCAATCTTAATTTAATACAGCTCATATAATTAACTTGTGTGACAGTTGCAAACCATTCTTTAACGTTAATTAAAAAGCCTCGCTTGACGGGAAACAAAATCATGGGTTCTGATTAGCATGTTTAAAAAGAAACCCGTGTGCATTTAATAAGAAACGGCCACCCTGGTATGAAAAAATAAAAATGAGATATCGGAACTTTCACGGCTTGTTTAAATAAATAATTTCCATGTAAATTAATAGCAATCTAATGAAAAAGAAAATTTATTCATTTGAAAAAATTGCGAGGCTAGGAACACCTGGAAAAAAATTTCAAACTGTAAAAACTTGTCCGTGAACTTGTCGGATAAAAAATTTAAAGAATTTGAATCGGCCGGCACCTGCACCTTTTTTATCGAGCTCGCTCCTTCCGTTATATTCAAACTATATTATATCGATTACGTTGAAGTGATAACATGATTACGATTCCAATAAAAAGACACTTAAAATTCTTCCCCATCGCTCGTAGAGTTAATATATAATTTTTTTTCTTTTTTTGAATGAACTGAGTAAATATTAAAAAAAATAAAAATGATGTTGATGGACCAGTCGGTGTTGCATTGAAATGTAACAAACCGGAACTGAAGTGAAGATATCCACCGGAAACGAGGATATATTAAAAAGATAGTGGGATTTCAATAGGTGGTGTGTGTTAAAAGAAGGGCTTCATTTTCGGTAATATATTTCACAGCTTAGATATATTTTCATAAGCGGGTCTGTGCGGGAGTTGGTGTAGCCTGCTAGATGGCCTGTTCGGACCCTAAGGACTCTAGTTCAAAGAGCCACTAGAAAAAATTATTAGTTTTCTAAATTCAGTATCGATTTTTCTGCTTTACTGCGATACTTTCTAGCTGAATAAATTAATTATTTAGTTCATAACCTTAGCATTAACATACAGTAGCACTAATCCCCAGCGGCCCTCTACCTCAGGCCCGTAGTCAAGTTGCAAGGTTAAGAGAGGCACAAAAATTACTAAGAGGGGCTCCAAGAGACTCCTGCAGCGTGAAGTATAAGGAAAACAAAAAATGAACAAAAAATTGAGGAGTTAGGTGCAAGAAGGGCATATTTTTAATGTATAGCTTATGGCGAAAGTGCCCTTCTTGCACCTAACTCCTCAATTGTTCCAAGGGGGCCTAGGAATTAGAAAGCCTAGAAGGGAGTGGGCAATTTGTTGAGTCGTCTGCTACGTGGGGGTCCCCATTTTGAAAACTGGAAGCTGCCATGATCTCAAATTTTATGCCCGCCATTCAAAAATCTGCCAATCGCGTTGTTCGTTTTTCAGTTCGCTAACGGCGGCCGTCAAAATCAAAATCTGGACGTGTCCCCTCCCTACTAAAAATCAGCCAGGGGAGGGTCTGAGTCTACTCCCTGGTTCCCTTGGCCACGGGCCTGCTCTAACTTGTATACTGGCCATCGGATGGCTAGTTTTCATAAAAATTTTCGGGAAAGTTCTAATGTGCTTTCTGCGCTTAAGTAGAATTTGCATAATGCTTGGTCTGTATCTGTGAAGTTTAGTTGGAAGCTAAGTGTAAACTGCAGCAGTCTGCACCCTTATAATTTTGGCTGCAGATTTCATGACCGTTGCTGTTCTTCGTAGGGAGTTCTATTTTGCCTTTTGAAGGCTTATCAGCTCCGACTATCCTCCCTGAAGTTCGGCTCTACCTTAGCCTTGGCAAAGTAGAGCTTTCAGTCCGACACTGAGTTCTTACATAAAAATTTAATTATCCTTGTGAAGTAAAATACCGCTGACAGATCTATTAGCTCGATCTCAAAGATTAGGGATGGAAATTATTCTTATTTAGCCTTTCTGGAATTTTCTCCGAACCCATTACCAGTTTCTCTCGAAATTTATTATCTTGATTCTGTTTCTTCTCAAAGTAACGAGTTTCCCAAAACTACAGCATCGTGTCACACGCAATTTAACCTACCCACATAAAAATAATTACAAAGAAAAATACATTTCCCTTTTTTGCGGGGATCTGTTTACATTTAACAAAAATTAAATCGGAAAGAGGATAGTTCACTCTTTATACCGTGCACCGGATTTCTCGGAAACGCAATACCTACCTGACGGAACAAGGTAGACAAAATGTTTTTGTCATGTGTTTGAGAATATCCGGCAAATCACGTGCACGCTAAATATAGCCTAGCCAACATAAGACTTTGCGAGACGATTCCCATCTTTTTAAAATATCTTCGGATAAAACGTTAAAAGCCGGTCATTACATAACGCTATTAATCTCTGTAGATATTTTTTTAATGATTCAATCCAGTTTCAGAACGTCTCTTCAGCTCCGGATTGGCAAAACCCGATCTGACGATTATGTTCGTTGCGTCGTTTTCTAACGGAACTAGTCGTGGGTTGTAGCATTATATGTGTGTGTGCTTTCGTCATTTTACCTTTTTTTTTCCTTCTTCTTCATTCTTAAACTCCGTGTGGAGGAACGGATGTTATATGTTTTTCCATATAGCACCACACCTTAGTCTCCTAAGGCACATAAAAGTGGAAGACCTAAGGTCTTTTACATCTTTTACGTTTGCTGGTGTATTTCAATAACAAAACGGTACAATACTTCGTAAAGTGAGTTGATTGACGTTGGGGACGAAGTTAACATTCGGAAATGACATAGCTGTCTACCTGTTTAATATTCATAGGTTCATAGATTGAATGAGTCATCCAAAACCCGAGGAAGACCCCAATTTTTTGTTTCCTCGGAAATCCTTACCATTACGTTACACGATTTTAAATGATGCACGTAAAGATTTATTTCCTATTTATGAGGTTTTTCTCTCCTTTCGGGGTGGATGTAACTCAGTGAAAATTGGGTTAGGCTCCGGTTAAGTTCTTACGGGTGCAGCTCACACACTTGGTGCGATTTTTTGATCGAAGAAAGATTTGTGGTTTTTTTGTTATTTTGGAATTCCTCGGTGTAGTTTAAAAATATTTTCGTTTATAAGGAGAGAGGATACTACTTCAAAAATATATTCATGAATATGTGGGGATTTATGAGAGAATATTTTACATTCCATCTCATCCTCGCGAGTTTCAACTTGTTCTGTAAATAACAATGATAGGAAAGGCACTTAAAGATAGGGGTTTTTGTTGTCACGGGAGATATTTTGTTAACATGTTATACAAAGCGTATCTTTTGGCTGAATGGGGCGGAAAGCTGTGAGGAAGATGTGAATGGAAGTAATAACATTTATAAGTTTTTTCAGTGCGAAAATTATTTTTCGAGATTTGGATGTCATTTCTATCTCTGTTCTCAAAGGATTCTTATTAAATAAATGCGATAGACTTAGGCAAATTCCTTTAGATGAAGCTGGTAAGCCTATAACGGCCTTCAGAGTGCGCAGGAAGGAGTTGTTTTAGTATTAGTTGGTGCCTTTGGGGATCGCGAATTCTTTAAATAACAGATGGATAGTTCTACGGCTGACGAGCACTTCCAAAAGCTTTTATAGACTTTTGATCAAGTGTATTATAGCGAGTACTCTTGCTGACAAAAGATCCAAAGGCGTGGGACTGGTGTGGTCAGTGTCAGTTTCACTTTGAGATTTCATGTCCTACTGCCATCTGTAGACACTGACCTTTTTATTGCTTTTGTATTTGGTAATAAGGTAAAGGTCAATCTAAAAAGTTACCGTTCTGTAGCTTTACTTAAGACAGAAGGAATTTTGGGTCCTGAGTGCGCTTTTAGGCCGTAAAATCAAATATTAATCATAGATTACAGATTTAGAGGGACATTACTGCTGTGCAAAAGTTCTGGAACAGAGAAGCGGTGTTGGAAACAGGATAACTTATTATTAGAGGATCAAAAACGTTCATTTTGAACCCGACATTTTTCCCAAATAATGTTCTTTCAGAAGAACCATACAGCAAATTATGATTAACGGCGTTTTGCGTGGTTCGTTAGATAGCTGAAGTTCAGAAAAGAGATTTTGAAAACACTTTCATTTAAAAGTACCCCATCCAAATCAAAATCTTCAGTTTCATTTTGTTATTTTCCCGAAGTAGTGTCATATTCTTCAATCAATTATAGATCGTGCTATTTGGAGTGGAGAGATATGCTCTAGAGTTAAAGACACAGAAACGATTTCATGAATAAAACAAGAAAAGATCAAAGATGTTCGTTTTTAAACTTAAATGTTTTTCAGATATCACGATCTTTATATAAATTACCTAAATAGCTGATTGCAAAACGATCGGGGTGAACAAGCGTTGTGCAAAAGTTCGAGAGCAGAGAAGCGATTTCGGAAACAAAATTATTTACTATTAGACGATAAGAGGCATCTATTTTTTAGCTGACATCTTTCCCAAATATTACTCTTTTCGTGGAATAGATAGTGAGTAGCGATCTATGCGCAAAAGATAAAGAAAGATGCTTACGGCAAGAGGGACATTACACAGAGTTTAGGATTATCCGCAAGAATCACTTTGCCAATTATTCCATTTTGGAAAATCATCGGCTGCCGCTAAGACGACTCAAAATTTTGGGGTTTTCAGCCACTATCGTGAAATTGAATTATCTACAAGGCTTAAATAAGAATGAAAATATCCATGTCTGAAGATGAAAAAGGAAGACCAATCAACTGGCGCTTAAGTCTCCATTAGGCAATAAATTTAGCGGTTGCATGAAAAATATCATAACAATAACATTAGTACTAGACCTAAACTGAATACCCGAGATAAAAATCTTTAACACGCATCTCAGTTAAAAAAAAAAAAAAGTTAGATACGATCAAACTGGCCATCAGGTATTATTTAACTAACCCGAACCTTTGCCAAAAAAACAATAATAATAAAATTGAAGGTAATAAAGTCAAAGTCAATACCGATGTCATGTTCAAGATAGCCAACAATGCGACAAGGATAGGATGAAGATGTACTAGGGCAGAGGATATGGGTTTTCAATTACCAGAGAGTTATATCAGTGCCGTCATCTGAGTCTCACAATGAGAGCCCCGCCCGTGGTTATTATTTTCAAATTACCTAAAATGGTGATTGTCTGATTTGTACTATAAACCCCCTTGCCCACCCAGTCAGTCGACGATTATTATACGGTTTCCAATCTCGGTCTGGTATCATTTCCAAATATTAACTCAATTCACATGTTATGATCCAAAGTTGATAATCTGCCATTTCTTTAAATTTTTTTTTAAAAAAACTCACCCTTATAAAAAAGAAAAGAGGAGGAAAAAGATTTTCATGATTTCATCTTCGATATTGATAAGTTCGGGTAATCTTCAATAAGACGGGGAAGAATAGAAGTCTCGAGATCTGATGTAAATTGGACCTGTCGGCGACTCTAACAAGTTTTCTAGGCAGCCATGACCAATCGTTATATTACAATTATTGTTCGTAACTAAATTAAACTGTTGTCCATCTCGAACCGTTGCCTAATATACACTCACCTCTTTTTCCTCTTATTATTCTTGTTAGTCAATCATTAATCGATTAAAAATATTTCGTACGGGGAAATATTTTCATGAAAGTTAATTTCGTTGCGGTATTTCTCAAAAGGCATTTTTTTTTTTTTTTCGAGGAAGACATCTGTTTTTCAGGATTAGGAATCTGACTGACATTATGCGGATATTCTTCAAATCGGTCTTTTGTGTCCACTGACCAAACCCAAAAAGTTTGTCACTGTTGAAACATCTTTTGTGTCCCTTCTTTTGGGGATGTTTAGGAGCCGCTTCGGCTCCACTTGTCAAACTCCCCTTATTAATCCAATAAATTTTAAAGAGGACAATAATAAATAAAAAAACTTTTTTTTTGGAAAAAGGTTTTTCTGCTTTTTCGGGGGAAACACACAGTCGGAATGTGTGAATGTGTCGACGACGGCGACGACTGAAGGTGTGGGCCACGGCCACCGTAGTAGGACGGGAAAATAAAAATATTTCTGTCAACCTGTCACCTAGTATTGTCAAAATACTGGTCAAAGCGAATCCGCCTCATTTGTCACCTGCCCCGAATTCAATGAGCGATGGAATTTTTATTATTTCAATCCAATTGTGTGTTGGGTCCTTTTTTTTTAAGGGTGAGCATAAGAAAAACATTTTTATTTTATAAAAACGGTGAGAAATTGTTCGGTAACGGTGGCACAGGGATGTCATTATCTAGGGAGAGTCGGAAACTGAGATTTTAATTTTTTATTTCCTAACCAGGTGTGTAAAAGGCGACGTGTCAATATAAGCAAAGGACTATAGGTCGTGATATTGTTGGTATTGTTGATCTAATGCCGAAAGTCATTTTTTTTTAACTATGCGCCTGTTGATAAAACTCGTGATCCAAATGAAACATTATGGTAATTCGAAGAAACCGCCACTATTATCTCAATTATACCTCCTGAGTAGATTTCGGTAAATTGCTTTCCTATCAAGACCCTAAGCCGATTAATGCGAACCACCTGCCTCTTGTATTCCTATTTTTTTTATAAAAAAAAATTATGATGATTTCTGTTACGTTTTATTTGTATATCTCGATGACATAATAACGTTTGGAAAATGAAAAAAAAAAATCAGGCGAGAGGTAATAATGAATACACAGCTGATTTAGAATACTATCTAGGATGAAAACAAGTAGGTGGGGTGGTATACAAAAGAGATAAGACTTAAGAGAAAGATGCGTCGATACACCGGACCTGCATTCCAGTCCTGGAGTGCTGATGGAGCCACGAGTTATTCGGCCCGGTTTCACGGCTTGTTACGGCCGGTTCTTGAATTACTCGTGGTTCCTAATGAGCTTGGGCGGTTCACGATTCTCACGGTGCTACTACCCCACACAACTGGACGATGACGTCATTACAGTAGCAGAGCTACCAATCGGGTTTGTTTCTCTCTTTTTTTTTTTTAAACCTCTCGAAAAATGATTATTTTTTGGGTAAACGCGAAATTAAAATATTCTAATTTTGCGGGTCGTGATATAATGTTAAATATAGAGTTTGGGATTTCGGGGGAGTTTTATTATTCGGGGGAAAAGAAATCGGGGATTTTTTTCTTCGATAAATTATAATGGTTTCCTTATCGAAATTTGGTTTTGAACGAAAGTATTAAGCCGAAGAAATATAATTATTTAGAAAGGGGACACGCGAGGTAAATTGTATATTGGAGTAATTTACGAAAGTCTCTGGGTTTTTTAATTGCTTAACAACTTTTAAATTTATTAGGAAATAGATTGAGGTTTGATAAATTGCATTATAATATTGCATATTTTAGAAATCAATGAAAGGTCAATAGGGTTTGATTTGTGAGAGATTAGGAAGTTTCATGTTAAAGTTTTTATTAAGGAAAAATGAAAATTAAATGAAAATTACAAGGGAAGGTGTAAATTTATTCATCTTAGCTGTAAAGTATCGATGTATAAAATTAAAATGGGAAAATGGTGAGTGGAACTGTGGTAGTTAAATTCGTCTTAGCTCGATTCGAAAAAAGTCAGAAAGCTACCTTGTCATAAAATTTTGTTTCCGAAGACGAAACTTCTCTGCAGTCAGGTGAAGTGCAAGATCTTCCGTGAACAGTAACGGCTTCTTGTGTTTGAGAATTGCACCAAGTTCGAAAATGTTGAGCCACGCACGAGCGACCCATAGCATTAAGAAAAGGACAACATCTTGAGTTATTCTAGCCCACTTCTTATGAAAGTCTGCTCTACCTTACTGTTCTTTCTTTGCTTTATATTTAGTCTGTTCTATAGCTCAATTTCACTCTGGCTTGGAAAGATCTGGATGAAGCACTGAAAGATCAAAAATTGTCGACCGTAAGTTTTCAGGTCCTCCCAGAAATGAAATCTTAGGGGGAGATGTTGCACGAAAGAATGTTCAAATAAATGTTCCGAATGATCAGCACGAAGTGGTCGTCAGATAGAGAACATGAACAAACGACAGTTGAGACAATCGATTTCAGATTCGATTCGAGCCACAGTACGCAAGAGACCTGGCCGCAGATAAAACTTGTAAATGCAAAGCAATCAGATCCTCAAAATGTGATTTTGTGACTCTCCTGATATTAATCATTGAATGAATCCGCACGCAGTAGTTGGACCTCGGACACAACCAAAGAACTGACATGATGAAGCCGAGAGAATTCCAACGTCTGCCGACAGGAAGAGAGCAACCCGAAAGATCTTATTTGAAGAATCTCTGAAAAAGAAAAAATACTTTTCTGGCCCTGTAGAATTAACCAAATAGAGCATAGCGTTATCCTCTCAACTGATTACCCATATAAGAGGGATTTTCAATGTTAATGCGAAATTCCAAAGACAAGATTGTTGTTCTCCTGCTGAGATAGAGAAGATATTCTTTTCACATTGTTCTACATCTTCAATTGAGTATTACAAATCGGCCTTCAACCCAATGTTTCTACCGGGTTAGTCGTCAACAATGAGAATGTTGACAACAGTACTACAACCTGCTATATAATCAGTCAAGACATGTTGGCCTTTAGGTTAATTAAAGAAACGCAAAGAACATACATTGTCAATAATTCATGTCAGCGTTGGTGTAAAGCTTTGTCAGGAAGTCTTTGTGTTTTATTAATTATGAAAATGTTTTTGATCGGATATGCAGCGTTGGAAAACCATACAGCTGGTCAATTAGGTTACGTCATACTGCAATTTCTTCGAAACCAAATGGGTGAAATTCCTTTCTTTCTGTATCAGCTCTTTGTTTTAGTCGGAACTCAAAACGTACAAAAATCTTACACCTATCACTTGGAAAGGTATACCTAGAGGTAAACTTTGAAACGAGGACATCCGGCAGATGTGCATAGTGAAAGATGTCGTGCAATAGAATAGGCCACATATAAGAATCTGTTACTAGGATTTTAGGAGAATGAATAATAACAACCTGGTCCCATCGCTCTTTAAAAGCAAGCTAAGCAGCCGATGCCAGCCCGAAAGATCTTTCATAGATAAGAGGGATTATAACTAAAATACAGCCGTGGCTACCTTCTCTTTTGATGGCGAACGTATTAATTAGCACATTAGCTGCCCAAGTTAATCTGTGCCGCGATTGCACCAACTTTGACATAAAAGTTAAAAACAAAAAAAAAACAATTTGAAGTGATGCTTGTTTGGAACTTGGGATAGTTTCTTTTAGAATTCCGTATCGATGACTGGTGAGTCAGTCCATACTGACAACTCTGGAGTTGTTATCAAATAATACATAGGGTTTGTAAGGTCGTAAATTAAGACGTAAAAGTTCATCATTTTAAGTTTGGACATCCGAGATTCATCTTCATTCCCTATCAATTCGCGCGGGTATTGCATCAAAGCGACATTATCAATTTTTCAGACATACTTTCCCCATTTACTCATTGTTTTATTTTTGACACTTTGATTGTTCATTAGATTCCGTTTCTATTTATCATTACATAAATTCTTACGTAAATATATTTTTCGTTGGAGAAGATTCACACAGTCGCGCTGTCTCCATTTTCAGAAGTCTCAATTTAAATGGATTTGCCCTCGTGGAAGTGAAGACCTGGTAGGTAAACCGTAAAGGTTGACACCCGAGGTGACATCCCTACACCGCCAGGCGCCAGGCCGCCAGGCTCGGACGATAAATGATCATTTAATTTGGGATAATTTTTTAATGTCGGCATTATTTCAATTAATGTCTCCCACGGTCTCATGATCACGTGACCAGGTGGCTTTTATTGTTTTTAACATTTTTTTTTAAAACCGTTAATTAATCATCAGAACCTTGCCAACAAACATGGAAAAAGTGTTTTTCCGCTTTTATCTTAATTTTTTATCGGCTATTATATTTAAAGCGTTTAAAAAGAAGTGTAATCGTTTTATTTTTATGGCTAAAGTCGATATGTACACGGGGATGGCTTTTCCTTCTAATCTAAAAAAAAAAAAAAACAGGCTTCGTTGCGTGAAATCGGAAATAATTTTTAACTGGAAATGTTACCTCGAAACGCATTTTTTAGTTCAATGAAATTCCGATAAATGGGAAAAGTAATTAAAAAGCTTTGACTTTATTTATTCAATAACAAGGTCATAGTTATCGCTAACTCGGAGAAAGAGAAAGGGAATAAATAATAAATGACCCGTCGGGGTGGTTGGAATGGTATTTTCCGGCATTGCTGACGTAACGGAACAGCTGGTATTATAAACCACCCTCTGGGATGTTTCGAAATGTGATTACCGGTCAGTATAAAAGGAAGGCTCTTTATAATCGCTTGATCGGATTATCTTGTTTTTCATTGTCGATCTTGTTTACATCGAAATCAAAAAACCGGAATGGGTTTCGTATCGCATTTATTATATATTTATTTTCAACGGGGACGTGAAATATAAAAATCTCCCCCGTACCCAATTGATTGTAAGATTTTTATCACTAGAATTCATGGCTAGACTGTGTTATTTTTTTTTTACTGATCGATTTTCCTGTAAAACGAAAAGTTATTTACTTAATATGCTCAGTTTTTTTTTTTTTTTTATCGCCGGTCGTAAAGGTCTGTGGTTTTTTGGGTAGGATGCAATAAACATGCACTTCTTTTGCATGAGTTGATAACTTGGGATGTTTATGGCTCAGACGTGGAATATGATGTCCCGGGTCGATGTGTATTGCTTTGTTGCTTTGCGATTGTGTTCAGGATGAAGAATTAAGTGCAAGGTTTTGATTGGGTTTGCATTAATTGTAAAATTTATTGAGGAAAATTGTATGTTGATGGCCATTCAAGGAATTATCAGTGTAGTGGTTGTAGGATCAGAAGCGGAATGTCTAGTAGCTAAATTCGTGCACTGGTTAATCTAGACAACCACAAAGCAGATGATACATTTGTTAATAGATCTAATGAGCTAGATATCGGCTCATCGTTGTTTTTTTCTAAAAAATGAAAATGTGATTCTATGGTAAATTTTTTGAAGATAGGGATTTAGTTACTGTCAACCCCGAAATAGCCTATTTGGCTGAACTGTGTTCATCAGGATGACCTAGAATGGAAGATTTTTTTAAATTTATTGTTACTTTTTGTTGGTTACTAAAATCTTCAGCTTTTAGACATCCACTCGTTGACATCGTCGAAGTGCTGACTCGCATCCGATTTGATAAATTTATTGCATGTAGCTGCTTTTTTTTATATGATTTGATCGCTAATTGGGACCTCTAGTCTAGCTCCTGTTCTGAACGGCTTGGTAAAAAGAGTAGTAGTGGCCAATACTTTGTAAGGGGAGCGAGATCGATCAATAACGCGCATCAAGCGTTTTTTGTGAGATTTTCAAATCCAATTCATATGACGCAGAAAAATTAGAGTCGCTGAGAGGAATCAACCCCTGGGCTCTTGAATGTTAGTCGAGCAAGTTTCAACTGAACCATACCAAGAGGGTAGCTAGTAACCATAGGTCAGCCGGCTCTCAATGTTGGGCTTTTGCTTTACTGCTGAAACCAATTTCTTCCCGTGACTTTATCATATCTTCCAGATATCTTTATTGTGGTCTATTCATTTTTCTTGGTCGTGGTGCCCATTGTCCTGCTAGATAATCAACCCATCCACATCTCAAGTCTGCTCCTCGCCTCTGAACGTCCATGATTCTCGTCTGCTTGAGATCACTTCATTTATAAGTTTAATCTTCCTCTTCTCCGTGAAACATCTGGTTGCAAGCGATGCTTGGTAACTGGGACAGTTATTTTAAGATTTAAAGTACCAATATCTTAGACTTTCTAAAAGTCTATTCGTTCATAGCCAAGCTCACATGTCACTAACTACCCTATCTTTTAACTTAAAGCAGCGCGAGCCCCGAAAAACATATCTTGTTTTTGGTGCCATTTCACTGAAACTTTGGGGGGGGGGGGGGGGAGCAAAAACAATACTCAATGCTTATCTTATGGAACAAAAAATTCCACTACTCCCCTGAATGACGCCACTGTGGATATACAGTTGTTTGTTTTAGTTTCGTCTTCCTTATCAGTTTCTCATTGAAGCTTTTAAGAGCTTCACAAAGTAATTTAGAAATGATTTTAGAGTTGACCTCTCAATGATGTTCCAGCCATAGTCTTCTCTGGACTACTGGAAGTCTATCGAAGGACTTTGGACCCGCATGAAGTAAAAATGGGCTTTCGTCAATTCACAGAATTCAACCTTTACCGACAGTGGTGTGTGCTGAACGTATTCTTGGCTAGGGCATATATAAGAACTTATAACAGCCAAAAAGTCGCGGCTAGTAGTCTCATGGAAACTAAAATCCTTGGGTTTGGCAACTGTGATACATGTCATACCCCAAATGACTCCACTAGAGATTGAACATGGACCAAACTTATTGAAAAACCGAAGTGCAAAAATAAGAACCCGTCTTGGCGAGACAATTTTCAAAAAAAAAAATCCAGCAGAAACACCCATATGTTAACCTTTGTTGATTGCCGAATCCATTAGTCAATTTTAATTTCCGGTATATTTATTGGGGAGGTTCGTGAGGAGGAGTCACTCCCGGGAATACATAACACAACATATACGTAAACCAAGCCAACATTCTAAGAAAATCCCCATTGAACTCCTCTCCCTTTCTGTCAATACTCTTTCAATCTTCTCCACAATACTAATATTCCTATTCAAACATTCGAAATGGACTGCCCAACAATTAAAAAAAAAAAAACACAACTGACATTATTATCCTTATCGGAAAATAAAAGTGTCGAAAGGTTATTTATTATCCAGGTACCCGAAATAAATCGACAAAAACCTATATCTGATTTTGGAAGGGTGTAACTTATCAGCGCATGTAATACAACTCAATAGTCATGAATCAGAGTTGTTAGACGTACTTAGGTTGCAGCAAATTAACCATGGGACAAGATGAGGGTACAATTGAAGAGATAATGAACCGAATTATCGCAGTTATGCCGAGTTTACTTCGTATAAACATCAGTTATTGAGTTTGCTCAGAGCAGAAATGGAACAACCGTTTTTTTTTTTCCTTAAAATGACTTGAGGGATGCTCCTCAATGGAATGCGAATGATTCACTTGTAAAATCCTTCGATTTCCGTGAATTTTAAGAATGGGCGAATCGAACACCGAGTTTCGATACGTTCTCGAGGAGTTAACACACAGCCCAAGGGCTTTCCTTATATCTTCTGGGATGGCTTTGATGATTACAATGCTTGGTTTTGTGCCTTTTTACCTCTAATAAAATTTTGCAATCCGTTTTTAGAGATGTCAATCACCTGTCAGCCGGTCAGTGGGGAATCCGTTAAAGGAATCAATCATTTTATTTATTTATATTGAACTACGTATTTGGACCGAAGAAAAATGTTTTCTTTTGTCGGTGGTTAATTATAATCGATATACGTCGCTTCCAATCGTGGATTACGATGATTTAAAAAATACAAATAGTCATAATTAAATAAAAATATCGAACAAATTTTTTGAGAAAAAAATGGAGAAGGAAAAAAAAAAATAAAAGGAAATGTTATTTGTTAATAACCGATGTCACGAATGTAACTCAAGGGTTCCGTTCAATTTTTTTTTTAGACCTCCAGAGCCGCTTTTTTATATATGTCTTTATCTTTTTTTTCGGGGTTTTCGGGAATATTTCGTCGGCATCGTTATAATTTTAAAATGGGAAGGCGAAATAATGAAAAATTGATGGGGCCTCGTTCGATGAGTAGATAATTTAACCACTCTAATGCGGGAGGTCAGGAAAACCAACTTTGTAATTACATGATTGCAACGTTCTGCAAAGACACCGACTCTGTCGAAAAAGACCGCAGAGTGAGACCATATTTTTTTTCCTCTTTACCGCGTGTGTTTTTTTTTTTTTTACTATAAATAATATCTATTTACGGGTTTCTCTTATCCCTTGGGTACCTTAAAGGTGTATTTGCCAGGTACAAGTCGTGATATATCAGGTGGCCGTTTCATCTTGTTAGCGGTTTAAAAAATAATTATATACCCTATTTCTTGTGTGATCCAGTATGCGGTAACGGCTTCCTTTGCTTACCTTGTGCCTTTAACGACCTTACTCCTATTATTTTTTTTTGTTGTTGTTTGTAGTGGAGAATGCTACGCTCGTTTGTCGGTTTTTTTGTGTCTTTAATTTGTAATGAAAACATTATATGAAATTGGGATTGCGGTTTAGGCGTATTATTTTAATACTGACCTCCTCGTTGAGATAATATCGAATGGAGGTTTGGTGCATGTTTTTAGGTAAATATTGTTATTGTCCTTGGGTTTGTTTGATGAGAATGGACGCGGAATGGCAAGAACTGCAAAATGTGGAGCTAGAATAAGGTTAGTTGTACTAACATGGCCACTTATTAGTATTGGTGAAAATATCATGGACCCAGCAACGAACAAAGCACACGCACTTGAGGTAGGGTTGGTATTTCTACCTTGCTGATTAGTCCACACCCAGACCGCAACAACAGTTTGCTGCAAGTTTGCAGCAAGTGGGTGCAAGTTTGCACGTCAACTAGTTCACTTACCTCAATTTTGCAGCAAACTTCCGTAAGTGCTCTTGCGGACGGGGCAGGGTCTTCAGATGTAATAGTGAGTCTTCTTCTTCTTCTTTCTACCTATACCCGTTCACTCCTGATCAAAGGTCTCCCTCAACCTTTGCCACACTTCCTTGTCTTCTGCTCTTTGCAACTATTTAAGCCCCTTCACCTTCTTAATGTTATCAAACTATCTCTTGCTGACTTACCGACGCTTTTCTTTTTGACACTGGAGGTCTCCATCCTACTATCCATGCTGTCCACTTATCCGAATCCTCCGCGACGACATGACCCGCCCGTTGCCACTTAACTGTTGCAAGGCGTTGAGCAACATCATCAACTCTAGTCAACATCCTTATTTCCTCATTGCAAAAGCGGTGTACAGTGACCGGAATCTCACATTAAAACCGTGGCCTACTGACTTTAGTTGTTATAGCAATTGAAAAGTTTCGAAGCTGGTGCCTTAACATTTAACTGGATAAGTTTGACTCTAAGGTAGAGGCTTGAGCCAAACTTTAGGTGAACTCTCAGAGAGCCATTAAGCACAAGGACCGACCTCATCTTTGCAGAAGGTGGTTTACCACTGGAAAATCTAAAATCGGACACTTCCAGTTTTCTCTTATGACCTCGTTTTTGTCAGCTGCTTTTTAAGCGGTCGTTAACCGGCTATCAACATGATTGGGAGCTTTGCTCATTCGTGCTTTCAGAGTTCACTGGAAAATTATTCAAATCACTGTTTGAATAGTTAAATTGCTGCAACATTCTCGGAAAGACTTGTTACATTTTAGAACATGTTACTGCAGTTTCAGGGTAATATGACACGCGAAATGTCGCTTTTTGATAAAAACGCAGCATTTTCTCAATTCAAAGGAGTCAATCATGTACATTATGCTAATGTCCATCAGGCGGGTACGTGCTAAATGAGAGCTTTCTTTTCTTGATTTTGTTTAGTATCGGCAAAGCTGCAGGCTCTAGGCTTTTGACCTGCCACTTCTGGACGGTTCGCAGTTACGATTACAAGATTCCATCTTCACTGCGCACATAGCCTTCAACTTGCCATGAGCTGAACATATAGTATCAACCTCCAAAGAGGAGATGGGCCTGATCAATATCGAGGTCGCGTAACTTGGAAATTTCTGGCGGCCTAAAAGAATTTTACAACTCATGATTTTGAGGGTTGAACTCGGCGAAAATAAAACGGGATATTTTGGCAAGATTTAAACAGAATGTGAATCTTCTGGAGGATGAAAAAATGAGATTCAGGAATTTAGCTTTAAACTGACCATAATAGCCAAATTTTATTGCTGCTTTTTCTCTTTTTCACTGCTCCAAAATTTATTACTCTTTCTTTTTAAACCAAACCGATATCATTGCGCTTTCCTGAGTTGACACGATGCGGGCCCAATGAAAACCAGTTGAAGGTCAAGCTTCTTGTTATAAAATGAAACCGATTGAGGTATTTTCCGATCGGAGACCAGTTCATTGCACCATTAACAAGATATGAAACAATCGAAAAACCGTGGGCTGCTAAATAAGAGGTTTTCGTCCTTTTTGGAGTTATGGTATTCGACACATGATCTTGTTTCATCTTCTTTTGCATCATGTAAATGAAAAAAAAAAAAAATAAAAACGAAAGTTTACCATTTTATATTTTTTTTGGTAATCAAGGAAAGCTGCAAAAATATTCGCCCAACTTAAAAAAGGCTTCTTTCCATATAAATATCAGATCAATAAGTGAAAAAAAAAGCAGTTGCGACGCGTTTCCAAGAGGGAGGCCGGGTAATATAATACCCGTAAATATGGAATCGTGTTTATCTCACGTTCTTTCCTTTGAACAAAAGCGCTGGTGGAGATCCTCCTCAGGTGAGGTTCTGTTTTAAATCTGCAGCTTTTGCTGATTTTCAATCGGGGATTGTTATAAAATATGTCGGAGCGGCTGGGTTTTGTAAATTTTTTTTTTTAGAAAATAAATATGAGGCAGTTATGCTAAACAAACATTAGGAACCGGGTTTTTGTGTGTGCTTAAAAAAAAGTCATTGAATTATTACTTTTTCATGTGGTCTTCATTTCTGGATGATTTATGGCATACATGCAACATAACTAATAAAATAGTAGTGCTGGATTTTTATATTGCGTCTTTTAAAATTCGTTTCTTGTTTTGTGAAATGAAAATAAGACCACCAATTATGAATGAGTTTCGGTGTTATTGGAAGTGTATTGGTGATTAGGTTGTGCCGATTGGTGGATTGGCTATTAAGAGAGATTGAAAATCGAAGTGGCGTCATCGGGATCGTTTGCACAGTTTTTGATGCAGCGAAGGATTTTTAGCCACTTTTTATCGATATTATTCAAATTTTAGCAGCCTTTCCCCCTTCAAATCAGACTTTATGTATAAGAGTGGTTCTGGTCCTTTTTGATTTCTCTTTTTGCTGTCACTTTCGTCGTTTCTTTGCCAAATTTTGTTTGGCCAGACCATCCGCCATATTCGCTAGAAAAATGCTTTCTGACGATTATCTTTTTGTCTTTTACATTTGCTAGATTTTTTGCCTTGGCAATTCCATCAACACAGTTCAAAATATTTGAGAAGATTTGAAACTTTTAAGTTTCACTTTGGGATGAAACCTTTTCGGTTTCAAATTGAATGCAAACGAGTTTCAAATGATACTTTCCTGAAACTATTTACACAAAAAGTTTCGATTTGAAGTCAAAAAGTTTCAACTTTGAAACTTTTTTGACTTCAAATTGAAACAAAAAGTTTGAAACAAGTTTGAAACAAATTGAAACAAAAAGTTTCAATTTGAAAGCTTCAATTCAAAAAGTTTCAATTTGAAGCCAAAAAAGTTTCAAAATTGAAACATTTTGACTTCAAATTTTTACTTCAAACTTTTGACAACTTCAAAATTTTGACTTCAAACTTTTAGGCTGAAACTCTTTTTCTTCTCGAATGAGAATATTATTTTGAACTGTGAATAGGAAAAGAAGAAATGAAGTGTTTCAAATTGTTTCAAATTGTGTTTGTTTCAAATTGAAACAAAAATTTTCAGTTTGAAAGCTTCAATTCAAAAAGTTTCAATTTGAAGTCAAAAAAGTTTCAAAATTGAAACTTTTAGGCTGAAACTCTTTTTTTTCTCAAATGAGAATATTATTTTGAACTGTGAATAGGAAAAGAAGAAATGAAGTGAGCTGCAGTGCCAGTAACGCAAGCATGCGGATGATAATTTTTGCGAGCTTTCTAGAACATTTATTACCAGCTAAGTTTTTGTTTGCCTAAAAAATCTTTATCGCATGCGAGTTGGAAACACAGTTTATATAGCTTCCTTCTGTCGTCTACAAAATATTCAGGTTTTAATACCTCTCGCCATTCTATCGCATCAGTTTAAAACATTTTTACAACTACCCCTAAACCCTTACTTTAATATTACGTTATATCATATTCAAAATTCCAATCAAATTGATTGTTGAAACCTAATATTAAATTAAAAAAACCTAAAAAGCTGACGAGCAGCTGCTGTTATTGTTACTTATTAAACTGAAGATTTCCTCAATCGCATTGTCAGATGGTTCGCACAATAGAAAATTGATAATATTATCTCGTGCTTGTGCACATAATGCCTTTTTCTTTCCCTTTACAACAATGAGCTTTTTCGAGGATTAACTTAGGGAAAAAAAACCTCGTGGTTTGAACTCTTTTGCCACATTCTCTTAATTCTTTTTGTTTTGTTTTAACCTAAATAACGAAATCACGAAAAGCTATAATCTCGTTTAATAAATCGTACTTTTTCCTCCCGTCTGCGTGCTTCTCCTCATCATTTAGCATCATTAATTTGAAAATTCTTCACCGAGTTTCTCTTCCCTTATTCTTTTTTTTTTTTCTTCTCACACTCCCTTAAAAATATTCATAGTTTTGATTCGGATATTTGATTAGAGCGCGAATAGATGGGAAAGGGGTGTCGACTTGGATGAAAAGGTACGTGATTTCGAGTATGTCATAGAATAATATGTGTCGGGACGGGTAGCGGACCACCATGCATTGCTGTACATCCTAGGTGGTCAGAAGACAAAACCGAGACTTAATAGAAGACGACCCGCCTATTAGTGTCTCCAATCAAGTTATAAGGCTTTTTAAACTTAATCCGAATATGACTTTCTACCTCTTTCACAGGTTAATCTCTTTTATTTTTCTCCCCTTTGTTAAATAAAAGCTACAATATGTAAATAAGTAATGAACATTTATCAATTAATAAGCCTACGGACTTTATTGAAAAAAAAAGTTGAGAGAATCGGCTTGCGTTTGAAGATTGTATGTTTGCTGTATTTGGATTTGAATCGGGGTGGGAAAATTTAAAAATGACGAAGCTTTTGGGAACACAATTTTTCTGAGCAGTAATTTTATTCAATAATTAAGAAGCCATTTTTTTGAGTTAACCGCACAAACATTTTAAGTAGTTAGGTTGGGTTGGTCTAGCTGCATAAACATTTTGGGAAATCAATTGTGGAGGAACCAGTGAGTAGCTGAGGTCTTATTGCTGCATCAAAGATTTTCTTTGGGCGTCTCTATCCTGGCAGTTAACCCATCGAAGACTACCTACCGCTACGCATCTTTAGATACGCTGATTCCCTACCAATGCCCTACCTAGGCTGACCGAAAATCGCAAATTCCTAGGTGGAACCAGATTTCAGAACCATGCAGATTGTCGAATATAGCAGATTTTAATTCTATTCCATAAATATTGAGCTCTAAGGTGAAAACGAATAAGATCAGGGCGGAACGGCAGAGTTTTTGAGGGCCTGGGATGCTCTGGAGGAGTGAATCTATACTAATACCGCCTTATGGTCCCTTGTAGATGCCTTCCTCAATTTTCAATTTTCAGTTCTCAATTTTTAATGCTTCATTTTTAATTTTAGTTTTTGGTATTTAAATCTCAATTATTTAGTTTTTAATTTAACGTTTTCGCAAATCCGAAATTTCTCGCAAACTAGATCACCGCCATCACCAGTTTGAAGAAGAACGCCATTCGCTCCCGCTTGGTTTTCCTACAATTCCCATACAATGACAATCATTCTCGTGAAACAGAATCGCACATCAACCAATTAACTTGTAGTCATCTTCTTCAACCTTTTACCCTTATCGATATGGGTTCCACTTAATCTCTTCCATGTTCCTCCGGTTCTTTTAGCTTCTTCCTGCAGTACTCATTACATCGTCGAGCTATTTTTTTGCAGTCTTCCTCTGCTCTTCTCTTTCCTCCAGTCTTCTCCTTTCGCAGAAATCCGAGCGCTCCATTCTCTTATTATTACTATTCAGCACTCCTTGTCTGGCCATATGATCGTATAATATTCATCCAATTAGAGCTTTTGTTTACTTGCATCTTGGTTAGATTACAACAAAGTAATCCAGCCATTGGATCGCTATAGCAGACGATATTCACTAGCGGTCCCAGCGGAGTAACTTTTGCTAGACTTCCCCAACGCTGCTTCAGCTCTGCAGTTCGCCTCACCCATCACTCGAGTCACTTACTCTTACTCCGCTGGCACTAAATGGCCCTACCGCCGTCTCCACCTAATTTCTCCACTGATCGCGATCCAAGGCCGTAATCTTTACATCCCTGATTTCCAGGAATAGGGCATCCTAATGAATGTTATCGACCCACCTAATCCTGGGCCTGCCCTGTGGCCGAGGATATGCAAAGCCTTGTAAATGCCTCTTTTCACCGGCGTCTGCAACACGTGCAGACGTGCAGACTGCCCACCGCAGCCTCCTAGGCTTGATCACACTAGTAATTAGAAGCTGGACAATGAGATTTCGGACATCGGTGTTACTAAGAGGTCGAGGCTGTCCGGTCGAGAGAGTCAAACTTGAGCTCTAGGATCATACGCAGGACGCGATTCTCGAACATGAGGAACTCGAATCAGCCGCTGCGAATTTTTTCAAGTCGATCGCACAAACCTGTTAATCATTGCCAAAAGAGACCAATCGATTGGCTCTCATTATTTTAATACATTGAGAGCCATCTCATACGAACATAATTCACTAAATTATAGCACTAATGAAAATTGCAAACTCTCTGGCTTCAATTCACTCAGCCCAATTTTTTTAAGTAACTGCAAAAATTTAAACGAGCCAAAAATTTAAGTGACATCATTCGCAAATCGTATCTTTACAGGATTTAAAAACCCACAGAATTCGGAATACCTTATTAGTCCGTTGGAGTAGGATACTTCATGTCCATCTGCCCACTCTCCTTCATGACTTTTCTTTGTATTTTAATTGTCCTCCTTGCTTTCTTTTTTCGTGCTTTTTAACATTTCTTTTCCGTTATAGAAACAATAGTACGGGCAACCAAAAATATATAATTTTCGGTAGTATATGAATATACATATATTTAATAAATGAGGGCCGACCCTTTTCTTTCGTCTTCACTTGTAACTGTATCAAATAACATATGCGATCGTGCATGAATTTGAATTTATTAAAAATAAAAAAAAAATTAAATCTCATTGAACATCTGACTACATACGATATTACTTTTTTTTTTAAAAAAAATAGGAAAGTTACGTAATATCGTATTTTTATAATGAATTCATCAAAAAATTGTTTTACTATAGAGGAAAGTAAAGCACATGGACGTGTTTTGATGGAAGGGTGCCGCTCATTGTGCAGGTGTCCATGGCGTCATATTGCATGCCAGAGCTTGGAAAAAAAAAGGTGATGTGCCCCTGTATAGACCTCAACCTGACCTCAGTTCACACTGTGCCAGAAGTTCTCGATAACAAATTGTTTTATTTTTGTAATTTATTTATTGGAAGGATGATGAGACAATATTTGACATTTTAGCTAAAATTTTAGGCGAATCATTATTATTACGTCTAAAAACGGTGATTGCATCAACCCAGTCTTAATAGGTTTGGTTTTGTACAAGGAAAGCATTTAGCGTGTTCAGTTTTTTCTAATTCACACTTTAGCCAACCGAATCCGTAGAGCGAATCTAATAAGACCCTGAAATCGGAATCATAAGAATTTAAAAGTCCTAATTAGTCGTTAAAAATGTGCCTTCTTACATGCACCAATTATCCCATCCGAGAGATTTATTCCAGACAACTTCATTATCTGTATTAATTGTGGTCGGATCAGTTAAAAATTCTTGAACGGTTGTTGTTGTGTTTTTTTTTTTTTTTTTGTTTTGGATGGAGGGAAATGGTTTATCATAAAGTTGATTGATTGAATTTGAAGAGTCCAGATGTGAGTTAAGATCTATGTAGAGATCTTATAGGTGCAAGTGGTAAGCGCGGAGAGAGTCGTGTGCACCGGGTCTTGTGCCTGGGTCGTGAGCACCGGCTTCCTGTGCACTTGTTCCCGATTTTATAATTTTTAATTTTTTGTTTTTTGTTTTTTTTTTCCAGAGGCATGTTCGAGCCGAAACACACCGAAACCGCGACCGCCTCCGCCTTCAGCGAGGCCAAATATTACTTTTCCCACGTACACATGTCCGCCGACATATGCTGCATGGTACTGCCTCAACGGGGCTACATGTTTTACTATCAAAATAGAAGAAAGCCTACTGTACAATTGCGAGTAAGTATTAGAATAAAACAAAAGAAATGGTGTGAACATTAAGGAAATAATCTCAGAAAAAATTTCACCAACACATACAGCACCGGGATTCGAACACCGGATCTCTCGCTTTCCGGGCCAGTGCTCTAACCATTAAGCTATACTGTCGGCTGGGAAACTAACTCAGATATTTGAGGTGTATAGGGCCTGCTTCCCCCCAGCTTAAAACAAAAGAAGTTTTATAAGGGTAGTATAACTCTAAACACAGCCGGGGCAACACGGTGAGCAAGGTAATCGTCGCAGGGGGCTCCAACAGCAAAGGGAGCTGCACCTTTTTTTTTTTGCTCGAAGTCTAAAATTTTTTAGCGGGAAAAGGGCACACAATTGCTCCCTCTTGGGGGGGGGGGGGGCATCAAGGGCTTGCCCCAGCCCTGACTCTAAAATTGAAACCGTAGAAGAACAGGTGGTTGGGGCTGTAGTAGTTCAAAGCCGGCCAAGAATTGATAAAAGGCAGCAAGGGGAAAAGCATTGAGTGAACTAAGGGTGCTCCAGGAGCAAAACTGGCGGCTATTAACTAGTAGGGGCGGGGATCGAAGGATTATTAACCTTTTAAAACCGGCGACCGTGTGTATTCGGCCACCTATTGCGAAAAACCAAAGCTTCGAGAGGTGGAGACACCGCAGGGCCTTTTACGCCAGCTTAGGCCAAAATAATATTCGAACTATGTGTCACATTTTGGCTGCGAAAGTTAGAACTCCAAATAGTTAAGTTATAGAAAGATAGATTTTGCTGAAAAAAATTGCTGCCAAGTTTTCTTCCTCTCCAATTTAATCCATTAGGCTTAAGGTATTAGCCCAAAAAAATATTATTTTATGAGAGCTTGTCTTAGGTTGAGCTTAGACCGAGTTTAGAGTTTGGTATTGCCAGAAACCAGAGTTGAACTGTTGAGGCCCAAAACTAGGAAAGGGGGAGTTAGGGCTTTTGAACTTCTTACACACTCTCCCTTTTTAGATTGTCGAGACCTCACAAATAAACGGCTTACACGGATTTATGATCTCTGTTAGGCCAAAAATTATGGTAATATAAAGTTAATCTTTTAAAGGAGCAGTGAGTAGTAAAAAAAGGTCTTGGAGACAGGAAAGTTCGGAGGTCAAAATCAATCGCTAGCAGCAAGGATCTGCAGAGCGCGAAAACTTTTGACTGAGTTAAAAAAAAATTAAAGTTCTGTTTTGTATTTTTTAAATTGCTTCCAGGAAATCAAGTTAAGGCGCAAGAATTTTTCAGCTTAGCTAGGACATTTTATGTAAAATGGTCTTAACTTTTGTTAGCTTACAGTGCCGAATTTTTGCAAGATGACTCCGTATCTACTATCCAAGATCGGTCTGGTGCTTATTACAGTTGAGCAGAGTTCCTGTAGGAACCTTAGTTTGGCTATTTTAGGGTTGATCCGTGGTCTAAGCCGCGGGTCTGTTGACCTCCGGCTTCGGAAAGCGGAGAATTTTTTCAGCAGGACAAGGCCAATGCTTGCAGCTAATATAGATCCGAACTCAAGCTTTTATAAGTTACACATCTCTCCTAATTTTTTTGTAGACACTACCAGATAAATCTAAAAAAAAAAAAAGTAAAAGCAAAAATATTTTTTTTGAAAACCCTGACTGAACACCGTTTTCATCATTTTAAAATCCAATCAATTAAAAAATCTTTCTTATCATTATTACAAAAAAAAAAAAAAATTAAATTAAAAAAACCACCCCGAATAAAAAATTATTTTAAAAAAATATAAAAAGGCACCAACACACCTTTCCACCCTCCAATAAAAATACCTTTATAAAAAAAATTTTTCGACCTTGAAATTCTGCAAAAACATTTTTCTTTTTTTTTCTTCCTCTCGCCATTTTTTTCTCACCATTGCTTTCAAAGGAAAATATAAATAAAAATATAATAAAAAAAAAGTATACACAGAGTAAAAAGAAAGAATGTGATTGATGGACGGGGATGGTTGGACAGTTCATTAAAAATGGGGGACAGTACATTCGTATTTTTACGACACGGCAAAGGTAATGATGAAGTGCGTTGTAAAGAATTAGACTAATCCGACAACAGGTTGCCCGATCATGTTCCACGTTCACCAATGTCTTACAATACCCCCACGCAGCTCGCATACCTTTCCTACATAACCATGAAGCAAGAAACGCTATAGTAATCGATGCATCTCATACCCGGTGAAACTGTTTCTTTTTTCGATTTTGCCAGAGTTTTCAGATAGTTACTAGAGGATCTGTGAAGTAGATCTGATCAGCAAAATAGCTCAAGGTTGGGGGACTTGCCATGGAGGCGTTGAGTGAGTTAACTTGGGAGGTCGCTGAGGACGAAGACTAGGGCGCTGAAAGGAAAGAAAATTGCGATATAAGAAGAGCCGATTGAAGAGGAAAATTATCCAAAGTCGTTAGAGACCATAAATCAGACATTGAACTACAAAACAAGAGCTTGGTCAAGTACCAGGGAAGTCCACCAGAAATCCAGATTATCTAATCAGAAACCCACCAGGATTCCTGGAATTTGCAATTAATGAATCAATTCCATGGTCATGGTCAATCAGCTTCTTCAGACAGTAGCTCCTTAAATTGGGATTTCCCAACCGGATATAGCTAGTGGACAGGTGTAAACAGATACTGATCAGCCCAACTCTAGGCACCAGAAAACCCGAGGATCCAATCCCCACTAAAAATTTTTTTGGGGGCTCCGCTTCAAAACGATTAGTCCGCGGAGCAACGAATTGATCAAAACAATATCAAAATGTTGAGTTTGAAAAAGACTCAAGTGCATATATCAAACGTGATGCTATGTACCTGACTCATTCTTTTGACTTACAACAACAAAAATACAATGAACTGACCATAAATGTAAATTTTCTTATAAATATTTCTTTTCTTATTTTCGAAATGGGTTTCAGGCGCCATTTCTATTCGACTTACATCACTATCTAGATTGTTTGAAAAACAATTTTCTTATGATCGCTTGTACACAACCGTTTAAAATGATTAAATGCGACAATTGGAATTTTAAATGACCGCTTTGATTTGCTAATTAAGCCGAAAAATGCAAAGGGAGAGACAATTGTTTGTCATATCAAAAAAAAAAAAAAGGGGACAGTCTACCTTTTGAATGATATACCTGAGGGCTCTGACCGCTTATAATAGTTTTGTTATGGAGGGTTGGTCATTCGAGTTTAGCGATGAGGGCGGTAGAAGGAGTATCGGGGTAATGCCAGGATGAAACTTTTAAATCCGGTGGTCAGTAGATTTTTTTTCTGGACCAAAAACTACTCGATGATCTAGATTTTAGAGAGCTCGTTTGGTAATATAGGAAATGACTTGTGTGTTATAATGTTCCACAGCAATTTTGTAATCAGATAAAGTGACGCAAAGGAAGTGCTGGTGATATCACTATCGTAAGTTTAAAAAATTTACGAACCATTATCGCTTAAATCGGAAACCCCATTTATGTCATTAATGATGGCACTTGATGATCTCATGGCGCTATTCAAAGATAACATCCTACCGGATTAGTTAAAATAATTGGAGAGATTCGACTTTTGAATTGGTTGAAGATAGTCGAGAATCTGAAGACAGAAATTTTGGCTAAATAATGGAGTTATAGTAACTCAATTCTGGAACCAGGTGTTACATATGGTCAAGTCTTCTTTACGGCTGCGTAACTTGGACGTTCAAAGTTGCCATGATGAACCATCTGGATGTGGTGTTACAGAAAAGTCCTCCGAAGAACCATGACCAACGAGGAGATCTTGTTTCGGTTGCACAAGGACCGTAAAACGCAGGAAGTTGGAGTACCTTGGGCATATGTTGCGGGAACCAAAGTACAGGCTGCTGTAGACCATCATGCAGGGCAAGGCCTAGGGTTAAAGAAGACTTGGTCGTAAGAATCTCTCCTGATTGCGGAATACCGGGTTAACAGTAGAAGAGTTATTCCGCATGGCCGCCGATCGTCGTTCGTCGGATCGATCTCCTAAGCTCGTGTGCGAGCAGGGCACCCAAAGAAGAACTCTACAGCCAAGATCAGCGGTGAGCTGGCTACTCGAGTGAGTCGATTTTTAAATGGGCGAGGTTAAGGAGAGGAGGAAACCAGATCAGAATATCGGAGAAAAAATTCCTTTCTGTGTGTTTTCAGCTAATTGAATAGAATTAACATGGTTTGTTTCAAGTTTGACTGGACTTGAGGAATCATATGCTTTGCAACGGTTATCGGTAGCAGAAGCAGAGTTGGGACAACCAAAAATAGCTTCAGTGCATCGTGTTACTGTGTTATATAAATTATAACTCGTAGTAAAATATTTGAATTGCTGGAAATTAAAGAAAATATACATATAAAATACGTAATACGAAGTTATTTAGCTTGAACTTGTTTGATCAAATTAATTTATCTTGGAGAGGATTTGACTTTTCGGTTTGGCAGCAAAGATTTCATGAGTTAGAGATTAGATATGGCTGACATTTTTTAGATATGATTTTTGGTTAGATATTTTGAAATTTAAGTAACCGAGAGGCAGATACTGTGAGTTAGATCTCTTTACATGAAGATGTCTTGAGCACGGAGCAGCCAAAAGCCGCTGGCTCAAAGCATCCTGTATGTTCTTTATGGGTTTGGAGAACTCAACAGAGATCGTGGTTCTAAAGTTTTGTAGGTAACCAGATTTTTGAATTCAGAGCATTCATCGCTTTTTGGCGTCATCCATCCTTTTTTTAGTAAACTGATGTTTCTTAAATATTTTCTTGCCTTTCCTTGAAATCTGGGAAGAAGCAAATAACTTTTTCGGGCTTTCTGTACTTTTTATAACCTTTATTTTTAATTTCTGCTTCTGGTTCTTTTCGAACATCTTTGATCAGGGATAGAGACACTAGATAGAGAGGAAAGAAGCACTTCAACTCTGTTTTCTTGATTATTCCGCCGTACTGAATGTTTAAAAATCTGTCAGGCTTCCGTTCAAAAGTTCAACTTCTCAAGGCTCATGGTTGCTGTCGCGTTTTCCTGTTTTTCTGTTCCGATTTCAATGATATTTTTTCGAACCTTCTAATGACGGAAATTAGTGATCTCACCTGCAAGCTTGATTCGAGAAAACCATAAGATTTTGATCTTTGAAATTAAAGGTAACTTTTAATTCTCCTAGAAAATTTTGAGCTCCCAGAAAATGAAAAAATTCCTTTAAAAACTCCAAAATTTCCTCAAAAGTGAAACTTTGTCTCTTCCCTTACGTCATCTTCATAATTAAGAATAAATGTGACAGTGTACCTTTAATAGACTATCCCTAGTCCTTTTGTCGGCCTCCTTTAACTAAGCAAAAAAAAAAAAAAGCTTTATTCTTACCTTCCTTCTTCTCTTCAACCTGACTCTTTCCTACCCAGGTATATAATGAATCGCAATTGTGAGAAAGAGAAAAAAAAATACCTTAGCAGCCTAGGAATTTTTTCTTCTCCTCTCTTATCATCATTATTATCATTATTATTTTCTGTAATCCTCGTGGCGACGAACGAAGCACGTTTTCCAATTTTTATTTGACAATGCGTAATTCTTTTTTCTTTGGAGGCACAGTTGTCATGAACTGTTTGTCCAAGAGCTATTCTCCACCTTTCTGAATTCTTCAGGTGTGTTTTCGAGGGGATTTCATAAAGAAAATTTAAAGATTCTTCTTCTGTCAGGGTCGAAAACAGGTTAACGGCGCCTTGAAATGGAAATCAGGGCCGCACAGAGATTGATCCGAGGGGATTAATTCAGAGGACACTAATGGGCGGACCATCTACTATGAAACAGCGTCAGCGACCCGAAAATCGCTTTTGGTTGAAATTTTTCGCCCCATACGTCATCGACCCTCTCGTGCCACTCCTTGCCAGATGATTGGCCAGATGCAAAGATCTTGAGTTCAGGATCAAGACTTTAGCCAACAATGCCACCTGCTGCAGGATGTTTCTTGACTTAAGCTATCAATCCTATGCGGTAGCTGAAAAACTGAAACTCTTCGCCTTTATTTTTGACAACAGCTCTTCTCTTGGGTCTGAGCTCACTCACGGCGCCTCTACCTGCAATAAAAACTTTAATCATCTGATAGATTATCGATTTGCGTCAGCTGAAACTCACACCCAGTTAAAACCGGAAACGTCTAATCGGTTTTTCATATTTGCCAGGCCCTTTTATATTTATTTACCGATGAAGCTAAAATTGATATTTAAAAACGTTTTGTTTTTTTTTTTTTTGTTTCAGATGTGCAGAAGGTTATATGGGCCAAAGATGCGAGTTCAAAGATTTGGATGGTTCTTATTTACGTAAGTATTGTTTATTTAGGGTTGATCCATTTTTATTTGAGGTTATTAATTTTTTTTTTTTTATCCGTGCAGCTTCAAGACAAAGAGTACTGCTAGAGACGGCGTCGATAGCAGGTGGTGGTACAATAGCAGTGTTCCTAGTGGTAATATTTTGCGTCACCTTGTACCTCCGGTATCAAAGAAAGACAAAAGAAAGGAGGATAGCAGACGCCGATAGAACGGACGGCCCTGGAAGGGATTTAGAACGGAGGCCGTTTAGTAGATGCTTGGTTATACCTATGGACAGGTTAGGCGAGGTTAGTATTGTATTTTTTAAGGGATTAATTTTATCACAGGATGGTTCTATTCTTTAGATTTTGGCCGAAATTATTATTTTAGTGATTTTGTGGGATCCTGGATGCATATTTGCAAATTTGCAGTGGCCAGATTTTTTTCAGAAAGAATTTTTGCAGAATTGAACCATTCTGATGTTATCAAAATGGGGAAAGCAGACTCAAAATTTTATAGCTAAGGTTTTGTGATTCGATTCTAGCGAAATTTTGCGACTGTTTTTCCTGAAAGAGCTTAAAGAGAGAGGGACACGAAACGAGACGATCTTTTGAATTTTTTTGGCCAACACTTTAGTCCCAACTTTTTTGTTGTCAGGATTTTTTTAGGAACAAACCCCCAAATAATTTGTTGGACAAGAAATTTTTGAAAAAATTTATTCAAGAGGAAATTTTGAAAAAATTCATTCGACAGGAAATTTTGAAAAAATTCATTCGACAGGAAATTTTGAAAAAATTTATTCGACAGGATATTTTGAAAAAATTTATTCGACAGGATATTTTGAAAAAATTCATTCGACAGGAAATTTTGAAAAAATTCATTCGACAGGAAATTTTCAAAAAATTTGTTCAGCAAAATCAAATTTCAAAAAGTTTGTTTCACAAGAATAGATTCCAAAAAATTTGGTTGACAAGAAAAAATTTTTAAAAATTTGTTCGACAAGAAAAATTTAAGGGATATTCCATTACAGAAGTTCGTTTCATTTTCCTCTCTGTCTAAGCTCTTTCCTTTTCCTCTCATGTAAATAAACAAAAAACCAACTTTAAATCTTTTTATTTCCCCCATCAGACATGTAAAGAATACTGTGAAGTTACCGCTAAAAGTTTAGAGGAATTGAAGAGATTTACCAAATTTTCCGATTATTTACTCCAACAAGACGACGAAGGAAAATTAACCGAAGATTATTCACTTAATCATAATAATCCATGCGGCGATTTTTCCCCCGTCATCGGACAAATTTAAATTATACTTTTTTATATTTTGTATTTTATTTATTTTACATAAATATATTTATTAATTTTTTATAGCATCAAAACGATCATACACACAAACTGGGGAGCAGAGAAGCGGATCATTCACCGCCATAGCCGAGGACTTGCGGAATCGGAATGGGCCACGGTCGTGACGACGGTGTAGCCAGGCTCGCAGGTTCGAGACCTGGTGGGTCATCTTTGTGATAAAACGACAAGTTCCTGTTAACGAAAGTCATTCCCTTCGATGTATTTTTTTTCTTCCCCTCTCTCCTTTTTTTGTAAATTAAAAAAGGGAAAAAAATACGTTTGCTTTTAAAAATTTTCTTTTAGTTTTTATTTTTTTTTTTTTTTAAGGGCGATTAATAAAAATTAATCGATCTAGTCGAAATGAAAAATTAATTTTTTTTGTGCAAAAAAGAAAATTAGCCAAACAAACGGGATTTTTTTTTCTTTTTTAATAAATTTTCCGTTTATTTTTCTTAAAAATGACCGATGGTGGCGCGTAATTAGCCGAATACACCGTCGTCAAACCGTCGGGCTTATATGTATAAAATAAAAAGATAAGATTGAAAAGAAAAGTAAAAAATAATCGAGTACAACGAATTGTGTAGTTCGTACAAAAAATTGACAGTTTAAAAATTAATTAAAAAAATGTGACGCCATATTGATTGGATATAAATTAAATGAACGAACAACACTTTATTTGGCTTTAAGAGAATTAATGAATAAATAAATGAAAATTAATTGAATAAATAAAAGAAAAAATTGTTTTCCATAAGTTATAAATAAAAATGAAAATAAAAAAGGTTGTAGTATATAGTGAACATTTTTTTTTTGTTGTTAATATGCAGTTTTTAAACGATACAGTGTCTTAATGTTGCCTTTAAAAAAAAAATTTAATAAATTTTTTTATTAAAAAAGTAATAAAAGTAAAAATGAAAAAAAATCGTGGCAGCAAACGGTTCTTATGCCTTTTTTTGTTAAATAAAAAAAACGAAAGACTAAGTGTTAAGTGTCTTCTGCTAGTCGAAAACTTTTTTCTGCATCTATTTTGGGGCCTTAGAAATGATAATTTCTTCTGCTAAAATACGCTTAAAAATATTTTTATTGAAGTAAACTGATTTCGAGTAAACTAAAATAATATAATTCCGACATAATAATGTCAATATCGAAGGAATAACAAACAAAGACAAAAGACATCTAAAAGAAAAACAACATAACATAAAACAACTCCAAATTCTGGAACGTCCGGTTTTTCCCTCCAACACTCCCCCTCAAAATAATTTCACCTGCTTCTTATCCCCATCAATCCATTAAACCTTTCTATCTTCAACTTTCCTAACCCCTTGGTAAAAGCGTCTGCTGGCATGTCTTCCGTTCTCAAATATTTGATCGAAATTATTTTGTCTTTGAGTGCTTCGCGGACAAAATGGTACTTGATATCTATATGCTTCGATCTATTATGATGTACTGGGTTTTCGGCTAGGCTAATAGCACCTTGATTGTCAACACAAACACTAATGGTTAGCTCCTGCACCACATCTTCAAATTCTAGCTCCCCTATCAACGTTCTAAGATATTTTGCTTCTTTCGTGGCTTCGGCAAGAGCCATGTACTCCGCTTCCATCGTGCTCAGCGCGATCGTCCTCTGCTTTCTAGACTCCCATGCGACTGCACCTTCGCACAAAATAAATACATAGCCAGAATATGATCTTCTATCTATCAGGCATCTCCCCCAGTCCGCATCACTGTATCCCTCCAAAATTGATTTCCTATTCTTTTTGTAAACGAGTTTATGGCTTTTTGTCTTCTTGAGATACCTCAGGACTCTCTTCGCTGCAATCCAGTGTTCTTCGTCATAACACGAGCTGAACTGGCTCAAATAACTTACTGCGTGCATTATATCAGGCCTAGTGGCTACGGCGAGATACATCAACGAACCGATCAGTTCTCTATATGGCAACGCGGTCTTGGGTCCTCTTTCCGATTTCATGAGTTGTAGGTTTTGCGACATCGGGGTATCTTTTTCTTTGCAATTTTCCATTTTAAATCTCTGCAAGATTTCATCTATGTACTTTTCTTGGCTGAGGGAAATTTCATCGTGATTTAATTCAAATTTTATTCCTAGACAATAACTGACTGTTCCCAAATCCTTAATTTGAAAGACCTTGTTCAGTTTTTTCTTGAATTTATCTATCTCTGTCTGAGATTTTGACATGATTAATATGTCATCGACATATACTGTTATGTACACTCGACGGTTAATGTCTCCCCCTTTTCCAATGCAATAAACACAATTTTCAGATTGCGTTGGAACTGCTCCCAATTTTCTCAGTTCTTGGTTTAATTTTATATACCATTGGCGTCCGGCTTGTTTGAGGCCATATAATGATCTCCTCAGTTTGCAGGTAGTTTTTCCATTTTTGTATTCTCTCAATATTTTGGTAGCTTTCCGCCTTATTTCAATATCAGTGCTGTTACTGTCAATTATGTAAATTAGGGCTTCTTCAAGTACTTCTGGTGCTTGCATATATATCTCTTCTTCGAGATGTCCGTTGAGATAGGCCGTAGTGATGTCTATTTGGTGCATTTTCATATCATATTTTGCAGCTAAGGCGGTCATCAATCTGATCGATTCTAGTCGCGTTACGGGTGCGAAAGTCTGCATATAGTCCACACCTGGTTTTTGACTAAATCCACGCGCTACGATACGGGCCTTTCTTCTGTCAAGAGTTCCATCAGACTTGTATTTGTTGGTCAAAATGAGTCTACTACCTACGATATCTTTGTGTCCTGGTTTAGGCACTAGTTCGAAAGTGTCGTTTCTGATGAGTGATGTGACCTCTGACGCTGTAGCTTCTATCCATTCATCCTTTTCGGGACTTTGCATTGCCATTTTGACAGGGACTTCTGCGTTATATGAAAATTCTTCCTGTAAATGAAAGTTCACATATCCACAAAGTTCTTGGACTATGTTTGCATCTTCTTCTTCCGAATTTTCTTGCTCTGAACCTTCTTCTGAATTTTCTTGTCCTGAGACTTCTTCTGAATTTTCTATTTGTTCCGACGGTAGTGTAAAGACTTGCCTGTTTTTGCGTGGTCTTCCTGGTCTTCCAGTGCGAATGATGCGTGGCCTTCCTCTTTGTGCTGTTTGGCGGTCGGCAATGTCTCCTGCTGCCAGTTGTTGCCTTTCGAGTTCTTCATTGACTTGATTTTCTTGATCTTCATTGGCTTGGTTTCGATTCGAGTCATTTGTTACGGTTACTTCCAAGCTATGTTTTGTGGGTTCCAAGAATGGATCGTTTTCATTTCTGTCCTGTAGGCTTTGGTCCGGACTTGAAGGTATTAAATTTTCCAGAAATTTAACATCCCTGCTGATTTGAATTTTTCTTTTCTTGGGGTCCCAGATTCGGTATCCTTTTGCGGTTGATGAGTAACCGACGAAGATCCCTTCATGTGATTTTTCTGCGAGCTTTCCTTTGTTTTCGTCATCGAGGTAGAAAACTTTACATCCAAAAGTTCGTAGGTGTTTCACATTTGGGGTTTTTCCGTGCCACAATTCATAAGGAGTTTTTCCGCCGAGGCTTTTGGATGGACACCTGTTCCTGATATAATTTGCTGTTGCGATAGCTTCTGCCCAGAAGGACGGTGGAAGCTTAGCCTGAATTAAAAGACACCTTGCCATTTCCACAATGGTGCGGTTTCTTCTTTCCGCAACGCCATTTTGTTGAGGGTTACCAGGTACTGTTGTCCTCCGTTGGATACCACATCTCTTGAGCTCAGCGTCCATTTTCTCGTTGATATATTCCTTTCCGTTATCACTTTGTAGGAATTTTATGGTAACGCTGGTCACATTTTGCGCTTGAGCTTTGAAGATTTTGAATTTTTCTAAAACTTCATCCGCTTCTTTTGTTTTTAACGGATATATTTCACTCCATTTAGAGTAATCGTCTATGAATTGAATGAAATATTTTGAATTTCCTAAGGATTTTGTCCTCATGGGTCCACAAACGTCGCTGTGGACTATGTCTAGCGGTCCACTAGACCGTTCCGACTTCTTGGGAAAAGGGGTTTTCACCATCTTTCCCCGAATGCAAATTTCGCATTCCAATTTTTCTTGTGGTTTTCCAATTTGAATTCCCAAGACCGTTTTGTTCTTTTCCGCATTTGTAAGGTCCCTGGTATTTATGTGACCTAGGCGTTGGTGCCAGATTTCCAGATCACTCATACGGCGAGTTTCGGATGAAAAAGCAAAATCCGGTTCTTGTGAATTCTCGGCTGTGTCCTTTTCGCTTTCCTTCATGAAATATAAATCGCCGATCCTCGGCGCTGAGAGTTTAACGTCGTTTTCTTCGATCTTTACAACGTTTTCCTCGATAATTATAGCTTCATGTCTCCTGAAAAGTACTTCCATGCCTTTATCAGTGATTTTGCTGATTGATAAGAGATTTGTCCTCAAATCCGGTGCTAAAAGCACGTTGCTCAACGAAATTTTCTTATCTTTTCCGTTGTTTTCCGCAGCGAGCAATATTTTCCCCCGTGCCTTGATGTCCGTTGACGTATGGTTCGCCAAATTTAACGAAATTTTTGTTTCACTAACGTTAGTAAATCTATTTGCATCTTGACACAGGTGAGAGGTTGCTCCACTGTCCAAACACCACAGATAACGACGAGAAGTTGGAGCTGTGGCTATTCCGCATTCTTCCACAATCCAACATTCCTCATTCTCGGTGTCGTCATCTTGAGTTTCGTCCTCCTCTCCAGCGTAATTTGCCCGCTGTTTTCTTTTGCTTGGACAATCCGAAGCCTTGTGCCCCCTTTTATTGCATATTCGACACTTATATTTAAAGAAATCCTTCTGTTTCTGAAATTTTTCCCCCTTTCCAGGCAGATTTTCAGCGTTTTTGTTGTTTACATACGGTCTAAAATTCTTATTGTTCGATTTTCCGATAAATAAGGCATTGTTTATCTCCTTGTCCTTTTTCCGAGCTTCAAATTCCTCGATAATTTTTATCTTGAGGGTTTCAGCTGAAGGGAGAGAATCTCTTGATTCTATTGCACATCGAAAATTCTCAAAACTTCCCGGTAGGCTATACAATAGCATTATCGTTAAGAGATCAGGGTTAATGGCGACGTTCATATCTCCTAGCTTATCCACGGCGTCAAAAAACTTGTGAAGATGAGCCTTGATATCATCGCCTTCGCTCATTCGTTGTAAGGTGAGCTGTTTAAGTAAAGTCGCTTTCTTAGCGGGGCCCTTGGAATGATAAATAGTTTCAAGTTTAAGCCAGATCTCGTTCGAAGTTTTACATTTCTTGATTTGTTTAAGCTCAGAAGGACTAATCGCTAATATGATATCTGACCTTGCTTTCTGATCGTTTTTATCCCACAAAGCAGCAGCGGCAATGCTTGCAGCATCATTTGCGGCGGGTTTGGCTAACGTACCGTTTACGTATTCCCAAAACTCGTTTTTAACCAGTAGTGCCTCCATTTGGATCTTCCAAGTATCGAAGTTTTCTGCGTTAAGTGTATCGATTCTTACGGTGGTCGTCATTTTCCGTACCGGCCGTTTCCAATCAAAAAATAAAAAAATCCACAAAACTTCCAACAAAAACTTCAAAAAATACAATTGATCCAAAAATAAATCCTTCCAAAAAGTATTTCACGATGATCTTCTGCGTTGCAATAGGCCCATAACCTATTGAAGTAAACTGATTTCGAGTAAACTAAAATAATATAATTCCGACATAATAATGTCAATATCGAAGGAATAACAAACAAAGACAAAAGACATCTAAAAGAAAAACAACATAACATAAAACAACTCCAAATTCTGGAACGTCCGGTTTTTCCCTCCAACAATTTTTAGTAAAAATTTAATTTTTTAATGTCAGAATTTTGAAGCCTGAGCCCGGAAAAACGAGGTTTTGTTTTTTTTCGAACGCACCATTGTCGATTCAAATTTCTTCCTTATGCATATTTGATCCCTCGTCGTCGCACTTAGATCATTTACTCTATTTTCGAATCAATTTTTGAGCACAAATTGGGCATAAAAAACTCATTTTTTATAAAGAAAATCTTTATTTTTTCACATAACCTCAACTGGACAATTTTTTGAAAATAAAACCTCAAATCGAACTCTTGATCTTCTCACACTAAACTCCGAATTATTTGATTTTCTTCCCCCTTATGCATTATACAAAATAATAAAAATTCATCGAAAAACTTGACCGCTAGGGTCGCCTCAATCGTACTAGAAACACATTGTTGATCGCCAATCAGATTCGAGCGACAAAAATTTAATTGTTATGCACACTAGCGACATTAGCTGTCGAGTTTAGGGTCTCTGCTTGCTTATTGTGGGATTCTCTTACCATTTCACCTGAAAAAAATCATTTTTAACTTATTCTAGCAGAAGAAATCTTCATTCTAGCGCTCCTGTATCTTTCTCTTTTATTTAAATTTCAATCTCAACTACAGAAAGAGTACTTTCTTTAATATTGAAAGTATTTTTGTACAGAATCGAATGTATAAAAAAGATCGATATAAAAAAAAATCTGTTGTAGTAACACTAATAGTAATTTGTAGTAATCTCAGAAAAGAATTTATATAAATCCTGCCATTTTGATTTTCTTTCGCAAATGAAATAGGATCATGCCGTCCAAGTTTGCTATTTTTTTTTTCGACTGATTATGGGGAGGGGGGTTTTTAATAACCAAAATGATTTTTTTTGTATATAAAAATTCGCTTTAGGACCTTAATTTGTAAGATCTGTTTTTCGAAAATCTGTTTATAATTTAAGTTTTGTTCGTTTTTATATTTCAGCTAAGCCAACCCTGTAAAAACTAAAATTTCTTAAAAGAATTATATAAATTCCTGTAGGTAGCGGTAGTGTGCACTGCACTCTACGGCAAAGTTAATAACCAAAATTTTTAAAATCGTTTCCTTTTGAGTTATTAAAGCTCTCTGGGCTTAAATCTTGGAATAATGTCGATAAAGATAAACAAAGCGAGCAAAACTAAATAAAATTTTTAAAACTAAAAAACGAATAAGGTCCTTTAAAAGGAAAAAAAATTAAGCTGAGATCAAAATACAAAAAAACTGACATCGTTCGCTTTTTTGTCAGTTTTTAATTGATAAACTCTGTGATGATGAAATTTAAGACTTTTTTTTATTTAAAAATACTTTTTTTATAAAAACCAGTGCATGAGAAAGACCGAAAAATCACAGCTGAGACATTTTAGCGTTTTAATTGTAAATAATTCTTTGAGTTAAAATGCATTTTTTTTCTCCCTCGATGTAAAAGCAGAAGCATTGATAAATGGGCAAGTTCCTTCTCTTTTTTTTTTATTAATAAGCTAAGCAATAATTTCCCTTTTTAAAAAAATATTCAAAAACTGCCTTTGAATGTAAACAGTTAAGTATGATGGTTTAATCATTATTAAACTCGTATTTGTTAATTTATTTGTCCAAAACGCATGATATCGTCAAATCGTACAAGCGTTTTTTTGCTCAAAATATTTTTGTTATGAATTCATTTTTTTTTGTTCTTTTCTGTATATCTGATTATTTATTTATTTATTCTATTAAAAAAGTCAGATCTGTGTGAAACCATTATACTTACCTGGGGAAAAAATAAGATTTCAAATTTTTTTATAAAAATCGTTTGCATGAACATTGTAATTAATATATCACCGGTGATATTTTCATTCCTGGCAGCTTTAGGCAGAGAAAAACTGATTGTACAGAAGTTCGTTGCGGGTAGGTGTAAAAAAATATCGAAATGATGATGAACCAGTTTTATTGGTTATTAATATAAAGAACCAGCACGAAGTAGTCATTCTAGCACTAAAACGTACAAAATAAATAAATAAATAAAAAACTGGTTCAGTTTATTGGAAACGAAAAATTTTGCAAAGTCGATGCATCATTACAGAGACGAAATTTAAATAGAAATCATTCTAATTTATTTATAGAACACAATTGTTAAATAGTACATCTAATACATTAGTAATGTAAAGTAAATAAACCCATACAACTATTTAAAAATTGATGTGATAATTTTTTTTTTAGCATAACCTCTGTTTATGAAATAGAACGACCGTAAAAGCATCATCCATCCTGTGAATTCGAATTTGAAAAAAAAAGAATCAGTCCGGCAGTATATATATATCTACAGCCGAAGTTACCATGTAGGACTACGTTGCAGTAAATGCTGCACATTTATATGAAATCATAAACGTAAGTATAAAAAGATGAGGATCGTGATCCTCCCATTCTTCCTATTAAGAAAATCAATTTTATGTATCTCGGTTTTTAAAATTGACTTTGAATCAAATACCCTGATGATTCCGTTTTTTAAAAATATAGATTTTTTTTGCAAAATTTTCGAAAGATTTTGGTCTAAAATGGTAGATCTCGACGTCTTCTATCCACTGAAGCAAAAGTCATCCCAAAATTCCCGCAAGAACTGAGTCAAAATTGAATTTTTCAACTTTTATGATTTATGCCCATGAGTTTGATGTCATTTTTCCTGGCAAAACTCATATAACTTAAAAATTGCATTTTTGACGTAGTTCCCATGGGAATTTCGGGATTCTGATTGCACCAATGGATAGAGGGCGTCGAGATCTATCATGCCCATCCCATAGTGTCCCGAAATCCCCACGGGATTTGCGTCAAAAATGCATTTTAAAAATCTTGGACGTTTTGCTCGTGATTTGTGAATTTTTTTTCGTGTTTTTACGAGCAAACCTTGCCCAGATTTTTAAAATGCATTTTTGACGTAGTTCCCGTGGGAATTTTGCGATTCTGATTGCACCAATGGATAGAGGGCGTCGAGATCCTATCATGTCCATCCCATCGAGTCCAGAAATCCCCACGGGATTTGCGTCAAAAATCTTGCACGTTTTGTGCAAGATTTTTAAAATGCATTTTTGACGCAAATCCCGTGGGGATTTCTGGACTCGATGGGATGGACATGATAGATCTCGACGCCCTCTATCCATTGATGCAATCAGAATCGCGAAATTCCCACGGGAACTACGTCAAAAATGCATTTTAAAAATCTGGGCAAGGTTTGCTCGTAAAAAACACGAAAAAAATTCACAAATCACGAGTAAAACGTGCAATATTTTTGAAATGCTTTTTTGGGCATTTTCCATGGTAATTACGGGACTTTATGGGGTGGATATGATAGATCTCGACGCCCTCTATCAATTGGTTAATCAGAATCCCGAAATTCCCACCGGGAAAAAATAAGTTTATTTAAATTTTAAAATGGCATTTCGATAAATTGTGAGGATCGCTGATCCTCCATTTAATCCGAATTTGGAAGAAATAATAACTACTTAAAAGGTAACTTTACCCCCGGTTACTTACCTGTAATGTCGAAAATCCAGAGGCGCTAATTTCCACAGCATTTCTTTCTATGGTCGCTAGTCTTTACACGTTTTTTTTATCAAACAGATGAAACTCTACGAGGCGATAACCTCTACAAATCAGCAGTCTTTTTAAAAGGCCTTGTCTTAAATCTACACAAGGCAACCAGTTGGCTTTTAGGGTTGTATAAGAATACAGCAAAGAAATTGAAGAAAAAAGCATTTTTTTATTAATAAAATTTTAATTAAAAATACATTGAAAAATAAAATATGACAAAACAAAGAATTAGAGAACTGATTTTCGACTTTAAAATGTTGATTTTGATTTTACTCACAAAAATTCTGTAGACATTAGGGACCAAAGGTTTTAAATCACAAAACCCTTAACGGGGATTTAGGGGTTTTGGACCAAGGTCATAAAATACATTTTTTTGTATTTACACGCAATTTTACAACTCCTAATTTTTAGGGGTTTTGTAGATAAGACTTTAGAAAAAATGACTCAAATAGTCCCTAAATCCGTGTTAAGGGTTTTGTGATTTAAAAAAATTAAAAATTTATCTCCAGGATAAAAAAAATAATCCTTTTCATACGGAAGCCCTGAAAGGTCACACAGTTTGACGGTTGTTTACTGCTAGTCGTACAACTGACACTGCCAGTTCATCAACTGGCAGTGTCAGTTCATCAACTAGCAGTGTCAGTTCATCAACTGACACTGCTTGTTGGTCAACTGGCAGTAAGTGACTGTCAGTTGATGAACTGACACTGCTAGTTGATCAACTGACACTGCCAGTAGATGAACTCTGACACTGCTAGTAGAACAGGCAACTTGAAAGTATGTTATTGTCAGTTGATGAACTGACACTGCTAGTTGATCAACAAGCAGTGTCAGTTGATCAACAACTGACAGTGTCAGTTGATGAACTGACACTGCTAGTAGAACAGGCAACTTGAAAGTATGTTATTGTCAGTTGATGAACTGATACTGCCAGTTGATGAACTGACACTGCCAGTTGATGAACTGACACTGCCAGTTGATGAACTGACACTGCCAGTTGATGAACTGACACTGCTAGTAGAACAGGCAACTTGAAAGTATGTTATTGTCAGTTGTACGACTAGTAGTAAACAACCGGCAGACTGTGTGACCCTTCAGGGCTTCCGTATTTTCACCTTGTGACTTAACGAACTGCATTTTAAAAAATTTAAAAAAAATAATAAAAATAAAATAAACACACTGGAAAATATGCATTTTTATCACTTTTATCTCAAATTTATAGTTCTCACTTAAAAACTTTATTTCTTCCCTGATGCTTTCGTCGGTTTCTTAGGCGGAGCCCATAATATAGCTTTCGGATCAACCGTCAGCCTTGGCTTTTTAAACTGTGCTGATTTAATATGCTCTTCTACTATTTTAGGAGTAACACAAATCACATGTTGACCTTTCCAATACTTGACCATGTTCATTGACTGAAGTGTTGAGATTATGTCCGTTTGCGATATAGAAGTCTTCAAACTGCAAAGAAAAAAAAATATTAAATTATAACCAGAAAAGGTTTTAAAAATTAATTTAAACAGTTAAATAATTTCTTACCTTAAATTTTTAATAGTTAAACTTCCTCTATTATAATCCCTGAGTTCTTTGAGTAATATCCAAGACCAATAGGATCTATAACTTAATTTACCGAGGTCAGATAATGGTTTCTCAGGACTTCCAACTTTCCCCTCTTGTCTGGAGAGTTCGTAGCTAAAAGCGATTAAAAGTTTACCGTAGCCTTGTCTTTGGTAAGGTGGTAACGTTAAAATGCAGGCCACATTGTTTCCATCTGGTGATTCTTTTTCCTAAAAAAAACATTTAATAAATTAGTGGTCTACAATTGATAACGACTCATTTTAAATTAATACTTACTTTTGAGAAATATCCAACTAAATGTGCTCCATGCTTGTTGGAATCAGTCAGTATGTAAAACAAAAAAGGCTCGACATCAAAATACAGTGTTTTGTGATCTAAAAATAACTTAGCAAGTAAACATAAATTCTGGCAATAAATTTTATGTACGGAACCGTCCACTTCATATATGGATAATGTTCCCTGTCGGTAAATTTCTTTCCCAGGTGGATGTCTTGCTACACATTCGCTCTGAAACAAAAATATGAAAGTGATAATGGTTTTGATAAAATACAATAGAAAAATATGAAAATTAGCCACATATTGAGCAATAAATGGCACACTCTTAATTAAAGATTTGGTATGCATGGATTTGAACCTTCATGAGATTAAATTAATTGCTAAATTTTACTTTTAGTCTCCTCAATATGTTAGATCCACATGTTTTTAGTTGGTTTTCTTATGCATTTTCACACTAAAATTTAATTTTTGTATTTTATTTTATTCAACTTACCATATGATATCTAAATGTTTTATCCAGTCTCATATATTTCAAACAATATTCACATATCCACAATTTTGGCTGCTTTCCATATTCATCAGGATATGGACTAAAATACCATGTGTCTATTTCAAATTTACCGATTTGTATTTTATCAATATATTTCACTTTTGTTATGGCCTCGTGTTCTTTTTCTAAAGCTGCAGTTGTTGGATCCATTTCTGCATAAGTCTAAAACAAAAGACATAATCATGAATTTTCTTTCCCAAAAAAAGTAATAACTAATAATACACTTACTTTTTGAATGTGATTAATTTCATCATGCCTCCTCTTCTGATTTCTTGTTATTTTTCTATCCAAACCATCTGACATATCTTTATTATTCCTCTCGTTCTTCCAATTCTGCTCTGTCATATCGAATCTAGATGACATTATCCTATCTCTTGGTACCCATTCATCCAATCTCCTATTTGAACCTTCATAATGTACATAATACTCATAGTGATTTTCTTGATCATTATATCTAGTTTGAATAATCTCAGCTGGATCTGAAACCAAAACAAATAATAAGTTACAATCATCTCAGGCTCATTGTGCAACATTTCATTTTATTACTTTGGTTGCCACAACACAAAACGTTAACCTTTACAACGACTAAATTTTCAAAAATTCATTATTACATCATAAAAGGAAACCGACTACCCCCAAAAAATCATTGTTAGATATCTGGCCCTTGCATAATGTAAACATATGAAAAAGGATTGGACCCTCATTCAAAATTTCAAGTACTTACGCCAAGTTTCATCAGTCCGTCTTACTAAATAATGTTCACCAATATCCAAAGGCTGTTCTTCAAGAGATTCAGAATCTTCCGTGTCGGCCGGTTTTACTTCATTTCCTGCGGTTTTTTCGTTAGCAACGGTTTTATCCTTAGCATTTTTCTGTTTTTGATTTTGATCACTCGCCATTGCTGATTTGTCCTTCATTTTCCAAAACTATAATCACAAGACTTGCTACTCAATTAATGTATACAAGCGGAACGTCCACTGAAACTGATATCATTTTAATCTGAGACCGAAAAAATAGCATTTTTACGAGGAAAAAAACGACAATTAGCGTTGCCTTGCCGTTCACTCCGTTTTCAAGGCAAATGCCGATGTTGGTTAACCTGATTGGCTATCCTTTGTTTTGATCAGTGCTGCCATCTTTAACAAATCTGAAAATCCTCAACTTCATGGTTATGGTAATTATTTCAAAAATATGAAAGAATCATAGTTTTTTTATCTCATGCACGTTAATTAACGAAATAGTTGTATTTCTGTTAATATAATTAGTATTAATATAACAGTCCTGACAGTTTCGAAGTCATTGTTTTTTAAAGAAAAGGTTTGTGCACATCACATGCTGTTTCATGTGCCGCTTTAACGTGGTTTGGTTATGTTAATTTCCATCCATCCTTTAGATTTTAGATTTATTTCTTCATATACTCTGACATTAAATTATGAAAACAAAGTCTAAACCAGTACAAAAATCGTTGAAAATGAGCTCGAAGAAAGGAAGCATTAAACTCAAAAAACCGAAAGTCAGCAAAATAAATAAAAAAGATGATTCAAGTAGTAAAGTTAAAAAAAAGAAAATCAAGTTGCAGGAAATGACAGCTGATGATTTTTTATCTGGAGGATTCGAGGATATTGATATTGATAGCTCAGATATAGGAGACAATAATTCTGTCAGCAGCTTTGATGAAAAAAAAAAGAAGTCAAAAACAAGTTCTGCTTCACCTGGGGATAAGAAATTAAAACAGAAAAAAACAAAGAAAAAAGCAGGTACATCTCAAAATTTAGAAACAGATAAGAAGAAAAAATTAAAAACAAAAGGAGAAGCTCTAAAAAAGTTGTCAAATAATGAGAGTAATCAAGGTAGTTCTGAGGAAAGTGATAATGAACTAGATGATGAAATGTTTACTGATCATAAAAAACAGTTAAATAATTTAAAAGTAACAGATCCAGAATTTTATGATTATTTAAAAGAAAATGATGGGGACTTGCTTAATTTTGATGATTCAGATTTGGATAGTGAGGGTAGTGAAAAGGGAGAGGAAGTTCATATTGCTCCTGAAAAATTAGAGGTAATAATTTAAATCCACCTCATCTCAATTTAAAATTTTTTACTTAACTAAAAAAATGTTGTAGGTAGCTAGTGATGAAGAAGATTTTGATGCTGAGGACGAGCAACTTGCTCATAAACGACCTGATAATTCAATAACATTAAAAATGGTTGAGAAATGGCAAGAAGAATTACAGGGCACAATGTAAGTTGTCTGCTCTTTTTAATCGGCGAATATAATTTCACTTTTTTTTCCAATTTGCAGAACCGTAAAACTTTTAAATGATGTAGTTGATGCATTTCACGCTGCTGTTATGAGGGTGTCAGCTGATGAAGATGCAACACCAGCAGTTTACAAAGTAGAAGGATCTTCTGTTTTCAATGAAATAGTACGAATGTGTATGGTTTACTTAGAGCCTGCACTAAGGTCATTTTTAAGACTTTCAGAAAAAGATAAAGTGATTCCTGCTCAAATTAAATCATGGCGGAAAGTCAAAACTCTCCTGCATAATTATTTCGTCGATTTAATGGAGGTAAATCTTGTGCAATTCTTGAAATTTTTATTTAACATAAAAGGCTTCTTCAAATTCATTAATTTTAATTTTTTTTTGTAGCTAAGTGGAGTCACCTCTCCTAGTATGTTATCTGTTCTACTAAAGCACATTCACACAATGATTCCATTTCTTTTATGCTTTCCTAAAATCTCTCAGAAAGTGTTAAAGCGAGTTATTGTTCTATGGGCAAGCGAAGATGATGTTGTTAGAGTAGTAGCTTTTCTCTGCGCTCTAAGGCTAGCTAATCATCGCCGCCCATTACTAGGCCCAGCTCTAAAGGTAAGTTGATACAAGAAATTTAAAATCATGAGCAAAAATAATTAAATTTAAAATTTCAGGCTATGTATCTGACCTACGTTAAAAATACTAAATTTATTTCACCAACAACCTTACCTGGAATAAATTTCATGAAGCAATCCCTTGCAGAAATGTTTGTATTAGACGACACGACCAGCTATCAGATGGCTTTTCTTTATATAAGGCAGCTGGCTATTCATCTTAGAAATGCGATTACCCTAAAAAAGAAAGTAAGTAATTATTTTTTTTAAATTTTGAATTTTTATCTAATTGAGAAATTTTTTTTTAAGGAATCATATCAGGCTGTGTATAATTGGCAATTTATCTCATCAATTCAGTTATGGGCTGAAGTTTTTGGATTAGTTGTTTTTAATTCACCGTTACGATCTTTAATCTATCCGCTTGTGCAGATTATAATAGGAACGATTAAATTAATTCCATCTTCTCAGTATTTTCCGTTGAGATTTCATTGCTGTAAGATTTTGATCGCTTTAGCAGAAAAGACAGGTATTTTTATACCTGTTCTTCCGTTTTTAATGGAGGTAAGTCAGTTTTGTCTGTATTTTTCTTTTTTTTTTGGTTAATTGAGCAAGTGCAGGAAAATTAATGCCAGTGTCTTTGACAGGTTTTGAAAGATTTCGACTTTAATAGGGAGCACAAAAAAGTTTCGATGAAGCCGATGGATTTAACATTTGTATTGCGATGTTCAAAAGCTCAAATGAAGGAAAACGCATTTAAAGATGCATTAATTGAGAATATTTGTTCATTGTTAATGAATTATCTCGCTACCGAGAGCCATCGTCTTTCGTTTCCGGATTCGCTTGTGCCAGCAGTCATGCAGGTATAACAGAATTTTGACGTATTCGATTGCAATACATTTTCTTAATTAATAAAAAATTGTATTTTGTGCCTGCTTTTTGCCTTTTCTGTTATTAATTTATATTTTAATTTTATTTCAGATGAAACAGTTTTTAAAAACGTGCAGGAATGCCAACTACAATAAGAAAATAAAAGCTATCGTAGATAAAATATTAGAAAATTCTAAATTTATCGAAGGGGAAAGGAAAAAACATACAATAAAGTTAAGTGATGTTCAAGGGATTGACGCTATTGAAAATCAAATCCGAACGAATGGAACGCCTTTCCTTACTTATTATAATAACTGGAAAAAGGTTCATGTGCGTCAGCAAGCTATGAAAGCCACTGACAATCATAAGGTTTGTTGATTTATTTACGATGACGTCAAAAATGATGGATGGGGGAAATTTTTAAAGAAATTTTTTTTCCTTCCAGCTTGGAGAGTTTAAGTTACCTGTTTTATATAAAGGAGACAAAAAGAGAAGCCGGGAGGAGAGTAGATCGGATGAACCTTTTGAATTATTCCCGTCTGATGATGAAGATGATGGCATCAAATTTGGGTAAGATACAAATTATTATGGAATATAAGTTAATTTTTTTCAAAATATTAAATCGCTTTCTGAAAACTTTCAGGGAAGAGGAATCGGATGAAGAACAGAAACCTAAACCCAAAAAAACGAAGGTTCAGAAGAAAAAAGAGAAGAAAAAAGTTAAGGAAGAACTGTTAGAGGATGAAGAAATGAAGGATTTTAATAATATTGGCGACGACGACGATGATGATATTGTTGAAGATTTCAATCTATCAGATTTAGAATGATTTGATTTATTTAAAAATTTTGAAATAAATTTTACAAATAATAATTTAAAATTTTTTATATTCAAACATTTTATAAATTTAAAAAGTAATCGTTAAATGCTATTTAAAGCCACGGAAGAAAGAGAAATGTTTTTCACAACCAAAAAAATTCCCCATTTATTTCCATGGTCTAGAAAAAAAGTGCTGTCTTTGTCGTTGGGTCGTTCATCCAAATTTTGTCGCTGCTGCCCGACAGAGTTTTGCATACCAAAAATTTTAATCCATTGAATATTGTTAATATCTACAGAGCTGATTAGTACTTGAGAAATTGGCTGTCCTCCGAAATCGTCTAAAAAAAACAATTATTTTTCTATGAGATTATTTGTCATAAAAAATAGTCACTAAGTATTATTTTAGTCTACAAAAAATTCTCACAATTATATTAAAGTTATAATCATTAGCCTACCAAAAGAAAAATATAATTTGTCTTACGTAACAGTGCAGATGCATATGGGCAAAATTTAGGTACTCGATATTTTATTGAAGTTTTAAAACATGTTTTATAAATGGAAATATTCATGGGAGGTTGTTAGTATATTTCCTGCTGACGTAAGTTTGTTTTCTGTTTCACAAATTGTCCACAGGAAGGAAATTTTCTAAAAGGTGTTATTGAGGGTACTGGTCAATTTAGAGAGGCTCTGAAATTTCAGTATGTCATTTTAAAAAAAATCATATTTATAATGTTATCAATGAGAGAGAATGGCAAAATAAATTTGTATTTGGCATTGGCTCCAAAAAGAGTTTGAGAAATTTAAGTTAAACAAATTAAGGATGAAAATGCTGCAATTCTAAATTTTTCTTGGGAAGGTCAAATAAATTGATATCAAAAGCAGAGTCAATTTTTTTTGGGTTTCTGGGTTTGGGTTTTCTGTTTTTAAAAATATATATTTTTGAAAACAAAAATTAGCTGGCAAGCCAACTTAAGCACTTACCTCCTCTTAATTCCGTTGAAATCCTAGGTAATCCAATATGTGCATCCAAATTGTGCATGATAAATTTCACTACACTTCACTGTATTCAGTACTGAATGAAACCAATTTTTTTTTTAATCACTGTAAATTGGAAAACTGAAGGCATAGCTGCCTGCACTGAACACTTTTTCATAAAAAAAACTGCCAGTATACATATTCGTATTGGCACTGAATATATTGCACTCTTTTCTCACAAAAAAATATCAATACTGTAGATTATTGAACTGATCTTGCCAAATTTTTTTTCTTATTGCATATTACCCCTTATTACATTCGAGGCTCATGTAATTTATACTTCACTCACATACTAAACAATTAACGAATGATTTTTGTATAGTGTTTAATCATCTTAAATATTTAAATTTCTTAAACTTAAATATTGTGAAATTGTCAAAAATTGTTGAAAAATTAAACTTAAACTTAGTGAAATCTAAGCAGATGAAACGTAACGAGAGCGATGGTCGCGCTGCTATCGGCAACATCAGTAAGGAAGGATGCGAGAGTGGCTTATTGCGAAAAGGGTCTATGTAAACAAGAAGCGATGTGTACATATGTTCTTTTTCACTATATCTTCTTTTCCTACTTATTAAACTTTACCAGAAAAATGATTATTGTCATGTTTGAGCCTCTGATGACTACCCGGGGAAAAATGGAACCTGGTTTCCAATTAAATAATTTAATCAGTGGGACAAAAGTACCTTGAGTCGGAACGCGGGACAGCAAATGTAAAATCGGGCCAAGTCCCTCCAAAATCGGGCCGTATGGTCACCTTACACTATCCCACAGGACCTCACTAAAGAATTAGTTTTTATTTACTCATTTTTGAGGATCGAAGCGAATTTGATATCCAATTATACAGTATACATTACCGAAGACAAACTAAACTAGAGGCCATAGAAGCCAGAAATATGAAAAAATCTTGGACCCAGCCTTGCGTGGTTATGCAGCTACCATTAAGTGCGCTCGTCAAAGCTTGGTTTTCTATCTTGGGGCCTTTTGTTTTCGATTCCACTGATTGCGCATAAAATACCCATAGAATACTGTATTTTATAGTATATGCGATTTGCAATATAACAAAGTACTTAAAATTGCCTAACCTAACATTACGATCAAGCCTTATCTGCCCGCGATACTGCAATAAATAAAATATTCTTTTAAGATTTATAAAAAATAAAAAACGATACTTCTAGTCGCATTAAGAACATGCAGACCTCAGCAGATACCACAAAAAATAACAACCAGATGTCAAAGACCCATTAATCGATCCTGCACCCACCCAACCATAAACCAAACCTTATTTACTTCCCATTACAACGCATCCAGCCAGCATCGTTTCAAGCCGCAATAATTCTCACAAAATATTTAACCTATTCACAAAATAAACCACGTGTAAAAAAATTACGTCATATCAACAGGACGCATGTGTGGATAGTTCGGAAATAATCTAACTAAAGTTAGTTACTTGGCTTTTAAACGTTTCAAGACATCTCATTGAGTCTGTTTTGTGTCATTTGTTTGTTTGTATGTTGTCATCATAATCCGCGATGCAATTCTAAGTGAGTATAAATTTTTCTTTTTTTCGAAAAAAAATTGGCACGTGGAACTGCATTTTAACTGAATCGCGCCCTTCAAACATCACCGAAAATTAGGTCAGCCGAGCTTGAAGGGTTTTGAAATTTTTTCTAAAATTTAATCAATGCTTCATGCTTTTTTTCTATTAGACGACAAGGTTAAGCGAAGACGATAAGGTGCTAATAAGTTTAGAAAACGTTTTTTTTTTTTTTTTTTTTGTAATTCATTGTCCTTTTAGCTATCTAATCTTAATGAGATGACAGACTCATTTAAACAAGGATCTGGCGCTTTGAGACCAGGTTAGGTTATGAATTATTTAAGTGAATAATTTAATCGGTCTCGTGCTTAGGGTCTGGCAGGATTTTGAATAATAAAAAAAGTAAATAAAGAAATGTTTCAAGTGTGAGAAATGAGGAAAAAGCGACACTAAGCTGTTTAATAAAAATAATTTTGTCGTATTATGATATTTTTTTTATTTTCAAAAAAGTCTTTCTAGTTGTTGATTTCCTTGAAATAGAATACTGTTTTGCATAATGAATCATATTTTTTGCGAGAATGTTTACTGGAGAGAAAGTATTTTTTTACAAGGCTGCTGAAGTGCATTTAAAGAGCTTCCTATTTCCCGATAAAATTTTACAACCTCCCCTGAGGCGATTAAATTGTGATTTTTTTTAATGGATTATAGGAAGGATGAAAATATAACGATAAAGCGAGAATTTGCATCCTGCTTGAAAATGTGATACGAATGAATATTAATTTATGAGGATAGGTCGATGAATTGCAGGAGTAGTCGGATGATAACTTCAAATTATGGATCGATTTGGCTCCAAAGATAGAACTAGACTTTCAAAAGGTAGAGGAAAAAAAAGATTTTCGAAAGGTGCCCAAAATTGTCTGAGACATACTGTCATAAAATGAAAATTACGACTTCACCCCGTTTCTTCCCCACCACCGACTGCATGACTGGATGGATTATGTAGGGGTCGCATGTCAAATAAAACTTGAAAAGAATTTAGAAAATTTTTCGAAAACTTTTTTTGCAAAACATGGGAATACCTTTCCAGAAAGTAAAGTCCTAAACCCAAATCACTGAAACTTTCATTCTTGCTGCCATGATATCTTCATCAATCAGACAACAATAAGAACTATCATGCGCAAACATCTTTCGAGCATTTTTATAATTGAATATATGAGAATTAAATGAAATAAATGTTTCGTTGGGTCCTTTAAATTCGCCAGTGCCTCTTCGTTTATTGACTCGTTAGGGAAAATAGTCCGGTTAAGCTCTATGCAACCGAAAAATCCGTGATTTTTAGAAAATTTTAATATTTTCCAATTAGGAATTTATGTTAAATAAATCAGTCCTGCAGGGCTCCTGTGCAAGCCCTCTTTGCACAAGATCTCTACAGCTCTCTGTTGGATGTTCCTGACACATCACGATTTCTTGATAGTATCCCTGACTCACTGACCTAATAAATTTTGCCAAAGAAAATGTTATAGATTTCCTGTTATAACACCGTATGGCTTTTATCAACTTCTTTTGATTCTTTTTCGTTTGTCTCAGCCGACCGATTCTTCTAATTCTGCATGTTTCGAAGTATGAATTCATCTAAATCTTCCTTTCAACAAAACAAGCGCGTAATCTATTAAGATTCTTGTTCTTGATCTCTTAAGCTGACCTTTTGCCTTCAATCAATTCAGTTCCATCGCCATTGTTCTACATCTTCTTCTTCGCGTCCCTAATCAATCATGAAATGTGGCAGTGTGGAGGGCCAATTGCCTACAATTGGTTTAGCAATCTTCTTGGTAATGATTTGAAATCTGGTGCTATCGAAAGAGGCTGCCGTTTCCCATTATTACAAGAAGGATTTTCCAGCTTCTTCGCCGATGCCGCGTCCAAATGGCTGCAACTTGCACACCAACCCTTCACCTGATAATTTCACAGGCTGACACTTGTTACGTTCCTTTAGGACTTTCGACTGTGCGCAACTATCGTTTGGTGGCTTTCTTGCCGCACTTTGGTTCTTTACTCAAAACTCATAAACTTTTCTTGGTTAAACGACACCAGCTTTTGCTGCTACTTTTCTTTTCAGCTGTCGTCTAATTTTTTGAATCCCGATATTTCAACTCAGAGACCTGTTCTTACCTCAAACTAGCTTCCACGCTTCCTGCAAATTAGTCCTGTTTTCAATTTTAGGCCCTCCGCATCCCAATATCGATTTACTTATGTCATTTTTCTATCACACAGAAACTCAATAAACTCTCAAAGTAGCAGCTACAACTCATTTAAATAAACTTACACGATGAACCCATCAAGATAAAAAAAAAATCTCAGGACTAAATTATTGCACGTTATCGGAAACAATTTACGTCATTTACTCTTTGATGTCCTCTGCCGTAAAACGGTGCTCTATTGATTTTTTTTACCTGAACAATGAATGATTAAAAACTGGTTGACGTTGGGTAAGTTTTTTATTCTTTTATGCAAAGACGGGTTTCTTTACGGCAAACCCACAATTTAAGATGAAAAAGTTCTATGTATCCATTCATTTCCTTTTTAACTTTTTAACTTTGACTTTAATCATATCATTTTGCTCATCATCGGTTTCATCATTCTTGAAATCCTAATCTATCTTAATCTTGGCCTAATCCCAAATAAATAACATGATAATACAAACCGAATTGAATAAATTTTATTAATGAGATTACCGCCTAAAGCCTCCCTTTTTATCAACATATTATATATCCCTTTTGCATTAAAATAGTCACATGGCGTGATCGATTCACGGGTGATTTGAGCACATTGACTGTTGAAGTCTCATTGAGTTGATATGTGATGTTGATGTTTGTGTCTTAAAAGAGGATAATGATCTTTAAATTTGGATCGTAAGTACTGAATAACTTTATTTCCTTTGAAAATTAAAGTCAGGAGCTTTTATTTATAAACAAAGCCTGAATTCCATAAATTTTTTAAATTCAAATAGAATATTTCAAATAAATAAAAATTTTCCCGCCCGATTTCGTTTTGAGAATTGCATATTAGAATGACAATGGACAATGGCACCGACCTTGTCCTCATATATTGTCAATATTGATAATTGCATCAATCGCTATGTGTATGATCCAAGTCATGGGCAAGGTGAAGTTTGACCGGTTTTGTTGCAAAAATATTAAAGAAAACATTTAAGACTAAGAAATCATTTACTAAAAGAAAAGTGAGTCATGTTATATCCAGAAAGATTGAGCCAAACCGGGTTAAAAGTCCAAAGTTCTCATGCTGATTCTTTTTAATTAGTATGGGAATGAAATCCTCTTATCATTGAAAAACTTCTGTTACATTGTTAAAGATGTTATTCGTATGAATGTATTACGGATGATTTAAATCCTACATATGATTATAGTCTCATTGTGTGTGTTTTAAACAAATATTAGTTCGTGACGCTTAAAACGGGGCAAATCATATTATCTTTAATGTTCTTCAAAGACAATATTTTGCAATAAATATTTAAAATAGGCAGGTTTATTTGAAAATGACATAAAAATTGGGAATAAGCTCAATAAACTAATTGAACCAGGCTTTTCGAGGTCAGTTTCGTGATTACTGACAGCAGGTTTTATTTCAGGAAAATAGTGCCAGATTGATGAATTAATGAAATGGCGCAATAAAAAATTAATTTAAACATTTCCGGTTTGATGTAAAGCGTTGACAATCAATTGATCTAATTTGTTTGACAAGAAACGGAAATGAAAATTTTAGCAATAGGTGGATTAATTTGAGGTTAATTAAATTGCAGCGAGTATAAATGAACAGGAGTTCTAGTGACTTTTATTTGACACCGACTCGTGCGAATACATAATTTAAAAAAATTAAAATAGGTATTTAGACATGAGAGAAACTCTTGTTATCCCCTTTTATAAAAAGCATTTACAGGACATAAGACTGGGCCGAAACTTTCAAAGCGGACTAAAATCTTTGTCGAAAGCATGGGTTGGGTTTGCTAAAGCTATGTTGTAACCAAAGAACATAGCTGCAAGCCTTATGCAGATTCAATAATCGAGATATAGAGTCGTATTTTATACAAGCTTTAAAGATGCAATACTTTAAAATCAAAATCTCGCCATCTAAAAGTTATTTGCCAGAGTTGCTCCTAATATCAAAATTCAAGAATCCATTTTACCCCGATTCAGTATAATGTAAAAATCTTTAACAAAACTTACCCATAATCTTCAATCTCATCCTCGGTCAAGTTGAAAATTACAAAACTTGCTTCTTTTACTATCCACGCTCCAGAACAATCCATCATCCTGTAAAAAACGAAAAACTTCCTCTTAACTAAAAATATTTCACACGATGAGTTACTTTCGAGAACGAAAACGAAAACAAAAATGGCCGTTATTAGTTTTGGAAAATTACATTTTAAACAAATCTGAAAATCCGTTAACTGGGATCTTTACCAGTAAGTAATATTATAGATAAACAATTCATCACACTACACCAACTCATATTTTTTTAAACAAACCATTTAATATACATGTAACAAGCGTTTGAAAACCAAAACCAAAATAAAAACAACACAAACGGTTGTAAACAAAAGCGATCGTGTCAATAACAAACATGGCGGCTCTTAATTACACGATTTCCAAAAAGGAAAAAAACATGGATGCCCCGCGAATTTGAATCCAAATCCAACATTAACTATATAAAATAATGCCATAACAATCATCCGATCTTATTTTTTTTAAAAAAAACTAGCTCATCAGTTCAAATTATATTTGACCTTGAACGTATCTAAATCCGCTAGAGATAAAAAAAATCTCTCGAAAAGCGATTTTCAAGCTAACAGAGATAAAATATCGAAAGATGTAATCAAGAGATGATAAATAATTGCAAGAAGCATGGCATACTTGTCCCACGTGGTCGCAAGGCTATAAAAATCTCCATATTAACAGTTTTTTGCTAATACAACTACCCCAGCTGTTCCCTGCGAAAAAATAGATGGAAACAGGACATACGCATGCTTTACAAAGCGTGTACCGATTTTATGGAGATGTCTGGATCGATACAAGCGTCGTCGATTAAAATAACGCTTCCCCAGACTAACTTAGCTGAAAAAATCGCGTCTTTTTATAATATCGATGCCGGCGTGTGAGTCAACGCTAAGGGTGCTCTTGAAATGTGGGTGTAACGTGTGAATTTCCAAATTTCATCTTCTTGTAATTTTTATATTTTAATATTCGTTATGTAAATGTTACTGAGAGGAATTGGGGAAGTGTGAAAGGTGTAATTAATGCCAATCAGTCATTTGGAAACGCCATTTATGTAAAAATACAAAATGGTGATGAAATTAGGTTAGGAAAAATTGAAAAAGGGGAAGAGGAAATTAATTGTAGCTAAAAATGGATTAAGAACATCTTTTATATTTTCCAAATTATATTGCTGCGTCACTTTAAGTGACGTTTTTGAGTATTGCAGAGGTTTGCCACGAACGTTAACACCATGGAGTATAAGGTAAGAGGTTATGATAAGTAAAAATCATAACAAAGCTTATAGTAACTGAAAATTTTTATTTGATATGGTGTAAGAGTTAAAACACGTACCTTGTTTTCCGCGAGTAAGGTATTTCTGATTAATAAGAAAATAGAGTTATGCGTTAATCCAAATTTCCTAATGTTCAAATAAGGAATCCCTTTATTGAAAAATACTGGTGATAGTGTTTGAAGGCCAAACTTACCATTTTTATTTTATTTGTTAGGTTCCTGTGACAGAGATCGAAACACCATCGGAGGACGGTCTTCAAGACGTTCCGTTAAATGAAATACACATCATGGCTTACGACGACGTCCTCCATCATATCGGAGGATTTGGAAGGTATCAGAAACGGATTTATTTCCTCCTGTGCCTTACGGTGATACCGTGTGCTTTTCATAAATTGGCAGGAGTTTTCTTAGGAGGGAAACCCGATTACAGGTAAGTCCCCTTTCAGATTTTTAAAAACATGAAAATCAGCATCGGCAACAACTTGTTGATTTTGATTTATTTCTAGATTTTATACATTTATTTCCGTTGTTGCTAAGAAACGGTTATGTATTCATGTCATCGAAGGAAAATGAACTGTCAACTTGTTATGACATCTTTAAAAAGTTTTCGAAGAAATATATTTTTTGCGTTTTTAATTTTCAGGTGTGAATTGCCGTTTGAAAGTGATAATGCATCGTATAGTTTATCACCGGCTGTGAGGAATGTTAGCATTCCGTGGGACAGTTTTACGAAAGCGCCTTCAAGTTGTGAGATATTTGATGCGAACTACACGGATGAATATATGAAAGAAGGAGTTCCTGCGAATAAAACAAGACATTGCGATAAATGGATCTTTTATCATCCTGAATTTAAATCAAGTACTGTGATTGAGGTAAGATACTGCGGAATTGATCGAAGAATAATGTACGCCCATTCACCAACTGCCGTCACCGGACGAGATTTTTACTGAACACAACTCTCTTCTGTTTCAGTTCCTTTTGGTCTGTGATAGAGCATGGCTTCGAGCAACTGCCGATGCACTTTTCATGACAGGAGTCTTAATTGGTTCCTATGTTTTCGGTGACTTATCCGATCGATTCGGCCGCCGGCCGACATTCTTCATTTCTTTAGTTATTCAGCTAATAGGAGGTCTTCTTGCTGCGATCTCTCCAGAGTACATAACGTTCGTGCTGGCGAGAATACTTATTGGTGCTTCGACTTCCGGTGTTTTCCTTGTCGCCTATGTAATAGGTAAGTAAAATTTAGCCAACAGGCTCCAAACTCCTTTCTTTAAAACTTAATTTTCAACGTCTTCTTTTAGCAATGGAAATGGTTGGAGCTAAGGAGCGAACATTTGCCGGGACATTCGTCCACATGTTCTTTTCAATAGGATTTTTATTCATTGCTGGAATAGCTTATCTTCTTCAAGATAGTTGGAGGCTGTTTCAGGTTGCCATTACATTGGTGCCAGGAGTATTTTTCATGTCATACTGGTGGTAAGTGTAATATAATAGGCGGCACCAGAAGCTGGGCCTGTTTGTCTGAAGTCATTTCTGGACCATCATAGCTGATGCTAGACGTACCATTTAGCAAGAATTCCCAAAACAATGCTAATGACTAATTTTAACTTGTAGGATCATTCCTGAATCCTCCAGATGGCTAATGACAAAAGGAAAACACGTGGAAGCGAAAGAAATTTTAATGAAAGCAGCGAAAGAAAATAACAAAACTGATGTAACTGAAGACTTGTTGGATAATTTATTAACTAAAGGGTCGGAGGACGAGAACGTGGCAGAGGAAAAGAAACGAATGCTTGACCCGGAAAGTAGTAATTACGAAATTCGTCAGCGGAACGGAGATGTCCCATATAAGGAAACAACTAGGGAAAAGCCTAGACAACCGACTATACTTGATCTCATGAGATATCCCAGTTTAAGGAAAAGAAGTATTAATATTTTTTTTAATTGGTAAGAACTTTTAAATAATTTTTAGTGGTATGGTTGAAAATGCGGAAGGTAGACCAGGACTGTATCCGAAATTCTGTTTGGTCGCGTTCCTAGTGACTAATCACAGGCAAGGCCCAGATGCAATGAACTGGCAAAGTCAGGCACAGTTTATAGAATTTGGGTGAGGGTTGCCAAGGTTCGATATGTTTGAAGAATTTTGCTGGAGCTTCTGGTAAAGATCAGGCGTACAGAGCTGGCAGTAGACGATAAGTGTCTACTTTGTGATTAGAACCGTCTTCTTCGCGTGCCCTCTAGACTGGTTAACATATCAGCAATCAGTCTCTTGGCCAAACTTCAGAGTCTACCTCCACTCTAGCTTAATTGCAACAAAAAGGTGACTTAGTTTACTACCTTTACTTCTTTTTTCAGGTTTGTCAATAGTCTTGCATATTACGGATTATCATGGGGTACTTCTAGTTTAGGAGGAAACATTTATTTAAATTTCTGTTTATCCGGTCTTATGGAATTTCCCGGATACAGCATCCCATTATTTACGCTTAATCGTTTTGGACGGAAATTCGTACTGTGCGGTGCTCTTATAGTTGCTGGAGTGTCTCTAATCCTTACTCTTTTCGTACCTTCAGGTATTGTTCTTCTTCCATAAAAATTTCATTCAACCACAAAGCACTAATTTATTAATTTGAAAATTATTTTTTTTTTTAGATATGAACTGGCTGATCATCACATTAGCGATGATAGGAAAATTAGCCATCACATCCTCCTACGGAACTGTATACGTTTTCAGCGTAGAACAATTCCCAACCGTGATAAGAAACGCGGGGCTTGGAGCTGCATCAATGAGCGCTCGAATCGGAGGAATCATGGCTCCTTACATTAATTTATTAGTAAGTTTCAATCCATTTAAATTAATTTCAAAAAAAGAATTAAAATTGATTGAACTATTTCTTGTCTAGGCTGATTATTGGAGACCGTTACCTTTATTAATATTCGGAGGTTTAGCCCTATTAGCCGGTGGGCTGGCTCTGCTATTACCTGAAACGCTCAACCGGAAATTACCGGAGACCATAGAAGAAGGCGAAAATTTTGCAAAGCAACCTTTGGTGAAACCTGCTAGGCATAGAGAGTTGAAGTTGGGCAAAATTGAAGAAAATGGAGGTTAAATTTCTTTTTTCTGGAGTTAACTTGTCAATTCTGGGTCTGATTGCTGGATGTAAATTGTATGTTTTTTTATTGGTGGCTGCGTATGAGGAAAAAAAGCATTTGTGGTAGTTATTATTGGTTGAAAGTGTTCAAAAAGAGTCTTTCATTAATTGTTTTTAGTTGTAATTATGTAACAAACGGCTCATTTTAAAATTTCAAAAAATGATGAATTTTAATGTGTAGACATTTTGGTTTTTAGACCGAATTTTGTTTTTCGATTTTAATGTTATATCCCGACAAATTTTAGCCCTTGTCTGTGACCATATAATCATGTAAACAAATTTTAATTATTAAGAATATTTTTTTAAAATTAAAATTTATTAAAACAATTATAAATTTTAATTTTAAAATTTTTTTTTAGATTGAATATACTTTTATTTTTAATTGTTTTATTATAATTCTTTACTTGTAAATATTTCTTATTTAAAAAGAAATCAAATAAAAAAATATTATACCGTAAATAATTTTTTTAAAGATTCAAAATGAGATTCCTTCATTTTTTCTTTTGTTTTCAGCCTTATAATTCAATTACCATTCACTTTTCGGTCGGTTCTCAACCCATTTTTTAATTTGAGGAATCTCCGAAACTTTTTTACGAAGATTTCTTAAATTAGGATATTCTTCGTCTAATTCCTTTGCTGCCATCACGCATAAATATTCATACATGGCTGTGTATTGCAAGTCTGGCCATGATAATTTTCCGTTTACAAAGTGGCCTCCGTTGTCTTGGACGGTTTTATCCAGACGTTGGAGCAGGAATGGCAATTCGACATTGAAAACCGTGGGTTTATTCGTTTCCTTATTTACTGTCGGGTCAAAGTACCAAGAGTAAAGAACTACAAAAAAAATATAAGTTGAATACTTACAATTAAGGTTAAAAGCTTCTTATAGACGAAAACTTACGACATCGTAAGTCCCATAAAGTTTCGGCCATCATATCAATTTGGAATTTTTCCCAATCGTCGGATCCTCGAAGTCCAACTAAGTCAGCAACGTATCTTTGAATGGCAACGCTTTGCCATAGTCGTTTGCCGTCGATTTCAAGAAGTGGTCCCTGGCCAAACGGAGCCGCTGAAAAATTCATAAAAAAAATTAGATTTTAGGAATTTTTTGCTTTAAGAAAAATATATGGCAGAAATTTACTTACTTGGCTTTAATACGTTTTTCCATTCTTCCATTGAATATCTGTAATCCTCAAAGTCGACGTTGCCATAATGGAACAAAAAGCGTATTGGCTCTGCTAAGGCTTTGATGTCGAAGTACATTAACTTGTATTTTGGTGCCATGATTAGGATTCCTGAAAAAAAAAGTAAAACAATTTAAATTTTGGGTAACAAGGTTAGGTTATTGAGTACTGCACTTCTTGCTCTCGATTACTATCTTGAACGTCTTGGGCATAGTAACATTATTGTTGTCAGTTAGTTGTGTATGCGCTGTTCGCAGCGCTTCTCGTATTAATTTTAAGCAACTTTTGTTTACAAATACAATGTTTACAATCGAGTGACATGAGTAAGATTTACAAACTTACTTATTTCCCAGTTCAAGCTTTAGGAGAACCTATTAGATGGCTGCTCATTTGGGGGAATCTTAAATTTGAAGATAATAGAATTAATAGAGATGACTGGATTCCAAAACTCAAACCAAGTAAGTAAAAAATTCATTTTTTTTTTAAAAATTAGGTAGATGTAATTTATTGTTTTGTGAATATTTTTTTTAAAAGCCATGCCATTCGGAAAAGTCCCGGTACTGGAAACACCTGAAGGTTATAAACTTCATCAGCATGCGAGTATTTGCAGGTACTTAGCAAAGAAAATTAATTTGGTTGGGAAAAATGATTGGGAAGCAACTCAAATCGATATGATCGTTGATACTTTTCAAGATTTAAGAGCTGGTAAGTTTTTGATGCTATGTAACTATGGCTTTACTTTATTTTAAAAATTGTTGTAGCTTTGGAATTATATTTCGACGATCCGAATCCAGTAACAAGGGCTCCGAAACTAGAGCCGATTCAAAAGGAAATAGTACCATTTTATATTGGGAAATTCGAAGAAATTTTAAAAAATAATAACGGGTTTTTTGTGGGGGACCAGGTAAACGAATTGTAAATTTAGTTCAGAATAACTGGAAAAATTTTTAGCTTTTAAGATTGGATTTCCTAACTGTTGCAGATTACTTGGGCTGATATTTATTTTATAGCAATATCGGATTATTTTCAAAAAATGTCCGAATACGATTTTTTCTCCAATAATCCTAACTTGACGAATTTAAAAGAAAAGATTACGAGTAATTCTGAAATTAGAAAATGGATTAAAACTCGTCCTCCAAGTATACCACCGTAAGCGGTATGTTTATCTTATGAACTGTATGATAGCGCCTTTCTCGAGTTAACGCCTCGGCAGTAATATTGTTAAATAAAAATAAAATTTTATAAAAAATTCTGTATAATAAACTTATAACTACAATTTTAAGTCTAATTTTTAATGGCTTTAACTGTCTGGGCTACAAGAAGCTTTAACAGGAGCGCAACGCGAACATGTTGTGACAGAAACTAGAATCAGTGCAGTTTCTGCTTTTGATTATTAGTTTTAATTTTGTGAACGGCTTTTGTTGAAAGAGAATTTATGTTGAGTTGTAGCTGAAAGTTCAATTTTCATCCAAATTTCCCTTTCACCAAATATACAGGATCTTGGACACCCTGCAATCATTATTGCCCATGCGCTGTCGCAAGTAGCGCATGAGCATTCTCGAGTTATAATTTTAAGCAACGTTTGTTTATAAATACAATGTTTACAATCAAGTGAAATGAGCAAGCTTTATAAACTTACTTATTTCCCGGTCCAAGCATTAGGAGAATCTATCAGATGGCTGCTCGTTTGGGGGAATCTTAAATTTGAAGATAATAGAATTAATAGAGATGATTGGATTCCTAAACTTAAACCAAGTAAGTAAAAATACAGTTTAAAAAAAAGAAATTAAAACTTTTTGAATGAATACCTTTTTTTTTAAAGCTATGCCATTCGGAAAAATGCCATTACTCGAAACCCCTGAAGGTTATAAACTTCATCAGCATACGAGTATTTGTAGATACTTAGCAAAGAAAATAAATTTGGTTGGGAAAAATGACTGGGAAGCAACTCAAGCCGATATGATCGTTGATACTTTTCAAGATTTAAGAGCTCGTAAGTTTTTTGTTGTTATGTAATTGTCTCCTTATCAGACACGACAAGTTCACACAAGTTCATACAGCGTTCATTAACAAAAAATGTTTCAGCTTTGGATTCATATTTTTATGATCCGGACCCAGTGACAAGAGCTCCAAAACTAGAACCTATTCAAAAGGAAATAGTGCCTTTTTATATCGGGAAATTTGAAGAGATTTTAAAGAATAATAATGGGTTGTTTGTCGGGAACCAGGTAAATTAATTTTGAATCTAATAAAATACAATAAAAAAAGAAAATTAGATTCAAAGATTGATTTTTTGGTTGTTGCAGATTACTTGGGCTGATGTTTATTTCATAGCAGTATCGGATTATTTTGAAAAAATGTCCGAATCCGATTTTTTTTCTAATAACCCTAACTTGACATGTTTAAAAGAAAAAATTACATGTAATCCTCAAATTAAAAAATGGATTGAAAACCGCCCTGCGGAAATACCGAAAGTGTCATAGTGATGGTGTTGGAAATTAATTCTTTTTAAAAATTATTTTGTAATGGAGGTGGCAGCTAGAAGCAAGGTTAAAGCCACTAACTTGTCATTTATAATTTACACCTATGAGTTGTATAGAGTCAGAAATGATAATTTTTTTGATAAAAATAAATTTTACAATAGATTCTAACGTAGAAGGAAATAATTTGTTCGCCTTAATATGTTTCCTTCCACTTGAATTTCATATCCCATTGTAGAAGAAATTAGGTAATGCTCTACAACATACCCTGGTAGCACTGGCAAGAAAATTAAAGTTGGTGATGAGAAATCTCATATAGAGCTATTTAAAAAAAATTTTCCTTATTTTTTTATAAAATCAATTTCTGCGATCAATATGCAATAGCGTATCTTTCAAATAACCTCAGAACATCCCATATTAATAGATAAAGATTCGCGCTCTCACTGGTAACACCCTTTTTAGTCTCTATGTACAAAAGGTTGATATATTAACCCTTTAAAGGCCGACTTTTGACCGAGGCCGGATATATCCGGCCTCCGAAAAAGTTCCGTTAACGGCCGACTTTTGGAAAAGGCCGGATATATCCGGCCTCTGATGTTTTAGTGAAAATCTTATTCCAGACAGCTAGACTGAGGGATATGACCATGTATTAGTGCAATACAGCTTTAGACTTTTCAAAGAAAAAATTTACGACTTGAAATTTCGCCCATGCTTAGCTTATGGGAGGAAAATCATATAATAAACTTAATGTAAATTTAAGCTAAATTGACCAAAATTTAAATACTGTTTGTTTTGTTTCAACTTTAACATTTCCCTAGAAAGATATTCTTTTTATGTTAAGCTTATGGGAGTATAATCTTCATATGCTTAGCTTATGGATAAAAATAATTCTGAGCAACTAGAGGTTTTTATCAAATTCATTTGTACCGGGAAAACTACTAGCAATCAAAAAATTGTTTCACATTTTTGGGGATTAAAAATAACGAAGTTAAATGGCAAACGTACAATAGTTGAAGACGGTATCCTAAGAAGATCTCTTTCCAATACTGGTAGTATGAATAAAAAGGTCCTTCTATTGTTCGGGCGACATTTGTATTTCAGGTATTTTTTTTTCACCCTTTGAATTCTTTGTAAGAACACCCTATTTGAGCGTTCTATTAGAATGAATTACAAGGGCATCTTAAGAATAACTTAGCATGAATTGGGAAGTGTAGAGCCAAGTGCAGAATTAAATTTTTAAAAAAATCGGTTCTAACAGAAATTTTTAAGCTATATTTGTAAAAAAGTCGTACCCCTGCAAACTTTTGAATATGCATTCAGCAATACAACTAACTTGGGACCTTTATAAACCTAATACAATATATCCCCCGAGTCTTTAGCTGCAAAAAGGGAGTAAAACTGCTTATAATGACATTTTTGGTCAATTGTGTATTGCGGTATGCCTACACTAGAAACTTTAGGAGTGCGGATTTTTTTCGGTTTTCGGGCTTCATTTGCTTCAAGTTTAGACATATTAACATGTTAGGAAAAGTCGGCCTTGCTGGGTGTCCAATAATTACCTTTTCGGAAATTAATTAGGCCTTTAAAGGGTTAATTAAATTCAAAATAACACTTTTATCTCTCAAATATCAAATTCGTTTCGAGCATCAGAAAAAAGAAAGTGATTCCCACCCGATCTCATTTCACACAGGGATTCCCTCATGGCCTGATTTATGACATTCGACTATCTTCAAAGCCTATGATCTGCATTTTCAATATCGTTGAACTACGTTATGCAATGATACGTTTACACTAATGTTGTTAATGAACTAAAAGCGTTGCGATTTGCCTATCTCATAGGTGATAACTAGATACTGATCTCGCACATCTTTGTCGGTCTATATATTGACATATAGTTATTGCAGTATCGGTGCAGTATCGAGTTCGAAACATCGGGAGTAACGTGTAATTAACGAAAAACACATCGTGAGTTTTTGGGATTTGTTTTAAACAAAAATAAAACACTAGGTCAAACTGATTGTTAATTAATTTATGTTTTTTCAGGAAGAAAAAATGGGTAAAGGGTACAAGCTTACTTACTTTCCAGTAATGGGTTTAGGAGAGCCAATTAGGTGGATGCTTGTTTGGGGCGATTTGGATTTTGAAGATTATAGGATTAACAGAGCTGATTGGATCTCAAAAATTAAACCAAGTAAGTTTTTTATGATAATTAGTTACCCCTGATTTACAGGCCCGTAGCCAGAGGGGGGCTTGAACCTTGGGGCCCCCCTGGACATTTTTTGAGCCCATGAGTTTTCCCTATCCTCCATGTTATAAGGGGTCATTTAAAGCCCCTCCTAGTAGATTTTGTGCCCCTCCTAACCTGGTTCTCTGGCTACGGGCCTGCTGATTTATTTCCCTTCACTAATTTTTGATGTAAATTTTTTGCAGCTATGCCATTTGGCAAAATGCCGTTATTAGAAACACCTGAAGGATACAGACTTCATCAACACTTGAGCACTTGCCGGTACTTAGCAAGAAAATTGAATTTGGTTGGGAAAAATGATTGGGAAGCAGCTCAATGTGATATGATCATCGATACTATTCAAGATTTCAGAGCTCGTAAGTTTTTAAATTGTCATAATATTAGCCCGTTTTAATCTAGGATATTTTAGCGCCTGATATGATATAAGAATTCTTACCGGATGTAATCTTCAGATCTTATTTTTGTACTGATAATGATTTTTTTTTTACTTTAGCTATTCACTCGTACTATTACGATGACAATCCAGTGACCAAAGCTCCGAAATTAAAACCAATTAAAGAAGAAGTCATACCGTATTACCTTGGAAAATTTGAAGAGATCTTGAAAAATAACAATGGGCTTTTTGTAGGAAATCAGGTAAGAACAGTGCGGCTTAGTTACTGTTACTGTTACACCAAGCCCAAAGTTCTGCTAAAATCCATGTCTTTAATGATTTTTGTCATGTTTCAGATCACATGGACCGATGTTTACTTCATTGCTATTTCGGATTACCTTCAAAAAATGTCCGAAACGAATTTCTTCACTAGCAAGTATCCGAATCTTATTGCACTGAAGGAAAAGATCTACAGTAATCCTTCAGTCCAGAAATGGGTGAAAACTCGACCAGCCGATGACATGTGAACAAATTCTGGCAAAAAATTTATTGCAACTGATACTGTAAAATCTTTTGTGCATTTTATTTTATTTATTAATAAAATACTTTTAAATTATTTTGTACGTAATGGTTTTTTTTCTTAATAATTCAACTTAGCCTGTATTCCCGTCGCAAAGAGGCTAAAAAAAAAAAATTGAGTTACTAGAAAGAAAAAATAATAAACAAAAAATTAACCTTCTTTCAATTTTTCGAACAAAAATGTGCATAAAAATCGAGAGGAAAATAATCAAAAAAATTTAGAAATGGGAGAGGAAGACGCACTTTTTATTTATCGAAACTTATCAGTGAGTGAAAAGAGAAGTGTATGTCCGTCCTCTTCCACTTTTCTGATAATTCTGTTACCAATGTCCGGTAAACAAATTAAAGTTCCAAAGACTGATATTGTAGGTTTATAAAACATCATGTACTTTTACGAATAAAAAGCAAGCTTTCAATTTGTGTGGTAGAGACTCCACAAGAACCAGAAAATTAGATTAATGGGAAGTGCACTTGGCATAGATATTTTAAAAGTTAATGTGTAAGCACGCCATCGAGGCAATATTATTTTTGAAGAGGACCAAACCTCCACCTTTCTGACTACGCAGTAAAGTAGATGGAGAAAAGAGAAAGAAAGGGTCTTAGAAAGCATCAGTCGCTTTTCTGAAAAAGTAAAATAAGATAAATTTAAATTAAATAAGAATTTTTATCACCTAATACATACCAAGGATAACTACAGAAAAAATTTCACAACCTTTTCATCATTATTTTACCAACTACTACAAATATTTTACTGACAAAAAAATATTGACCCAATACAGTCGGGCCAATATAAGAATGCGAAAAGTTATTTAAGCAAAAGAAAACATAAGCTAAACAAAGTATGCAAAAGAATGTTCCAGCCCCCAAAAACGTTTGCCCAAGGTTGATTGGAGATTGGGGCTTTCAGTCCTTAACTGATTCCTACCAAACCATCACGCTTTATTTTTGTTAGTACAAGACTTAGAAAAACCTAGTGTCGCTCGAAAGTAACAAGCGGATGAATTTTTTTCCTTCCCTTTTTAACCTAAATTCTTTAGCCACACCTACAAAACTTTAGTCCCACCTTTAAAGCAAACAAAAAGGATATCCCCGTCATCTAATTATCCTGTCCGATCCGAGGGATTCCCACTGCCTACAAAATGACATTCAGCTATCTTGGAAGCCTATTACTTGCATTTTCGTTTATAGCTGTGAACTAGTTAACGGACGAACATTCAAGGTACTGGGTGTTCGAATCGTCGCGATTTGCTTATCTCATCAGTGATAATTAGATAGGTAGTAAAACTTATTAAATTTCGTTCTATATATTAACCCAGATACAATTCCGAATCGGGTCAGTAGCAACAAAGTTTCGAGGCGATCACTCTTGAATAAATATTCTGTGAGTGTAAATATAAATCAAAGGTTACCAATTTAGTGACGAATTATTATTTTTATTATTTTTTTAAAAGTATAAAACAAAATGGGTGGCAAATACAAGGTTACTTATTTTCAAATCCAAGGATTAGGAGAACCGGTTAGATGGATGCTTGTTTGGGGAGATCTTGATTGGGAAGATAATAGAGTTCCAAGGGATGTTTATTTTGCCAAAATCAAGCAAAGTAAGTTGACATATTTAATTTTTTTTTTTTTAAAAAGGATTTCGGATTTTTTGAATAAAGCTTATTTTTTTTGTAGCTATGCCTTTTGGAAAAATGCCTTTACTGGAAACTCCTGAAGGATACAAGCTTCACCAGCACACGAGTATTTGCAGATATTTAGCGAGGAAGTTGAACTTGGTAGGGAAACATAATTGGGAAGCAGCTCAAATAGACATGATTATCGATACTATTCAAGATTTTAGAGGCCGTAAGTATTTAGTGACATCTAAAATATTTTCAAGTGCCGGATGTTATGCGACTTGTCTTATCCAATAAGACGTTCAAAAATACTAATCTAAAATTTGATTTTTCTTAGCATTACATTCCTATCACTATGACAATGACCCAGTCACCAAAGCCCCGAAAAAAGGACCGATCCACAATGAAATTGTACCTTATTACCTTGGGAAATTCGAAGAGATGGTGAAAAGTAATAATGGATTTTTCGTTGGCAACCAGGTAAAAATTTTTTTTTAAATTTTGAGTAGTTACTGGAGCTCGGAGGTAAAGGGAGACTAGTATATTTTGTTTACATAAGGTAAACACCGAAACAAAAGCCAACTAAGAACCCAAAAGGAAAAAAAAATTACATGCTTGCCCGATGGAAATCAAATGTGAATCTGTGTAGAAATTTTTTTTTGGAATTGTGAAATTTTCAAGAAAAAATTCTTATCATCTGCTTGTTTCAGATAACATGGGCTGATATTTATTTCATCTCGATTTCGGATTATCTTCAAAAAATGTCAGAAGAAGATTTTTTTACGAACTATCCAAATTTGAAAGCTCTCAAGCAAAAGATTGTCAGCAATCCTAGCATAAAGCAGTGGATTGAAACTCGGCCTGAAGACGTTTAAGTATTTTGAGAAAGGCTTTTGTATAAAAAATCATGATATTTAGGATGTGAAATTATTTGTGTAAATTATAAACTGTAATAAAATACCACTCATAAATAATTTTCATTGATTTTTTTGGTAAAAGGAAAACATTGTGACTTTATAAACAGAGGTTGGCTATTGTCAGAGAGGTTGGCTATTGTCGATTTCTGATTTTCCGAGTTTGTGAAATAAGTCACTTGAGAACACTAGCAATGATTTAACCGAAAAGTTTCGTTGGGCGAAAGGAAGAAAACCGCATAAGCAAAGTTTGTTTTTATTTAGGCCTTGATCGAATCAACTGAATCTTTCTTCTTTCTTTCTAGTGTGTAAAGTCAAAAAAATGGATCTTCATACTAGCATCCCTATTAGTCTACCTAATTGTGTCAACACCTACAGCTAGTTTTAAAATAAGAGATGAAAAGTCAGTGTGTGAATCCGCAGCCACACCTTTTTTTGTTCTCGCTGATAAAAAAAATTTTAAATATTGATAAAGGATCACAAGAAAAGATAAAACTTGCATTTCCCTCCAATGTTGCCAGATGTACAGAAATGCTCTCGTTATTGACGATTTTGCTGTTTGCCTACAATCATTTTTGAAAATATGAATGGGGGTAGAAAGATTCAAGGCCTAGAGCCTAAATAAAAACAATCTTTGCTTATGCGGTTTTCTTCCTTTCGCCCAACGAAACTTTTCGTTTCTCTCCCACTACCGCATCACATACAGTTCACCACAATGGTGGTTCTATTCCGGTTTTCTTACCGCCAATCAGAAACTTAACTTGCTTGGTATTAGTCTCGGGGACCGCTTTCGCTTTGAGGAAATAAGGGTGCGGACTAGGGTCAGTGATAATCCACAAAGTCTTGCTACAGCTAAACAGCAGTGGGAATGTCATGTTGCCAGGAATGATCCGGATAGGTAGACAACAATAATAGTAAGGTGGAGACCTCGAGAGTCAAAAAAGGAGTGTCGGTAGTCAACCAAAAAGATGGTATAAGAAAGTGGCGGTGATTATCCTCCCTCTGCCAAGAGGTCTGGTCGGTCTGGGTCTTGTAGGTTTTCCGTCTCTGACATACACCACCCACCAGAGACTACAAGACTGGCCATTAAGCGTTTGGTCCCTCTGGTAAAGTACTACACACCTCGAAACACTTTCAAGTACTATGATAAAGAATTCCCGCAAAACATTTGGTAATTTTCGTACGAGCAATTATGCAACGCCGAGTTTACAAATCAAACATCACTAAAACATCTTTATTTAAGATAGTGCATTTTATGTCTCTTTGGCAGTTGTAGTAGTCAACACGCTTGCATTGCTTTTCAATCCTTCCTACCAAAAACCGTTTTAAAAACTCCGTAAGTAATTAGCACATTTATATTTACATATAGGCAAAACATACTCTTTTTAAAAAAAACCGCGAAATCATGGTCAAAAAATCTGACCTTGTAAAGATTTTAGCTGACTCATTCATTTCAGACATTGTGCAACAATTTAGGATCTTCACAATATTAATTTTTAGTCAGTTATAACGATCGAAGGTGTGTTGACTTATATAAAATATTATTACAGAAAATGGCGGCAAAATACAAATTAATTTACTTTGGAGTGGCCGGGAGGGGTGAACCTATCCGCTGGTTACTTTCATACGGTAAAATCCCATTCGAAGACGTTAGGACAACTTTTGAGCAATGGGGAAAACTGAAACCGAGTAAGTAAATTGAAAAAAGGTACATGTCTCACAAAAAACCGCCAAAATTCAAGACTGCAATCTATTCTAATTAACAGCAACACCATTCGGCAAGTTGCCTATATTGGAAGTTGACGGCAAACTGATATTCGAAAGCAAAGCTATTTGTCGTTACCTTGCTAAACAAGTCAATTTATCCGGTAAAAATGATTGGGATGCCGCGCAGATTGATGGGATTGTCGATGCTTTTCAGGATTATATCGGAGGTTCGTTTTTTAATCGTAACAAATCATTTATTGCTGACAATGATCAGAGAAATAAGCCTAATTAATCATTATAGATGTGTATGGTGTTCTAATGGAAAAAGATGAAAACGCCCGAAAGATAAAATTGGAGGATTTACAAAACAACAAATCACCTTTTTATCTTGGCAAATTAGATAAAATTGTCAAAGAAAATAATGGTTACCTTGTCAACGGTCAGGTATGAACTACGAATTTTTTATTTGAATAATAAATTCGGCTTAAAAGAAAATAATGCGATTTTTGTTTGTTTCAGCTCTCATGGGCAGACATCTACATCGTTTCAGTTGGGGAATCGACAAAACATGTGGATATCAGTAATTATCCCAATTTGAAAGCTTTATTCGAAAAAGTAATGTCCATCCCGCAGATTAAAGATTGGATTGCTAAGCGGCCTGGAAGTACCCACAACCATTAAAAGTTCCTGTTTTAAAAATTGACCTACGCCCAAGGTTAGTTAATAAATCATGCAAATTAAATTCTTTAGTGAAATGAATTTTAAATGAGTTTTTTGAAAAAACTTACAGGAGGTTTATAACCGCGAATGGAAATGCGTTGCGCTGCTGATTAGGATGAAAACAACGGCTCTAGAGAGTATGCTTCATTATTATCGCTTTATTGAAATAAGCATTTAAGTACTGTAAAGAGTGGAATTGTTGATCTTTGCTCAGATTTAGGAAACTTTGCGCATTTAACGCTTAGAAAAATATATAATAAATGATTATTTTTCTCATTTTTTTTAAAATTAATATTCCAGAATGAAGCAAAATCCTCTTTTTAGCTTTTAATGTAAAAGGTTAGGTGAGTGTAAAAAGGGCAAAAAGAATTTTGGGCTTTTATTATTCAAATATCTTTACTAGCTGGCTGGCTGATTGACGGATCGATCGATGGATCAATAATGTTTGACATTTTTCTAACTATAGTCTAGTTTTTAGACTATTTCAGACCGTTTTGTGGCTATCTTCGACTGTTTTTCATCAATCTTTGTCAGTTTCTGGTAATTTTTGCTTTTATCCGTATATTTTTTACTGTTTTATGTCACTCTTTTTTTTCCTACCACTTTTAACTAATAAAGGGCAATTTTTTACCCTTTTTGGCTAATTTGGACATCTTTTATGGCGATTTGGAACATTTTCTGTTAGTTTGCGACTATTTTCTAACAATATTTGACTTGTTCTGGCTGTGTTTGACGGTTTTCTACCAATTTTATTGTTTTAGGCTATTTCATTCGTAAAGAACAGTGAAAAGCCACCCATTGTGGCTAATTTCGACTGTTCTTCGCCAATATTTAAAATTTTCTGGTAATTTTTTACATTTTTTGTCGATTTTAATGTGTAAATAAAAACATAAAAATAAAATTTTGTCTTCGCATCGTTTTCCTTCAACAATGAGATATATTCCCGCCAAAAACAGAGCAGAGCTTACACCTTTTTTTTTCATTTCCAATTTTTTATTGAAATTGAAAAATAATTTTACTAATTAACAAATAATTCGAAAATCGGATTTCTCATAAATGCACTAATACTTTTCAAGTAGCTTAGTAACAAAATTTAGTGTATTACGAACAATAGCATAAGTTTTGATTACGAATCCCTCCCTATTACATAATACGAGTTTGGCTCCCTGCCTAAACGCGCATGTCTCCAGTTGAGAGTCGCCTCACTTGATTTAAGCCGGCTTGTTGAATCTCGACTTAGCTGCTTGATAGTTCACTGTGCCCTTTATTGCTGCTATTTTTTTTCAAGGTAAGCTTTTAAAATGCATTCATTTAACAAAATAGAATTATTATTAAGGCGTAAAACTTATTACTTGATAATTAAACAAATAAATACTAATAAAGTAGTTAGTTCGCTGAACCGGTCTCAACTTTACATTAACAACGTAAACATAACCCCACCCCATAAGGTTTCTCAATTTTTTTGTATCACAAAAAGAGTTATAAAATCGATAAATTTTCAATAAATTTAGATCTAAGTGATATAGCTAATCGAGCTTTGATTCTAAGTTTCCTATATCGAAAAAACGCATATATATTTATTAATTTTGCCTTGAAAAAAATTAACCGGCTTGTATGGGCGATACTTTCATAGATGCATTCATTGTTACTTCAACATGCTCTACTATTTAATTTATACTTTCATTCGATTTGATTAAGATGAATGTTTGCCTAAGGCAAATATTCAATAATTCAAAGCTGCATTGAAGAGTAAATAAATAGTAAATATTTGATATGTTAGTACGAGAACTATTTTGCTGTAAAAATTTTAGTGACGTCCGTTTCTTTGACAATAGTTTTTTATTCGATTAAACGATTTTTCAGTCAAAATTTCCAAAGAGAAAGACTTTTAAACCCAAATAAGAACCTCATTAATAGTAATATTTTCTCCCAAAAACTTCAGATTTAAAATTTTTGGATCGAAAAAATAAAATGTCTTCGGATAAAATTAGTTTAAAATTAAAAAGAAATATTTATACTGGCTAGAAAAATTTCCAAGCAATTTGACTAAATAATTTAAGAAATTTTTAAGGTCAGAAAAATTTAAAAAAAGGAATTTTTGGTCAAAAAAATTTAAAAAAAGGAATTTTTGGTCAAAAAAATTTTAAAAAATAAATTTTTGGTCAAAAAAATTGGAGCTGAACATTTTTTTTTACTATAAAAGTACTGAAAAAATAATTTTTAAATAAGAAAAAAATTTTTAAAAATATTAATCTTGATTAAAAAAATTTTTTGACACAAAAAATTACAAAATAATTACTTGAAAAAATTTTTTTCGACCAAAAAAAGTTTAGTAAAAACTTTACCATTAACGTATTAAATTATTTTTTAGTTCTAATTCTGTATTTTGTAATTTTTTTTTCAGTTCAAGCATTAACATGGCTCCCAAATATAAGTTAACTTATTTCCCAGTAACAGCTCTTGGCGAACCGATTCGTTTTCTCTTATCATACGGCAACCTTGAATTTGAAGATTACAGATTTAACCGAGAAGATTGGCCCAAACTAAAACCGAGTAAGTAATCCCATATGATTATTAAAATTAATTAAGTCATTCACATAGTTGTCAAGTGCGTTGTAAAAAAATGCACAGTCATAAAAAAATAGTGTATATAAAGTGTTACATCATTGTTTACAACTTCCAGCGTTATCTGAGAAACTGTTATGATAATACTTTGTTTACGGTATGTCAAATGAATGATTTAAATATTTACAACTTGTTATGTTTCAGCTACACCTTTTGGAAAAACCCCGGTGCTGGAAATCGATGGCAAACAAACTCATCAATCAAGCGCTATTTGTCGATATTTGGCCAAGCAATTAAACCTTGTGGGGAAAAATGATTGGGATGCCTTGCAGATTGATATCATTGTGGATACGATCACTGATTTAAGAACACGTAAGTTTTTGTGGGAAAAAATGGCGCCAAAGGGTGGGATGGGTTGGATTATAGCAAATAGAGATGCCAGAAAGTTATTTTAGGGAAAATTTTACAAAAAAGGGTCTTGGCTTAAAAAGTGCCAAAATTTTGCAAGCTTTAACGATGCTAGTCTGGCTTTTTATAACTTAACCGAGCGATAAAGTATGTTTCTTGTGAAATCGGCCCAGTAGCCTCGCAAGCGACCTCAAAAGAAATAAAGTTTCTAATGACTTATTTAGTAAATTTTCTAGCAAAAAATTAAAACCACTAAAATCGATTTTTTTGGTAATTGCAGAGATTGCAAATTATTTCTACGACCAGAATGAAGCCACCAAAGCTCCAAAACTGGAACCATTGCAGAAAGAAACAGTGCCTTTTTACCTAAGCAGACTTGATAAAATCGTAGCTGAAAACGGTGGATATTTCGTCGGAGGACAGGTCAGCATTTGAAAAATTAAGTTTCAAAAATTGTTAATAACATTTTTTTTTTAAAACTATTAATTTTTTTTCTAGTTAACGTGGGCCGATTTATACTTTATTGCTATCGCTGATTATTTACAAACCATGGTGAAATTGGACTTCTTTAAGGATTACTCAAACTTGAAAGCTTTGAAAGCAAAAGTGGTGGAGATTCCTCAGATAAAAGAATGGCTTGCTAAACGTCCGGCAGATAACTGGCCTTAATCAGAGAAAGCAATATGAAAGTTAAACAGGAACAGCTCCGTATACCCATTTTAAAATTTCTCTATTTATATTTTTTTATTATCAAAGTTATCATGTAAAACTAAAATTTCAGGATAAAAATATATATGACTTATATTTGTTTTCCATAATCAGTATTAAAAGAATTTTTGGGAAAAATTATCCTCTATTTTATTTTAGCTTATTTTTCCTTCCTCGAAAAAAAAAGAGTGGTTAGAGCATGGGGAAAATTTAGGAGGAAAAGTATTTCATGCTTCGTAAGCCAGTTGTTACAGGATCAAAATATTTTTCCTTATTCATTTAACGGTCTAGCCGGAAGTTCCATAGTACGTTAAATCAACAAATTTCACATTAATGTGCAATAAATAATGGATACATGCTGAAATGAAATATTTTAAGGAAATCGAGTGAATGATTGTTGGGGAAATATTTATGCGTCATAATGATAGGTAATTATCCGTAAAAATATTTTGAGTGGCATATTTACAGTTATATTTTCTATGGCTTTTTTAATCAATTTAAAAGCTCGTTAATAATCGATCAAATGCTTTCACTTTTTTCAAATCTTCACTTCCTTGAAATTTTCAATGATGAAAATTAGCCAAATTTTGGTCTGGAGTTTGAGCTCAAAATTTCGAAAATCGGCCCTCATGGAGCCTGAATTGAAGACCCAAGTTTTAAGCCAAAAAGTACTGTAGAAAGACCGAAAGCAGCAATCTGGCTCAAACTGATAGAAACGGCTCAAGAGTCGATTCAGAATCGAGCAAATTTTGACTTGAATCTAAAATTACAAGTAAATAGAAAATGTTATTTTATCAGAAAAAAGCTAGACAGAATTTCTAGGCCAAGTTGCAATGTTATGAATTCCTAAAAAATTAGCCGATCAAAAAGATTTCATTGCAATTTGATGAAGTTTCCTTAAAATGAAAAATAATTTTCGACCCAGGAAGTAGGTTCAGAATTTTCAAACTGTCTTCCCGTCGGATTAGTATTTTTCATTCTACTTCTAATATCCAACTTTAAACTAAAAGAAAGATGAAAATCCGGATTCCTAGAAATCCTCTTTTCAATGAAAAGCTTGAACGGGTTTCATTATAAAATAAAATAAACTTCCGTTTCGGTTAAAAAAACATTTCTACGTTCAAGTCCGATCGGGCTCTTAATTAGCGAAGGAAAAATAATATCAATAGAAACGAAAACTTTTCCGAGAGAGCTAAAGAGGATAATCAGAGAAGAGTTTGTCTGGGGGTAGGTGGATGAAAATAATTTAGGTCAATAGATAGTGGGATGAAAAAGGAAATTCAATTCCAAGCTGGATCTTTTGACGGTTTTGAAAATGAAATAGGCAAACTTTGCTTTTTGAAAGCAGATACCCCGGAAATTATGACTAGTCGAAAGCTGAAGGCTGATTTCTAAGAATTTTTTTTTAATGTAAGCCTAAAACGATTAATAAAACCAACCTAGACAAATTCTGGGATGATTTTTAAGTACGGGGAGTCAATCAACTTCCATTAATTGGTGATGGCGTGTCTTCTGCTGCAACCGGTGGCCCTATTTCACCAAAATCTTAGGGAGGGAGGGGGCGGAAAAAGCATCGCCTAATGTTTAGCTCATGGAAGAAAAAAATCCAGGGGAGAACAAATGGTGTCACTGGCTGCAACATGCTTAACTTGCGTTTGGTCATGGCCAGGCAACCTTTTTTTTCAGGCAATCTAGTTGGTTTTCATAAGAGAGACTAGATAGAAGAGAGATGACAACTAGGGACTCCTGCTGATTGGCTGTCAGAGTTAAATAGGTTGCGCCTATACAGTATAAGATTGTGAGTCCCACCCTGTGCTATTTGTCATTTGTTTTTATTCTATGTACTTCACTTAAAAGACATTCCATGGATCCGGCTCTGTGCTTTTCAACTTTTTGCCTCTTACCTATCTAGTCTCTCTAGTTTTCATTTTTAAAAACGACAACAGCGACAACTAAGTCCAACAACCATTCGCTGAATCACAGTTAGTGACATCTGGCGACTTTCTAAGCAAACAATGCTTCGTAAAAAGTACAGGCTTGACTTTCGATATTCAGCCTAATTAAAATCTTTTCATAAAAATTCAAAAATGAACTTTTCACTACTTGTTTTTTTTTAAAAGCTCCATCGGCGCTTGTGCCAAAAGCTTTCAAAAATTAATACATAGCTTAATGTATCCCCTCTGTGTTTACTCACTAATTTAAAGTAATTGACAACATTTTTATCGCATGCCCTATCCTTTATCCTAACAATACATCAACAAGGGACGTAAACACGCTTGCTTCCTGTAATTCACACATCTACCACCAGTAAAAATTGAATTCTATCTCACCTTTAAAAAAAATAATCCCAACATTATTTTATCATTTTTACATCTTTCCACTTCACATCCCTTGTCAAATAATTGACAGTTATTGGCCTACATTACTTATGATATTAAAGTCAGGTTAGAATTTTAAGACGGATAAGCCCTTCGGCTAAAAACCCCTTTTCGAAAATTCTTGATATAGGGTTTCGTAAAAAAAAAAATATTTCTCACATAATTTAGCGCAGTCACATAAATAAAGAATTTTACGTGAAAGATCGCCTCGCGTGAAAACATTTTTTTTTTTTGTGGCTTGGCTTAAACTTGAATGCAGACGTGTAATGAATCAGTAATTGTTGGGAGTTATTGCAAGTCACTGTCAAGGCCGCATCATTTAAAATCACGTTTTTGTCTATTATCATGGAAAGGGATATAAATTCAATTGCTAAATTATTCGGGATTGATTTTAGAGAGGAAACGCCTTTTAATTTAGCAAAAAGATTTTTTCAGGGGAACGTTCGATTGAAAAAATTTGGAAATACAAAAAAATTGGAAGTATATTTATATGTTGATTAGTATCTTTTGGGATTACGTGATTAATTTCCATATATAGCAGTAGTCGGAAAAACATGCAACTCGGAAATGCAATTTGTTAATAATATTTTTGAGCGTAGGATTGTCATGCATAACTTAATCATTCATCAGGGCGTATCATATTATTCTTTTTACCTAATTGTTTTTGAATTGATTCCAAGAAATAATTCCGATCGAATAGTCAAAACAAATTGGCTATTTGATATATGAAAGGGAGGCCCACTGAATCCTAAAATTTTGTTTAGTAAATTATTATCTGTAAAAAATTTTTTCAGCCAATTACCGAAAAAAATTAAAATAACGGATTTAAGAATTTTTTAAAAAAAGGAAAAAAATTCAGCCCTGACGGCAATTCAAGGTTAAAAAAGCTTGTGGTCGTCCCTGACATAGACGTTGCTATAATTATATGGAATGAGCTCGGTTGCAACTATCATCAAGTCACACACTAACTCTGAGTCTTATTCCGGCCTTCATTGACCGAAGTTGTGTTGTGGTTTTTAAGATTCACTCTCAGTTTTTTTATTCCTCAATAACAATCGTAAGTTTTTTTTAAAAAAAATAAAATTTTACTAGCGTGACTTTGACATTGAAATATTTTAAAATCTTATTTTTCTTCTAAACTATTTTTACTTTCCCTCCAATATTTTTTTAACTTTTCGTTAAGTAAAGTTTACATTAAAATGATAATCCAGACTCCGTGATTAAAGCCGACCCTAGCCGGATAAATCTCGGTATGGAAATGACTTTAAAGTCAGCGTCTTATCCTAAATAAAGAGGTTTGCCGGTGAGAGATTTTAAAGGCTTTAAAATTTTTAGGCGTCGTGTGTTGTAGGCTGATGCTTCGGTGGGAAAAAACAAGAGGACCTTGAAAACATTTTTATTATTATTATCATCACTACTTCTTTTTTTAATTATAAAATAATTACGCTGTAAGTATCCGAGTAAGAAAATATTTTCAACCGAAAAAAAAAGGTTATGAACCTCTTGCATATCTTCATTATTACATAACGGTAAAGAAAAATTGTTTATCAAAGTTTGGTTATGTAATCTATTTAACTTGACAACAGAATTTTAGGGAACATGGCCCTAAGTATCTTAAAAAATACTTTTCACAAGATTGTTATCAATTTATAAATGAGTAATCAAAAATATTTTAAGTATTTTATTTTTTTGTTTATTTTTGAAATATGATAGCAATGAGTTATCAAATATTTATGCATGATTAAGTTAAGAGGTTCGGTAGTAAAGGGTTTGTATATCTAATAGGAAATGGCAAGTGGTAAAAATGACTCATAATAATAATAATGCCACCTGACAAGACCTGAAAAGGCCTGTGGGTATATGTCGTTAAAGGAATACAGAATGTTGCGAAAAACTTTGGCATGGATTTTTTTAAATGACTAATCTGTGGTAAAAAATTATGTTAAAAGGATTTCCACGCCTTTTGTCACATAAAGAATTTTCCAAGTATTTTTAATAAGGAAATTAATAAAATGAGACGATTTCCTCAATTTGAATATTTTTCGAATATTAGAAGAATTCAGTCAGGCGCATACGTTCAGGAAGCATTTCTTCTATTACTTCATGTCTCAAAACTACCAACCCCCTTCCCCTCAAATAAAAAACACTTCAAATAGCATATAAAAAAACCTCAAATAGGATTTCGTGACGAAATGCTTATTCATAGCCCAATCAATAGATTTATTTTGAGATCTTCTTTTTTGGGGAAAATATATTTACAAACTGATACAACAATAAAAAAAATTTTCATGTTGCGCTCGAAAGAAATTCTCAATCACTCTCTTCATTTTTTGCTTAAAAATTCCTTTTAAAAAAAGGATCTCCGGGGTATCCAAGTAAAACCATGTGAACACAAGTGACCTACAACTACACAGACAGACAGTCAAAGATTCGGTATTACATTTTAAAATAAATTCAAAAAACATTTTATTCTTTGAAAACCGTTCACAAAACATCAAAGTCAAAGTCACGAGACCTTATTAATTAGAAAAATGAACTCATGTCAAATTGTCATAATCGCCTGACAAAGTTGTAAAATCCCTAACCAGATTTCACTTTTTTAACATTTCCATTTCTATTTTTTTCCAGATTAAAAAATGGCACCGCAATACAAGTTGACGTATTTTAACTTGACCGGTTTGGGAGAACCAATCCGTTATTTATTGTCTTACGGAAATCTTCAGTACGAAGACAACAGAGTTGAGTTTGCTGACTGGCCCAAAATCAAACCCAGTAAGTCTTTTAAAAATAATGGAGGCCTTACGGCTTTTCAGACAAAATTAAATAATTTTTCATTTTCTTAGCCACACCATACGGTCAACTTCCCATCTTCGAAGTCGACGGAAAGAAAGTTACCCAATCAACTGCAATTTGCCGATACTTAGCCAAGCAATTGGGAATCGCTGGTAAATCCGACTGGGAAGCACTCGAAGCCGATAGCATTGTAGACACTCTCACAGATCTTCGACTCCGTAAGCAAAAGCAAAAGAAAAAAAGAAAGAGAAAAAGCTCTTTTTTCCAATGAAAAATTACCTCGAGGTATAAAACACTTAAAACTTTTTACAGAGTACACCGCCCATTTCCGAGCTCAAACCCCGGAAGACAAAGAGAGGATTATGAATGATATAAAAACCACACACAATCCGTATTACTTGGAAAAACTGGAAGATATCGCAAAGAAAAATGGAGGGCATTTCGTCAACAACCAGGTAAGCTGGCTACACGATTTAAAGAAATCATTTGTTTACTTTTTGATTTACATGATGACTATAATAAATTTTTTAAACTTACCGTTTCAGTTGACTTGGGCCGACATTTACTTCTCAGCTCTTTCTGATTTATTATCCAATGTGGCTGGAGAAAACATTTTGGCTAAATATCCGACCTTGAATGCCTTGAAAGAAAAAACTGATGCCTTGCCAGGAATTAAGGCGCACAGAGACAAGAGACCGAAAACCATTTAAATCTGAAACAAAAAAAGAATGATTTTTTAAAAGTTTTATTTTTATAAGTTCAATACTAATCTCATCGAAATTTTTTTCATTGAATACACAATAATTTAGAAAAGAGTATTTTGTTTGCTTTGGAGAAAAAAGTTATAATTCTAATTTAAGAAAATTTGAGAGATGTGAATAGGTTATTAAGAAAAAGTAGGAGCGAATGAAAAAATTCGGTCAGCAAGGTATCTTAAAAGCTCTGGCCTAATTCTAGCCAGGCAGGCGAACGTTCGATATGCTGAGCCGTGACTGAAATATTAAGATAAAGTTTTCGGGCTTTTGAGCCAGTCTGCAGAGTACTAACCCGAGGAAGTATACTTTGCGAGCAACACAGTTCACTGTTGAAACTTCTAGTTTAAGCCGGGCTTAATGGAGCTTTTAAATAAGAGCAAGGCCCTTAATGAACGACCTAGCATAAGCCAAGATCTTAGTGAAGACTTCAAGTACTAACTAGATCTTAGTAGAAACATTACATACAAGAAAAAAGCCTTGTGTAGGCTTTTTAAAAGTTACAGATCTTTGCTAAAAGCTTCTTTTACAAATTAGGGACTTAGTAAAGGCATTCATCACAAATCAAGATCTTGTTTGAAGTCTTTAGTGCAGCCTAACCTCTTTGCGAAGGCTTCTATTTTGAGTCACGACTGTAGAAAGGTTTTTAGTGCAAGCAGGGACCTTCCTTTAGGCTTCAGATGCAAGCTTTTTAAAGACTTGCAATGCACAAAGTGCGCAAAGGGTCTTTGTGCAGGATTATTTTGTAAATTATGATCTCAGCAATGGCTACCAGTATAAACCAAGACCCTGGCGAAGGCTTTAAGTAAAATTGAAACTAAGATAAAAGCTTATAAATGAGGTAAAGCCTAAATGGAGGCATCTGATGCCTTGAGATAGGTTCCTAGTAGAAAACAAAAGCTAACTGAAGCTCTTTGTACTAGCCAGAATTGGTTATATAAGAAAAATTCTTAAAACTTTATCTATGTGACCAATATTTTTAAGCGGCGGCGTCAAAAATTTAAAGAAAAATCAATGACAACGGGAATGAGGTGTAAGACTTAACTTGAAATATTAACAAACACTGTTGCCTCTTAGCCCTCGTATTATGTGTAAGATTGCTTATATGCCGGGAATGAGGAAACCAACCGCATATTAAATCCGCTGGGAAAATCACATGTGACAACGGTCATCACTTCGATTTGATTAGACGTTGCCTAATTATTACGTAACGACGTCGTGCGCTCTACAATAGATTTCAACCTATCACTTTTAATAATAGCTTTTGGAGATAAATTTTCAGCCATGCTCTCAGCGGATTTACTTTGCGTATGCCATGACGCATCATGACCTCGATTCGCACTTTCGAAGCCGCTGGTCAAAAGAGAGACGAAAACTGGAAATAATTCAGTCGTTAATTTTTCAGGCTAAACTTTTTTTCTACGCCCTAACTTCGGCGGAAACCGTATTTATAAACAGGGAGCACAAGCAAAAAATCAAAAACAAAAATTATTACAAAGCTTGAGCATGTGACGATAAAACAAAACAAAAATGGTATGACAACTTCCAAAATTTCTTTGAAATAAAAAAGAATTTCAATAGAGAAAAACTCAAAAACTGCATCTCTTAATATACCTTTGACATAAAACTTGCGGTTGACAGTTTTCTCTTTAAAGTAAAAAAAAACCCACGTTAACGTTAACTTTGAGGAAATTAAATTCCTAACAAATTTTTATGCATTTTTCTTTTGCTTACTCTTCTCCTTTTCTCTTATCTAGTTTAAGCTTCTGCATAATTTAATTTTCTTACCTTACTAAACCGTTTGAATAACACTAAAGTCAGCATCAGCATCATATATATTACAAGGAGGCATGAAAAATAGATCACCGTGGTTGCTCCCTATTCCAACCAACAGCGACGTGTTTTCCCATACGATTTAGATATGATTAACTTCGTCAGTGAAAGCGAGCTCCATAGATCCCAGGATGTATAAAATGACATAAGCTCAGAATCCTAAAATAAATCATATTACTTTTGTTGATTAATTATATCATCATTTGGATTTTTGGCTTTAAGAGTGGAAAGCTTAGGTTCAGTCTCAATTTTCTGGCCACAATCTATATTTTCTTTCGGCCAGGAAGGATTCTAAAGAATTTTCTGAGCTGTCACGTACCAATTTTGAATCAAACGAATTTTAAATTAAGAAATATCTTTGAAAATTAACGAAGTATAAAAATCGAAGACTGATCGCAACATTTTTTTTTTGCTATGAAAAAAATTACCGTCGTTGATTATTTGAGAAAAAACTCAATGACCCGTATAACACTTATCGATAAAAACAAAAGACCGTAAAATGACGGAGCTCTTCATTTATAATTTAATTACAAAAAAACATCATTCACTTTAATTTAATTTCTTTTAGTCTTATGGCAGAAAAGGATAACAAGAGTAAAAACTCTATCGGAACTGTTAAAAAAAACGAATTTAATAGGTGAATTTATCGGATTTTGAAAATTAATTAATCCTCCTGGTGACAAAATGATTGTTAACTTAACCGAAAATATTCTCATCGGACGTTCATCATTTCAGTGTTGACTTTATTTTTCGATTTTTGACGAGTCTTTTCCCGCAAACACTCCCCCAGTATTTTTTTAACCGTCAAAAATGTCATCGAATTACAGGGGAATCAATTTGAGTGGAAAACAGATGATAAAAAAGTGTGGCGATGATAATAATAATGATTTTTGATGTACGATTACAAATAGACCTATCCCAAAATAACGATCATTAAAATTTCACTTCGAAAAATAAAATTTTCCCTGTAGGTTCATCCATAACCTGGATAAGTCATGTTTTCGCTACAGTTTCATAAAATAAGGAATTTTCACTTGAGAATTTTCCCGCGGAAAACAAAAAATAATAGCCTCGTGAGACTGTTAGTTGTTTTAACTTGCATTAAATTTTTTTTTTCTTACGGTTTTATTCCCATTTTTCTTTCTTATACAGTTTATATTCTTTTGTATGAAAAGGAATAATAAGCTCTCGATCGCAATGACATTTATAAAGTTTGTTGGAAAGAGACCATTAGTATATTTTTTTCTTCAGGAAATTCGTTTTCATCCCAAAAGCCACTTAAATCGTCTCAAGTATGGAAATATAACAGAGAATAGAAAATCGTTATTTCCGACATCGTTATTTTAACGAGTACGCTTAAAATCACAAAAAAAAAAGAGAATGGAAAGTGGATCGTTTGCATAAGATTTTGCATGTCCAGTTCGATATTTTTTAAAGAGGCAGACTTCGTATTGTTATGAAAAAAGACTTAAGGTTTACAAATAATCTCAGGCGGAGCTTATTTTTGAAACTTGTTCGAAAAGTACAATGCAAGTTTAACATTTTCTTGGAATTGAAAAAAAAACATTCTTGCTGGAAAGATGAATGGAAAACGCACATCATGCTTCAAAAATTCAAAACCAAATTATGGACCCATCTCAAAATGTGAATAACCTTAACCGAAAAAATATGTGCTATGATTGTTGCAAATGATGGAAGTCAAGATACACTTCACGCACATTGCTATGTTCGTACTTAAGTTTGGCTTAAACAAACTACAACGGAAAAAAATACCCCGACCCAAAACTCTAAACTTTGTTTTTTCAAAATAGAAAAAATTTAGAGCTTACCCAGATATTGTCATCCTGTGCCATTCGCAATCATGGTTTATAGGATTTATTATTAAAAACTCGTTTAGTCACTGTTTGTGACATAAACCCCATTAATTTTCAACAAATCATCCGTATATGAATTATAGTGTCTGTAACATATGATTTCGTCATATATGACGTTACATGTAAGCGGTTTCATATCCTCCTCTTTGTTTCAATATTAAAAGTAAAAAATTGTCCTCGGAATTCAGTTACCGAGGCTTCCGGTCTGTCAGCTGGAGCTACAGCTGTTCAGAAATTTGTAAGTACGATCTCAAATTCAATCATTTTTTAGATGTCTTCTTCTTCTTCTCTTTCAAGAGCGCAACAATCTCAGGTTTTCTTCACGCTACACGAAAGTTCGGACCGATTTTTTCCAACGACAATATTGTTCAGATGCCTAGCCAGGTTTTTACAAAACCTCAAAATAGTCTCTTGCAAAAAGATTTTTATACCTGGGCAGAGAGACTAGATAGAGAAAGATCCCGCTCGACATCGTAGCCGGCTACTGTCAGCTGAGCATCACTTTCCTCCTTTCTAACGAGCATGAACTACGTTTTGTGAATGTGTTCATCCGGAGGCCGTAGAGATTTCTGATCCGGTTAACAAGGTTCAACAATGCTTGAAAATCGCCAGCACTTCCTGTGATTCAGGTCGTATCGTCTGCGTATTGATGACTTCACCATTGACGACTATTACGCGGTCGAATCCCTCCAGAGCTCTTCCAGAGACTACGAGGACTAGTGAGCCTTAGTGATCCGAAAAGCGATAAAAAGGTATTGCTGCCGTGGCTAATCGATTCAGAAATTATAATCGAATGCACAGAAGTGAGTCTAGGGAATCTACTTTATGCGGACAACAATCTCAAATCCCTCGCGCTTTCACTTTATTCCTCCGTCGGTGAATCAGCAAAAAATGTTTATCTAGAAACATGATTGCATCATCCATTTTCCTATGAATTCAAAACTCCAGACACCTTTAAAAAAGATATATAAATCGATTTGATCGCTCCCCATCATCTTAAACTTTTGTGATGACGTGCCACAATTTTACTGTCAATCAAAGTCAAAGCCTCAATTCGTTCATCAAAAGATACTCGATAGTGCGGTCGGAAGAGGGTTAGAAGATAGAGAAACAGAGAAAAAAAATAAAAAAAGGGAAAAGTTTTAAACTGTCAAAACCATATTATAAGTTTCATTTCCTTGTGGAAGCTTCTGAACGTTGAATTTGTGGGTGTAAAAGAGGATCAGTCACGAAACACGCCAGCAGGGACGATAATATTAAACTCCTTCGATAATATTTAGATATATAACACACGTTTACTCCCCGTGTTATCGTATAGGTTAAAGAACTGCGGAAAATGGGAGATTAAAGCATTTAATAAATGGATGAAAGCATTTTGCTGGAGAACAATAAAGGGACATGAAGGATAAAGCGGAAGAGTGGGCGACAACATAATCTCTCTCTCCCATTTGAGAATCGATAATATCAGATAAAAGAATATAAATGAAGAGAAAATGAATTGATGAGATATATACGTTGAGATTAAATGTCATTTAACGGTTTTCAATAAATACGATTTCGAAAATCGAAGCAGTGACCGAATGTCAGCCAATATCAATAGGATCAAGTTTATTTTTTTCTTTTCTCCCTTTTTTCCTGTTGTGCGGTTTAAAGGAAGGTTTATTAGAATTTGAGGTAAACTTAATAACTCACGAACGCTTTGTCAATACCGCATTTCATGGCCAATTGCGGATCCTTCCCGCAATTATACTTTGGCTGAGTTGTAAAGTTTGGTGAACGCAAGAAGTTAACACATAGTTGTGATTGATTAGTGAGGAAACTTAAATGGCACGTTTATAAAACTACATCATGTTGTTAAGTAAAGAAAGCAATGTACATAGGGGCAAATAATACCGAAACCACTATGGCTTCTTATTAGTCCTGGTCAAAGAGCGCAGGGACGTGACAAACCAACTGCTTGTAGTCTTCACTTCAGAAGGAGAATTTCAGTAGGGCAATGTTCCGCAAAGAGCCCTTAAATTAATCACTGGGAGTACCTAAGTGCCAGGAGCCAGAACGGGTAAAGTAAAGCCGAGGCAGTAGATGTATACACGATTTTTGAGGGTTCGACTGCGCCAGCGTCGTCTAGCCGTGATTACGCTAATAGCACGACAGCGGAGGATTCATACTTTACACAACGGGTCAGTACATTTGTAGTGAGCAGGGAACAGGCATGACACACAAAGAAAAAAATAGCTTCTTGCTCGCTAAACGCTTAGAAAAGTATCTACCAGCACCTGGAAGAAAGAGTAAGAGAAATAGGAAGAGTCGTAGGAAGGTCTATCCTTGTTTAAGGATAGAAACCGGCCCGTGCCCGTGCATTGAAGGAGGGGGGGGCCTTCCTAGAGGGGTGGTCTTAATGAGAAGTTTTACTGTATTTAAATTACAGTGAACAGATCTAAGTCTAACTAGTCCTGTTTACACAGAATAAGTTTAGTGTATTTTTAATAATATTTACAGAGTCCAAAAAACGGATTTGTCATACGAGACATTAAAGCATACAATGATACATATGGTCCCTAACTTATTTTGTTGCAGCTAAAAGTCTCACGCAGGGCCAATAGAACCTTAGAAAGGAGGCGAAAGCTCCTGCTATTCAAAAATGAAGCTACTGCCATGACATAAGATTTCTATTAAGCTATAATTACAAATACCTCTTCAACATTAAGGAGGACCATATTTTAAGTAGCTTTGAATTTAAAAGCAGTGTTTTTTATGTAGCAGACAATTCATTGAACTGTTCTTACTCTATTAGACTCTTAAACTGAGTCAACTCTATAGTCCGTAACAGAGCGATTTGCAAAAGTCGCCTTTAACTGATGACTACTGCAACAGATTCATTTATTGCTGAATTATTTCTGCATTTTTTAATGCTAAAAACATTCGCCTTTCCTTCAGTAAACTTATGGGAAAAAGTAGCGGTTTTCTCTTAAACGACTTTGGTGGGATTAGCCATGTAAAAAAAAAACCATAAACTTACTTTTTTTTATCTAATCTTCAACATCACGAAAAAGTTCCTCTAAAACTTCCCTCTCAGTAAACCCTCATTCTCTATCTCCTTTATCATCCTCTCGTACGCAGGACCATTTCCAGCTGAGCTAAAAGAAAAATCAACAGATGAAAAACAATCGAAATTATAATAAAAGAAAAATATTCAAAGGGAAAAACACAAAAATGTAAAGTGACAGATAATTACGCCGCTCGTAACGACTGAACTTTTTTTTTTCAACAAAAGTTTAAAATACTTTCAAGTTGTAGATGGTCATAATCTGCCAGCTCTTTCTTTCAAAAACGTCATCGTCATTTAGATTACTCAAAAGTAGTATCAAAAGCGATTATATTCTCATTCTTCCTTCATTCCGACTTCGTGCAGCTTTCCATTATAATTAATTTTTTATAAGAATCACGATCATTTAAGGAAAAATAAAAAGTATCGGCCTAAAATTTTCAAACAAGCCATTTTTGAATTTTGATTTATTTTCTTTCGTCGTCGGTTAGAAAAACGAAACCCTATCCGTGTAGTGTATCAATAATAAAAATCTGCAGCGTCTCCTTTTCACTTTATCGATCCTTACTTATTCCTAATATCTCCTTTACTACTAATTTTAGGAATAAAATTTTAAAATATTTTCATTTTCACCTTTAGCTACCCTAAAATTTATAAATTAAATTCCATCAACGAACGCAGCTTATCTCTTCCACCAGATAAAAGACATCCCTATTTTTAAAAAAAATCCTTCATGCAAGGTTTCATAACTTGCGATCTCGCTCTACCTTTGCCCCTTATTCCTCTCTCTAATACCTCCCATTTGAAAACTCAAATCGTCTCCTATAATCCTCCAAAGAGAAAATTTTCGAAAAAAATCCCCCGTGAAAACGGAAATCGCCTAATCGCCTACAGACAGGTAAACTAATGTGGGCAATATTTAAACACAATCAAGTATGCATCTGATATTAGTTAAAATTTTCAAATAAAAACCGAAAATAAATAATTGGAGCGAACTGAAAATTTTCAGTTTGACGTCATTCCTTTCGTATACGACGTCACAACCCGATAATATCGCCTAAGAAGAAAATACGTAACGACGAGACGAGACTTTCCTCCATGTTCTACTTATTTTTCCCGCGTTAACGCGCATGAGTGGAAATTCAGAGAACTTGATGAGTTAGAACTGGAAATTTGACAGTTGAAAGCGAAGACCAGAGCGAGAAAAACAATATTTTTAAGACGGATCTGAGTAGAATACGATACTCAGGAAATATTTTTTTTTTTTCGTTTTCTATAGGCGCGGTGTTGTGTTTTGATTATAAGAGTTTCGACCACCGCTAAAGGTAGATCGTTTAATTTTTTTTTTTTAATTTTTTTAAAAGGGATACAGGAAAAAATCCCAAAGTCCTGAGCGCGGGAGCCTGGAAGGTTTCCGTTGCAAGATGCATTTAATGCAATCGATGTTTTTCATCGATAATTATTTCCAGGATTTCCTATTTTGATTTATTGGGGAATTTTTTTTCAATGGGAAAATTTTTTTTAGTGATATAAAACGTTTGAATTCGAATTTAACTAATGCGATTGCGATTGTAGTTTTATTTTATTTTCAAAAGAAAGTTGACTTTCTTCAAAGGATATGGGCCAAGGTGAAGCAATATAAAGTAAGAATTTTTTTGTCAGAGACTTGGAAAATAAAGACACAGTTAAGATTTGATTTTTTTTTTTTTGAGAAAAGAAAATAAAGGGAATGATTTTTAGAGTTAACCGATATTATGTTTACGGGTTTATACGGAAACTTCAAAAGATTTTTTTTGTTAAATTATGTTTACAGTAACGGTCGTTGTAGAACAGTAAATGTTTTTGGATTAGCCTATAAATATAGGTTTTTAAGGGAGTAGGAACTGACAATAGATAGTAAAGGTTTTGAAAAACCCCGGAGGATTATTTTTTTGTGTTCGAACCCGGACGTTAAACGTCTTGGAGATACTTTGAAAAAAAAGATGAAGGTGGTAAAAAAGTAAGAACCTTTTAAGAACTGAGATTTCAATTTATTTTGAAAATTGATTACCCCATTGTCGTAAAAAAAAAAAGGAAAATGATTCTCAGAGTAGTTTAAATGATTCAGGAGGGAAAAATCGTGCGTGATGTCTCGATTTTTGCAGCTTTTCAACAGATGTATTTAAAAGTCATTAAGTAATCCGCCAGATAAGGGAAAGATGAAAATCGGGAAAATTTTAATTCTTACTGGGAACGCAAGCCATACAAACCCTTCACCTTTTTTAAAAATGGAAAATATGCAAAACAAGTGAGATATTATTTGCACACGTTTCAACCTGTCATTCTCGTTTTTTTAACAGGTCTTTGTGTCTTTTTTTAAGCGCCGTACTTGTGTCCGAGTATAGTCGCTTTCTCTTATATTGCTGATTTGTATGTTGGTGAGTTCCCACAGCTATTTCGGACTTACAGTTTAACACTGATTTAGAATGGCTAAGTAGAGAGATTATGAAATGTTACCACTTTCTAGCTCATTAACATTTATGGAGAGAACAGCAACGAGCGTCAAATCGCTTTAATAGTTTTTTGAAAAGTGCAAATCCTTGAATTAAATTCACATGACACAAACAACATTGGACAAAAGTGAAATACGGCCGGGAAAAATCTAACCATAGAGAAGAATGACCGCTGAACTCTAAATTACAAATCGGACACTTCGTCCACTCGCCTGCTATAGGGTAGCTAGTTCTTTGTATGAAAATTAATTTTTAACGAATAATTATTACATACCATAACTTACTGATCCGGTGTTACAGGCTTGGAGTCCTATGATCGCATCGCAAACGAGCTAACAGGTTATGGGCCCCCACCTATATAGTCCGGCGTCCCTGACCATCTGCATCTCTCGAGACGTTGTCTTTTCATCTCAACTAAGGTTTTCTTAAGATCTAAGGCTTGTTGGCCGGTTTTGCAGACTTCTCCTAATAGTCTGCATCGGTAAGGCACGTGTAACATGTCTGCCCAATGTAAGAGGCTGGTTGGTAAGCCTGAAAATAAGAATTTGTAATTAAAATTGAAAAATAGTGCTGGGACGAATGATTTTTTTCTATTAGAATAATGATTTATTAACAATAAAGGCGGCTGCTGCCATCTGAGGTTAGTGAAAGTAGGTGATGTGTTATTTTCGGATTCATATTAAACCCAAACGGGAAGCAACTCGAATTCAGAAATATGGCTTCCTGACATCAAACCTGATATTTTCCTATCATTTGTGAAATCAAATCAAGAAGGCTTCATAGGTAAACCCAGAGTGAATGCGTTAACAGTACATTTCCCAACCTTTTTGATGGTCAGGGAAGACTTTCTAGGTTTTTATGTGGTAGGACTCTAAGAGAGAGGGCAGTCATGCTCAAATCTGATGAAAAATTATTACTGTCCTTCCGATTAATTCCTCATACATTTTACAAATCTCAAATCACCAAAAATTTATACCTGTGGATAACTGTTAATACTGCACAGCTTTCAGACTTTTTGCCTTTCAAGTAACATCGCGTCTTTTTTAATACACAATACAAATATATGCAGATAGGTCGCCGACAATCGATATCAAGGATGCACTCAAAAAAGAGGTTATGCAAACACTTACGTATGCTTCACATTCACAAAACTCCTACTTCCTGGTAAACAGTAAAAATCATATTTCGCTTTACATTCTTGTTCCGAGCTATTCCTCCATCTTTTCAAAAAAATTTTCACAGCACTGATTTTAGCTTTCAACAAGTCAAACCATTTTAAATTCTCATTTCAGTGCACTCTACATTTTTTCTTGAATAAAAAAAACAATTACCTTAATTGGTGCCTCAACTGTGTAAGTAATAATGAGCGAATTTTTTCGAGCTGTCGTGCTATGTTCATCTCCCGACTCAATCGTCCGTCAGAAAGTAGAGGCTGATTTCCACCTTGATCTTCAACTTGGTAAATTCAGATCCTTCACCGTCCATGGCGCTAAAACAAAATGGAATTACAATCATTTTTTTCCCCCCAAATTTCAACTGTCACACCAACGGTCATTAAATTTCTCTATTACTCTCCTACCTTAAAAGCTAAGTAGGTTATCGCCCTGTTTACAATTTAATATATTTAAAGTGGAAGCTGTAACCGCTTAATTAAATTACTTAGGATAGAGCTTTGTTAAAATACAATTAGATGGAAATCAAATCAAATAACCTTTACTTGTAAGAACCTTCTTGGTTAAGTGGGTTTTTTCCCTACGAAGCCATTTTGTCGCTTATAAATAGCACGAGGCTTTAAAACTCTGCGGTTAATTATAAGGTTTGATCCAAAAGCCGAGAGAAATGAATGACTTTTCCCCTGCATTAAAAGGAAAATATCATTCATATGGATTCAGTGCGAAAAAGATTTTTCATCTCGAATATTAAATTTTCGACGAAAAAAATTTCCTCGGGTCATCGCGATTTAACAAAAAAAAAAAAAAAAAAAAAAAGAAGGGAGCTTATATTATTGACTGATAGGAAATTGTTAACAGAACAGTGATAGATAATTAAAAAGAAGAAAAAAAAAAAATCCCGGAAAGTATTTCAGTTATTAAAAAATATTTTCCGAGAAAAATTTCAACGATGGCGAAAATGTTCGATTTCTATTAACGCCCAAACTTTTATAATACTTGAGGAAAATTTTCCAAAGGATAGATATTAATTCTTGTAGAATTATAGCTTCGGGGAGGGAATTATATAGAAAGTTAGTAAGGTAGTGATTTTATATCAAGCGTACATGTTACTGTGAAAATCACCTACTTGTATTTCGATTAAAAAGTTTTCCCTTGAATTCCTCCTAGCAAAATCTGGCCGCGCGTAAACGTGAGCTGAATTTTTCCTCGAATTTTCTTCTTCCTCTTTTCTTTTTCATCCTGTAATTACAAAGAAAAAATGATCGTTTCAGTTTATTATTGGACTAGAAAGAAAGTATATCGATTTGATTTTGGTAAATTTTCTTACAAGGGCGGAGTGGCTCATAAAAGAGCTAGAGCTTTAGGCTGATGGAGGCAGTAAAGAAAAATTGGGAAAGTTTAAACAGAAAATAATTACAGGAAAGCATTTTTTGGTGGCAGTGAACGAGTCAGAAAATTACAACGGCCGGACTTGCTTGAAAGCCTAGATTTAGGGAATAAAGATTAATGAGCAAGTTTTGACAGTATCTAGCTAATTTAGTTCAGCTGAAGCCAAAGTTCAGCTCAAGTCTTCAGAGCCTTTTATGAGTTTAACCCAGACCTGATGATAGCTCTGGTTTCTTATAACTTCTCCTAACTTTTTATAAGAAAATGAAAAAGACATTTACCAAAAATACTTACAAAATTACAATCTATTGAAACTCTTTCTAACGATTGTCTTACTCTTATAATTTTACGAAACCGTCTGTTATCAAAAGATATGGGTTAAGTTTATTTCCTAAACAATATCAACTTCTAGATTTCAGAATTACTAAATATACTACAAGCATGCGAAGTTTGAATTTTGATAATATAAAGAATTCAATGGTTGTAATTTTAAGCATTCGCAAAACTGATTTCAATATCTTGAATAAAGGATTTTCTTTTATGGAGAAAAGGAGAATTTATATTTTACATGTGCGAATTCAAATGCCGTTATTACTAATAATTTCACGCTTATTGGAATTACAAATTAAGTTTCCTCACTGCCGGATCGATGCCGGAAGGAGAAAAAAATCTACACCTTTAACGATTATTATTATTATTTTTATTTTATTTTTTTTTATTTTTGCACGCTTTCATGCTTTTAAATGGTTTTAATTTAAATAAACATGAATTTGAATTTCAAATGTTTAGCGAAATTTGCTTTTGCATTAATCGGATTCAATCACTTATGATTGTCCTGGATGAAATTTTGATTTATGTACAAGCGGAACGAATATCATGTAAACGTCAAAGAAAATGGGATTTTAGCAAAACTATATGCTAATAATTACGGTTGCCCCTAATGTGTAATTTGTTGTTCGTGCAGCAGAAATTTAATAGAAGAAAGAAAATAGAGCAGTGGTGGTTTGTAGCTAGAGCTTGAGCTTTTAACTAACAAAGCGGCTCCGATTGCCTCAGCTTAAGCTTAAATTGAATCATCAACTGTCACAGGCTTAGTCCTAGCATATCCCTTAAATGCTGTATAAGCGGCCTAGTCGCTAATAAACGAACAAGAAGAAAAGAATTCCTCCGATTTTGCTTCTCTTGGTTCACTGAAAAAAAATTTTAAATATCAAGCGACAATTTTTATTAGCGGAGAGAAAAAAATCAAGTTATAAAGTCTAATCCTACTTGCACAATATTCTCCCCCGAAGCTCAAAAAAAAATTTATTTAAGTGATATTTAACATGAAAAATTGCCATCATCATTTAGATAAATTAGTAGCAAGGGAAAATTTGCATTTTTATCTTGTACATACACTGTATATTCTCAAGCTCTTGCATTATAATGCCTTTATCACAGACTATAAAGGCTTTTGAGAAAACTAAACTCTTCAAAAACTTTTTATTTTGCACCGTAAATGTCAGCATCCGTCTTTTAAATGCTTTTCAAAAGACATAAAAAAAAGAGGAGCGTTTAGCTGAAGAGGGAACGAAATTTTAGCTGACAATAAAATGGATGTGAGGGAGGCTCATTAAAGATTGAATGAGCGAATGGATTCTTTCCGACCCAATGTGATGTCGACTGATGATTGAAAATTGAACTGGTCATTGTTAATCCTCTCTCTGGATGAAAATGAAGCGGAAAAAAATTCCAATGTAGACATTCCGAATTTTTTTCCATCATCATCAAATGAACATTTCCCAACAGACCTATTTTTATTTTTTAATGGATTGTTACTTAATCGCGAAAAGGGCTGATCACTGGTTCTCACGAGAAAATCCGATTTTGTGACGTTGCCATCGTTCCCTTCCCAACATTCTCCAAATCCCTTTTCAAGATATCCGATTCGTTAGGGTTTACGATGTATTTTGATTTCATGCTTTTTTAAACTTTAGGATTTTCATCTCTCTTTTTTAGATAAATGTGTGACTATGATGGAAAATACAAAACGCGAAATGAGCTTCACTCTGAAAAATTGGGCTTATAAGATTGAGCTGCGAATAATTTTTTCATTAAAACCTTGGAAGAACCCGGAAGCGATTTTTGATTACATTTTTTTCCAATTTTTTTTTCAGCTTGAAAGTGTGAAAGATTTTTTGCAGCAATTTTTTTTAAACCATGAAAGTATACTTGATTTTAGCTTTTTTACTTTACGAAAAAGAAACCACCAATTTCCTGACTTTCCTTTCAAGCTCATGGTTATTTTTCAAAAATGTCATTTACGATGAAACAACCATTCCATATTTCTTTATAACCTTCATCTAAAATAAAAAGGAAAAACATGTAATAAATAAAATTTTGGAAAATTTTGTCATGTCAGAGTATTCTCAAATCTCATTGGTCATGAAATAAATCTCACTTGATTTAACGATGATGCCTTGAAAAAAAAACTGCCTTACGTAATTGCCAAAAAGCAGGACAAGAAAGCATTCGAGGTAACCTTTAAACTTCTACTAAATCCTTAAAAACTTAAATTTCAAAATTTTATTCTCCGATTTTTTAAAGAACAAATACACTCTTGATATCACAATTGCACACATTATTTTCCCTTAAAATAAAAACAAAATTATATCTGCAAATACATTTCACGATTACTCAACTATTCAAGAAAAAGTAAATAAATACAAAGGTGTTGAATGATGAATGAACTCAACTATGTGCCTTAAGCTGACCTTTTCTTGAAACTACAGTAGTAGCACAGAGCATTAATTTTTAAATTGGTGCTGGCCACATTGCAAGACATTGGCTCATTTTTACCTATAATAGCTTTTGCACACAGAAGTTTTCTTCTTTCTCATCTTAAGATCACTCATCAAGATTATATTTCACTTCTATGTACTGTTTCCCAAACCCATTTCAAAAAATAATCCTCCATTGATGCAATCACTTCATGATAAATAACAACATAGCAACATTTACACTTCGCTATTATGCGTGATATTAATTTGCTGCCATTTACTTCTATTTGAAATTACCGGGTAGTACGTCTTCAGCGGCGATTTTCAACGTTATTATTTGCGTGAGATTAAAAAAAAAAATTATTTTCAACGATACCTCTTGAATATAAAAATTCACTCTCAGTCGATTCATCCATTCCATGATCGTTCAAAAATAAAGATCAGACAGTTCAATCGTTCACTAACAATCAAATGATGTCTTCTTTAAACGTTTCTATTACTTGTAAAAGTTTTTATAAGAAGATAATTCAATTAATAAAAGTAAAAAAACATAAATGTCTTCGATTCTGTATTTTTTATTTCACATGTGGCTAAAATCAAAATGGCGACAGTGATGTTCGAGTTCGATGCTACCAACTTAAAATTTCTTGCGGCAAATTCAAATTTTTTTACGCAAAATACCTTCATTTCAATGTGGTTTAAATATTTTTAATAAAAATTTCCCTAGAATTCATTAGAATAAAGTAGAAATTTCATATCTGAAAAAAAAGGATCAAACGATTTATGATATTATTACAATTACGAAAATAAGCGCACGCACGTTCTCAATTTAGAACGGCGCTAGCGCTGCCCCGGAAGTCTGACGAACTAAATTTTTCTTCTGCTTTGGTGTTTACAAACCTACCCGTGATTTTGACAATAATATGGACTCAGAGATACCTTTCCACACTCTGAAAATATATTTTTACCGATCAAATAAAAATAGAATTCGAAACGGCACTTAACTTGAGCATTTAGATTTATCGGATGCGTGTACAACAAAAATGCCTCCCGGTTAATATCCATCTGGAACTTCAAGGTAAGATCCTATCCATTCCCTTTTGCCTTAGACTTCCTTTAAATATTGCATTACACAATTCAATGGATAATCCTATTGCAATATATTTCCTCGACGTCAAAATATTATAGACGTCGTTTATATTAAAGAGTATATAAAAAATTCATCTGTTATTCATGTATGCTTAAGTTTTGCTTCTATTTAATAGGAAATTCCGAAAGTTTTAATCTTTTAACCGGGAGGAAAGGAGCGGAAAATAAAAACGGAAGTAACAGAATTTGTAATAAAAGGATAGGAGAGAGCCGTTTGTAAGGATGATTTTGAAAACGTGCTATAGCTAACGACGCCTAAAACTTTAACGCTATTCCTAACACAGAAAACCATTCATTTTAAAAGACGCCGGAAAATCCTTTTAACTAAGCCTCATTGTTACAAATGTTCGACATCTCTAGGATGTTCGAACCAAAAACTTAGTAAATGAATACGATCTTCTTTTCTATTGTTCCTGTTAAAAATATTATAACGCTTCTAACCTTTTATGAAAGATAAAATAGATTTAGGCGGAGTGTCTAGTTTATATAGGTAGAATTTTTTTTGAGCTAGTCTTAAGAGGATTATTTGATTTTAGCAAAGAATTCTTACTAAAACCGTTATAATCAGTAAATCTAGAACTTTTTACTTCTCGTAATGCTTTTCCCTTGTCAGGTTTGTTTAGACTAAAGAAGGAGAAAGTGATTCTATTACTTTCTCCTGAAGCGAATTGCTTCATAATTTTTTTTGCAACATCGGAAAAAAAAATAATCTCGCTCCTGTTTTTATTTTCTAATATCTCATTCCTTTTTTCTTTACAATTTTTTTTTCCTCGTGATGTATCACTAAGCAACCTATTCAAATATGATTTTCAACTTTTCTAATTATGAAAAAAATTGAAGGAAGCTTTGCTTAACTTGTTGTGAGCTTTATCTTAATCCTAATTAGGCTTCTACTTTTCGCATTTTTTTTTTCATCAAAAAATTTTTTGTTAAAAAGTTTATCGCTAGAAATTTTTTATTTTATTCCCGATTTTCGAAAAAGAAAATTTCTGGTTGAGGTGGCAAATTGATTTATACTTGTCTCGTGGGAAATATTTTTCTCTCAAGATCTCTTGTTGCACTTAACGAATGTAATTATTCTTTTATGATTAAGAATGTAATACCCTGAGCATTCGGTTCAGCGAATTTAATGGATTTAGAATAAGTATTAAAGTTTGCTTTTATACTCAGGTCGATGTCGTTCTTCCCCTCGAGAAAGAAACGACGTCGAAAAGGTTTCTTTTTTTTCAGCGAGTTTATTCCACGGAGTGTAATTTTTTTCCTCAGTTTTCTCCGACCTTTGATATAATAATAATAAGGCTACAAGCTGGCCAAGCCTTTTTTATTTTAAGATCGCATTGTTTAGTTGAGAGTAAAAAGGGAATAAATAAGGGGTTTTCAGGGCCGAATATCACTTTTTCAGATTTTCTGGCATTAAGCAAATATTTTCAGGGTTTTTTTGAAGTTGAATAAGTTTTTTTAGAATTTTTATTTAGTCGAACAAGTTTTTTCAGAATTTTTATTTAGTCGAACAAGTTTTTTTAGAATTTTTATTTAGTCGAACAAGTTTTTTCAGAATTTTTATTTAGTCGAACAAGTTTTTTCAGAATTTATATTTAGTCGAACAAGTTTTTTCAGAATTTTTATTTAGTCGAACAAATCTTTTAATAATTTTTTGTTTGTAACATTTAATTTTTGCTCTGTAACATCAAATCTGAGCAGTAAGAAGTTTTCAAAACACTTTTTTAGCAAAACAATTCACCAAACCTAACGCAAACAAAAGATTTAACAACTCGAATCCGGTTTATCTGACTTTTAAGAGCCACCGTATTGTTTTTGCTGCATCTTTTGACCCTTTTTAGAACAAACGAAACACAAACATTTCTATTATTTCGATACCAGCCAGCGAAAATGGGTCCTGCCAACCTTACAAAGGGAGTACCAATACAGAACGTTACACTTTCGATTAGATTAACGTAGCCGGGGAGTTCGGGTTAGTAATACATCGCATCCCAGGGATTTACCACGTTAAATCCCTCTCGTCACACGTTAATTTATTCAAACAGAAAACTTTATTAAAAACTGATCGTTAGGCTTTCAGCGTATCGTCATCAGCTTTGCTATTCTCGCTCTTAAAATTAAAAAAAAAATAATAATAATCAAGACGCTATTTATAGACCCGCCGAGTATTAAAATAATCAAAGCGTAGCTTGTGTGGGATATACATGCATTCGTTATCGAAGCAATGAAGAGAAAACTTTGTGCTAGTTACAGCTAATTAACGAACCACAGAGTAAAATGCTTCTTTTGATCATTTCCTTTTATATACGACATTTTTGAAATTCCTAAAGTTCTGACTTTGTAGCAAGATAAATACGTGACTTTAAAAAAAGGGGGGAAATGTCTATAGAGGAAAAGATTTTTTAATTTTTTTTTATGAAAAAGAATGCGGTTTTTTAGTTGAAGCGAAGATTCGTAGTTTTTAAAAATTTTTTTTCAAAGAAAATGCTGAGATTTTTTTCTTGGGAGTGTTTAAATGAAGAAAACGCAGTTCCAGATTTTGTTTTTTAAGTGCTTCAGTCTTGGCAGAAAGTAAAGGACTTTTCTGTTTATGGTTAGCTTAGATTACCTAGATGCTTCAAGACCGCTTCTGTTCAATCGTTCTCTAATGAAAACGCCTGGCGCCGCCTGAGATAAGATTTTTTTCAAGGATCAAGCGGGGGGAAAAAAGTATAAAAAAATTGTTTTAAAACTTTTAAAGAATATATACTGGGGAATGTTATTGGACTTCAGGATCAGAGGTGGAGGAAGCCCAATATTTCTATATCAACTTTGATGAAGATCAAAAAAGTTAAAAACAAGCACTGTAAAGTCGCGATGTAACAAACAAACATTTTTCAAAGACGAGAGATTGAAAATAATTTCATTGGTTGAATATTAGTCTTCTTTAATTAAATTAATTAGTGGTTTATTCCGCTCCTGCTGAAAGCACATATCATTTTTAAAAAAAAGAAAAGCTGTAAATATGCTTTTTGCTCTTGACTTATCATCTTCATTTTTAAAAAAATCATTTTATGACTAATCATTTGCAAATATTAAAATTTCAACATTAGTTCGCTCAAAGTTTCACAAACGTAATGAAAAATAATGAGAGCTCAATATTGTTCATCTGTTAAGCTTATTAAAATTCAACCGCATTTCGTTGGAGGAATAAAATTAGAGTGAAATACGGAGATAGTGAACGAAATGTAATGATGCGGCGGCTGAAGAACAAAAGTACAAATGCTTCTGACAAGACGTAACCATTTTCCATTTGATTTTCAAAATGTCTGTCCTTGCCTAATTGTTTGTCACTCAAAGAGAGCTGTATGACGTCTTCCGAGCTTACGGATGATTCGTCTCTAGGTGTAGGTTTGAGGACTGACATTGTTTGTCTTTGTCTTTTAGTATTTTAAGTAGAATAGAACACTGTAAGGGAGTAACTGTAGTAACTTTTGGGGCGTCAGCCCAGCCAACTTCTTAGCACTTCAGCACTTCTTAAGCACAAGCCCTTAGAAGAAGGCAACCCAGGCTTTGGTCCTACTCGGTTTTTGAGCTCAGGCCCGGCCTAGTGAGCCTAGTAGAAAGTGAACACTTCGATGAGTCGTCTAATACATAAGAGTGCGCCGTTTTGAAAACTGGAAGCTGCCATGATCTCGAATTTGGTGGCCGCCATTCCCGAATTGAAAAATCTTGCCAATCGCGATGTTCGCTTTTCAATTTGAGAATAACGGCCACCGAATTCGAGATCATGGCAAATTGGCGTACACCTATGCAGCAGACGATTCATCGCAGTGTCCATTACAAAGCTCTGATGTGGAATAGACCCTGCATACTGTCACTATATTGTATATGTCTTGAAAAAGTGCTCAGTAGTATAATCTTCATTTGGAAGTGAAAAAGTTTGTAAGGTTGCATAACCACCTTCTCGCTGACCTGTTCATTAGTAAATTAACAACGCTTTCTTTTCGTGAATAATTTATTTAATCAATCCACCAGAGTCAGAAAAAGTCCTCCTCTTGTCTGATTGTTAATCATAAGAATTTCTAATAATAATTTTATGGTTTTTAATAAAGATTGAAGACTTCTTATTTATCAAAAATGCAATTTTATTGAGCTCTTGTAATCCATCGTGAATTTTTTTTATTAGCAGTAAAATTTGTATCGATAGTTTTATTTCTTCCTACTTTTTCAATCTGTAATATTTACAGTGCTCCATTTAAAAATGAGGTTTTTCAAATCAGATAACACGAATGGCTAAGTAAGATAAATTTCTGTTGTAACAAATCTGGAGGAAATGGGGAAAATTGCAAGTTGTATTCGATCCTCATTTCCTGTTGATAAATGTTTTGAGTACGGTGTTCCAAATATAGGAACGCGGCCACCTTCAACTCCGGGTCGGAAGGTGAGAATTTTAACAAATTATGAATAGACGTGCTAAATCAATTGACTCCCGTAGTTTATGGAAGTTGGAATTCTATTTTGGAAAAATCAGTTTTAGAATTCTTCAAATTCTGCAAGTTATTTTTTCGGATTTTCTGGACCAAGCCAAAGGCAAACAACTTTTTTGATATTCTGTAGCTTAGTCTGCAAAGCATGGTACTTCCAGCTATTTCTTATTTAATCGGGGCGCCTAAAAATTTTAAAATAAAAATAACTCCTATGATAAAGCCGTGTAAAAATTTTGACATTTTCTTATAAAAAGAAAAGAATGCCATGTGACGTAAATATCCCTCGCACATACGACATAAAAATTCTCCCGACAGCCTTTCCGATATCCTTCAAAATATTAAAATCATATCAATTCTCGAAATGTGTTTTACTTTAGAATGTTGCTGAATAAGTACGAATGTAATAAGGACATTCCGAGGCGCAAGAAAAGAATTTTTAAGATTGTAAAATTCTTTCTTTGGTAAATACTTCTGTAAGGTCGGTTGAACTTTTTTTTATCACCTAAAGCTTATGCTTTTATATTTTTAAAATAAAAAGGTCAAGATTATAAAGAGAAAAATGTGTTTAAAAGTCGAGTTTGAAATTGCTTTATCACTAGGGAAATGACCGTCCTTTCGAATCAATAAGTTTCACAGGCTGCGCTACCGCGGGGTGCTGATTCTTACTTCAACTCTATGGGCGGTCGAGTGGTCCAGTTTCTAAAGTTGAAATGTTTGTTTTGTCCAGCAATTCGTGGGGCAATAACTGTGTAGCAATAACTTCCTGGCAACTAAATTGAATGGAGGTGGAAGCCAATCTTTTTAAGTGAATGGGGAAGGGTGTAAATTGAAGAAGATGATTCGAATCGAGATCCTGCTCCAGGGGTTTCTGTTGGGATACTAATGTGGTATTGCATAACCCAACTTCTTACTCGAAGTCCTCACCCATCCTTCTCTGGTCTCGTGTACCCGATGGGGGTTTTATCTTCTGGTTTCAATATTCCCATTTCTATTTGCTTACGGTTTTGAAATTCGATCGTCACATCACCGACTCTCTTCCAGATGGTTATACCCTAATTGGTGGCCAATAAGTAGAGAACGCCTCGTGAACTTCCATCAGCACATACGTTGTCATGTCTCTCCATCCTGAATTTGCGCTACCGTCCGCGACGGGGGAGTAGGTACTTCATATTCCGTCCCCTGAAATCAGCTTTCCTCGACTACACCAGTGATCAAAGGTAGCCAAGTGAGATTTCCTCATTTGAGCGCACTTTCCAACACCAAGACACCAGACCTGTTTTCTGTTTTTGTTCAATGTCCCCATGGAGATCCTCACCTTCCACTTTGTGGTCTAAGTGCGTCGAATGAAATTTCCATTGATATTTTCTGGTCTTGTTGCCCCACAATGGGTATTCAGTGAGAACATCAGCGGTGCTGCTTCAGGTTTGGCGCACCTGCCCTTGACGAGCTCCCGATTTCTCCTGACCCGGGAGGTAGCAATCTGGTAGGGGGGCAGCAGTCCATCCAATACTGGCTTAAGGCTGAAGGCGGTAAAATTTGGCTAGGCTTAATTCCAGAAAGCAGGAGGCTGAGTCGAGAACTGACGGTACGGCTCCTGTCCTGCGATGCGGAAGGCGTTGGAAAGCCACCGCATTAACCTCCCTAGTGTAGTCATCATGGCCTAGGGTTTGCTGTGCAAGACTCTGACCGGCCCCACAAAAGTCTAGCCCATGTACGTTACAACCTTTCACAGGCATCCAGCCGTTATTGAAATGAGTTTTGTCACTTGCAAAAACCCTCATTTAAAAGCACTGGATATTTCAACTCCAACGAAAAAAAAAACAACTTTCAAAATGTACAATCCTATTTCCTGTTATACATTTTTCTCTAGCAAGTAAGTCCACACTTATTTAAATCCTCTTTCCCAAGCTGCCTGAGCTTTTTCGTTTCAAATGTAATCTTTCAGATACAATATGCTGATGAGGAAGCTTTTTAAACAAAATCCAGGCCCCCGACATCAACGTTATCATTCAGCTAGCTAACATAGCTAAAAAAAAAATTTATGAAAAACCTTTTAAAAAATTTTTTCTTGCGGTTTTTAATTCGAGGAAAACGGAACACGGGATCCTGTTTCTCTCGCTTTCCAGCCCATATTATATATAAAGCGAAACACCTTGAATAATGAGAAGTTTTAGCAAGTTCTCCTCCCCCTCGAGGGAATCAGTAAAGATAAAGTATATAACATCGAAGGAAGATTGAAATGAAATCGATTTATTTTTAGGTAATCTTGGAAAGAAAAAAATATTTTTTTACAAAGATGGGAAAGATGTTAAAAGCGAAAAAAAATGGACTTTGGTTGTAATTGTGGAAAAATAAATGATCCAATTTTTTGTTTGTTGCAGGGATGAGCCCGAAATATAAGCTCATATATTTCAATGCAAGGGGAAGGGCGGAACACATACGATTTATATTTGCTTATGCTGGTGTAGAATTTACGGATGAAAGGATACCAAGAGAAAAATGGCCGGAATACAAAAAAAGTAAGTATGAATTTATTATGTATTTTGTTTTTGTGATAAACTTAACGCGACACCCGACTAAACCACAACGTTTCCCTTCAAACTAAGTTTCCATTCAAGAAATTAATGGAATGAATTTTTTATGATGAGATTAAAGCGAACGCGTACTTGTTTGTTTACGGGAATACGATTGAAATATTCATCGTTAAAGTTTAAGTTACCTTATTTGGTAAACAAAGGATTCCAGGATTTCGGGGTGTTACAAAATAATTGTTTAGGCTAAGATTTACCGCCTTAAAGTAAAAAACGGTTTTGTAGAGGTAAGATTAAGTTTTTTGCAGTCGGCCTGAGCCTCCGAACGTTCTAAATCCTCAAATTACGTTTACCTAATGCAGTAGAGTCGTTTGGGAAATGGGGTTTGGCAGTAGCAGTTGCGTTTCAAGAATTTACTAAAACAACGTTCTTAACCTGCAGGTAACTTCTTCCTCTTCGGCTTGTAGCCATCCACTCCTGGTGTAAGCTTCTTTGAAGTTTTCCCATGTTAATATACTGTAGATGTATTCCTCCTCATTCTCAAGATTGTGACCCTCTTGTTCCATTATAATATTGGCTGATGACATCACGTGATCCTGTATGTTTATCTACTTTTGCCACTTACAAAAACTTAAATCCAGTTTTAGCCACTCTCACCTTTCAGGCTCTTTAACTAACTAACTAACTATGGCATTTACAGGGCCAGAAGCCCTATTGCCGCATCCGAGATCGTTCGCCAGGCGGACCTATCCTGGCACGAAACCCTCCAATCAGGGATCCCCAGCCGACCCGCATCTGCTGACACGTTATCCTCCCATCGAAGCCGTGGCCTGCCTTGAGGCCTGGGACTAGTAGGCCGCCCGTCAAGGACCTGACGCACATACCGCGTCGGCGGCGCCCGCGCGACATGCCCCGCCCACCGAAGCCTATGCGACTTGATTATACCAGTAATCAAGGGCTAGCCGGTAAGCCTTCGGGTTTCTTCATTTGATCGCATACGCAAGCGCCCCGTAAGCGGATCCCGCTTAGGCCCAAGAATCCGACGTAGGACCTTATTCTCAAAAGTCAACAGCCTCTTTTGTGCACGGACGGTCAGATTCCAAGTTTCACAGCCGTAGGTGACAATAGGTGACATCAGGCTCTTTAAGCGGACTAAAAACTCGGCAAAACCCGTTGTTTTCAACCTCAGGCTATTCTCAAAGTTGTCCTTTTGGATTCAAAACCAGTTTAGACTTCATGCTTTAAAAAAATCAAACCGGGCTCAGGCCGAACAAAACCCCTTCCTCCCTCACAAAACTTTATTCTAAAGTATAAAAAAAACCTTATCCCTGATAAAAGAAAAGTCCCAGCTCCAAAAAGGAAATTCATGCAATGGTTAAAGAATATTGGATCCTTTTTCATAAAACCCCAACTCTTCTCACATGGCGGTTTTCTTCATTTCTTTTCTTCTTCCTTCTCTACTTTCAAAAAGATAAAATATAAAAATTCAGCTTTCATTCTGTCAAGCATAAGAAGAAGAAAAAAAATTCCAATCACCCTTTGCTACAACAAGTATTATCTATCGACCAACTTATACTGTATATATTCACTCATTCAGCATAAAGCAAATAAGGTCGACGTTTCCTCCCAATAAATTGAACACTTGAAAGGATCTTCAAACAAGATGAGCCATTACATTTTAATTATTAAGAGAGCTCTACTCTTGATTAAATGGGAAATTTGGAAACCCCGTTTTCATTTATCTTTCCGGATGTAAATAGTAATGTAATAACTGTATTACATATAAAGAAAACGGGTTATTTAAAATATTAGCAAAGGTTTTCCTTCGGAATTTTAACACTTTTGTTGATGCTAAATCCCAAACGTTTTCGAAATTAAACAAATGATGCTCGTGGAAAATGCTAATTTTGATGGTTTTATTTTCCAGCGCGTTATCCTTTTTCCATTCAGTAAAACTGTCAGGGTGTTTTTAATTTGTTTCAGTTCCCTTTCTTATTTTATTTATTTTTATTTATTTATTTCCATTCGTATATTTTGTACGTTTGAATTGTCATTTTACGACTGTGCTGGGTCACGCAATTGCAAAGCTCGGCTGAACTCGAATAATGACTGATCCGGAAGTTTTTCAATCGAGCAAAAAAATTTTTTATCTCGAGCTTAATATTATATTTTGAGTGCTGAATGAAGCAGCTTGTGCGGAAATTGTTGAGAAAGTCTCAGAGATGAAAATTATCATGTTTGTTTGCAATTTTTAAATTTCAATTTTTTGCAAGCGGGTTCTGCTGCCAGCCTCATCCTGGGCTTTGTTCTGTAAGAAAGCACTGTCCAATAATTTCTCTTCTTTGTTTGTCCGGGATTAGGCTTAAACCAGAGATCGAGTCCATAAACTGTTCTGACCAACACAGACAAACAACAAAACACAAACTGAGATCTTCTTCCGCTTCTTGCTCTTAGTCGCGCTGTCTCCATTGAGTCAACATCACCGCCCATTGCTCCTGATCTTGCCTGGGGACATATTTAGCTTATTGCCACTTCCGGTTTCACTACAGCGTGTTTCAGTACGTCCATCAATCGCGCCCTCCCTCGGGTAGTTTCATTTCTGATCAGGTCTCTCAGATGAGAGAGTCGCCAACCTCCCACCATGTTTGTTTTCTGATTGGTTTGGTTCCTTTTTTTCGTTCATATCATTGGGTTGGTTCCCCACGTTACCCTTCTAGTTGGCGACTCTCTGATTGTAGTCTCTCTAGCTCAGGTTTATGCCCCAAATGGATCTCGTAGTAGACTATTCATTGAAGCGTCCACTCTCTGTCAAGCTCCTTCCTAATATATCTGATACTATAAAACGATTTAGAGCCGATGTATATCCGTTCTCCTCCAAGGGCGTCATTTAAGCGGGGATGGTAAAGGCCATTGCCCCCCTCCTCTCCAAAGAAGTTCACTCACATAAGCTAAAAATTGTGGAATATTTTTGCACCGCTCAAGGTCTCAAGACTGTTTGCCCCTCCCCAACAATTCATTAAAACGATACCCATTTCCCCTCCACTATTGGCTGGTATAGGGAGAGGATAGTATACCTAACAAAACTACAAAATCTCCGGGAGCCAAACAATTTTTTTTCACACAATGCTAAGGGTACATTTTTACAATTTGTTTCCTCATGAAAAACTTGTAAATATCGAAAAACGTTTTGCTAAAAACTCTTTATCCTTTTTATATCCTTCAAAAACCTCCTTACGCTAACACTCGTTCCAAGAAAAAAGACGTAACCCTAAAAAATTATGTTTCTATATTAATATCGTAAATTTCCTATTGAAAGAGAAACAAGTTTCATGAACTTTTATGAATTTATGATTTTCCTTGACAGACATTTTACTTTACGAAAGAAAATTAAGATGTTTTTCCTCTTCAGTTTCGCACTTCAAAAAAAAAAAAAATTGTTTACTTTGTAAGAAAAAAGTTATTTTCCTTTTTGTGGATTTTTTTAATAAAACAGCAAGACTGACCGAAATAATTTTTTATTTTAATTTCAGAAATGCCATTTGCAATGGTTCCTGTATTAGACGTAGACGGAAAACTCATTGCACAAAGTAACGCAATAGCACGATACTTAGCCAAAAAATATGACCTAGCGGGGAAAGACGATTGGGAAGCGTTACAATGTGATATTTTGGTTGACACGCTGGCGGATATAAAACAAGCTTTAATGCAGTACAGAGCGGAGAACGATCCCGTCAAAAAAGAAGAGAAAAAAGTGGTTTTAATGAAGGAAACAATACCCTTTTACATGAAGAAATTCGAAACGATTTTAAACGATAATAATGGATTTTCAGTTGGCAATTCGGTAAGCTTGCAAAACTATATTTAGCATGTTTAATAAGTTGGAACAGTAGCGGTTCCACGAAATCTTTTTAGGACTTGCTTTGTGAAAGGGGATAATGGGTTGAGTGAAAATAACCTGAGGGGTATTTTATTGAATAGGGATGGGACTGTTGATTTTGAAAGGGGATTTTTTTCGATTATTTGAACGGTCGAAGGAAAAGTAGTCATGTGCCCACCCCTTGACCGGCCTTATAGCCACATGGATAGTGTGCTCATCTCATGACGAGACATAAGACAGGAAGAGACATGAGACATGTGACAAGAAGTGACATGAGACATGGTACAACACGGTACAACATGGTGCATGGTACTACAACATGGTACATGGTACTAAATGGTGCAGCATGGTACATGGGTACTAAATGGTGCAGCATGGTACATGGTACTAAATGGTGCAGCATGGTACATGGTACTAAATGGTGCAGCATGGTACATGGTACTAAATGGTGCAGCATGGTACATGGTACTAAATGGTGCAGCATGGTACATGGTACTAAATGGTGCAGCATGGTACATGGTACTACATGCTGCAGCATGGTACATGGTACTACATGCTGCAGCATGGTACATGGTACTACATGATAAATGGTACATGATACATGGTCCATGGTACATGGTACATGAGGTATGATGACATGAGGCATGAGACATGAAACATGTGTCATGGTGAAATAGCATTTAGGACAAGGGACTGAACATATGACAAAAAGATAATATAGACAAGACTAGACATGAGACTTCCCCATTTATTAATATTAGTTTAAAGCAAATGTAATAGTGATGGCATCGGAGCAGGGCGATATTTCGTTGCTAACAACTGTATTGGTCATCGGCAAATTTTCGCAACCCTGCTTGAAACCGCTACTGATCTCAATCAATATCTTCTATTTAGCGTTTGATTAAAAATCACATGCTGATGATGAATAATAATACTATAAAAAGAAAATCGTGTGACATTTGTAAAAAATCGTTATTACATCACGTGTCGAAAAGCTACACGAATATATATTAAGAAGGGGAAAGTAATAATTCTTGCCCAAAAGAAAAAAAATTGACGTTTTTACGAATGCTAGGCCTAGATATTTTTTTATTTTTTTTATAGAAACCTCGAGATCCTTGCAAAACATTTCTGTTCAAAACATTTCACTCCATTGAGAATATAGAAGGTAAAGTCTCTGGGAAAGATAAATGGCTTTAGAATCCATTCCCTAGATATTTCCAGGAAACCATGGAATCTTAATCGGAAAGTTAATGGATGCATTTTCCTCCGGTGTATATCGCTAATGGCATTAAAAATCACAGCGGTTTTTAATTTAGTTTGTGGTTTTTTTTTTTTTTTCAGATAACATGGGCGGATTTCGTATTTGCTGCTTCCCTCGAAAGTTTCGAATGCATTTTCGGAAAAGATGCACTTGAAAAATATCCAGCGCTTAAAACCTTAAAGGATAAGGTTTTTAATTTACCCGGAATAAAAGAATGGGTAAAAAAGAGACCGCTGACGGATTTTTAAACATGAGATGTTGAAAATAATAAAAGTTAGGTGAATAATATTTTTGCTGTAAATTAGGTAAAAAAGTCCGGAAAACTGGGTTTTTCGAATTGGTGTATGTTATTATGTATTATTATTTTTCATTTTATTTTTGTTTGAGAAAGGAGTAAGCAGGGTTGGAAAATGGTGCTGTGGTTGTAAATGGACGAGTTTAGGTTTTTTCGCTTTAAGTAAAATTGCTAGCGGGAGTAACTGCAACTACGCACAATGGGCGTGCCAAAATTAAAATACGTTAGTCGAGATTTCAAATTTTCGAACATCAACCCAACACAAATAGCAAAAAAACCTAAATGAGTCACTGAGAATATCAAGTATGGAATAAAATGTAAAGAAATTTCAAAAGGCTACTTAGATATTTTAAAATGCAGAAGATTTCACTCGTCAATTTTTTTAAATAACGGTTTTACATACGACAATGGATCTAATTTTATTTTTTGAATCATCCTATTCATTTTGGAAAGCAATTATTAGAAGGGAAGTTGTAGGGTTTCGGAAGGTAAGGCGGATGGGATAAGATTTAATTAAACCGCGTACAGGAAACGCGTTAGACTACAAAAGCCTCGAACCGTGAATCCAAAAAGATATGAACAGAATTGTATAAAGACAAAAAGGGGATCGTTTTAAATAGCTAAACAAGCCACATTATCATTTTAAAAAAAAAAAATGTATTTGCTGCTCGAAATGAAAATAAAAGCAAAAGCATGGCAAAGCTGCAGACAACGCAGCTGAAAATTTTAAAAGGGATCAAGTTTTCAAAGAAGTTAAAGAAAATTTTACATTTACAATTGATTTCTGCTAGAAAAGAAAATGAGAAATGAGAAAAGTGATAAAGACAACAAAGCAAGAATTTTCACAAAGAAGCTGGGGACTCATTTGCTCAACTCCAACTTTACTAATAAATGGAAACCATTTTAAAAATTTATAAAGAATTTTCATTTAAACAATAGGCTTTGTTGCCTATAATTGATAAACAAAGAAATTAGGGAATAATTATTTTTAATCTCTTCCTCATCTTTGATTTTCTATGACCATGACTTTTAATTCGTGATAGCAATGGCAGTTTATCACTTTTCACTTTTCCAAAACGTGTAAAAACTGCCCTTAAAAAATAATTATTCGGTAACGAGGTTATTATTCCCCTTTTAAGATTTTTTGAACCTCATAAGATAATCATCATCTTTGGTTTCCTTCAAGCCTCAAATTAACTCAAATATATTTGCTTTTAAACCTGAAATGACTCCACGAATAAAGTCCCATTAGCAAGCCTAATAGAAAAAACCATACTGTTGCCATAAATAGGAAAAATCACTAGCTTTATGTTGTGTTTTATTGTTTATCACTCAAACTTAGGCTTCAAGTCTTATAAAAATTAGCAATAACAGTGCTGCTAGTACTATCTTTGTCCACCAAATAGGCTAATTCTCTCTAGACCAACAAATAAATCAGACGATGGCTATGATAATTGTAATTTTTTTATATCAATGCAACACTTGTCAAGTCACATCTAACACACTATCAGAAAATCAACATCACCTTAAAATAGTGACTTGTAACGAAGGCAATATACTGAAAACAGTTAAATCAAATAAGAGTAGAAATATGAAAGTGGAAGATTGTTAAAATGATAAATTGCTGCACACTTACATTTTACACTCGTAATTTAAGTTGAATAGTTCTTCAACTCTGCCTTATAACCACAAATATAACTTCTTCAAATTTTGCCCATTCAAGATCCTGTCTGTTTAAAAGTTTTCACTTCACTAACGCCACAGACCTATAAGTTGTCTGCCAAACCTCTCAAGCTGACTGTATGATGAATGCTGTAAGTTAGCACCCCAAAATACAATGCCTTGTTTATGTACCCTTCCTAACATTTCGTATGAACTGAATTGACTTACCCCCAATGATAATCCAGGCATCCGCGGCAACCAGTTCAGATTCAAACGAAAATACACAAAATCCAGCTAATTTACTAATAGAGTCATATTTACACTCACATACCTCATTTAATCATTTTTTTTTATATAACACAACGGTATTTATAAAATTTCGCGGTATCAACTACTATAAACACGCCGCCATTTTGTACTGACTAAAAACCATAGAGAAAACAATTTAACGATAGGTTTTTCCTTTAAAAAATTGATATATCGCTCGGTACCGCTTGCTATATCGAACGATAAATCGAACGAACTTCCAAGGGAGTTTCAAACAATGATCTCAATGTCTCCTACAGAATCTTTCAGCCAACTGCATTTTTTAGCGGAAAAATTTATGAAGGAAATCTTCTGCCTTCCACCGCACAATCAAATGATCAATCAAGACTGGCCTATAATGTTTAAAAAATAAATGTGAACCTATATCAATTTACACTGCCGCCGAATGAAACTTTTTTTATAAAGTGAGAAAAGTCGATACAAGATATATTCAAATTAAAAACAATTATATGGCCGGATTAACACGAACTTATATGGGAAACAAACAGAATAAGCTTAAAAATCATATGTTTTGTACCAGTATGGATTAATTAAGATGTTTATAGAGTATCATTATAAAGTTATATCTTTCATTAAATTTTATTCAATTTTTTTGAACCCCACAACTTGAAAATCTATCCCTCTCAGGAAAATAAAAACAAATGACATTTTCCTTTTGTCAACCGCTAATAACTTAGAGTGTAATGCAAATTAGAACCTCTCAATTCTTAAGTTTACCTAGAACTTTCCCAACTTCATTACGTCAAAAGAAATTTAAATAACACTTAACTTCATTCTTGAATTTTCCTATTAATACTAAGAATTTTAATTTTCTTCAAAACCTTGCCATTCATTTTTTTATTAAATAAACAAAAAATGAACTTATACCCAATATCAAAAAAAACCGAAACCCGTATATAAACAACTTCGCATTTCCATTGACTCGATAGCAATATCCAGCATCAAAGAAACTCGGAAACGGAAGACGTGAACGTAACATGAACATGCATTATTTAAAGGACGAGAATAAATTCAAACAGGGTTGAGGGTTGAAGGGGTTTTCGACCCCTTTTAAAAGAGGAAAACCAAAATTAAATACCCAAAAGAAATAAAAGTCACATGTCAGGGATAAAATAGGAAAACAGTTTCGGCTATTTTGAAACAGTCTGTAGTTTAAATAACTTCTGAATTAATAGGAAATAGTTTGATAGTCAATTTATGAAAAAGGTAATATCTAAACGATGGATTTATAAATCATTCGAATCGACTAAATCAATATTTAGCCTATCCCAAATTATTCTTTGGCTTTATATTTACTTATTCCTGAGTTCATGTTCTCTGATTTTGCGAGATTAGGCTTAGATGATAAAAAGTTTTAATGTGGCTTGCATATTTTCTTATTAGGTATAATCATTTTAGGAAATTAATATAACAAAATTTGTTTGTAAAAGATAGAATAATTTTCCCGTTTACAGCTAAAATGAAAGTTTTATAATAAAAATTAATGGTGGGAAAGAAAAATAAGTTTTAACGTAAAAAACTTGGTTTACGTAGAAAACTTAGCGTCTAAGTTATAAGATTATGATTTCCAAAAATAATTTTTTTTAATTTTGTGACAACTTAATTTTTGCAGGTAAGTTCTGATTTAGACTTTACATCATATATGTATCATTTTAAATAATAAAATTAAAAAGTTTCTTTACTTGACCAAAAACTAGCAAGACATCAACCTTTTTAAGAGGAAGTAATACTTGAAATCGCAATAGCATTCCTGGGTTTTAAAAATGTTTATGCTATTATTGCCTCTGAAGTCATTTTAGTTCTCCAAATATGTTTTCTAATTTTCTACATTGCATTGCACTAAATATACAACGTTCTGCACATTCAGTCCATGCTGACAACAGCAACTTCCATTAAGTATTGTTAACAGCGCTAAAAAGTATTTGAACACTTTTTCTTCTCATTTAAGTGCCAAACTGCTAATTCTGTTTCATTAATCAAAGTAATTCATGTAATTTCCTTTTTCCTATGAAGTAATAGCTAAAAAAAATTTAGAGATTATTTACATTTATGCAACATTAACTGGATTTGCAGTTTCAGAAAACTACTCAAAGTAATACCTTTTAATCTTGCCCTTTTTTATTTTGATTTGTAGTTGCTTTTTTATAACAATTGGAAACGTTTAATTGCTAACAAAAGAACATCATTCCTGATCAAGCATTTTCATTAGCAAAATCCACAGAATTTTCATTCTCAGTTTTATTAACTGCTGAATCCATTGAATTTTCGTTTTCAGTTTTATCATTTGCACTTCCCTCTTCTGTACTCTCATTATCACTATCGCTCTCATCTTCTGAAGGCTGTTCTTTTTCTTTAGCTTTATTCTCATTTCCTAATTTTTTTTTTTTGTTTTTCATTTTCTCTTTCTTTTTTAGTCGTTTTGCCCGCTTTTTTGCTGTCCTTTCTTCAGCTTTTCTTTTATTTTCTTCCAATTTACTCCTGTAAGCCTCATCTAATTGTTCTTTTTCACTTTTCAACTGAATGAATTTTTGACGGGCATATTCTTTTCTTCGAAGATGTCTATAAACATGAAATTCTCCACTACCAGCACCAGCACTTGAACCCATTACATTCCTAACAAATTCAGGAACATTTGTGATAGTTTTTTCTTTAGGTCGTTCAGGAATTACAACAGGTTTTTCAATATTCTTCATTAATTTTTCTAGTTTAAGCCTTTGTAAATCTGCTGTTTTTTTGATGGGCAGTGGTTTCTCAGCATCATCTTTTGATTTTTTATCCTGCGTGTCTGATGCCATGATAAGAGAGATTGTAAATTCTTTTATGAATTAACTGAACCCTGAAAATAAATGATGACTATTTAGCAGGTAAAAAACAATACTACCCCTGAACAGAAAGCTAACCTAAACTGGACAATTATTGACAAATAAACCCCACGTAATCAACTGAGATTAAATTTTACAACAGAAAACAGTGATCTGTACCATTAATAATTCTTACTTTAGCTAATATGACATCAGAAAAATCATTTAGCAGCATAAATTCAAATTAATTTGATTTTTAACCCGATTGATTATTTTTATTTTGAAATTCTACCTTTGAATCTTTTCCACTTCCACTTCACTTTCCACTTGCCAAAGGATAAAAGGAATCGTTCAAAATCCATCTGGTGCCACGACAATATTGGCGGTTTATTTAAATTTTCAAACAAAACTCTTCTTTCTTGCTTCTTTGTCATTCAGTGTAATAATTCCATTCAATGACAGTAGGAATTCTTTTAGCGCATAAAACTTTTAAAAATTTTTTTATTATTTATTACTATTTTAAAAATAATTTAAAGCGATTTTAGTGCAGTTTTTTGTACAGTTATAAATTCCTGTTAAGTGACTAAATATCTTCTTAGAAGATAATGGGAGCCGGTGAAGGCCTCAGTAATTTGTTGCTCAATTGTCTTAAATCATAACTTTGCAATTTAAGCTAAGTAAAGCTCTTTATCGTCATCATTGTGCAACATTATGCCTCAAGGGCAAACAAACTTTTTTTTAGAAAAAACGGATATTGAAAACGTGAACCATGCGTTAGGGTTAACACTAACGGGAATGGCATAACGATATCCGTTTCCTCTTTGCGGGATTAAAAAAAAAAAGTGAAAGTTAATCCCATTCTATTAATTGAAAGGAATCGACCGATAAACACCCGTGCGTTTGATTTGATCATAATTTGTGAATGAAATAATACGCATGATCCAATTCATTCATAAATAAATGAATTCGGATTGGCAAAGATAAAAGGCATCGTCGATAAAATTTATCAGTGTTAAACATCTTAAAAAATTTCGAATCCGGATGTTAAAAGGTGTGGTGTGATCCATTGAGTTTTTATCGTAAGGAATGGAGGGGGAGTTTTTTCGAAGGGAAGTTAATACACACACACGGGTTTAGAACAGATTCTTTCATGGCGCCGTAAAATGACAAGAGTCTAAATGACGGGATATTTTGCGGTTGAAATTTTTTTACGTTTTAAAAACACTTTACGGTGGACGTTTTGCATTTAAATTTAACAACCCAGTCTTTAAAAAATTGGAACGAGTTATTATTTTCAAATAATATCGGTGGATTTTAAAAAAATCAATCATGAATATGTGAGAGATGTTTGGTTTTGCAATGAGGCAAATAATACAGGAAGTAGGGATTCGGTGTTAAAATGGACTAATATAAATAAAGTTTTCGTGTGAAATAACGTTTTTAAAGTAGAAACTACTTTACATTGGTTCAGAAATCACCGCTAGGTGTTTTCATTCATGAAAAAAGAAAGGAATACAAAATGGCGGACCACAATCGGAAGGTTCGTGTGGAAGAGAGATTGAAAATAAAAATAGGTATGTAAACACGTTTTAATCGTTGAAATTTTTCAATTATCTGTAAATTCAAGGACTGTTTTATACATGTGCGCGGTTTTTAATCCCAAAAGTGCCGATTTATACATAGAATTTCGTGATCAAACCTCACCCTAAACACCAAACTTATATTGTGATCGTTGAACAGGTGTTGACGAAAATAATTATATTTATTCTGTTAGCTTCCGAAAGACAGTAAATATTTACATACACGGCTTAAAGTCCTTAATGAATATTAAGTAACGTGTTCGATTTTCAGCGAATTAGCTGACCAGTAGAAATGATATTTTGCCTCGCGTTCACTTGACAGTAGGGTGCTTTGCAGTGAATTATTTATACATATCTTTAATTTTCATTGTGGTGAAAAAAATTTTTTGTTTTCATTCATTATTTATAACTGTTATTTTGCTACAATAATTCTCATGACTTTATCTAGTGGGTAATAATAAGCAATTAACATATTCTTTTACACGAGATTTGGTAAATGGAAACAATGGATTGCATTGTTGAAGCATTTTTTTAATATATGAGCAGATTATGACTTACTTTGTTACTTTTTTTTTTTGGAAAATGTTAAATTATATGGTTTAAATTGTTTTTGTGTCAGTGCCTCATTATTATTTTTTTTCTATTCATAACGTTGCTTTTGTTCACATGATTAAAATTATGACGAGATTCCAAAGAAATGCTAACGGAATGTCAATGGACCTTAAAATCTAAGCGATCTAGGATTTTGATTATTGAAAGTAATTTTTTTTTGTTTTGTTTTTTAGGAGAAGCAAAGAATCTTCCTGGAAGAAATCCTGGTGGCCCTGGAGGGCAGAGAGATGTATTTTGTGCTTTAACTTTGGATCAAGAGGAAATATTTAGAACAACAACAGTTGAAAGAACCTTAAAGTGAGTTAATAATTGTTTGTAAATGTTAATCAAAGAAAGTAGGGGCACTATTTTGTTAATTTTTAAAGTTTTTAAAAACATGAGGATTAATACAATAGTAATAGTTAAGTTTCCAAAAGCATCTATGTCCTTGAATGAAGTTATTTTTTATTTTGCAATTTTTCAGTTGTCACAAAGATTTTGCAAAAAAAAAATCCTCAAGTTTTTAAATATCTGAACTAATTTATCAAAAGTTGATGTAGTTTTGTATACAGATTTCCTGGAAATTTTTGTCAAGAAATCAAATTGAATAAGTTTGCTTAAAAGTTGATTGTAGAAACAAAAACAAACGATTTGATAAGAGAAAATTTCTCACACTGTGCTCTAAATAAGCGCAGAAAGATACCTGTCTATCTTTATGAAGTTTTGACTAATTTCAGTACTTCCTGCATACTTTTTTTAATTATTTTAAAGCAAATTGTGCCCCAGGTTAAGTAAGGTCAATACGAAAAGTAAAATGGTGTTATTTAAATTGATCGTCATTTGTGTTTAAACAGTATAATTTTTTCTTGGCGTAAAAATTTTTCTGATAGTTTTTGCATTCGAGAAATTTTTTGTCAAACTTTTTCAAGATTAGAATTTTTTTTTAATTTTATACTAAGTTAATCAAACCTCAGGCCAAAATCAGATCCATTATTGCCTAATAATCAATTAATAAAATTTAATAGCCCTATTGGTTCCTTTTCTTTTGACTATAAGACTTTGGGTTGGGTTTATTGATACAAAAATTCGACAAGGTTAGGTTAGGTCACAAAAGAATTTTAATCCTACTGTACAAATCCAAAAGTAATGACAAACAAATGGTTTTACTTTTCATTAATTAAAAATTCTTTTTCTTTCCAGCCCATTCTTCGGAGAAGAATTCCAGTTCGAAATCCCAAGAAGATTTCGGTATTTATCCGTATATGTTTACGACAGAGACAAAACAGAAAAGGTTATTGGAAAAGTAGCAATCAAAAGAGAGGATTTAAATTCCTACAATAATAAAGACCATTGGTTTCCTTTGAAAAACGTCGATTGTGATAGCGAAGTTCAAGGGAAATGTCAAATAGGTGTCAAATTTGAAAATAATATAGACACAGGAGACGATAAAATAATAATAAGAGTATTAGAATGTAGTGATTTAACTCTCAAAGGGGGATCATGCGATCCCTTTGCAACCGTTACTGTTATTTATTCAAATGGGAAACAAGATTCAAAAAGGACTAAAGTTAAGAAAAAAACAAATTCACCGAAATTCGATGAATCATTCACATTTGAGGTAAGATTTTATTATTCGTTTTTTTTATGTTGTGATAGGCACTGAAACTAATTTGTTTTTTTTTTTTTTCCAGTTGCCGAACGGTAGTGGTAAACAAGGACAGAATCACGATAGGGATACATACAATGTTCAGAATAATGAAAGAGACGTTGAATTTAGTGAAGTTCGTGTCACATTATGGCATGATTCTCCTGGTATGAGCGATAATTTGTTCCTGGGCGAGGTCCGGATACCGGTTCGGGGTCATACAATTCAGCAATATGGCGTTAATAATGCCTGGTGAGTATTTAATTGTTTAAATGCCAAAGACAAAGCATATTGAGCCCTTTAAGCTTCAGAGGTTCGAATTTAGCCAGAAAAACTTGTTAAAGGCTTAATGGCTAAGAAAATTTAGCTCGATATTTTAAACAACGTCATCCAGCCACTATTAATATTAAAATTTTGCTATTTTTAATAGGTATTATCTACAACCCCGATCGAATACAAATAGATGTTCTTCCAAATCTCATTCAACACTTAAAAGTACAAATAATTTCAACGAACTCGGTTCAATTAGATTAAAAATGAATTATGAAGCTGATCATGTGTTTCCTAGTCAATATTACCAGCGCTTGAGGAATATACTCCTCCAGAGTAGTAGCATAGAGGTAAGAGATAGTTTAACTATGGCTGAAATAATTTTTCCCGTTTTATAAAACAATAACTATGATTTTTTTTTTTTTAGCCAATCACATCAAGTGCCGCATACATTCTCGGTGAAATCGTTACTAGCAAAATGGAAGCGGCCCAGCCATTAGTACGCATAATGACTCATCACGGTCAAATCGTTTCAATTATCAGGGCATTAGCCAAATGGGAGATATCAAAAGTAACGGATGCTAATACAATATTCAGAGGAAATACTCTTGTTAGTAAAATGATGGATGAAGTAATGCAACTAGCCGGATCACATTATTTAAGAAGCACGCTGAAACCTTCGTTGGAACAAATTTTATCGGAAAAAAAATGTTGCGAGATTGATCCGTCGAGGATTAAGGACGTGAGCCAAGTTGAAAATAATTTGGCTAATTTAAAGGTAAATTATAATTTGGAAAAAAAATCGCAGGCTAATTTTTCAACATTTCTAAAATTTTTATTTTTTATTTTTTAGGAATATGTTGAGAACGTTTTTGTAGCTATAACAAACTCTGCTTTAGCCTGCCCTTCACTAATGTGCGAACTGTTTCACGTATTGAAAGAATTAGCAACCGAGAGGTTTCCGAACAACAGCGAAGTACGGTATTCCGTTATATCTGGGTTTATTTTCCTAAGATTTTTCGCTCCGGCTATTTTAGGGCCCAAGCTTTTTGATCTGACGACTGCTCCAATTGTAAGTGACTGAAAAATATTATTGGTAAAATTTTTTCGTTCAAATTATTAAAATTCTATTTGATTTGATTTAATTTAGGATCTGCAAACGAATAGGACGTTGACTTTAATTTCAAAAACGATTCAATCTCTTGGGAATTTAGTTTCCTGCCGGTATAGAAGCCCCGGATCCGAACAGCACAAAGAAGAATATATGACTCGATTATTAGAATCATTTCAAACACCAACTCACATTCAAGCCGTTAGGCAATTTTTAGAAATCATATCAGCTACATCCAGGCCTAGTAGCCAAACTTGTACAACATTTACACCTGTAGTGCTCAAAGAAGGGTACGTTTTACTAATTTTAATACTAATCCTGAAGGAAATAATTTTAAAATAAAAATTTTTAACAAAATCATTTTTTATTCGGCATTCATTTGAATGGATAGAAAAAGGTAAATTAATTCAAGTAATTTTGGTTAGATATTCATGATGGGTTGAAATATTTACTTAGAGATGACTAAATTTCGATTTTTTATTTCCAGAGTCATGGTGAAGCGGGCTCAAGGACGGAAAAGGTTCGGCAGGAAGAATTTTAAGCAGCGTTATTTTAGATTAACCACTCAAGATCTCAGTTATTCCAAGGCAAAGGGTAAAGAGCCGTTGTGCTGCATACCTTTGGGCCAGATTTTAGCGGTTGAGCGACTAAATGAAGATAGCTTTAAAATGAAAAATATGTTCCAAATAATTCAAAGCGAAAGGAGGATGCTTTACGTTCAGGTAATTTTAAAGTTTCAAAAATGTTCAAATTAGAATTTTTTTTTGAAAAAAAGTTATTAATTAATTATTGTTTAAATTTTTTTAGGCGAATAATTGCGTAGAAGAAAAGGAATGGATCGATATTCTTACGAAAATATGCCAGACGAATACGAATCGGCTGGAAACGTATCATCCTTCTGCTTTTATTAATGGAAGATGGCTATGGTAAGCTTTTTTAGTTAGTTGATTGATTCAGTTGTTTTAGACGTTCACATGATTTGAAGAAATAAATCGATTGGGGGGGGGATAGTAGTTGATGCAGCTAAAAGGTTGAAAATAGTTTACAAGATGAACGTATTATTTAAGATGTGTTGGATCAAGCAAAATGTTAATAGAAATTATACTTACCCTTATTAATTTTTGACATTAGCCCAAGTGAGCGTGTCTGACTTTTTAGAATCTTACAAACCCTGTTAACTAGATTAATTTTTAATTTTTTTTTTTGGTGATTTTTCTTCACAGCTGTCACACTTTGTATGAGTCAGCTCCTGGCTGTCAAGACGTCACAAGAAGAGAAAGCTTAGAAATGACTCTCGATCCTGACAGAGAACTTCAAAGGATACACACAATTATCATCACTCATATGGAACGCTTAGAAAATCTCATTCGTAAGTTTCATTTACGAAGGAATCGATACTGTTAGGGGCCCAGGAAACTTTCAAATCAGTCCCAATATAGTCACAGACGGCTCATTAAATTCCAGGATTTCCGATATTAAATCAAATGACTCTTGTAAGCCCTAATTATTTACCGAATTTTATTTTCTTTATCGTAGGTGAATGCGTAGCGCACAATTCAAATGCAGCATCTTCTAACCTCGTTGCAATCGAGGACATTACTTCTTATTTAGACACGCTAAATGAGTTAAGGGATATGTCTTACAAATTAGAACACGAGCATCGAACTCATCAAAGAATGCTAGCTCGAGAAACAAAATACGGTAGCAAGTAAGTTTTCGTATATTTTTTTTATCATTTTTAATATTATCACTATATTAATTGATTTTATAATTTTCAGGCAAGCTCCTATAGGTGATGATAATTACTTATTACTGGCTGCAAGAGCGCGATTAGATCAAAACTTAAGAAACGTCGATCCGAATTTAACGTTAAGGAACTACGATAGTTTATGTCCAAACTCAATTCGATCTATAGACTCTCTAAGAGGTTGCTCTTCGTTGAGAGGACCGAAATCATCCGATCAGGATAATGTCTATACAATGTTAAGCACATCCAGGCGGAATTTTGATAACATAGAGGAATCAGGTAAGCGTCAGTGTGAAGAAAAAGACTTTCAACCTAAAAAAAGCTTGTCTCAAATGAATGATAGACTTTGGAGCTCTTGATTGTATCATTTAGTTTGTAATTTCTTCCGGGAATTTAATCTAAATTACTCAAGCCGTTCCGATATTCAGAGTAATTTTTTACAAAAAGAAAAATCATCACAGGGTGTAAGATTATGTTAATTTTTTTTTTAAAATAGCGACTTTCGTAATTTTATGTTCTGCGCATCTTTTAAAATTCGTTTTTTTTAATAATTTTTATGGATGTGAAGTGCCCTTTAAGCGAAGTGGCAATTTTTTTAATTTGTATATTTTGGGCCATTAGAAGGAGGAATTATTAATTCAGTTAAATAAGAAAAGAGCATTTAACACAAGCATATGAACTTTTATTGAAATTACAGAGTTTGTATTTGGGAAATTTTATAAAAATTAAAATTGAATGCATTATTTTTCCTTGTAAAAGTTTATAGTGATTGTATATTTCCTGTAGTGATAGTAGTTTCGATAATTTTTTATTGGAGATTGAAAAATTTTGGACTGGACTGAGAAATAAGGAAAGTTTTAGTGCTTAAAGAATTTTTTATCCCCAGGAATCGCTCATTCCTGGGTGTGGAATTACATTCTTAACCTCGAAAGGGTTCTTTTAGTCTAAACTTATTCTGCAGGCCCAAGTCAGAGCTAAACAAATTTTTTGTGCTGGGTGGGCTCTCAACATCTCCTAGAATACTCTTCATAAACTTTAATGACTCCGCAATTGCCTGCAGGCTCCCATCTCAAGCAATGCAACTAAATTTTTAGTTTTACGTTTAATTTTTTAGTTCTCTATTACTTATAAAAGATTCCACACTTGTTTTTAAAAGCCCAAATAAGCATTAGAAATTTTTTTATCCTTGATCCAGCCAGTCAAGGGTATTTTTCCTAAAGTAATAAAAAATTTTATCTTCGAAATTCAAAGTAATTTGATCCATAATCAAACTATTTTGCTTAAAGATAATTTCCCTTTTTTCCCATGCAAACTGAACTTTTTAAATGAATCGTATAATGATCCCGGTGCAAAAATTGAAATTGATTTCCCTGTTATGTGCCATATTTTTTTAATTCATTTGACTAAAAATGTTAAATCTAGAAAACTTTGGCATCTATTTCAAAAGCCTAACCTAAAAGTATTTTCGGTTGTAAAAAATGTATTAAGGAAAGTGTAGTTCTGGTGCCGAAGTATCAAAATAATTCAGCATTCTCAAAAGCTAAGTTAGCTATAGCATAAAGAGTGTAATGAATCAAGCTAAAAATATTTTTATAACGATAATTTTATATTATGAGAATATTGAACAAATGGTAACGATGAACAAAGCTTTTAGTTAATGTAAATCATTGTTTTAATCTTTAAAAGACAATTACTACAAAAGGTCAATCATTTTTGTATTAGTAACTCGGAGGAATGGAAACTAGTGTTGGAAAATGATCTGCTTAAAAAATCTGTTATTTAAGTTAGTCCACAGGATTTAACACGACATTTAACAAATATAACAAGAATGTTAAGTGCAGTTAAGAAAAAAATAATACCGATCAAACCTTTTTGTGCCCGATATTTGCTAAAAATATCAAATAGTAAAGCGAAAACCATGTAAACAAACCCAACGGTTTTTTAAATGCCGCCATTACGGTTTACGGATCTGTCTGTAGTTCCCAGTTCTCAGATAGAGCGCTCTGCTCTGCTAATATTCTTCTACCCCAAGCTACCAATTTTCAAGGTCACTTTTAGCTACCAGACAAATACAGGATGTTAAATAAAAAATGAAACTATGAAACAAATTAATCCTTTCATTCAGGGGTATATTAAGTTTTATGACAATCGATTTGAAAATTATCTTCATTTATCTTTAGATCATTACGTCTTGGGTGTAGAGTATTTGAGGACTATTCGATTATACAGAATAGCTATCGATTGAAAGTAAAAATTACAGACAATGTCAATTTAAAACTTTGAAATAATGAATGATTGATCCTTTTCCTTTCACGTTGGTATTTGATCATTACCTTAATTTTTTTCCAACATTAAAAACTTGGAGAATCGCTTATCTTCAGAATTGCTATTAGAGCTTTATTATGTCTTTTCCAGCACTAATTATTCCATCTAACTTATTTAGGTATTACGAAAACCTTACTAGAATATGTTAAATTAAATCAGCTATGTACATATTTTTAGCGTCAAAAATTAATCTAGCTTTTATTTTATAAAAACGCCTGTTACTCGTTTATTTTTGAGCTGCCTCGTAGGCCTAATTTTTTTACACGTTTCGCCTGCCTAATTCAAAAATAAAAAAAATTTCCCGTTGACAGTAATTTTTTAGCTTTTTAAAATTTTGTTGTTTGACTTGTAAAAAATTTTTTAACATATTAAAAAAAATGTACAGTGTAAATAATTGAACTAATTTATCTAAATTGTATGAATAAATTTAACTTTTTTTTTCGTAGTTATTAATGGAACTGAAATTTATTTATTTCGTAACTTCGTCGTTTAATTAATTAATCAATTCGCCCGAATCTTATTTTATTAAGATATTAATTATTTTTTTAAAAAAAAATTACGCAGATTTTTCCCGATTGTTTAAATGCTGTGCCAAGTTTTTGTTTTATTTTTTTATTTGGGAGCAATATTTTTTAGGTTATGTTACATTTTGGGTTCTTTTTATTAAAGATAACGTTGCATTTTAAGACTTTTTAGGAGAAAAAATCTCTGAGAAATTCCCGAGTAATAGAAAAAATCATTGTATTTTTGAATCAAAGACGAAGTTCAAATTTAGTATGCTAGTTCTTATGTAGTACGTTGTTTTCAGTTTATTTTTAAGGAAAAAATTAATTATTTTTTGATTGTAATTTCTGGAACGGATGTGCTACATGAAAATTTGTTATATCTGCTTTAATTATTTTTATTTATTAAATATTATGGAGCCTTTCCTGTTTCCTAGAAAATTAACTTTTTTTTAAAAAAAAAAATGAATTGTTTGCTTAACTTTTAAAAGAACTAAATTTTTTTACTTAACTGTTTTTACGAAACATTGAAAAAAATTAATAAATAAGTGTATAAAGTTATATTTTGGCGTTGTTATTGCATTACATTACTTTCCTGAACCGAAAGTGTGTAATGGGAGAGATTCTGCCTCCCATCTATGTAAAAGCTACAAATTTTTAGCTTTAGAGAGTAATTTTTTTTTAAAACGAACATTTTTTGGCCATCTATGTGAGGAAAAAAGTTTTGGTGGAAATTCGGAAGCCAAATCTGCGGATCTACATTCTCAATCTTTATAATTCGTAAAATTATAAAGAAAAGACTAAAGAGATAATGAAGGAAGAAGTTTAGAAACAACCAGAAAATATTTAATAATGGAAAGGTAATATCATTGTTTAAAATAAAAGACGCGAGATTTCTATCAAAGATGTCTTATGTTTTTAAGTTGGTTGATATAGCCGATGTAAAAAAACGAAAAAAAAAATTCATCACATCCTGTTTGATTTCCAGGAATCGACAAAATGTTGCAAAATGGCCGACACCTGCAAGTTAATTAGGTTTCATCCTTGTAAAAAGACCTAGTGGCTCGTTTAAAACTCATAATCCCCACTCTCTTCTTCTAATACTTTTCATCTCAACCCTTCGGAGACATCGTTCGTTTATACATTTTCGCTTTTAATATTTTATTTACTGATGAAATAAATAATCATTTGAAAACCTTAAACACATTTTTAAACGATTTTTTTTAAGAAAAAGGATCAGATTATATCAATGATTTTATGGTTTTTGAAAAAATATGGAGATCGAATCGTTATCATTGAATAAGCTGCGAAACAAAGATGTTCCGTACCAATTCACTTATCCTGGATTGACTAATTAAATAAAATTTGCCGAAAGATCAATCTCATAAATCTTGAAATAGATTTCGGAAGTCCTTATAGTCAATGAATGTTTTTTAAACCCATTATTGTCCTGATTTATTGATGAATATTGACAAATCGGGGAATCAAGACAAGCACGATATGAGAGATCATAGAGATTTCTTCTTCATTTCGTTAAAAATTCATTTTTTTTATTTTTCTGCTGTTTGGATATTCAGAATTTCAAAACCCTTAGGTGTATTTTGTACGGAAAAGTTCATCTGAATCTATAAAAGACCCATCAAAGATCATTTAAGCCAATTTTAGATTTGAGCTATCCGTCAAGGACACTTCTGTAAGTAATAAAAAAAAGAAAAAAATTTCATGCGATATATTTTTCTCAATTTGATTGAGAAGGTGTCATAATTCCGTCAAAAAATTGTTCATGTCAGCCGAAATACGGTCCTAGAAACTATGAACAAAGCAAAGGATTTTTTTCGAGGTATAAGGTTTTTGAAGGTCACAGACAGATTCATTTTCAAGAATATTTTCATCCGAATCAACGAAACTGATATCTATAGTTTATGAAACCCATCGCATTCTCACCAGAAAAGATTCGGAATGCATTTGCAAATAAAATTAGTCGTTTAGCGTAATTAAAAAAAGGTGATCGAAAAAATCTTTGAGTTGGCAACAAAGATTCATTTAGTTTAAAACTCTTAAGTTGGAAGCCCTACATTTTTCGACAAACTTGCCGGAGCTAGCTCGCTTGATGCTCGAGACGGAATTCCGAGAATCGACGAAACAAAATTTTATTCTAAGAAGACGGACGCTACAATGTCATTTCAATGCTGGACTGGGGCTACTTTTTTTTCAAGCCTTTTTCAATGTGACCAAAATCTATTTAAAGAATATTTTACTTTGTTTTATTAAAATCAAACACAGATAATTTTTAAAACGATGATATTATCGCATGCAAAAATTGTACTTTACCAATTAAATCGTTTTTTAATTTAGGGAAACTTAAAGAAACTTGTTACCCCATTAAAATCTGGAACGTCCATTATGTATTTCAAATATTATTGTATAAACTGCTGTTCGCTTTCGCTTGGAAAAAAAATAATACGGGCTATCTACCTAAGTTTTTTGACTTATTTTTAAATAATGCTGCTGAAAAGGGAAAAAAAATCATTGAATATGGTACGTTCAGTATGATTCTTGACTTTCTAAAGTCCAAATTTATAAAATTTGGTCATTATAACGTACTGTTAAAAAGTGTCTTATGAAATAAAAAGCCACTTTTTGATAGAAAAATTCCAGGATTTTAAATCTGCAAATAATCTGGAATTTTCCATTGCCACATTTTTTTATTATTTCTCTCCGGATTTGCCCTAGAAGCTTCTAGAAAAAGGACGCTCTAAATCGGGGAAAATGGAGCGAAATATGCAAATTTTAAGTAACCAATCAGAAAAAGCGTCACTAACTTAGCTTGAAAGAGTTTGTTTTTCAAATAAATTTTCGGCCTTAAGCTAAATATAAAAACTGAAATCAAATAACAGCCAAATAAATTCTTAAAATTTAAAAACCAATCAGAGAAATCGTCATTTTGGCGCATTTTCTCATAGATAAATTTTCTTCCATAAGTTAACTATAAGAGCTAACTGAAAACGGATCTTTTTTAAGAGAAAATATTTTAAACCTCGCGCTTTTTTGAATGAGTATACACGACTCGGCTATGTCGTTTCTAAATTAATATTTTTAAAAATGAATACATTAATGAAAAGGAGTAAAATCTTAATTATTTAACAAAAATAATCTCAATTATTCATTAGGAAGATATTAAAATCAATTTTCGGGCATTAAAAGAATAAATTAAGGGGGAAAAAGTAGAAGGTTAGGTGTAGACGAAGTACAGTCGATTTAAATGTCTACTGCCACGACAAAGGGGAGGGGTAAAACGAACGAGGAGAAGCAAGAAAAAAAGCTTGGCTTGGCTTGGCGTCCTGTTCTTCACAGTTTGCGCGGATTTTGTAAAGAACGGTTGGGCTGCGTATCAAAGTTCAGAAAATTCAAAGATTTTGCAAGTGGAAAATAAAATATTAAGTGAAATATTTAATGATTTGTTAGGGAAATCGGTTTAAATTTTGACAATTTGGTTTATTTGTATTTCCACAATCGGTAGTTTTGTGTTTGGTAATTTAAAAAGTGTTTTTTTTATTTTAAAGAAAATTATTTTTACTTGATGTGTCGTGATGTGAATTTACTTGATGTGTCTAAATTGAAAAACTTTTAGTGAAAACAACTTTGTGAGTGTTAATTCAGCAGGTGAAAAAAGAAGCTTTCAACGTTTTGAGGTCCAGATCATCGACGATCATCCAGTTCATCGGCGAAGATCCAGTCTATCGTCGGTCCAGTTTGGTTTGATAAGTATTAGAAAAAAAAAAATCGACATCTTCAGGTCGGTAAGTTTTTTTAAATTTATTTACCGGGCGCGAAGTCAGGCATCTGGTATGTGTGCAATTATGTATTTTGTCCAACTGCAGCATCTAGTATGATCCATTACGTACTAATGTTTGCAGCAAGGCTCTGAGATTTTTTTTGAAAAAATAAATTAAATAAGAGCCAAATCTCAGCCAAAAATCTGGCTGCAGATACGCAGTATATTTTGTATTTCATGCATATATTTTATTGTGCTGAGTTTCATAATGACTTCAGATTTTTTTCAAAAATTTATTAATTCTGTTTAAAAATCACTAATAATTTTTTTTAAAATGAGATTTAATTTTGTTTTAGACTTCAGATTTTTTTTGAAAATGTATTAATTAATTCTGTTTAAAAATCACTAATAATTTTTTTTTAGATTTAATTTTGCTAAAGGATTGTAAGCAACAAAAATTTTTTCTGTTTTTATTGATAAGTAAAGGGGGGATGGACATGTGCATAATTTGCTATGGTCAAACATATCAGATCAACTGACTTAATTTTTAATTAAACGGGTAATAGTGTTAAAAAGAGGAACATCAACTGCAGTGCTAATGGTTTTAAAATGAAAAATCTTTGGCAATTATTCAAAAGTAAGTATCTTGAAACGTAAGTAATCATTGCAATTCAATTTGATTTTAAATATAATGTAACTAAAGCATCAGTTTTTTTTCAGCTCGTCGAAGATGAGAAGCTTTTTGCTTCTTTAATACATAGGGTTGGGAGGGGGGCTTTATTTAATACATAGGGTTGGGTGGGCTTCTTTAATAGATAGGGTTGGGGGGGCTTCTTTTTAACCAGCCAGTCTTAGGCGAGAGTTCTTTATTAATTTTCAGCCAAACCAAATATTTTTCATCATTTAAGGACAAGCAAAGCTGTCTTCAGGCATCGTTAGATGGATCAATCAGGCTCAGACACATATCATCTAACCGTGGAACTCTTAATATTTACCATTTTTACTTTGCAGGTTTTGGAGAATCTGATTTTGGTGTTTTACTAACGATAATTATCTCTTTTCAGAATTTTTACTAGCAAGATAAAATTATGTATTAATTTTTGTATTTTTTTTTTGTACAGGAACACCCAGAACACCACTGCTGAGGATTTCGTTTGTTTTTTTTTTATAATAATGCTTCTTTCTGATATCAATTTATTTTGTTGCATTGCCTTTTCTACTCAAGTTTTCTTTTTTTATAGGAACATCATAGGAAAAACACTGAAAATGTTTTTTATTTTTTGTTTTTTGTATTAATTCGATTCTTGATATTAATTTTTGTTGTATTGCTTCTTTTTACTCAATTTTTCTGTTTTGTACAGGAACCATGGGGACAACGAATGTGGTTGGTTGGTTTGTTTTTTTTTAATGCCTTTTATGCTATTAATGCCTTTTTCTTGGTGTAATCAGTTTCAGATTTCTGCCTCACACATAGCATCCTGTTTTACTAGGACAGCAAAATCCCGAAGGAAAAGTGAAAAGGAAGAGGTTTTTATGGTACGTTTTAAAGTCATTTTTATCAATAGAATTTGACTGCGATTGGGGTAGTTTTTAGTATTTTAGCGCTTTTGGTAGTGTAGTTTTTACTAACAGCATGAGCAGTCATTTTCTATAAAAGGGAACTAGGGAAGATCAGGGTTTTGTATAGGCCTTTCTACAAAGTTAGAAGGGGAAGAATTTTGACCTTTTAAAAAATTCTAACGATGGACAGCGTTCACACCTCCAGGGTGTCCTATGGAAGCTGGACGCAAAAACTATATGAATATTGGATTTTAATTAATACGAATATCTGTTCTTTAGTTTTCAGAAATAATTTTTGGTTCAACATTTATTGGGACCTGAAGTACTCTGATCATCTATGTAGGTAAGTTTTTTAATTGAGGAGGAGCTTGAGGTAAGCAATGAAAGTTACAAATTGAAGTGCTGATGAACCTGAAAAGCCAGCTAAGCTAAAAATCTGCAGTTCTAAGTCTAAATATTGAGCAAAATCGAATGATTTGTATTCGAAAATTTTTTTTAAAAATGAAATCGACTCAAATTATGAAATTACTTTTGATGTCTGTTTTTAACAAGAAGCTAGAGCTAGAAAATGCAATGCAACTTTATAAATAGGAAAAAAAGTAGACTTTCACTGACGCACTGTGTTTCTACTTCGATATTATTAATAATGATTTCTTAAACGTGAATCTATAAGAAAAATGAAGAAAAAAAGTTCAGGATAGTGCTTATTACTTTTACTTTGAATTTCACCCGCTTTGATAATGTTCGGCAGTTGAAAATGTCGCCACAAGATAGCGCTGACGACGACGTTGCATGGCGTTTTAAAGAATTGGAATTAATTGGTCAAACATGGCGTCGTTTCATGTTTCCTAGTAAAATTGTTTGTGATTCATGAATATTTCGAATATGTAAAGCTTTATTTATGGTGAAATAAATATGACATCGTTACATTTTGTAGTTCACCCATTACCGGGTACAGAGGATCAGTTAAATGACAGGTACGGTTACATTTTATTTGAACAATTTAATAAATGGGCGACCATTCGTAAGTGAATTTTTTCATGTGGCTTGTTTTGCACCTTGCACTGCGATTCTCTTTGTTATAATTCGAGCTCATTTTAATCAATTTGACGGCACAGATGATCGGCTGTTTTCATTTATTAATGTATTATAATGTAATTTGCCGATTTAAAATGGTCTGACGTCAAGGTCGCTAACTGAAGATCATTATTCTCGATGGACCAAGCCCGGCCACCATTTTGTTTTCTATAAGCTTGTGCCTATTTCCCAAATTCTTGAACTGACTATTACCGACAGGAATGGTGGGAATGCTTAATAAAATACTCGATTACCGAGCATTCTAATTAGTTGTCGATGTGGGAAAAAATCCCACAGGGCATGGTCGTTTTTATGACGTAAATTTGAAACTTCTGGATGAATCGTACAACGAAGCCTAATCATCATGTACTGATAATAACACATGGTATGAATTGTAAAACTTTGCATTTACTGATGAAATTTATCAAAATTTCATTGTGCACCCAATGTGTTATGATGTTAAGAAAGGGTTATTTGCAGCAACCTGCAGTATTGTCCTTTGAACATATTATTCAGATGACGAAAATGACCATGACAAAATCAAGTGCTCAATATGAATCAAATCCCAGGTTAATTTACTGCATTTAATTGCAATTGTAATTTGTAAATCATTTTGTTTTTGTTTTTATAGGCTAAAACAGGTATCTGACAAGCTAAACAGATTTGGATCTACAGTTCCATCAGCGCTCGGAAACCTTTGTGTCCCAGTCAAAGCAATTGTTGTTGGTCCAACACATTTTGCTCTTTTACTTGAAGATGGACGAATTTGTAGAGTAAATTTTTCAATTATAACAGACAGATTGGATTTGACAAAAAATGACCCTAATAAGAAGTAAGTATTTAGACTGTAGTAATACTAAGAGTGGGGAAATCGAAATGTGACCTCTGATCAAATGTAACGTCTTAAGCATCAGAGTTTTAAAATCATAAAAGTAAATGACTCTGTCAGTGTCCGTAATAATATGATGGTTAGGAGCCATAATTCAAGCAAGTTTGTAGAAACTGTTAAGGCTATTTTCTTGATAATTGTACTACTGAAAATACCGTACCCTTGAAAATGTGATATTAAAAGGTAGTATGATTAGTTTAACAAAGATGAGGATGGCCACAGAATTTATTTTTTTTTCTACCACATTTGTAAAAACAAATTTTTTAACACATTTGCTTATTTTTGGCATCAAATTCTTGCCAAATTTTAGGCATATGCCAGATTAAATTCTATTTTAAGACTTGTGTAATAGGCCTTAAGAATTGATGAGTCATAGCAGAGTCCCAACACTTAAGATCTTGTCAAAAATGAATTTTTATTCACTTGTCAACAAAATTCAAACATCTTAAGGGTAAAATGTATCTTAAGGTGATGAATTTAATTTTCCTACTGCAATGTGGTTTTATTACTCCATCGAACAAGACTGAAGTGTCTGCTAAGTTAATAACAAGTAATCAGATGCGTTTTTAAGCTTCTGAAGTTATGCTGAGAATAAGCTTTGTTCTCATAAAAGTTTTCGACAGTTTTTAGTGGCAAAGTATAATTGAAAGTTGTTTGACTTACTAGTATTTTCAATTTGACTGGATCAAAAACCAATTACAAACAATCATGGGACTTAAAATCATTCTAGCCTATGCCATGAGGATCCTAGAATGGTGACCACTGAAGGTGCTAAAAGAAACACCAAGTTACCATAGAAAATTTAAGGATATTACATGGTTTTAATGAAAGGGACTAGATTTTAAAATCTTGGGTCTTAGTCCCACTTAAAACTTGAAAAAAAATATCAACTCAGGAATGCTCTGGGCTTAGCTTGCAGGTTAGGTTTATAAAGTTCTGTAAAATTACCTAACCTGTTTACAAGGAAAAAATGTACATACATTATTGAAGAAACCTGTGATGTCAGATGTATAGGTAAATTTTTACAAAGCACCTATGATCTTCAGATAATGCAGACCTAATTTTCTTGTACAAATCCAACATACGATGAATCAATAAGCTTTAATGATCAGGGCCAGGATACCGTTAAATTATAAACCAGACTCTCTGTTGTCATATCATTTAAGAAGCTAAAATCGTATTTTAAGATAAACTAGCCTGTGTTACTTTTTTTAAACCCTAAAAGCCAGGAAAATATCAAGAATAAAAATTAAGTCATTAAGAGAATCTGATTTTTTTTTAGCCAATCTCAACTATCAAGATAGGGTTAGAAATTTATTCATCAGCTACTATAATTTTTGAATTTCTAGTTTAGATTTTTTTATCTATCTAAATTATTGTTTCTAATGTTTTTTTTTTTAAATTTGTAAATCAATATTATGTGGTATTGAGATGGCGTCATTGAATACGTTCATTCTATGCATAGCGGCCATTTTCCATTTTTGTAGCAAGCGATCGTCGCATTTAGGTTATGATTAGGCCTGCAAATTTGCCATTTTTGTTTAACTTGTTGTTCAAAATGTATTTTATTTTAATTCGTTATATATTTTTCTTCAAAGATCAAATGTGGGAAGTGGCGGAGGAGCCAGGCAGCTCACTCGAAACCGAGCCGCACGAATGGTTCGATCGACAGCCATTCGAGGTTCTGGATCTCGTTCCAACTCGGCTAGTTCCATAATGGCTACACGGCCTGTAGTACCAGCTCCTTACGTTCCAGAAGAACTAGTAGCCCATGCTCAGGTCGTTTTGCAAGGGAAAAGTCGAAATCTTATCATAAGAGAATTGCAGAGGACAAACCTAGATGTAAATTTAGCAGTTAATAATCTTTTGTCTCGTGATGAAGAGGAAGGTGATGATACAGAAGAGGCACAAGATTCATACGTACCAGAGGATTTAATATCATTATTGGATGGTGGTTTTCATGATCAACATTCAGTGATTATAGATGCTGATGCTATGTTCTCTGAAGATATGTTCGGATATTCAGCAATCAGAAGGTATGTTGCTTTAAATTTTAATAAATTAATTAGTTGGATGATATTTTATGAGGATTGTTTTTTAAAAGTAGGGGTGGCCCATCATCAAGACGCCAAAACCCGACTTCAGATCGGGATACTGAAGACTCCTCTAGGCGGCATTCCAATAGAGATAGTTTTTCATCTTGGAGAGATAGACAGTATTTTGGACCTAGGAGATGGCTTGAAAGTGCTTTACGAGATTCATCTTGGGATAAAGATCCTGGTAAGTACTCTTAAAAAAAATGAGAAATATAAGGTTTAGTTCAAAGTTAATACTGAAATTTTTATTTTAAGATTCAAAGAAAAAGGAATTTGCACAGCAAAGCCCATTGTGGACATCAGACGAATTAGAATATTGGCCAGAAAATAATGTTAAATTTACAATGATTGCGGCATTACACAGTGAACTGATAGCTGTTTCTAGTACGGGTCATTTGTTTCAGTGGAGATGGTGTGATCCTGAACCGTATAGACATCCTGATGTAAGTTTTTTTTAAATGATGTCTTTAGCTTTGTCGAGAATAACCAATTTATCTATTTATTCTTGTTATAGAATCCTTATATTCGACACCCTAAAACAGTACAGCTTGGATTATTGTATGAAAAGGTAACCATGATTTCTGCTACTACCATCAGAGCATCAGCTGTAACAGAAAGCAATAAAGTATGCACTTGGGTTGATGACCTTTTGACTCCAGTTGCAGCCAAGTTAGAACATCACTGTCAAAATTTTCCAGAATTTAATATGGAAAAAATTGTGTCACTTCACACATGTTCGTTGTACACTTTAGTCAAATTGGATAGTGGAACATTGTATTGGTGGTACGTAGAAAATGTTATTAGATAAATGGTGTCATGTGTAAAATATTTAAAATGTGAAGTGTTGGGTTTTGGTTTCTAATGTCTGTGCTTATGTCTAAATTCGAGTGTCTGAAACTATAATTACTACTCAGCTTTTAAAAATGCTTATTTATTGATTGGGGCATTCGACATAACCACATCTTGTTAATAAAGATAAACAACGGTTAATTTTTTTGAGTACAACTGAGAGCATATTGATAAAAATAATCTTAATTTCAACCAGTTAAGGTTATGCAGCAAATGATCAAAATTTTAGAACCAAGAACCATGTTAGGATTTATAGAATTTGGGTTTTGACTTTGGGGTTCTCATATGGCTACTTTCTTCCACAGTAATAACGTTTGCCTTTCTGCAGGGTTCATGGTTCAAAATAAGCAGTCTGAAATATTAATTCTACTATTGCTTTAAATTTTAGTTTTCATTTTAGTTTTACCGGGCCCTCTGTTAGATATAGAATCTACTTTTGGCTCATTCTCAATTTTAGGGTTTCAAATTTAAACCTCTACACTCCTAAAATGGATTGTAGGTTCCAGTTATCTTTTTCGTCTTCCATTTCCACTAATCACTATTTTTATTTTATTTCAGGGGAGTCATGCCATTTTCCCAACGGCGAAAACTTTGGGAAAAATTCAGAGCGAAAAGTAGAAAACACAGACCATCTTCAAATACTCAGGATATCATTGTTGGAAGTCAGGTTTGCATGAAAAATTCGCCAGTATGCCAAATCGGAGCTATAGGATTTACTATATCGAATGGCGTCCCTAAAGTCGGTCAACTACAAAATTCTGCTTGGAATTTAACTGATGTATGTCGTTTCAAATTGGTACCGTATGTTAGTGAGCCACAAAAAACTGCGCTTAGTCAAATTGGTTAGTATATCGAATAATTATTCATAAAACAATTTTTTACTGCGAATTGTTAATTATAAATTTTTTTTTCCTTTAGGCATCGCTCCTACCTTATCCGGATTATCTTGTAAGACTAACAGCCACAAAGAGACTGCCGATAGGTTGGACATGCCTCCACCTCCCTCTCCAGCATCAAGCACTTGCTCTGATACTGGATCTACTTCTCATAAACGTGCTAAACGTCCCGCTACGAAAAGTGACGATCACGAAAAGAAAGACGAGGAAGAATGGCCATTGAAAGATGTTATCTTCGTTGAAGATGTCAAGAGCATACCAGTCGGTATGTAAAGGCGAATTTAAAATTACATTAATGGTTTTAGTATGAAGTATAACTTTTTTTTTTTAATTTCAGGCCGAGTTTTAAAAGTTGACGGGCCTCTTGTAGTGGTAAGATTTCCAACAGCAAAGGAAAGTAGTTCAAACAAAGAAGCTAAAGATGGAGACGATCCAAGCAATCTACTAGTCGATTGTAGGTTGCTGCGAGCTGATGAATTACAAGTACTCAAATCAAATTCAACTTCAAGGTCTCCTGACTGTTTCCAAAGAACTCCGAAGAAAGTTAATATTCCAGAGAATGCTGGACAGATTATGAGTTTAACTATTGATGGACAAGGTGATTAATTATTCTATTTTTATGAAAAAAATTTTAGACTGCCACACTTTCATTCGTTTTAGTGCTTATAATTAATTTAAATTTTTTATTTGATTTCAGGCATTCATGCTATCGTTAAAAACGGAAGAAAATTAAGCTACGTCGTTTACAATTTATCAAGTGGGCGAGCAGAACAAGACAGCCCGTTCCCATCAGACTGTGCAACTTCATTTTTAGGACTAGAGCCAAAAAATATTAATTTAACAAGCACTGGAGAAGTAAGTTTGATGAACTGTCATGAAAATTTAGCAAGAATTCTATTTAAATTTTGTTTTTATGATTCACAGAGCAGCGAAAGCGTTTTGATAGTCCGCGATGGAAATTCCACCATTTTCCCGATGGCTAAAGATTGTTTAGATAACGTGAGGGATCCTCAGTGGTTGGATTTACCTCCTGTGAGATGCCTTGGAGCTGGCACTCATGCCCTCTCTTCGGTTCCTAATAAAAATTTAAAAAATCAAGTCGCTGTTATTATTATGGCTGTGGAATCACAAATATTAATGTCGAAAATATTAAGATGCGATTTAGACGGCGTTAAAGCAATTTTAAGTCAACTGGAAAACGAAATGAAATCTGGCGTGACTGGAGTTAATTCAACTTTAGCTAATATTTTATCAGAACGATGCGATGGGAATAGAAATATATTTCATGCGTGCGTAGCTATGTGCGTTCCTACAAGCAACAAAGAAGAGCAAGGTATGATTAAAAAATTTTTTGATGGAATTTTTTGAATTTTAAAAAATATTAATTTCAGTTGCAGTTTTAGAATCGTTTGGAAATCCATCAAGCGGAGGTTTAGAATCAATTAACGTTATTTCAAACGCGCTGAGTTCTCGATCGGTTAATTTACGGGTTATGATGAGAAGGGCTACTGCTGCTGTTCGTTCGGCTACGGGAGATGCAGCTACGCATGCTTCGAGAACTCCTGCTGATCCGCCCAGTGAAGGTGATACACCTCCGCCAGCTTCTGATGAACCTATACCGACTTTAAGTTGGCCGCCAGATTCCATGAATCATAGCGGGGATGAAGATAGCTTTATCGATTTAGCTTCAAGCCAAAAACCAAATACGAGTAAGTTAAAATAAAAATAAATTCAATTTTTGATCCTAGCTGTAATTAAATTTTAAAAAATTTTATTTTCAGGTTGCAGATCAAACAAATACGTTTTAGATCCGACCGAAAGAAAGAACAATGCATTAACAGCTTTAAGGCTTCTTTGCGAAAGCCCAGCGCTTGAACCTCATTTACTGGAGTTACTTTCTGCTAAAGATTCTCAAGGGCAGACGCCATTTATGCTTGGAGTTACACTTCGTGCTTATCCAGCTGCTTCTGTCATATTGGATGCGATTCAGATGGTCGCCGGGAAACAAGCCGAGAATGAAGGTATTTATTTATCAATTTGTTTTAAGGATTTTTAACTTCAGTCCAATTTCATTTTGATTTTTTGATTTTTCAGTCAAAAATGCGATGAGCTCGATGATCTATCCTCGTGGTTCAAATCCAGATCATAATCCATTACACGTGCTGTGCTGCAACGACACTTGTTCATTCACATGGACCGGTGCCGAGCATATTAATCAAGATATATTCGAATGTAGGACATGCGGGTTAACCGGGTCGTTATGCTGTTGTACTGAATGTGCCAGAGTTTGCCATAAGGTATTTCTTTTGAACTTTTTTGGATATTGAATTATTTTATCATGGCTAATTTTTTTAATCTAATATCTTTTAGGGTCACGATTGCAAACTCAAGAAAACTTCCCCTACAGCCTATTGCGACTGCTGGGAGAAGTGTAAATGTAAAGCATTAATTATGGGTCAACAAGTTCCTCGATTTCAATTGTTGTGCCATCTTGTTTTAACTACAGATTTAGTGTCGTATCCAAATTCAAGGTATGAATCTTAAAATTTATTGTTAAAAATGATTTTCTTTTTTAAATTTTTATTTATTTCTTTTTGTTTTTTTCAGGGGAGAAAACATTTTGCTGTTTCTCGTGCAAACGGTCGGAAGACAAAGCGTTGAGCAAAGGCAATATAGAGCATCAAGACCTAGAAGCACTTCTAATAATTCAAGAAAAACGCCATCATCGGATTTGGAACCTGACATGCCAGATCATGATTTAGAGCCGCCAAGATTCAGTCGACGAGCTCTTGAGAGATTATTAAATGATTGGCATGCTGTACGTGCCATGCTTATGTCCGGAGTTCGAGAAAACGTTCCAGATAATGCTTGTTCGTACGAAGATATGGCTTATCTTAATGCTCAGAGTGGGAGTACATTGTTGGATAAATTTACTCATTGCTTGCTTGTTAAATGTAGCACTGAGGTAATTAATCGTAATTTTATTTTTAAACGGAATCATTCAAGTGCTAGTCAGAGGCGCGAAGCTTTGGGCTTAGCGTAGTCTACAGGCCGAGAAATTTAAAATTATTTGAGTGGCCTGAAGAAGCCCTGCTTTCGCATAACTGACCCTAACTTTATTTTACATTTTTAAAAAAATTGTTAACTTTGAATTTTTTTTAAAATTTTAGATGCTTGATACTTTGCTGACTACGTTAATCCGTGAATTGCAAAATACAAGCGATCCTGGAAGAAAAGCAGATGCGAAAGTAGTTGCGCGGAGATTCCTTCGATCCGTAGCAAGGATTTATGTAATTTTTTCAATTGAGATGGTACCGAATTCGTCTAAAAAACGAGGGTTAGTATTTTAATGATCCTGCGAAGCCTAAAGTGAGCCGGTACTACCAGGATTAAACTCAAATCTTATCAAAAAAGATTTTTCTGAAGCTGCTAAAAAAATTATTTTTGCTTAGGCTAGGCTTTTTAATAATTTTTGGCCTGGGAAAGTGTATTTTTATTTTTCTTCAGAAATTAATGAATTTTAAATTTTCATTATTTCATTTTTAGGTTAAACAGTCATAATCAACATTTGCTGAAATGCAGACGTGCATTCCAAGCTCTTATTAAAATAGCCATTGAGGAATTGTGTGAAACTGCGGATTCGTTAATTGCGCCCGTTAGATTAGGGGTTGTCAGGCCAACAGCTCCTTTTACGCTGGCCAGCTCATCAATAGAAGTGATAAACGTAAATATTTGCATATTTTTTTCTCCAGAAATTAAAACTTCAGGCTAATAAAAATGTTTCCTTTTTTTTAGGGCTCGGAAGAGTTATTTTCGGTTGAGCCATTGGCACCGAATTCGACTAATTTATCAAGATCATCAGTTAGTTCTGTTACAATTCATGTGCCACCCACAACGTCGACTAGACCACCTTCAAATGTTATGGAAATCGATGATGTGGATACCAATGAGGGAATGGTGGCAGATGATGATAATAGCGAGCAGGAAGATAGTGCTGACAGAACTGCTGATAGAGGTGTGTACTTCGTTGAGTTTTCTTTTTTTTAAAGAAAGCAAATAGAATGAGATGATATTTGGTTTAGGTCAAACTTTTTCTGGACATTAACCTGAATTAATCGCTTTTGACTTCCAAATTAAAAAATTAATTTACATTTTTATTGTATTAATTTTTAGGAGAACCAATGGAAAGAGACAATAACGATTTAGGAAACAGCCACATGGACGATACCGATCAAAGGGACGATCAAAGCGACACAACCGAATTAGATTTACTAGCATCAGACAGTGATTCAGACGATAACCAAAGCAATCAAGATCCCACATCTGCTCAAGGCAGAAGCGAACAAACCGGAGCAGCTGTTGGATCCGACACCGGTAAGTTTACTTATTTCTTAAGCAACTAAAAAACATCCGCACATTTTTCGAAATTTTTCTAAACATGCTTCATTGGGAATGTTGAGCGGTAACGTCCTTAAAAGAAAATTCAAAGGGGGTATCGTAGTGAAGAGTTGCCAAGCTTAGGGATAAGAGAAAGCAAAATACGAGATTATCTTTCTTTAGGTATAGCGTCATTGTTGCTTTATCCAGATGACGAATCAGGAGATTCGAGTCAGCAAGAGGAGGAGGAAAGCGAAGCCGGGGAAACTGATGAACATGACGCAACTGAAGATTTAGCATTGTCTGAAGAGCAATTGGAAAGAAGAACTACTCAACCTGGCCACGGATCGAGAACTAACTTAGCTCCTCAATCAATGCAATGGGCTATTCGAGCGCGTGAGGCAAGAGGTGGTAGCAGAGCGTCTGGGGTCAGGGTAACGAGTGGAAATTCGTTAGTTTTTATCGATCCTACTTCATTAAGAAGATCCACTTCTGCTGCTGTGGCAGCAGCTGCTACTCAGGTATATTAGTCCGATATTTTAGCTTTGATGGCGAAAAAGGGTATACAAGTCGTGATTTTTTTAAAGTTGCATTGTATACTTTTTGGTTTTTTTACTTGGATTTTTTTGGGGGATTTATTAATTTTTGTGGTTTTTATAGGAACCAGTTACGATGGCTACGACGGCTAGTTGCTTAGCTAGGGCGTTTGCAATTGTTGTAAGGCAAATTGCGGATTTGCTGACGATGCTGCAAGATTATCATGCTTTAGCTCCGGCTTTACCGAGGACTTTGGATGTGTCGTATCAAGAATCGATTAATCTTCAGGTAAAAATTTTCTTAAGCAGAGTAAAAAAATGTCAAGGGCAGTTAGATGATATTTCCAAAGTAAAACTAGGATAAAAATTCACTTTAGGAAAATTTTTTTAAATCTCTAAAATTTTTCATCCTCATAAAATTTCTTTAAAATTATTTTAGTGCTCACATGGTTTTTTAAGCAATTTTTTTATGCTCTGAGATTTAAAAAATTGTATTTTCATGCATTTCTGTGAGCAAAAAATTTTTAAACATTCAAAAACTTAAATTTTTTAGTGCTGGTAAGATTTTTTCAGCTTTGCTTTAACGCTTCAAGCCGAGGAAATTTTCTGACTCGCACTTATCAAGTCAAATGCATATTTTTCCGATGCTAAATACTTAATCTAATAATTAAAAATTGTTTTAGCTTTACCTTGAGTACCACTTGAAGCCAACTTGGGATTGGTTACTAACAGTCATGGATTCCACAGAAGCTCAATTACGATTCGGAGCCTCATTAACACATTCTTCGGATCCAAATCATCCTGGTAAGCAAAACCATTAAAAAGAATTTTTCATTCACACGCTCTTTGCTCATTATTTTTTCCGCTAGGCTTTTTAATACGTAAGTTCAAGCTAGCTGGACGAATCAAAAATTTAAAAAACTATTTGTTTTACTCTTCAGGCAAAACTAGTTCAGAACAATTGTGATTTTTCGATTTCCTGATCTCAAATGGTTTCGTCTGAGGGCTAAAACAAAGCTTACGATTTGATTTTTACCCGTTAGGTTTTTGGTTCCTGTATTGTATTATTTTTTCAGGGCACCCTTTACATCATACAGCAGGCTTGGGCTTAAACTCTGGAACCGCGCCTGGTCTCTCTGGCTTGCTTAGTTCTACTGCGCCTTTCTCCCTTTCCGTTCTCGGTGAGTGGTGTTCCTTATTGACTTCTTTAAGGGAAAAATTTTCCCAAAATAAAAAATCTAATTTTTTTGTTGGGGAAATTCGCAAAGCTTATTCACTGCGTTTTGCTTACAAAAAAAGTCGCTTTCCTTTATTTTGCTTTTTAAAAAAAATCAGGCTGAGGCTGTTTCGTTTATTTAACTGTAAAGTTTTGCTCAAGTCAAGCTTTGAACAATTTTCTGTGAATTCGGGCTTGTTTTGGGGGTGAAAATTGACTAGAATGGTTCTTGCCATACTTTACTGCAATGAGGTCAGATATTATGTTTTTTTTTTTTTGGCTTAAGTTGCTTTAAAATTTCATTTCTTTCAAAACCTCAACCAAAAAAGGTAAGAGGAAATTTACAAGCTTTGAAAAAATAATTCACTTATTAGCGAAAATTAATCATATTTTTGAAAAAAATCTAGCTTGAAGTGCAAAGTCATCAAAATTAAATTTTCAATAATTTTCAGGTAATAACGGAACGTCCACAACTCAAGGAAGCGTCGTTAACAGTAGTGGAACCACAGCTCGACCCCAAACAACTACCCATCGCCCTGTAAATTCAAGTGGAGCAACCACAACCACTAGAATGGTCGGGTTCGGAGGGCCTGGGAGCAGTGCAACTGAACAGCCTAGAACTACGAGAGATAGAGATACAAGTGCACATTCATCTCGTCGTGAATTGTTATCGTATTGTTTATCGCTAATGAGAGCTCATAATTCTGAGCATTTAGATTCGTTACCAGTTCTGGATGTATCCGCCATGAAGCATATTGCCTATGTATTAGATGCGCTTATTTATTATATGAGATCTGGGCTTAATCAAGATTCATATTCGTCGAATAAAAATTATAATATTGTAGATAATTGGAATACAGATCAAGTAAGTAATCTAAAAATTTAGGTTTGGTTTTAATAAACTTAGCTCAGGCCTGTACTTGTCCTAAACGTTCGACTTCGGTCTTTAAATGGTTCCGAGATAATAATCAAAAATTATTGAAAAAACTTAGGAATTAATTTGTAATTTTTTTAAGGATGAGAATGAAAATGACGAGAATGATGATGATTTGACCCGATCTATTGCGTTATCGACGGATTCGTTAGATGATAATGATTTGTCTACCGGAAGCGGAAGAGGAAGGAAACATCCATTTTTGCAGAGATCTGATTCTACACTGTGTCTTGGTGAGTGATAAAAATCAAGAAAAGCTCGTTGCGTTTCTTCCTAACTTTATTTTTTTTGTTCTTTGTAGGTTGCCCGCCGCCAGATCCATTTGAAACACCTCTAACAGAAGCCTTACCGTTAGCAGATCAGCCCCATTTATTACAGCCAAATGCAAGGCGTGAAGAACTTTTTGGGATTCCAAAGCAACCGATTACCGTTCCTCCATCATGTAAGTATTTAGAAAATAAAATTTCTAATTTAAATTCAAGTTTAGTTTCAAAATTTCAATTTTCAAATTTTAATTATTTTAGCTAACAATACTCCAGGGACTTACAACCCGTTGGAGACTCTTCCAACTCGCCTTGGCTTAAGCATGCGAACCGCTGACACCACAACGCCATCTGGGGGACCCGTAATAGTAGCTACTTCTTCTGCTCATCTCGGACCGGGGAACATGAGCGAAAAGCATAGGGCGAATACTGGAGAACAATCAAGTAGCGCTAAGCCTCAGTCTACAAATAATTCAAGCACACCTTTAGGCCCGTTTTTAGAAATGTATGGACATTTAATGAGGGCAATGGAAGATGAGAACGGTGCTGGTGTAGGAGGTACTTCTGCGGAAGAACCGCAGGATTTATCTTTACACCAATTGCCATCAGGTAAATACTTAATTTTATTTTCTATTTTCTGTTAATTTAATAACTTTAATTTTTTTTTTTTAGAAAACACTAAAATGGAAGTAGATTATTCAGATTACTCCGATTCGGATTATGAAGCATCTAGAAGTTCCGTAGCGAAAATGACATCGGAAAATAGTAATTTAGGATTAATCGATAATAAAGAAAGTCAAAACGAAGGCAGCGGGGATGATAATAAAAGTGTCCTAATTCCAAAACAAGAATCGGATTTGCAAGAGTCAGGTAATTAAAAAATAACTAAATTTGAAACGCCCCCTAAAAAATCGTACGCAAATAATAATGTTTTTTTTAAAAATTGTAATTTCAGATAATGATGGGCCACCTCCTGAAAAAATTAAAAAGCCTAATTCACCGTTAAGCACTCCTCTTCTTAATTTATCTCTCACTTCACCGCATACCGAAAGGACTGCTACTCCACCTTCATCACCTTCAACTATTATATTCCCTAACTCTCCTCCGTTACCTCCGCGTACCCCGACGCCTCCTCCTAGCCGTGCTCCTATTATAGTCACGTCGAAAAACGTAGCGCAAGCAATTGCGATGGCAATCGAACAGACTTCAACTAGCACTAAACAATCTCCGAGTAAAGAACCTGCTCCCAACGAAAATTTATCTCTTGGGAATTTAAATCTTGGCTCGTTAGTGCCGAATACGTCTCAGGCCTCTAGTAATGGAAATATTAACAGTTTACCAAGTGTTAAAAGTGTTATAGTTAGGGCTGGACCCAGCACTCAAAACACGGTAATTGTTTTTTTTTTTTTTGAAAGGATGTTGATTTAGTTTTGAGGGAGAAATTCATTTTGGGAATTATTTTCAGCTATCTACTGAGGCTCCAGATGTTCTTGTTGTACCAACAACGTCAAGGGCTAGTGGAGACGCTGTCGAAAATTCGGGTGATATTGCTGATATTTCAACGCATGTGACGGTGGAGACAACACCTTCAACGCCATTGCATAGGTTAGCTTCAAATAAGTCAGAAAAATATTTAGAAATAATTTTTGAGCAGAAAAAAATGAGAGATACATTTTTTAGTTAATAAAATTGTCATGAAGCAGAAAAATTCAAGAAAAATCTTTTATATTGTAAAAAAATCCCAAAAAATTACTAAAATAATGAATTTTAACTATTTAAAAAATGAAAACCGAATTTTTATTTACAGGCCACAACAAACCATAGGTCAAAGCGTATCTCACGATCTTCTACTAGGAAGGTGGCGCCTTTCTTTAGATCTCTTCGCTCGAGTTTTCATGGAAGACGTGGGGCTCGAACCTGGATCAGTGGTAGCCGAACTAGGCGGATTTCCAGTTAAAGAAGCTAAATTTAGGCGTGAAATGGAAAAACTCAGAAACGCCCAGCAAAGAGATTTAACGCTTTCGAAGGTATTTTTTTTGCCATATTAACTTTTTTACCACATTCGTATGATTAGGCCTAATTCTATTTTTATTTTTTTTGTAGATGGAACGAGATCGCACTCAGTTAATATTATCAACATTTAAAGAATTAAATACCCAGTTTAATAATTATCATAGAAGGGGTTCGCAACCTCCTTTGGCTGTAAATAGAGTCAAGGTTACGTTTAAAGACGAGCCTGGAGAGGGTAGCGGGGTAGCGAGAAGTTTTTACACTGCAATTGCCGAGGCTTTGCTAGCTAATGAAAAATTACCGAATTTAGATTCGGTTCAGGTTAATGTTCTTGATAGGATGAGAACGGGCGATATGTTGCCTAGAACGGTGAGATTTTGATTTGATTTTTTTTGTCAATTATCTTTTAAAATTTTTAATATTTTTTTGTGTTTTAATTTAGTCACCGAGAAATTCATCAGCGTTAAGACTAATGCCGGATCCTCGAGCTAGAAGATCTTTATCATTAGATGCAAGACCTTTCAAGCCAGCGCCTACGGGTTCAGAAGCCAGTCAACCTAATAGGAATGAACACTTATCGCATCATCAAAAACAATTAGGAGAAAGGTTATATCCAAAGGTTTATGCGCTGAGGCCGGCGTACGCTGGAAAAATAACAGGAATGTTGCTTGAATTATCGTCAGGTCAACTTCTTATGTTATTGGCTAGTGAAGATGCTTTAAGGCAAAAAGTTGATCAAGCTTTTGAAATGATATTGAGTTTCGGGGACGATAGTGGCTCCACAAGTCATTTAGGTAAAACAATTATAAGTTTTTTATAAGCGAGTTAAATTAATGAATTTTTTTCATTTGAATTTGGTTTTTTTAGATATGGATAGCTTTAACATTGGAGATAGAAGTGATAAAAAAGGAATTTCTACGAATTTATCAGATAGCGAAGTTGCGGATAGTCAAGAAGATAATTCACCGCTCTTCTATTCACCTGGTAAAAGAGGATTCCATTCACCTAGGCAAGGAAGAGGAACTTATCAAAGACTAAACGCTTTTAGAAATGTAGGACGGTAAGTAAAACTAAAAACAAAATTTCAAAAAAATTTTAAAAATTCAAAAATTTCTTTTGCTTACTTAAAATTTTTTTAATTTCAGATTATTAGCTTTATGCTTATTACAAAACGAATTATGTCCGATATTTTTAAGTCGACACGTATTAAAATTCATATTAGGAAGACCAATTAGATTTCACGACCTAGCGTTTTTCGATCCAGTTATCTACGAAAGTCTTAGGCAATTGGTTGTTGACGCTGAATCGAAGGAAGGGCCGGCAATGTTTAGCGCTTTAGATTTAACATTTAGGTTCATATTGAAAATATTTAAATCAGTCTTATTTGATGGACCAAAAAAATTTAATTTATTAATTATTTTTTAGCATTGACTTAAGTGCGGAGGAAGGCGGCGGCACGGTTGAATTAGTAGCTGGTGGTCGAGATTTGACTGTAACACCTCACAACGTATACGATTATGTTAGAAAATATGCCGAATATCGAATGATCAAATCTCAGGAAAAGGCTCTTGAAGCATTGAAGACTGGAGTGTTTGACGTTCTCCCACCGGGATCTTTAGACGGTCTTACTGCTGAAGACATTCGACTTTTATTAAACGGAGTTGGTGATATTAATGTAGCAGTTCTTATTAGTTATACATCGTTTAATGATGAGTCTGGTGAATCCAGCGAAAGACTGGTTAAATTTAAACGGTGGCTATGGTCAATCGTTGATAAAATGACGCATATCGAACGTCAAGATCTCGTAAGTATTTTTTTTAAAATGGAAAATGTTTAATGAATTTTTTTAAAATACAGTTTTTCGCTCAGGTTTATTTTTGGACTGGAAGCCCTGCATTACCTGCTAGTGAAGATGGATTCCAACCAATGCCTTCTGTTACTATTAGGCCGGCGGACGACGCTCATCTACCCACCGCCAATACATGTATATCACGGTTATATATCCCATTATATTCCTGCAGACAAGTAAGTAGCTGAAAATCTAACCCAAAAAAAGTTAAAACTAAATTATGCTTTTTTGGGAAAAACTAAATAAAATTTTTTTTAGGTTCTACGTCATAAGCTACTAATCGCAATCAAAACCAAAAACTTCGGATTCGTTTAAAATTAGGAAAAAATATCCTATTTCGTAGTTTAAGAAAAAATATTTCAACCGTCAATCGTCGATTTGATTGGGACATGAAGAGACGCTGAATGGTGGATTATTTTTCCTCCTTCCCCCGGATTCCTTCATTTGCGCACGATCCATTTTTTCCGCCCTCATATTGTTCAAGTTTCTGTTAGTCCCTTTTAATTTTTTTTCTGTTAAGGCGCTTTAAAAGCCCCATCTCGCATTTACGTCTTTTTTTTTGTTACGACATTGAGTTATTTGATTTTTAAAGCAAACGATGAAAGGAATTAGATTCTTAGGTTTATTAAAAAAAAAATTGGTAGGGATTGGTATCGCTCAATATCGTTTTAAGGATAGTAGACATATTTACGGAAATTTAATATAACAAAATCAGGAGGATATGAATACGTCTTAAATCCATTTCCAGATTCTTATTTATAAAAGTGAACTTTTTTTTTTAGAGATTAAAAGAAATTTAGTGGAAAGGAAAAAAGTGGAGTTTTTAAGTTATTAAGGAATTGGAAATAATCGAAAGTTTCACACATTTCAAGATTTGGATCAATTTTTTTTTTGCACGTTTTGATGAAGGGATTTAATGTAATTATATTGTGGATAAAAGCGAGAATGACGTCGTTATTAAATTTTTGCCGCATTACATTTTTTTTGAAATGGTGAAATTGTGAGATCAATTTTGTAATACTTTTTTCCTATTATTTAAAAAAAACTGCCTCTCCATAGTGAGAGGAAAATTTGTGTAACTGTATAATACCACTCGAATTTATGAATAAATGTTTTGAATAAATTTAAAAACTTTTTAATCATTTTTCCAAATATTTAATACCTAATTGCTTAACAAATACAGATTGCCTTTTAAACATAACCTAATTCAGGATCTTCTGGAAAATTCTGTGCACTGAGATGATTAAATAGGCTGCTTTATTGCAAAAAATTCCATAGTTCGCACAGCTTGAGCTGTTATAAGAGCTCGCAGTGTAAAAAGATCTTGCAAGTGCATAATTTGCTGTAGAAGATTGCATTTCTCAAAGATTCGTAAGAATGCGATCTTAGATCCTAGTCGGAAATTTATCATTTAATTATTATTGATGATGATTTTTAAAAATAACTGAGGCATGCTTATTTACATTGGTTTATAAATCCTCTTGATTTATTTGAGAAAAATAAATATAATTACCATTGTAAGAATTCGGTGTGAGAACTTCCACTTTGAATGGAAAATCATTTTTCAAAATAGGAAACATTGATTCGTTGAAGCTGTATTCCTCTGAAGAAATTTCTTCTTGTATGAGTATGATGGTTTTTGTTAATTTATTCATTTTTTCAGTAGCACACCTGAAAAAAATTTTTTTAATCAAAATTATTAGGTAACAAAAAATTTTAAAGGTGAGATTTTTACCATCTTGGATTGTAGAAAGTATGATCAGTTTGAGAAAAAACTATTAGATCTTGAATGTCATGATTGAGTATTGGAATCCTTTCTAAAAAATGCTAGCGAGTTCACCTCGTTCTTTTAAAGTTACTCTTGGAATTAATTTGAGAAATTTTCGTTGTTCCTTTAGCTTTTCCTTTAATTTTAAGTGATCTTTGCCATCTAGTGAACGTTCCTTCTTGAGCTCACAGGTTTTCTGGCTATTTACAGAAATTTCAGTTGACTGGTTTTGAGCAATGCAATCATTTTCTTTCTTTAAACGTTTTCTGTAAGGGTCATATCCAGCTATAGAATTAACATCCAAAATTCTAACGTTGCTCATGTCTTCTTCCTTTTTCTCTAATATCTACACTCTATCAACATCGTGCCTCCTTTACTATTATTGTTTGTAATAGAGAGCAGCATGAGGTCATCTCAACCGTGGTTTACAAAAACTCACGCCATTTTTTTTTTTTTTAGACAACTTCTTGATTTTTTTAAGGTATATAGGTTTACTTTTAAAAAAAGTTCAAGTACCATTCAAAAAATGCTCTATTATTTAACAAAAAATTTCCAAGGCCATTGTGAAATTAAACTTTCAGCTCTGGAAAATTCGGATTTTAAACAATCTGTATTAAAAAATAAATACAAAAAAGTATTGATTTCCTCTTTCCTCCAGTAGTACCTATTTAGATTTTCTGCCCATTTGGAAACGATATTGTTTCTTTTTTCACTATCTACCAATTTAAAAAAATATTTAGTATTTTCTTCAGAACACTCATTAATAAAAGATGTTAAAGCCTTTTCATACAAGTCATCAATATCCACATCCATGTATTTTTTAAAAACTAATGAATCTTTAGTGCTTCTTTTAACAAGAAGAACAGCCCACATTGATATTGAATATTTAGGATAAAAGTGAAGATGTATTGATTTATTCACATAATCCATAGACTCCCATATACGTTCCATTTCATCTTCAAGACCAAAACAGGCAAGTAAAGGAAACGCACTTTGATTATTATTTATAATTTTTTTCAACGTTTTGCTTTGGTGTATAGTTCCCCAGCCTGTCCAACTAAACTCAAAAGATGATTCCACTTTAACTGCCCGCTCTTGTAACATACATTTCATTGTATAGATTTCATCTTCAACAACACCAGCCAATTCAACTAACTGATCCAAAATGATTGTAGGCAACTTAAGTTTTTTTATATTTTTAATCACTTTTTTTCTATTTTCTGTTTCAATATTGATGATGGTACAACCTGTATCAGGGTACAATAATATGTGCATGTCATATTGCATCCATAATAGCCTCAAAATTTTAAACTGGGCCATGATTTGAAGAGGAGCAGGATAGTAGATGAAACCATTATCAATAACCTGGAAAAAAGTCAATAACATCTAAGATTCTATAACTTTTTTTTTATATTATTAATCGGTCTTGGCGTTAACGTTTAACCATACACTTTCTTATTTTTATATTTCTTTTTCTTCTTTATTTGTGTTTCTTATGAGCCGTTAAGGCGCTCTTTGCATGAATTACTGATCATTCCATAACTTTGCGACAATAATGTTACCTGGAAACTTACTTCTTTTAATGTTGGATTCATGTTGAAAATCATCTTCATATTTTTAACAAGATCTGAATCCAGAATCTGAATTAATATTAATATTTTTTATTTGAATTTCGTGTTTAAATTAAATTAAAGACGTCTTCGGTTGCCAACCGAAATTGATCAAATCCCCTGACATTACCAATCGTACCAACTAAAAAATCCCCAAACTATGGAAAACAAAATGGCTGACAAAATAATCAAAACTTACTCAAGTTAATACTAAAAATTTGACCATTTTCTTTTAAAGAAATGGCCAAAAAAAGTGTTGAAGTGCAAGTGTTCGACTCCGATTTTGCAGTTTTACTCCGCGAATCGGTTACCTATGAAATAAAAATGGAATCCAGGTCGAAGAATAAACTTAGAAATATAGTAGTCGGTTGTGTAGCTTTAGCGTTAATGGGGATTGTATATTTCGGATATTTTTGCCCCGAACAAGTCTGCGCTTTAAGTTCACACACACAAAATCATGAAGCACAAACATTTTTCGAAAGAACATTACAATTTCCTATTCAAGACAATCTAGGAAGACCCTTATCATTTTTTTCAAATCCTGCCAAGGCAGCTAGTTCAAACCCTGGTGCAGGATTAAGTTACGATGAAGTTGTGATGGAGAATTTTCAGTTTGATATGAATGGACATGATGTTATGGTGTTTTTGCATATCCAAAAGACTGGCGGGACTTCATTTGGTAAACATTTAGTTAAGGATTTAGACTTACAAAGGCCTTGTACATGTCAGAGAAAAAGGAAGAGATGTTATTGCTTTCGCCCAAATAGAAATGAAAGCTGGTTGTTTAGCAGATATTCAACTGGTTGGAAGTGTGGTTTACATGCTGATTGGACAGAATTATCAGCTTGTGTTGATACAGAGATGGATAAGAATGAAGGAGATCAAGTTAAAAGAAGGTATGGCATTTATCAATATTTACAAAATGATGAATCATTTGTTTTTTAACATAATTAGAAAATTTTGTTTTTAGATATTTTTACATCACTTTATTAAGGAATCCTGTCAGTCGATATCTGTCAGAATTCCGACATGTCCAAAGAGGAGCAACATGGAGGGGTTCACGCCATTGGTGTGGTGGCCATCAAGCCACACCACAAGAACTTCCGCCTTGTTATTCAGGGGCAACATGGCGTGGTGTTTCATTAGATGAATTTGCAGCTTGTCCTTATAATTTAGCTGCCAACAGGTAATTATTTAATTATTTAAATATCTAATTACGATTATGGAAATTAATTTAAATGAATTTTTTAGGCAAACAAGAATGATGGCTGATCTCGCACTAGTCGGATGTTATAACACATCATACATGCCAAAAGAAGAAAGGGACAGGGTATTGTTAGCAAGTGCTAAAAGAAATCTTGCATCCATGTCCTTTTTCGGGCTGACTGAGTATCAAAAAGTCGGCCAATATGTTTTCGAAGAAACATTTAACCTCAGGTTTTCAGTGCCATTTGAACAAAATAATTCAACTCAGTCGAGTCAAACAGAATCAAAGCTTCGACCTGATCAATTGGAAAAGGTTCGACGGTTAAATGCTTTAGATATCGAACTTTATGAGTTCGCTAGGGTTTTAATGTACCAAAGATTTAATAAGCTCAAAGCTAAAGATCCTCAGTTCGAAGAAAGATTCGCTCATTTAGGAGAATTGCAATATAAATCAGAATTTAATTGGAGTTTAGACTCGACAACACAATAGACTGAATTAGATAAAAAATTTTATGATCCTTCCATAGCGAAAAGCCTGCCTGCCATAGGCGAAGTATTTTTGTTTTCTTTAATTTTCTTGATAAATTTTCTATGGTTAGGTTAATTATTCTTCTCTCTACTATACTGTTTGTGTACAAAGGAAGGATTTAGTTTTTTATAATAGTGACATATGGGAAGTTTTTTAAGTGGCACAAAATAAAGTTTTGTTCGGGTTGTGCAGAAACGGGCCCCTGTCGGGTCTCTGAACAACCTGCACAAAACTCAGCACAAAAATGTTACAGTTGGCTAAAAAACTTCCAATTCAGTAAAATTTGCAATGAATTTTGTTTTTAAAAAAAATCGAGTTCATTCCGTTTGATAATTTAAAATATCAAGTAGAGATTCAATTAGTCGAAAGTAATTGGACATGGGTGCAGCTGCATTTGCTTGTAAGCAAAAATCACTTCCGAGATAGTATAGCTAAAATAAAAATATATTCCTTAATTAGCAAAAAATAAGTAGAAGTGATGAGTATTTTTAGGCTTGCTGTTAAGATGCCTCGAAAAAATCGAATCATCGAGCAACTTAATCTTTTTCCCAAAAGAGAATTTGAATAATTAATTTTTTATTATTAATGTACTTCAGTCGTAATCGGCAAGACCTTGGGACGCATTGCCAGTATTGACATTGTCACTTCCGTGACTTTTATTGATTACATGTGCAATAAATCATTTGCATAATTTAAAACAAAAATTAGCCTCAACGAATTTGTTCTGTGCAAATATTTTATAATAAAGTTCACAAGTATTTTCCCCACCTTCAATATTTTTTTTTCAGTATGATAATTCGATTTTTTCGAACATCCTATTCTCACAGTAGCGATATCATAATTAGTCGAATAGGCTGTTATAAAAATTTTGTAAAAAAATGCAGCTTAAATTGATAATACAGCTAAATGCATTTAGGAAAAAACATTATGAGCTAATCTCTTTTTTATTATTATTATTTTTTAAGTCTGAATTTTTTATTTTTATGTTACCAACCCACTAATTATCTCATTATCACAATTTTTGTTAAGTTGGTGAAATCCAGTCAATATTTTTAATTTTTAAAGACTTAATGCAATTCACCTCAGCAATTTATATGTCGTAGCAATTAAATTTATTTTTGTATAAAAAATTTTTAAAAAATAATATTTAGAAAATGGTAAATGAGAATTTTAAGAAAAATTCATTTCAACGTGCCATTTAAATTTGCTACATAAATTCTCTAGTACCATTTCTAAATTTAAAAAAAATTGATAAAGTAAAAAAAAAACAATCATTTTAAAATTTTTTAATTAATATTTTTCTTTATTTGATTGTTTACTTCTAATTCTTAAACTTTAGCTAAAAATCATCGCAGCCAGTTTATTAGCTAAATAATATACACTGTGAGTGACATTATTATAATCTAATAACCTCTTAACTTTACTTTAAAAAGTTATTTAATTTTCCTTTTTGTTAATTAATTGTATCGAACCTATATATTTTGTCTAATGGTATACGTAAATTTGAAACGATGTAAAAATAGAAAAATCGTATACGTGATCGATCGAATAAATGGTTGAATGAATGATAAAACGAATAGATCAAATTCAATCCTATATGTAAGGCTGTTTAAATTTAAAATCATATTTTGTAGATATTTAATAAAGTAAAAAAGTTCGATTTGAAATTTAAAAGGCAGCCTTTTTTGAAATAAATGTCAGTATATATTGTTTTAGTTATTTATTTAGAAATGCTAGAAAGATAAATAAATTTGTATTTTGTAAATAAATAACTTTTAGAATTTTATTTCGGATTTATTTTAATTTTTTCCTTCCACTTAAAACGGGCAGATAATGGGCTAATAATAAATGAAATAAATAGCAGAATAACATAATTTTATTAATTTTCAAAAATGTACATTTCTTTTTAAATTAACAAAGTACAGTAAAATTTAAAACTGTTGAAATGTGCGAGTTGAAATAAAGCCTGTGCTGAATAAAAAAGCCCAACCATAAATAAGGTCGGACGAAAATAGACCATCCAAGAACTTGACTCAAATCCTGTTTTAGTTTCTTAGCCTAAACTTAGACTTGAAGAATTAAAAGAATCGATGAAACGTTACCACTTATTTTAAATGTTTAAGTGCAGTTAAGGTGTTAGTAAAATTTTGCAAAACTCTAAACTACATAAAATATAAATGTGCAAAACAAACTACCGGAATTTATCCTTATTGTAAATTCCCTTGAAGACGGATTCCTGAATCAACTGGTTGTTCCTTTTTGTGTGGTTGGTGTTTCCATGGTTACCCATGAGATAAACATTACCTGTACACATAAAAAAATCGACCACCCAATCAATATATATTCCTACAATTTATATTTATCAATTTATGTTAAGAGATCAATGTTACATTTTTTAATACATTAGTACAACTAAAACTTTGATCAAGAAGTGGGAATTAATTTTTATGAATAACAAATGATTTTCATTGTCAAAGTTGAATTCCAATCTAAAACCTGCCTCCGTAATATCAAAAATAAACTTCGTTCATTTGTTAATGTAGTGCTCCAGAGCTCTTTCAATTGCAAGTGAATTTGGGAGTTGCATTTATACTTTGAACTTCAAGCCTTTCCTGAAAATGAAATCAATAATTTAATTTAGATTTCTTTTAAGTTTAATTTTTTCATCACGAAACTCACCTCCTCCCTTACTCTCTCTTCATCCTCACATCTTGCAGTGAATTCAGAACAACTTTTATCAGCAGCCGGCGTATATGAATGACCATACTCAAATTTCATCCCTGGTATGTAGCCTTAAAAAAAATGAGAATCAATTACTTACAAAACTTTTCAACTCACGATTTTATTTTTCAACGCAACTTACCTGTGTACCCCACAACATACAGCCTTTTCGCTAAATGTGCAAACACAATAGGAATAGAATCAACTTTGAGTTTTTCCTCTTTCTCTCGTATAGCACCAATAATTATTTCCATTTCTGGATCAGCATATTTATAATGCTTCATGTCGTGAGTTGATGAGGAGTCGCGTAAATCTTTAATAATGCTTTTCGGGTAAGCTTCGTAACGCTTACCACAATGAAATTTTAACGTAGGACGATACCCAGCATACCTGTCAAAACAAACTTCTTGTTAAATTATGTAATCAAATATTTTTTTAATTTTTTTGCTTACCCAGGAATATTAAATTTGGTTGCTTGCATAATAAATCTTTCTCTTCCTGAAGCAGTTAAATGGATAATAGGAATGTATTAAATTGGAATTTTACAATGAGATTCCTTCACATATGCACCATGCACATTAGCAATCGAACAAATTTTAATTCTCTTGTCACTCTTGTGATTCTTTCAACCGTGTCGTTCAGATATTTATTCGTCGTAATATCGTAGGCTACGTATATATATCCGCTTAAAACCTAAAGTTGTAATTAATTAAAATCCTCAGTATTATATAAATAAATATTCCTTATTACAAACCCTCGGAGTCCGTTATTCAATTTTCAAATAAAATGCCAGCGCGCAGGGTGTACCACGTGAGAGTGGCCTATGACGTCTACAACGGGAAAGACGAAATGAATATCTTCTGCTCGTAAATTTTTTTTTCCCCGTTGTAATTAATAAAAATGCTATTTCAAAAACCGTGCCGGCATTAATTTGTTTTATTATTGATGGTACTTACCGAATTTATGTAGTTTTGATTTGTAAAATTGATTTTATGAATTATAAAAAAACAGTGAAGCAGAAGATATCGTCTCAATCTTCCCGTTGATGACGTAATGCGCGACCTTGACGAGTTTGGGAGCCAGATCTGGCATACTATGTTTTCTTTTACTATGATTTTTAACTGCGCGTCAGTGATCTGCTCATGCGCGAAAAAGCAGAAAACAAATGACGTCACGTTATCGTGGTTGACTGGTTCGTCTGGTTCTCGAAAAAAAAGTTTTCAATATGGCGTCGAGTCGTTTTATTTTGATTTAATTTCTCATTCCATTTTAGGAAAAAAAAATGCCATTCCAAAACGCATTTACGTTAGTTTTTTATCTGCATTAAAAACAATATATTATAATTCAGCTGGAACGAGTAGATAATTTTGTAGATATTTAATAAAGTAAAAAAGTTCGATTGGAAATATAAAAGGCAGCCTATTTTAAAGTAAATGTCATTATATATTGTTTTAGTTATTTATTTAGAAATGCTAGAAAGTTAAATAAATTTGTATTTTGTAAATAAATAACTTTTAGAATTTTATTTCGGATTTATTTTAATCTTTTTCCTTCCACTAAAAACGGGCAGATAATAGGGAAAATAATAAATGAAATGAATAGCAGAATAACAATGCATAAAATTTTATTAATTTTCAAAAATGTACATTCCTTTTTAAATTAACAAAGTACAGTAACACTTAAAACTGTCGAAATGCGCAAGATGAAATAAAGCCTGTGCTAAATAAAAAAGCCCAACCATAAATAAGGTCGGACGAAAATAGACCATTGAAGAACTTGACTCAGATCCTGTTTTAGTTTCTTAGCCTAAGCTTAGACTTGAAGAATTAAAAGAATCGATGAAACGTTACAACTTATTTTAAATGTTTAAGTGCAGTTAAGGTGTTAGTAAAATTTTGCAAAACTAAACTATATATAAAACATGAATGTGCAAAACAAACTACCGGAATGTATCCTTATTGTAAATTCCCTTGGAGACGGATTTCTGAATCAACTGGTTGTTCCTTTTTACAGACTTCTCGTTGTGTGGTTGGTGTTGCCATGGTTACCCATGAGATCAACATTACATGTACCCACAACAAAAAATGGACCACCCAATATATATTCCTACAATTTATATTTATCAATTTATGTTAGGAGATCAATGTTACATTTTTTAATACATTAGTACAACTAAAACTTTGATCAAGAAGTGGGAATTAATTTTTATGAATTCCAAATGATTTTCATTGTCAAAGTTGAATTCTAATCTAAAACCTGCCTCCGTAATATAAAAAAAAAATTAGTTCATTTGTTAGTGTAATGCTCCAGAGCTCTTTCAAATGAAAGTGATTTTGGGATTTGCAACTTCAAGCCTTTCCTGAAAATGAAATCAAAAATTTAATTTACAGTTTTTTTACGTTTAAGTTTTTCACCACAAAACTCACCTTCTCTCTTACTCTCTCTTCATCCTCACATCTTGCATTAAATTCATAACAACTTTTATCAGCAGTTGGCATATATGAGTGACCAAACTCAAATTTCATCCCTGGTATGTAGCCTAAAAAAAAATGGTCATCAATTTTTTACAAAACTTTTCAACTCACAATTTTATTTTTCAATGACAACATACCTGTGTACCCCACAACATACAGCCTTTTTGGTAAATGTGCAAACACAATAGGAATAGAATCAACTTTGAGTTCTTCCTCTTTCTCTCGTATGGCATCAATAATTATTTCCATTTCTGGATCAGCATATTTATAAGGCTTCATGTCGAGAGTTTGTGAGGAATCTCGTAAGTCTTTAATAATGCTTTTCGGGTAAGCTCCGTAACGCTTACCACAACGAAATTTTAACATAGGACGATAACCAGTATACCTGCCAAAACAACTTGTTTAATTATGTAACCAAATATTGTTTTAATTTTTTTGCTTACCCAGGAATATGAAATTTGGTTGCTTGTATAATAAATCTTTCTCTTCGTGAAGCAGTTAAATCGACAATAGGCATGTATTAAATTGGAATTTAACAATGAGATTCCTTCACATGCACCATGCACCTTAGCAATTGAACAGATTTTAAATCTCTTGTGATGCGTTCAACCGTGTCGTTTAGATTTTCATTCGTCGTAATATCTTCTTATTTATCCGCTTAAAACTTAAATCGAATCGATTAAAATCCTCAGTATTATATAAATATTCCTTATTACAAGCCCTCGTCGGAGTCCGTTATTCAACTTTCAAATAAATTTTTAAACTGCGCGTCAATGATTTGCTCATGCGCGATGCGCAAAAGAGCAGAAAAACAATGACGTCACGTTATCGTGGTAGTCGCACGTTATTATCTATCGTGGAAAAAAAGTTTTCAATATGGCGTCGAGTCGTTTTATTTTGATTTAATTTCTCATTCCATTTTAGGAAAAAAAAATGCCATTCCAAAACGCATTTACGTTAGTTTTTTATCTGCATTAAAAACAATATATATTATAATTCAGCTGGGACGAGTATGAGAATCGCACGTACGTGTAACATTATTTAACTCTAGATTTTCGTAAACATATGATATAACCAAAGATGCCGGTAATGTTTTGTTGCTTAAAAAACTGTTTTGATGGGATGGAATTATCAGAACATAATGTTGTTAGAAGAGAGCCGAATCCAATAGTCCTTGATACGGATTACATGGGTAAGTAATCCATCATTCCAAGATAAGATTGCTAATGACATTTTATGAGTCATGATAATGTGTTAATCATGTAAACAAATTTTCAGGTCATGAAGTTGTGATTGTTAAAAATGGACAAAGAATGTGTGGTAATGGAGGTTGCTTAGCGAGCGCACCTCTTGTACAGAATAAGTCATATTTTGAAGTTAAATGGCAGCAAAGTGGGGTTTGGGATTGTGGAGTTGCTACAAGATCAGCTGATGTGAATGCAGCTCCAGGAGGTCACGATGGTGAATCCTAGGTATTGTGTTCTGATCTTTGTATTAGCCAGAGTCAAAATAGCATTCATAAAATTAATGTGCAAATTCAAGAAGGAGATATTATAGTAAGTATATTTATAAGTTTAATTGTCCATGCGATTACAGTATTTTTTGCATTATATCTTGGATGAATCAACCCGACTCTGTTTGTCTTATCTTTTTTAATTTACTTAATAAAAAAGTGACAGTACTAATATTTTAATTTTTTCAGGGTGTATGGTGCGACCATGTTGAAGTGAATTTCAACATGCCATTTAAATTTGCTACATAAATTCTCTAGTACTATTTCTGAATTTAAAAAAAAATTGATAAAGTAAAAAAAAAACAATCTTTTTAAAATTTTTCAATTAATATTTTTCTTTATTTGATTGTTTACTTCTAATTCTTAAACTTTAGCTAAAAATCATCGCAGACATTTTATTAGCTAAATAATATACACTGTGAGTGACATTATTATAATCTAATAACCTCTTAACTTTACTTTAAAAAGTTATTTAATTTTCCTTTTTGTTAATTAATCGTATCGAACCTATATATTTTGTGTAATGGTATACGTAAATTTGAAACGATGTAAAAATAGAAAAATCGTATACGTGATCGATCGAATGAATGAATGGTTGAATGAATGATAAAACGAATAGATCAAATTCAATCGTATATGTAAGGCTGTTCAAATTTAAAATCATATTTTGTAGATATTTAATAAAGTAAAAAAGTTCGCTTTGAAATTTAAAAGCCAGCCTTTTTTGAAATAAATGTCAGTATATAATGTTTTAGTTATTTATTTAGAAATGCTAGAAAGATAAATTTGTATTTTGTAAATAAATAACTTTTAGAATTTTATTTCGGATTTATTTTAATTTTTTTCCTGGCACTTAAAACGGGCAGATAATAGGTAAATAATAAATGAAATGAACAGCAGAATAACAATGCAGTAATTTTAATGATTTTCAAAAGTGTACATTTCTTTTTAAATTAACAAAGTACAGTAAAACTTAAAACTGTCGAAATGTGCGAGTTTAAAGAAAGCCTGTGCTGAATAAAAAAGCCCAACCATAAGTAAGGTCGGACGAAAATAGACCATCGAAGAACTTGACGTAGACCCAGTTTCAGTTTCCCAGTCTAAACTTAGACTTGAAGAATTAAAAGAATCGATGAAACGTTACCACTTATTTTAAATGTTCAAGCGCAGTTAAGGTGTTAGTAAAATTTTGCAAAACTCTATAACTATATAAAACGTAAATGTGCAAAACAAACTACCGGAATTTAACCTTATTGTAAATTCCCTTGAAGACAGATTCCCGAATCTAATGGTTATCCCTTTTTGTGTGGTTGGCGTTGCCATGGTTACCGATGAGATCAACATTATATGTACCCACAACAAAAAATGGACCACCCAATATATATTCCTACAATTTATATTTATTAATTTATGTTAAGAGATCAATATTACATTTTTTAATACATTAGTACAACTAAAATTTTAATTAAGAAGTGGGAATTAATTTTTATGACTAACAAATAATTTTCATTGTTAAAGTCGCATTCTAATCTAAAACCTGCCTCCGTAATATGAAAAAAAAAACTTAGTTCATTTTATAGTGGAATGCTCCAGAGCTCTTTCAAATGCAAGTGATTTTGGGATTTGCAACTTCAAGCCTTTCCTGAAAATGAAATCAAAAATTTAATTTACAGTTTTTTTACGTTTAAGTTTTTCACCACAAAACTCACCTTCTCTCTTACTCTCTCTTCATCGTCACATCTTGCATTAAATTCAGAACAACTTTTATCAGCAGCTGGCGTATATGAATGACCAAACCCAAATTTCATCCCTGGTATGTAGCCTTAAAAAGAATTAGGATCAATTTTTTACAAAACTTTTTAACTAACAATTTTATTTTTCAATGACAACATACCTGTGTACCCCAAAACATACAGCCTTTTCGGTAAATGTGCAAACACAATAGGAATAGAATCAACTTTGAGTTCTTCCTCTTTCTCTCGTATAGCACCAATAATTATTTCCATTTCTGGATCAGCATATTTATAAGGCTTCATGTCGACAGTTGGTGACGAATCTCGTAAGTCTTTAATAATGCTTTTCGGGTGAGCTTCGTAACGCTTACCACAATGAAATTTTAACGTAGGACGATACCCAGCATACCTGTCAAAACAACTTCTTGTTAAATTATGTAATCAAATATTTTTTTAATTTTTTTGCTTACCCAGGAATATTAAATTTGGTTGCTTGCATAATAAATCTTTCTCTTCCTGAAGCAGTTAAATCGATAATAGGAATGTATTAAATTTGAATTTTACAATGAGATTCCTTCACATATGCACCATGCACCTTAGCAATTGAACAGATTTTAATTCTCTTGTGATGCGTTCAACCGTGTCGTTCAGATTTTTATTCGTCGTAATATCGAAGGCTTCGTATATGTCCACTTAACGCCTAAAGTTGTAATTGATTAAAATCCTCAGTATTATATAAATATTCCTTATTACAAGCCCTCGTCGGAGTCCGTTATTCAACTTTCAAATAAATTTTTTAACTGCGCGTCAGTGATTTGCTCATGCGCGAAAAAGCAGAAAACGAATGACGTCACGTTATCGTGGTTCTCGAGTTCCCGAATAAAAAAGTTTTCAATATGGCGTCGAGTTGTTTTATTTTGATTTAATTTCTCATTCTTTTTTAAGAAAAAAAATGCCATTCCAAAACGCATTTACGTTAGTTTTTAATTTGCATTAAAAACAATATGTTATAATTCAGCTGGGACGAGTATGAGAATTGCACGTACGTGTAACATTATTTAACTCTAGATTTTCGAAAACATATGATATAACCAAAGATGTCGGTAATGTTTTGTTGCTTAAAAAACTGTTTTGATGGGATGGGATTATCAGAACATAATGTTGTTAGAAGAGAGCCGAATCCCATAGTCCTTGATACGGGTTACATGGGTAAGTTATCCATTATTCCAAGATAAGATTGCTAATGACATTTTATGAGTCATGATAATGTGTTAATTATGTAAACAATTTTTCAGGTCATGAAGTTGTGATTGTTAAAAATGGACAAAGAATGTGTGGTAGTGGAGGTTGCTTAGCAAGCGCACCTCTTGTACAGAATAAGTCATATTTTGAAGTTAAATTACAGCAAAGTGGGGTTTGGGGTTGTGGAGTTGCTACAAGATCAGCTGACGTGAATACAGCTCCAGGAGGTCACGATAGTGAATCCTGGGTTTTGTGTTCTGATCTTTGTATTCGCCATAGTCAAAATAGCATTCATAAAATTAATGTGCAAATTCAAGAAGGAGACATTATAGTAAGCATATTTATAAGTTTAATTGTCTATGCGATTAGAGTATTTTTTGCATTATGTCTTGGATGAATCAACCCAACTCTGTTTGTCTTATTTTTTTAATTTACTTAATGAAAAAAATGTCAGTACTAATATCTTAATTTTTTCAGGGTGTATGGTACGACCATATAGAATTGAATTTCTCAGTAAATGGTAAATCTCTAGAATGCCCTGTGACTGGGATAAAAGGGACTGTTTACCCAGCTTTATATGTCGATGATGGTGCCATCCTCGATATTATTCTGGATAATTTTAATTATCAACCTCCTAGCGGTTATGATAAAATAATGATTGAGCAGTCTCTTCTGTAATTTTTATTTATTTTTTCTGCATGTTTATACTGGCAGGTAATCAAATATTTTTCTTTTTTTATTTATTTTTCTTTTACAGCCGATAATCGAAAAAAATGAATATTCGAACCGAGTTTATTTATTATTTAAAAAGAAAATTCCATTAATTAGAAATTTTATATCAAGCCTTAACTCAAGAACAACTTTGAAGAAATATGTAATATCTAAGCATGAAAGCTTGGTTGTTTTAAATAAATGTAAAAAACCCTTGGCTCACTTCGCCTTAAATTATCTTAATCTAAGGTTTGAAAATAATAATAACACTATTACAAAATATCAATTTATTAACTATTTTTCCAATGTTTGCTGTTTTAACATCTATACAAAAGAAAAAAGTTTAAATTTTTTAACTAATTAGTAATTAATTAAAATATCAAAGATTTATTGAATAATGATGGAAATGTAAAAAAAAGGGAGAATTCTCCATATCAAAAAAAAGCCGTAAAATTGGCTTGTTGTGTGTAAACAAATTAGCTCACGAAAAAATGCAGCAATATTTATAATTTTCAAAAGAATTATCATGTAATTAAAAATATCTATTGCTGAATTTTTTTTAACATTTAAAATTGTAATGTGTTATATGGATATGGCGATAACGTATAAAATAGAGATTAATTCGTCCTTTCCTTTCAAGAGGAAAATAGCTTATTAATTTAAAATTTTTAAAACTTCATTCTATTTTATACGTTTAGCTAATACTATAAACAGCGACTGACATATTATTAAAATACAAGAAATGTTTGGAAGTATAAAAAATGTTCCGATTAATTTGGCTAAATTTAGAACGATGCCAAGATCGAAAAATCCTCTTATTATAGATTTCGCTTGATAGAATTCGGGGTTGGACTTAATTCTGTTAAGCGGAATCAGCTGTAATCGCACTTGGCAATCTCTCATTTATATTGAATACTGGAAAAAATTATCACAACACATAATATCCCTTTGAGTATGAAATCAATTTTCAATCTCGAAGATCCTGATTTCATCCAAGGCATCCAAACCCCTCCGAAGAATTCCGGGTTGGATTTTGGATCAACAGGCCCGTTAGTTTGAGGAACAATTTTTTTTCTATAAGAACTTAATTTTTCTAATCCTAAATTAATTACTTCATCTACTTTAATCACATTTAATTCACATGGATCCTTAATAATATCAAAAAGGCAGTAATTCGGGCAAAAGAATTTATATGAGCCTGGAATCTCGCCGAAACTTTGGTTTGAGTGTACAGGAGGATCGCAATTAATCGTTGCATCCTTTCTCATTTCTAGTATTGTATCCGAATCTAATGTATTTTCGTAGCCTAATATGGAAATGATAGACCTTCCGGATTGAGATTCAGCTATGGCTTGAGGGTCGTAAATTGGAGGTGGTTTAATATTGGATTCTTTTCCCCAATGAAAATCGTATGGAGCGTAGTTGAATATCCCGCCTTTGATTAATTTCCAACGGTTGTGGAGGATGATGCCTTCCGTATGGGTTGCCTCATCTATGTTTAAGAGGATGTGGTCTCTTTGGATTGTGAAGTCTTTTTTTAAAGCTTCCCATTGGTCAACTCCATCTATGTTTTGCAGATCTTCAACGTTTCCTCCTGGAAATTGGAAACAAAAAATCATTGGTGCCCAAAACTAGAATTTGAGCGAGTTGTTAAACAAAATCTCGTATTAATACTCCTTCACATACCTGCAGCACTATAGAATGTTGGTAACCAATCCGCTATATGAAGAAATTGATTAGACACAACACCTTGAAGAAGATAAGGACTCCAAATAAGTGCGGCTCCTCTTACTCCTCCTTCATACATCGTAAACTTCGTCTGAAAAAATTCCAAAAATTAAAATCAGTCAATTTTCACCCCCTAAATTTTTTTTAAAAAATCTCACCCCTCTAAGTGGCCAATTAGTTCCATAATTCGGCTGCATATCGACAGACACAGGATGCGCACCATTATCAGCCATAATTAGAATAATCGAATTTTCCAGCATGTGAGCTTCACTTAAAGCTTCCACCACTCTCCCTACCGATTTATCCAATTCTTGAATAATTCCTAAAATCAATGACAATAATTAGCGTTCTTGCTAAAGGGAAAGTACAGTCATCGTACTTACCGGCATATAATCTCCTATTATAGTCTTTGATATAAGGAAAAGTTTTATTGACATCTAAATCATCAGGTATTTCCAAACCTGATCCCTCGCTACTGCCTGTATGAGAAGCCAAATGCGAAAAGTACATAAATAATGGAGTATTCGAATCGTGTTCTTTTATCAGATTGACTGCTCTGTCTGTAAAGAGTCTTGTCGCGTACTGTCCTTTATCTTTCCAGTTGACTTCATCGTTCAAATGAAGGTCGTAACCGTAAAAATGCGCCTCAGTTTGATTGATTGTCTGAAACAAATTGTATTTGTTAGAATTTGTGGATTTTCAAGGAAGCACTAGAAAGTGACGCCAAACGAAATTTCTAGAGTTGGGGTGGTTTGCATTTTTAGGAGTTTTGGGCTGGCCTAATCCTAGCCAGATTTTCATTTCCTTTTTTGACCTTATGGTCAATTTTCTAGTATGCTCCCCCCTCCTTTGAAAAGAGCTTCGCCTGGCGTGGCCACTGCTTCCAGTTCTTACCAAACTTTGATTGAGGCCATATTTAAAATACTCAGTATATCCATTATAATATCCAAAAAATGAGTCGAACCCTCTATAATTGGGAAGATAATCAGGTGTCATGTATCCTAAATGCCATTTTCCAACCATATGAGTTTCATATCCTAATTTTTTTAAATACTGAGGTAATAATTTGGCTTGTAGTGGTATGCCACGTGCTTCTCCCGCTTTCATGGGATATCCCTGCATACCTGATGATGCACAAAAAAAAACAAGAATTATTAAGCAATAAAATTTAATTGATTAAGTTTTTATTTTAATTAGATTAAAAGCTTACCGTGCCTGATGGGATAGGACCCTGTTAATAATGCAGTTCTTGAGGGCGTGCACGTTGGCAAAACATAATGTCTGTTGAGTATTATGCCAGAGTATGCTAGAGCATCGATGTTGGGTGTTGGTATTTGATCCGAACCGTGAAAACTGAAGTCGCCCCAACCCTAAAATAAATCAAGGGGTTTGGTTAACCCTTCCATTCCTAAATTTTTATGTTTTTAAGTAAACTTTTTCAAGTTTTATATTAAAAAGCCAAGAGGTTGCAGAAGGTGAGGCGGAGGTTTTTCGGTTGTGGACCCGTTGAACCCTCCTACCCGTGGGGCACCCAGGCCCAAAATTTTTCAAAGCGATCGCTTAATTATAATTAAACGAAACTCAGTCAAACAGCTGAACAATTGTTCTGCCTGTCATTTTTAATCTCTAAAGTTAGTATGTCTAATTTTTTCAATAAAAAATTAATTCATTTATTTAAATGCACACGGATGTAGAAAAAAAATATCCCCAGAAGGCGAAAACATCAGTAGGCGAACAAGATACTAAATTGCTTCTCATTTGATAAGAAAGACACATGTAAATTTCTTCCTATACCGGCGTAATGTTATTGTTTACCTTTTTTTTTTTGAATGAAACATTCTAGTAGTTCATATATAGCTCTAAAATTAAGGCAAAATAACAAAGCCATAATTTTTTTATCAGAATGCACACACAATTTTTTATAACCTAGTTCGATTAAAATCTAATCTTCCGCCTGACTTACACATGTTAATGGCGTCAAAGTTTAGAAGAAAAAATTGAAAAAAAAAAATTTTTAAATGAAAACTTACTAGATCATCTACAAGAATAGTGATTATATGGGGTTTCTTGCTGTAGCTGTCCTTGAAGGTAGCTGCTGACAAAGTCAATATGAATATTAATAGCCGAATCATTCTTCATATTTCCCCAATAATTTCTAAAAAAAAAAAAAAAAAATGTGCTCACTTTGTCAAAATCTTTAAAAAATAAAATAGGACCTACTTACATTTTTGAAAATAAAACTTTGATTCACATTTCCAAACTAACTTAACTTTTACAAGAACTTCCCATTACTAAGCTACTTCATTTACGAGCAATGCGATCGCGACAATGACATAGTAATGTAAGAAAAATCTCACTATGACGTCTATCACTGATAAGATTGATTACCTTAATTGGACAGTTATGATCGAAAAAATTCGAAGAAAAATAAAATAAAGATAAAACCTGTCGCCGAAAAATAAATGAAATAAACTCGCGTGCAATTATAATATTGCACTGCAACGAGAGCCGGCACCTTTACAACTGAAAACAATCGTCATTATTACTTTTTCAACAAATCTATGATCTTGGTGGATATCGCAAGCCGCTCACTTTACTCATACCTTGATCTTAAACCTTCAATTAAGGGTCAAGACAAACTAGCGATAAAATTGTAGAAATCGTCTATTGCCAATATGTGTATCTTTGATTTTTATTCTACATATCCTTCGAGAGATCCGGTTTTTTTTGTTAAATTTACTTTTTTTTTATGTTCAGTGAAGATGATAGTACGTGACAGATTATTTTGGGATAATTGCCTGTTAAAAATTTTTTTAAGAAATAAATTATTTGAAAAAATCGTGCTTATCTTTTGTAATGGATGTCTGATCGAATTTGGGCAGCCCTTATATTTTATTAATAGTTTAGGTGGACGAATGACATATTTGTCACAAATTGTAATCAATGTTTACAAGGTTAAGTCCGGTATCCTTGAGAAACTTTCATTTCCTTGAAGTTTTTCATGGATTAATTTTAATCGCAAACAATTAAATAAAATATGAAAGAAATTAATGGATTTATTATGAGGAAGGGAGCGTCCATTCAAATGAGGATTTATTTACTTGGAGGTACTGTCCACTAGCAGCGCGCCAAGACAAACCCTCCTAGCTTTTCTTTCATATGCTACAAAACTCCCAGTGGCGTAACTAACGCCACCGCGGCGAGGGGGGCCCACTTATCTTTAGGGGGCCAACTCGAGGGCAAAAATTAGTAAATATAGTTGCAAGGAAACCCCCCCCCCCCCCCCCGGACATCAAAGGGGGGCCCACCAAAGAGGTTCGCGATGAGGCCCAAAAATTTTAGTTACGCCACAAAAAACTCGCTTCAGTCAAACCTCACTCTGAGATACCACCCTCTTTATATGGATATAATTCTCCTTTTTAAGCATTAGGAAGATTTTTTTGTGTATACTTAGGCCACGGGTCACTGACACTTCTGGCACTTTGGCAAAGCTGGCATTTTTCATAGAGAACTTACCTGCGTTCCCTTAAGAATGTGACATCCAGCAAAGTCAAGTTTTCATTTCGTCATCGAGATATACGACCCCCTCAGTATGATAATTAAAGTAGTAGAACAAGTGATTTTGAGAATTAAAGTTGTGAAAAACCCGTTAGTTAGCGCTAGTGTTGCGTTAATTACTGTTTCAGAGAAAATGAGGAAAGCCCTTATTCTTTGAGCCTCTAGCCAGGTACCATGCTTCTTGGTGTCCTGGGCCTGTGCCACAGTTTGTATGAAACAATTTTGCCTTGATGTCATACACTCAAAATTCTGACGTCACTTTCAACGCGGAGAAAAATTAAAATTAAGTAACGATAAAAAGTCGAAATTTTTGAAAACGTCTTGTGATAAGCTTGAGTGAAGCTCGAGGATACCGAATCTGCTGCACTCCAGACTGAAGGACATATTTGTGAACTGTTCGTCAAATCATGCGTATCTCGTGAAAATAAGTTAAGTCGAAATGAAATGAGAAGTTTAATTTTTTCAAACCCGAAATCTTCGTAACCTATACCATATATTTCACATGGGTAAGACCAGCAGGAATAAATGACAGCTTTTTCTGTACTTGCTCGACACATGTTCATCCTTTCATCATCCGAAAAAACCACCCTCCATTGCTATTGCCGCGATTCTTAGCTATTGATCCCGAAACTTTTATCCTTGAATCCGTTCTTAAATAAACGATTTTCCCCGTAACATTTATGACATATCGTTACACGTAAGTCAAGAACGTCACTTCCAACAGTAATTAAGACAAACATAGATTAAAATTAGGACGAGGAAGATTAAGAGAAAAAGATGAGGAAAAAACATCAAATTAGATTTAATGCTTAAAGATTTAAAATATGTACTCAGTATTTGCGTTTTTAATGTCCTTGAAAAATACACTCAATACATTTGATTGAATGGTAAAATATTTATACAAAACAGACCAGTCTAGCGGATAAAAAGAGGATGTGACTAACCGGTGGAACTTTACAGTACGTAATATACTAATTGTACTACACTCGTGCATTGCGGGCACTATAAGGGTAATTCGTTGCAATTCATTCAGAAAATTTGTTATATGATCTTAAAAAAGTAAGGCTAATAATGCCCAGAAATCGATTTGTGGCAAAGTACGAACTTATTCTATGTAAGCAGGGCTAGTTAGACTTAGGTCTGTGAGCTGCAATTCAAATAAATAAATAAAATAAGAATAGGTAAGTTACTCTAAGCGAATGATTCGATAATAACGAGAATTTTTTGCAACGAGCCATTTCCTTTTTAGGCACCTGCACCTGCTTTCCAGTTTCCCGGAAGACCAGTGTTGGATATTTGCTTTCCGATTTAATGCTAATCGTATCATGCATATGGTTTGGAGTATTATAATGTGGGAAATAGATTTCTTATATGCGAAAAATTTTTAAAACATGGCCTAGGTAAGTATTTCTGATTGCGTTCACGTTCAAGTAATCTTTAAGACTTCTTTATTAAAAATTATTTGCTTCTTTTTTTATTAGAATCAACCCAGACGTCGGTTATCAATTGCATCTCATGGGAAATCTTGATTTTGCCTCCGCTATAACGCGTATTTGCATGGACCTTCAAATATGCGGCCATATAAATATTCAAACACTAAAAGGTTTGGAGTCATAACCCCGAAGCGATTGTATTTACTTAATCTTCATCCTAAGCCTTGCACACGTGATTGAGGAAACCCGCCACCACACAGAAGCAATGAAATTATTTATTGTGCAGTTAACGAATGAGTCAAATTTGGTCAAGTTTAAAAAGTTTTACGGAAAAACGGAGGTTCAGCAAAGGAAAAAATTTTACTCCCCAGGAGGTTACGATATTTCACAAATCTGGGCAATACGGCGATAAGAAGTTTAGCTCGTGCTGACATGTCTTCTAAGCAATGAGGAAGGCGAGACTATCCTCATGAAAAACTCTACTTAATCAATCCCAAGGTTTTAAAAAAACCACGAAACTTAGTCGTCGTTTGAATAGTCAAAGTGAATCATAAAATTCTCATAGCAGATAAAAGCTTTTGATTAGGATAAAGTTCATGAGGCGAAAAGATAATTGAGCTGCGTTCGTGGGGCCCGCACAAATCTGCGTTTTAGAGGAGGACCCCACCAACGAGAAATGGCTCATCCCCTCGGATTATTCTTATCCGTTAATTACGGATTCCTGTAATTTATTATTCCGTTGATTTCAAATTATTAACATGACAGCCAATCAAAGATTATTGAAAAATCTTGATAAAATAAAATAGTGTGGGCCGCTTGGCAAGTGTAGACAAGTCGCGAAATTTTTTTTTTTATAACCTTTTCATATACAACTTCATGCAAGATTAAACTTGTATCGAACCTGTTCAGATTTGAATGCCATGTTGACTCATTTATTATTTTTAGATTTCTTATGGAGTTTAATCTCATCTGTAAAAAATCCCGTAATTTAATTCAAAGTTTATTCAAGTTGAAAAGAGTAGAAAAAGCCAGGGGGGGGGGAGGGGAAGGGGGGAGAAAATAGTATTTTATAACAATCTAAATTTATTTTCTCCTTCAAGGATTTCCAACTGAAATTCAGGCGCCCGTAAGCTGGAATTTTTTTTTTTAGGTATTTGGGAAAATAGCAAGGAGGGGGGATAGGGGGCACTAATTTCGGGGTATTACTAATCTAACAATCTTGCAAAACGTACTAATCGAACGCAAATTAAAAGGACTTATGCAAACGTCCTCGAAATTTTCGTGCAGCAGGTTTTCTCGACACCAAGCACACCGTCCCTGACACTGAAAAAACTTATTTTACAACTACCCACTAAAAACGATGATGCACAAAAGTTAAACAAACCCATATATTTTATCAAAGAATGAATCATCCTTAAAGAGAGTGAAATTCCGTTTGGATTCAATGGATGGGCAAAACCTATTGGATAAAATATTCGTGACGTCACACTTAACTCTGCCTGCATTTATCCGTTTATGCCTGAAGATTGACATATCGGTGCGTAGTCAGTTTGCCGCTGAGCGTTGCGTGTTTAACACAAGCCTTGTTCGTCATGTTCATTTTAAACATAACTCGTGCTTCTTAAAAAATTGTTAATTTCATTTCAACACGGATTTGTTTATCTAGATGTAAGTAACGTGATAATATACCAACAATTTTTTTCTTAAAAAAAAAAAAAAGAATAATATTCTGTATTAGGAAAAGTGATGCAATATTTAAAAAATCATTAGTAATTCCCACTCAACTTACAAAGACCGTGTCAGCGAAAATTTATAAGTCAAAATAAAATAATAAAAATGCATTGTTTATCTTGAGCGAAATTTATATGCTGCGTGATGTATCTTAATGATGATTGTCTTAGGATATTTATACAATCGAAATTAAAGGTATTACGTGCAAAGTGTAAAAGAGAAAAAAAAAACTTGACGTGGAACATCTTGATTTCATATGCGTCTTTTACGATTCGATATGCAATTGAAAAGGTTAAATTTAAGATTATTTAATTTCTTTTTTGAAGCCGTGATAGTGGTAATGACAGTATCGAAGCCTTCTTACTAATAATATTATTTTGAGGATAATAAAGCATTGCGAATTAGGTATAACGAGTATGTCTTCATTCATTGGCACAAGTAGAAGCAATTAGTAATACGGGAAAAAACGGATGAGGATACTTTTAGGCGAATTTTTATGGATATTTGTGGTTTTGCTTTTATTCCGAAACAAAGCTAAAGTAAAGTTAGTGTTGAGGTAAAGGAGGATAGAAATAAATTCATGGGTGTGTAAAGTCATTTAAGTGACAGACAAACTATTATGGTGAGCACAATTACAATCAAAACTTATATCGGGCGTCACCAAAGTCTCTATAAAAAAGACCAAAAATTATTTTCGATTCTTTGAACTAAAGGTTTGCAGATTCCTGTAGCTTAGATCAAGGATTTTAAACACAAAAGTCGTTTCCCATAATTTAGCTCATTGTCATATTAAAAGGTTTGGCAGAGCCTGCTCCCCGAGCAGCAAAATCGGCAATACTAGAGAAGAGTGTAAGAGAAATTGGGGTAGTAAATTGCTGTGTGGAAGCGTCTCAATGATTGCTTGGGAGATCAAAATAGTTAAAATGCTTTTCTCCTGGTTAATTAATGAAAGAAGTTCGCAGTATAATTTTGACCTCGAAATGTTTCTAAAACATGCGATATTTTTTGTTTAATAAATGAGGGTAGGCGCCGAATTGAATGTCAACCCTTTCCCCTTTTGTAAAAATATCCCAGCAATTAGAAAAGTTATAAGTAAATTAAAAATAGTGCTTAGCTGCAATTCTATTTAACTGTCTGAGATAAAATTTTTCATTTCAAAGCTTTGTAGTTCTTTTTTATGCCGAAACAAAGATAAGACGGAGTTAAGTCAAGATAAACACCATGTGTACAGGAAAATATTTATAGTTTGTAATCGAGACATACAAATTAAAACTGCCGCAAAAAGTGCAACTGCCGCAAAATAGCAAGTAGATTAGGAAGCCTATAACCTTTTTCAAACAGTTTAGTCTCCATCAGCTTTTCAAAGAAGTCCTAAACCGCAGATTACGATCAGGAATCACATAGACTTCATTTTGGTTTAGAGACTGTAGCTGCGGAACGTTTTAGGTATAAGAAATTACTTTAAAAAGATATTCCCCCCGGAAAAAGTGGGATTCGTGAATGAAGCTCACAATCCTGATTTTTCCAACAGAGGATGAAAACAGCCCTTCGGGGCGCTCGTGGTACTTGCTGCAAGACATAAGTGGTTTGTTACTGTCATTGTTTTATGGCAGGTTACGCTGGCTGCTTTATACCTGCATTCAAATGGGGAAGCTGGGTTGGTAGGAGAAACTTCCCCCTAAGAAAAAACAGTCCCAACTTAAAAAAACTAGGGTGCCAGACCAATCGATAATAAAATAAGGTGCTACAATGTTTCATAAATCCTATCTCAAATCTTACTTTTACTTTCGCGCCACTGCCCTTTTTCAGAGGCCGCAGTTCCTACTCCTTTTAGCCCTTCCAGAAAAATGCTGATATCGCTACTACCCAAACTATACTTGAAAAACCCTGAAAAAAAAAAAAAAACATGATATTCTTTCAATATTGCCAATCCGACGTGACCTAAACACTTTAAACCCCCTTGGGTCTCTCTGTTAATCACGCCAATGCCCTAAACCTTCTAGCCATATCCCCTTAAACCCCTTGCGCTAGTTACGCCACTCACAATTCGATGAAAAACGAAAATTAACCATGAATTTGAGCCTTTTCAAAACCTTGGTACAAAAATATGAAATATTAGTTCGTTAACAAGTCGAGACCTGAATACCGAACCTGTTTTCTCATTGTTTCTCGGAAATGATTATTCTCGGAGTACTATTTCGAACTCCGCTTTATTTAATCAATAGACATTTTTACGACGGAAATTATTTTTTCTTTTTAATTTTAACATTTTAACTCTTTATTTTTTTTGCATTCCCCTTTCGCATTTTTTACAGCCACTGACCTTTGAAAATTAAAAATCAGTTTAAAAAAAATTCAAGGCAATTTTTTTTTCTTGCTAATATTTACTATAATAATACTTATCATTCGTTTGAAACTCATTTATTATGTAAATAATAATGTAATTGCTGAAACGGGAATAGGCCTATGCATACAATGTTTGTTTTGTCAATAGATTATAAATATAACAATGTTGTTGTTTTTTTTAACGGACAATGGTAAAATTGTGTTTGGGACACGGGAAATGGCTTCATTTGAATCTATGTTAAACTTAGGAGCGAAATGATATAATTTAAGTACCAAGCCCATTCCGTTCCAAGAACTACAATGGACATTTTGTTAATTATATTAATCACCAATAATTCTCTTTGAGTGAATGTTTATAAGCTAAACACTGGCATAAAATGTTTCAAGAGCGGCTTGTTAGGATATCACTTCAACGAGTTGATAAGCGAAGCCCTGTGTCGAATTAAATTGTTTTAAATGATTCTTGTCATGGGAAAAATGTTTAATAATTTTTCAGGATGTTTTTTAATTACGGGTTTTTGAGATATCATTAGCTAGGAATTATTTGCGACAATTTTTTCTTTTTAAATTATTGTAACGGACAGGATGGCACCGCCCAAAACAAAACAAAAAAATGTCCAATAAACTCAATCATTTTCTGAGTAAAAAAATTCTTTCTGGGGAAATATTGTTAATTTCGACGGAAAAGAAGATTTTATTTTTTCTTGTAATCATTAGCAGGGATTAAGATGCTGGTAAACCGGTTTAAAAGATAATTTAACGGTTTGAAGCGATGTTACGAGTGCTAAATTAACGAAAAAAGTCAGGGCAGTGTTTATTATTGTTTTTGGCCGATTTTAGGATAATTAATGATGGCCAAGGGATTTTTTGTCATTTCCCGTTTTTGGGACGGGATCGTACATTTTAAATATAGGAATCGATGTTGGCCGTAACATGAATATTCGTAAAACGAAATTCATGTTCTTTTGCAGGCTGAAAGTTATTAATAGCTAAGACGGAAGTCGGAAAAGTTTTGCTTGAATGAGAAGAGGGGCAACAGCCAAGAAGTCAAGGCTCGGATTGAGCATGTTTTCATCAGCCATGACAAGATCCTGTATCATCAAATGTTATATTTTCCCAGTGCCCTTATATGGGCTGCAGGGCCATCGAGAGGGGGAAGCTAGGGTATGTCCATTAAGGGGAGGGGGTATGTGTAGAGTATAACCGCATCAGTTACGATGTGTACCTGTTTTGTAGTTGACACGACCATGTTAAAATAAAAGAAAATACCCCAGTTCCATATTAATGAGTATAAGAAGACATATTTCAACTTGTTATTACGAGCTCCTTGCTAGGGGAAAGACCGAGGGACAATGCACTTCACTCTACTCGGAATCTGTAGATCTCAAATTATGTTCACATGATGCAGGTGTTACCGGTCAGAGCTCAGAGGTGAATTACAATTGGGAAACTCCGAGCCCATAACGAGAATTCCTGAGCTATAGAATTTATTAGCAAATCCATACTACTGGAGTCCTTCTGACTCTTGATTATTCTGGGCCACGATTAAATATTTTACGGGGTGAAGATAGAACTACCTAAAGGCCAAATTCAATTACAGTCATTCAAGTATTATCTTCTTCTTTAAGTGCCGTCTCCGCGTCGGAGATTGGCGATCATGCCGCTGCCCGAAACAGGGGCGGGGAATCTAGTCCAAACCAGGCCCTTAAATCCCTGAGCCACAAGGTGTTTTCCGTCTGACTGGTCGGCGCTGTCCCTCGATCTTCCCTTCCGTGATTAGGTGCAATGAGGTGCCATGAAAGGCACACACACAAAGGCAGAAAGGCACGCACGTGTTCTTCACAAGAAGATAAAAGAGGTGGCAAGAATACGGCCAAAGAGAGAAGTCTGGGTGATGGTGGACGAAGATAATAGCTTAGTCGCTGCGATTCCAGATAAGCTCAGGCTGTGGGAACGGTAGTTGGACAGACTCTTCGGGGACAATCGAGCCGAAGATCGTGGGATTTGAGAGGTGGAAAGCAGCCCGGATATTCTGAAAGGGGAGGTGCTGAAGGTCATGCGAGAAGCGAAGTCTGGGAAAGCGGTGGAACCCGACAAAGTTCATGCCGAAGTACTGAAGACTTTGGAGGAGGATGGCCTCGATGCTTTAACAGCCCTCTTCAATAAGATATATCGGACTGGAGTGTTGCCGGATGATTGGCTCAAGTCAACTTTCATTCCTCTCCCAAAAAAGCCGAACGCCAGGCGATCACATTGAATAGTTGTTAAAAATTCAAAGTATTTCTTCTTCTTAAAAAAAAAAAACTCAGCCTGCAGTTTAGTCACCTTTTATAAAATGAATGAATGGAAAACCGAGAACTTTTTTCCCGCAGTATAAAAAACATAGAAAATCAGAAGTTGATTGGACAGGGATTTATATCAAGCCAAGATCTTAAAGCTGAATCAGCAAAAAAAGAAAACTAATGTGCTCTAATCTTTTTAAACATCGGTTTCGACATTCTACCTTTGAATTCCGTCTCAATTTCCATTTCCTTTTAAAGTCGCTTCTCCAGTTTTCTTTTCCATTTACGGTCAAGATTAAAGTCAATATCATTGTTAAACGTGTGCGAAATGAAAACGGAAGTTTAAGCCTGAGATTAATTACAAAAAAAAAAGCCTAACCGACACTGACATGTCATGTCATGTCCTGATACTTATTATCAGCGTTCGAAAAAATTTACGCCGAGGCATTTCCAAGAATTTTCGGATTATAGGGAAAGACCACAAACTGACTAACAATCGTGGGTTTTGGCAACCGTAAATAACTCTTTTATTTAACAAAATAGGAGATAATGACCGGAAATAGGAAATTGCAGAGAGGATCATCCGTTCTCGCTTTTAATTTTTCCCCCTACTAAAATCCATCATCTGAAGTATTTTTATACATTTTATTTTTTTTAGGTACGGGGAAAATGTCAAAAATAATAAACCAGCAGTCATGGCTGGTTATGTTTTTGGCATTGGATTTATCCTTCGGCCTGGTGGATTACTGCAAGAATTACACGTTTGATCAAGCGCCTCAACATGATTTGATGCATTTTAGTAAAGAAAATAGCGAGCAGGAATATGCGGTCGTGGATAGTTTTAAAAGTTTGCATTGTTGTAGTCACGGATACAGGAGCATAGAATGGTAAGTGGCGGTAGAGCCAAGAAATTTACTCTTACTCTGGTGGCTCTACAAGATTTGAAGTACTACTGCCGCAGTTACCATTAGTTGTTTGATAACGTTAGTCAGCTTTGCTGAAAGGTTCTAGAATCGTGAAAATAATATAGAGCCGAGATGGAGAGGGCACGATGAATGGTATGATGGTGGCACGAGAGCTTTGTTAGAGACCTCCACCAGATCTGGTAGAGCCCACGCCAAGAGAATCCAAAGTCGACAGATCACGTCAATCCATTTCCTATTTTATTTCAGGTTTAAAGATGGCCAACCTTACCCATGGTCAACAGACGTATCAACCCTTATAATATACCCAGAATCCGGGAACCAGACTATATACTCACAAGTCACGGCAGAAATCGATTCTGGCGGATACTGGTGCATCGTCCGAAACGATACTCATTACTTAAGGCACGATGTTCTCCTAAAAGTTTCAGGTACGTTATAAAAAAAACACTCATCTCAGAAAAACTAAAATTGATCCTCAATTAGTAAAAGAGCCATCCGTGTAATCTATTTGTTAATTGGTTAGTAAATGAATGATTTCAGTAACAGAGTTGCGTGCATGTACACACTTATTGTATAAATACAGTGAGATCTTTTCCCCCTTTTCTCTCTCTCTCTCTACACACCTTAAGGCAAGTAAAGACTGTTGAAATCACTTTTAAAAAGTCATACGTGCCTTGGTCTAATTGTCGTCGGATTTCTAAGAATTTAAAACGAAAAAAAAATACGTCGCAGTACTTAAACCGCACATAAGAAGGTACGATTTCAGTAAATTACATTCGGCAAGTGAAAAAATAAGAAATAATTATATTCTTTAGATAAATGATTCGAAAAAGGCTCCGTCCGGGCCTGTTTTTAAGAATTTTCATCGGTGGGAAATTATTTCTGTCAGAAATGACTGTCACTGGAACTGATGAATGCGTTCCAGGTGTTTATTAATAATGTTGTATGTTTTAGCCAGTTCTTCATAATTCATTAATCATTTTCATCTTTTTTATTTTAATATGCAACGATTCTAGGAAGTAAATCTCATCATTAAATTTTTTGGCCTAAGAGAAAATTCCGTTTGTTCTTTTAAGTGCCGGCCCTCTCTTCAAGTTTGTTTCATCCATGCATTTCACCGGGTGTTCACGAACTTTAAGAATAACCGTTTACACCGTGTTTAATTATTATTTTTTTTTATAAAGCGATTGTTTTTTTTGAAGAATTAAAATGGACTCATAATCAATAGTTTTTCTTTACATAATAATGATTCTTGTTTAATAATAAATAGGCCTATAAGATTGCTTAATAATAGTTTACGGTAATAGTGACATTTTTTATTACGTTGAAAGGATACAATGGAAGACAAAAAAGTTATTTAATGGTAATTAATCATCGTTTATAGACGGAACAGGCTGGTCCCTTTTTATAATTGCTATTATTTTATTTTTTTTGAGGAAGAGTGCTTTATGCTACAACTTTGTGCGGCTGCCTCTGTCCTTTTGTCTGTTAGAAGTAAAATGGCTATGAAAAAGAAGAAAGCTACAATTAAGTTGATGAGAACCTTCTTAGTCTTGTGAAAGAATAACTAGCCTTGTGGCTCACAAGGGGGGTAGCGGGGACAGTGGCCTATTTAGACTCAGGAGTAGTGCCGTTGCGCGGAGGGGCTGAGGTCAAAGACCCCGGTCTTTCAGGAGTCTACCTTAGCGGTTGATCCCATTTTTATCCCTTCTGCAGTTTTTCAGAGGCATGGCAGCAGCCAGTGGCTTAATTAGGGTTTGGTGGGCCCCCCTTGCCTGCAAAAACCATACAATATCCTTTTTCTAAGCTGAGTTTTTTAGTTGGTGGGCCCCTGAAAGGCTGGTGGCGAGCCTGTTAGTTAAGCCACTGACAGCAGCTTTGAATAATCTTCACATAATAAATCCAACTTGCTATTAATTCATAGAAGAAGGAGGAGTTGTTACAACGGTACGGTTCGTGTGCTCCGATGCATACGATTAGGGATTTACCCCATCATCATAATCTAAAATTGCTTGGTAACTTTTGACCAAGATTGCTGATTTGTATACAGACTAGCACACACATCGATCTGTAATTTGTTCTTGCACCTCTTTCCATTCTCGCAATAGCATCGAAAACGAATCATGCTCTCTACCCATGAATATTTCGCCTAATTTGGCCAAGACACAAACAACTTAGCTCGTGATGACGCTGCTCAAGTATTATTTAGTTGCGTGGAAATTAGTTTCCAATAGAAAGAAATTGAAAATTGTTTCATTAAAGTTTTGGTTTTTTAAATTTTCTTCGTCCTTGTCCTACTAGAATTAATAAGTTGAACAGTCCTTACTTTGTTCTAGGAATAAAAAACCATTTTGCTATGGTATTTTTAGAAGAATATCATTCTTGAGCGAGTTCAATTTATTTTAGAGTGCAAGTCATTTTCGGCAGAATGCAGACGAATTAAATTTATAGCAACGTCTTAAATTCTCAGAATCATGTCCATGTTAATTGTACTCTTTGAATAATTAAGATATATGATTTTTATCTTGTTGGAATAATTAATGGAGTTCGCTTGAGGTCCAAGCACTTTTCACCGTACGTTGGTGCGGGCCGGGAAAAAGTTTCTTGGGTTTGATTTGAACTCATTTGTTGAAGCTTTTAACATAACATTTTTACAATTAAATCGCTTGAAGAATCTTTTGGCACTGTATTCGCTACATTCCCGACATTCCCTAAAAACTTACTTTGATGTCAAGAGCAGGTGCGCCGACTTGAAAAATTCGGGGGAGGCCCAGGCCGGGGAGGGGACAAGCCCAGGTTAAATTTTTTTATAAGCATATGTTTCCTATACTTAGCTTATGAGACTTTTCAAGTCGGGGGAGGGGAGGGGAGGGGGGCAAGGGCCACTTTGCCCCCCCCCCAGTCGGCGCGTTTGGTCAAGAGGCGATCTTCAGCCCGTGTCAGCCCAGTGTCTGAAATATGCAGCCATAAAGAGAATTCCTGGCTATTTTTAAGCTCTCAGCCCAACAGCTTTATAGGTAGCAAGGTTAACACTCCGGACATGAGCTGGACGGTATAGTTTAAATGTTCATGCAACCGTGGCTATAATACGTTTGCATCTTTCGCGTCCAGGGTCCACAGCGTTCAAATGGCCGATCATTCCATGTAAACGCCGATTATTCCTTTAGCCCTCTGGCTGGTTTTTGCTGCAGCTTAATATCCCCATTATCAAGCAAAAAAAAAACAAACGAGTCTTTGAAGCATTCACAAGAATCATGCCATTTTCATCTGCAACATCATTAATCATACATTCCAAATCCATAGTTAAAAATCAGCTGTGAGTTATTCAACCGGTGCAAACAACCACACACGATTAACTTTCATCTAGATAATATCAAATCGAAAAGCTATGAAATCAATGCTCTAGGGTTCCTTTGTTACAAGCATAATTACTTCTAACTATAAAAAAGTGACGTTACCATACAGCCTTGTATGATAAAAACATGAGCCCACCTACTTGACCAAACTTCTAGGTAACTTCTCAAAGAAGAATTCTGAGAAATTTCGGTCATCGGTCAGATTCATTATCTGCTTTTTTTAAATCTAACCATCTTCTTCATATAGATGCTGTGTATTTACGAATCTCGTACTATCATTACTTTACCATTAGCATTAATATCCATTAAATCTTGAAAGCTTATGTTTAAAAGACCATAAAGTTTTTCGAATTATTTAAGGTTTCATGCTCTGCAGCGATTTAAAGCGAAAAAAAAAACCTCAGGTGTTAGCGTGAATGTTAATTTTCTGTTAGTTTTTAATAATTCTTAATGTTTCAGGTTCGATGAGTTCAGTAGGTCCGCCGAAAACAACCTACCGCCCCAGGGACCAATTCGTCTCCCTTGGTCGAGACGCTAGATTTTACTGTGAAGCGTACGTAGGTAAGTGTTCATAATATTTTTATGTTTTTTGATTTGGAAAATATCGAGCATCATGCTTCAATGGAAAAGCAATCAATATTTTAACAATCGGCAGTGATGACTTAGCAATAATATTTTAAAAATGTTAAGTTAATTATTTATTGTTAAAAAACTGACCAGGTCATTCTATCTGGTTTTGTTCAGAGAAATGTTGTACAATGTTTGGTAACATTCGTGTAGATGCATAGGGTTTTAAGAGGGGAGGGAGCAAAGGAGTGTGAGCTCAAAAAAAAAAATAAGGGAAGGGCATGGATTTAGGAGGAAGAAAGTGCTGGCGGAATCTCACGTGAGTAAGGATTATCTCAGGAGTCACAACACAAACCTTAAGTTGCAAGACCTGGAAGACTGTGTCTTAGTGTCTTGCTTAAACATATATTATAATAGTTAACGTCCCAATCAATGTCGCTAGTTGCACACTATCACAGAATTCTTCAAGTTACCGTATCCAGAGGAGATCAGTGATTGTGGTTCAATCAAGTTGAAACTAGGCAAAACCTCAGATTAGATCACAACAATTTAGCTGCCTTTTGACCGATAAAGCAGACGATATTCACTAGCGCCCCTAGCGGATGAGTTTGCGACCGGGTGGCTTATTCCTACGCATTCGTTTAAAATATCTCAATTTAAATTTTGTAAAAAAACTAACCTTCTTATTTTTATTTTCTAGGTAACATCAATTTGCCAGATGCCAAAAGCGAAATAACATGGGAGAGATTTGGCTTAAACGGTTCCTTTATTGGAAATGCCAGAATAGAGCAACACATAATCGTCAGGTATGTATTTAAAAATTTTTTATTTATTTATTTATTTAAGCCAAAGAGATATTTAAAAAAAAGCCTTATTAGAAAGTTATCTTCATGTGTGCATTATAATTATTATCGACCTTGAGAAATAACCTAATGACGACTGCCGGTAAATATACATAATAACTAGGATGATGTCAAAATATTTGTCTTAATGATGTGGATTCTCTTGCAAAGGGTTGGGTTGTCAATAATACTCGTACATCATTTAGAGTTTCAAGTAGTTGACTTGGTATTCTTTAATAACAATTTTTTTTTTACGGCTTCGATCGCATGATTTCTTGTCATGCTTGGTTGTACGTTTTGTTGCGATGATTCATGTTCTATTGTATCGTGTATCAAGCTTTGAAATTTTTTACGGAATGAAAATCTAATGATATGGAGAGATTATGCAAAAAAAAAAAAAAAAAAGGAAATAAAATGTTGGGTGATTAGAAACAAGAAAAATGAGCAGCCGGGAATAATCACTAACATCAATCATTATCCAATCGGAATAAGTGGTGGAGGATCATTAGTCGGTGCCTACTGTAAATCCTAATAGCATAATCTAAGCGCTTTAGCTTTATAAGTGTCTGTCGGTGTGTCTTTTCATGATTAGTAAGTGGTCATTTTTAATAAGAGTTCGTTATACTCGAGGCAGAATTAATGACAAGAGGACATGGTTGAGCGAAAAGTGCATAGGAAAAGGAGGGAGAATTTAAAAGAAAAAAAAGATGGTCGCTAAAAATTTTTTAAGGGATTTTGGCTTTTAGGACTTTGGGCTTTTCCCATGAAAATACACCGGAAGATATTTACTGAATTTTTGTCTTTCCACTTTGCAGAGAAGAAAAACAAGTGTTAGGATCTTACCTCATTGTTCAAAATGTCGAAAGAGAAGACCTCGGAGAATACACTTGTAAAATTAGCAACACCGGAGACCAAGTTCTACGGCTTACAGCTTGGCTTAAAGAACAAGGTGACTGATTATGCAACCTACGAAAAAATACATCAAAATTAAAACAATATTAACCCAGATTTTCTTTTTCAGAGGATTCTGACGATGCAGACTGTGATTGTTACCCATCCAGGAACAAAATAATGATGTTCGGATTAATCATAATAACCGCAGTCATATCAACCATTACGTTTCTTCGTTTTGGCCCTCAATTTAGGCTGATCTCAAAAAGAATATTTTATCGATCTCATTCAGAAGGTAAAATCAGTATTTTCAAAAAAAATTGCAAACTTATTTTAACTTGGATTTGTTTTTATTTTCAGACGGTAAAGAACAAGATGTCTTGATCGTTTACCATGAAAGAGACACTGATATCGTTTCCAATACTATAGTTCCAGTTTTGAGGAACAGATATCAGTACAGTTGTAATCTTCATCCCATATCTAAGGGGTCTGCTTTAGGTTAATATCAATTAAGAAATACGAAAGATCTAGTAAATTGCCAACTTGTATAAACTTTCTATTCTTTTTTTAGGCGAAACGAGTCTTAGGACTAAAGCAAATTACAGCAGAAGACTGATGATAGTTATGACTCCTTTCGTAACTGAGAATGAATGGAGCTGTGAACGAATAAATTCGTCAATAGAAATTTTATTAAATGTACATTTAAAAGTCATTTGTGTATTTTTTAAGGTAAAAATTATTATTTAAATCAAATTTTTAATTTGAAATTTGAAAAGTAAAAGAAAACCAATTGATGTTTCAGCCTTTGCCATATATAGATACGAAAACAGAGTCAGGGAAGACTTTAAAAGAAACATTGCACAAAGTTCATTGTATACAGTACTGTCCTAGAAAGGAGCAACATTTTTGGGCTACCGTTCGCCTTGGATTACCAGTGAGGAAGAAAATATCAAATGCATCAAGGGAGAGTTTAGAAGAATTAGTTTAATTTAAAGACTGACTTACAGTAAATTGATTTATGTTTTAATCTCCATCTCTGGTTTAGAACAAATAAAAATAATTTTGTGTGAAAATTTTGTACGCACAAATTATTGCTTAATTTTTTCTGAAATGTTGCTCAAATAATGAAATTCATGTAAATATACTTTATGATTTAGAAAAAGATCAAAAATATTGTTTTTACTTATTTTATGTAAGAGCAGATCTTGTTGCTAGTGTTGCTGCAGACAAACAATGGTCACGATGTTTCAGCCATGTCAGAATTGCTCTAATAACAAAGTAACCAGTGTGAATCTTGTCTAGCGATCCTAGCGGCAGAGCCCTGCATCTGTTTTTTGCTAGCTTCATCATGTCGCAATTTCCGACAAACGCAGACGTTATAAAATTCATTCCTTTGTTGTCTAATACTTAATTATCTTCTTAAAATCTAATCATTTATCAAAACAGGGGCGTGTTAAGATTATGTGGAGCTAATAAAAGATTTCAAAAACCAAAATCCAGCTAAAAGTTTCAATTTCTTGAAAAAGTAATTCGTTGAGCAGAAATAATTTTAAAAGATTAATTATTAAAAAAATTAAAAAAAATGATGCTCACCAACCTTTTTTGAATAGATCCAAACTACGACCCTGAAATTTTTTGATTGACGTTTGATTCTTCATATCAATAAATATTAAAACGATCTATTAACCGTGAAATAGATTGATCATGTTGTTTCAAATTTTCATCGCGTTTCTTCTTCAAGCCGCCTTTTGTCACGCGAGGGCTTCAATCGGTCATGGTAAGTCCATCTTCTCTAACTGCAGGAATTCATGGAAAACCTAAAACTAAAAATAAAAATAAATTTTTCAGACGAACGTATTCAAAAAAGCAATTTTCAACCTTATTTCTTGGAAGATCAAATTCGGGAAAGATTAGAAGAGCTTCGAGAAATTTTAAAAAATGGAAGCCCTGAGAATAATATCCCTCCGTTGGAACCTATTCATGTTGATGATTTTGACTACAACTTCGCATTAAACGAATCTTAGTACGTATCATCAACAAATTCTTTATGCTAATGAAGAAATATAATTAAGTGAGATTTTATTTTTATAGTGTTGATGGATATTTCGATAAATTGGTGATATCCAACGTCAGCGATTTTCAAATCCTCGATTTAAAATTTACAATACTACCACGTGTTCAGTTCACCATAAGTCTTTATTTTGATGTGGTCCTTTTTGAAGGAGATTATCGATTAGCCGGAAATTTATTTGATATCGATTTGTATGGTTCAGGACGTTTCAGGTATGAATAATAAAAAAAAATTAGGTTTACTTCAGCTTAGGAAGTTTAAGAACATTTTTGTTTTAGGGACGAAACAAAAGGTCTTCAAGTTGATGTATTGTTGGACATCTCAGAAAGACTTGAGTCTGTGTATTTTAAAATATTTAACGGAAATTTCTCAGTAAAAGAAGATTATGTAAGTATGAAAGATGTATGAGGAAAATTCTATTAACTCTACTACTAGGGTCGCTGGTAGTCTTCAGCGCTCACATTGCAGATGTCCAGTGAGTCCCTAATTGCGCAAGTCTCATTACTGGCTCTTTATAATTATTAAATCTTATCTCCTGGATAAAATAAAATAATCTTATTTTGCTATAAGCTGAATATAAGAAGCTGCTGTCAATCTATGCAGTGGAGATAGAACAAAATAATGTTGAATAATCTGATCTCCGATCTATCTAATCAGAACATTCGTTTTCAAGAGGGGTTTGGTTAGATTTTTCTCTTGTAAAAACTAGTTTTATTTAAAAGATCTGTAGTACATTGGTTTGATGGGAAGTTTTAATTTCAATTTACTTTATAAAATATAAATCTTATAAATTTGGTTCTGTTTTAACAGATTACTTTTACCAACAATTACGATGGAGGATCAACTACCGAACTACCCAACGAATACACTCTTGATTTACTCAACCGAATCCAAACTAATTACTTCCCGTTGCTGCTAAATACTTTAAAACTAGTGGTAAACGATTTCTTAGTAGGAACTACTATCGACGATATCATACATCTAATCACAGGGTCGCGTTCTGTTAAAGACATATTTCAAATAAATATTTAGGTTGTTGCATTAAAAAAATCAATCGTCTTCAATTTTTTCCGACACCTTGACAGTGACCCACCTGCACGTGACGCTTTCCTGATCCCATTCTTTTTTCCCTTTCAATCGAAAAACCGTATTATTAAATTGATAAAAATCTGCATTACAATTTTATCGCAGGTTAAATAAAGAAACAAAAATAGGCTGATGTCGTAAAGATAAATCAAAATCAGATTGCGGACAATTAAAAAAACAGATGCAGAAATACTTGATTTTGGCCTATTAACTGAAAAGTTCAAACTGCAAGTTTTTTTAAAAGAGTTATTAAATTTTGAAAATGTGTGTAATTTAAAATTTAAACAGTTCATTAGACTATAGTCTTAAAATTATTACTATCATCAGCGGATCTGATTAATATGAAAGAGATCTTTATCTGACGAAAAATTTTAGAGCAAGATAAAATAATTTGCGAATGGTTTTCCACCTGAGAGGTTTTCACGTTTTGAAAAACCCATGCAAAAGCTAAACGGAAGTTTAAAATTATCTGTTAGGCTAATCTGGAAATGTTAATTGTTGTGATGCCTAGATTTTAAATTAGCCATAATAATGACTTAATTAGACAAAACATTTTTCTTTTGATTCTATGAATTCTAAAGTTTTCCTGCCTTCGAATATTCTCTTAAAAATTTTGAGACTTGTAGAGGGGCCGTTTGTATATTGCTTCTCCTGTTAGGGGAAATTTACCATTAGGCATAATATGCACGGGCCTGAAGTTGCATATCGCCTAAAAGGAACATGAGTTTTTGGAATCGCACATATGCTATACGGGTAATAAGTAAATATTTTATTATTTTTCAATAAATACTTATTACATAAATTAAAAAAATATTTAAACCTATTTGCCAATTGTTTAGTCACGATTAAGAATCCGTGCAATCAGATTTCGAATAAAGATAACGTGACACCTATTTTATTCTTTTAATGCTATGGATCTTATTACTGTTGCTCGGATTTCTCCCAGCCTTATCAATAAAGAATGATAATATTTATCGAATACTTATAAATGCTTTGTATTTCAAGAAGTCATTACTGACCGATCAGCAGTTGAACTCGGGTGATTCAAAATGAAAGCTGTTATAGTTCTTTTAGGGCTACTTGCCCTTCAGGCTAATGCCTACACAAAAATCAGCGAAGGAGGTAAGTCAACTATTAATTTAAGTCGTGCCTTTTTTGAAAGATAATATTATTCGGTTTGAAGTTGGAAACTGACATTGCCAATTTTGCATTCAACATTTTGAAATAAAAAAAGCTAAGAGAGAATTTTGTCCCAAACTCCATTAATTCAAGTCTTAATGCAGAGACAAAAGACCAAATATATTGTTAATTCCTTGCAGATATAGAACTGTTTAGGCAATTAAGTATTAATGGAATAACTCCCTATATTATGGAAGATGCAGTAAATAAAACTCTTCAGAATGCTTTGCAAAGTTTAAGAGATAAAGGATTAGATCCACTGAGCATAGTACATGGACTTGTTAATTTAACAAATCCATTAATTGAGTAAGTATTCGATAAAAAATTAAATAATACTACTATACATAATTTATATGGTTCCTTTTTCCCTTCAGCCTCCATGGAACCGTAGATAATGTCAACGTTCTTAATTTACTTAACATAACCGTCAGTCAACTAGCATTAAAAGTCGTACCTTTGTCACTCACACTTGAATTAGATTGGCTACCGATTACTGCTAAACTCGATTACGATATAGACGGTAAAATCTTGCAACTTATCCCTGCATTTGGGAAAGGTCACGCAGAGTAAGTATTTAAGCTCATAAATTTTTCTTCAAATAAAATCAAACATTTTTTAAATAATTTTTCTTTTAAAAGAGGTGAAATTGATGGACTTAGCGTTTATTTCTCCGCATCCATGACATCTAGAAACGGTAGCGTCGTTATCAGAACGCTCGATTTAGACTTCAACATTGCCAAATTAAACGTAAGTCATTGAACATGAGATTAAAAAAATATTTAGGTAAAATGAAATTCTTTTAATAAATAGTATCACTTTTTTAAAAACAGGTAACGGCTTCAGGACTTGTTGGAGGTGATTTAGGAGACCTTATATGTGAAATTCTTAACGAAAATGCAGTTACTATTCTCGGCCAAATCAAATATGGCTACTTAGACGAAATTAAAGCAGTAATAACTCAATTAGTTGATAAATTTTTAGAAGGAAAAAGTGTGCAAGATATTATTGACATGATTACTGGTAAAACTACAACGCCAAAGCCGACTACTGTAGCTGTTTAACTTTGTCTTTCAATCTTTTAAAATTAATATTTATTTATTAAAAGAAAATATTTTAATTTTATATAAACAGAAAAAAAAACTGTCGGGATTAATATTTACAAAATAAAAACTGAAAGTTATATATTCGTCCATGTCTAAGTAAAGTCCTGAATAAGCTATTTAAAATTCCCTGACACTAATTCAGAAAGGTAAGAGCTTGGTTTTTAGGTTAGGATCACCTTACGGGTCAAGTTACTTATTTTTTTCGATTTCTGGTATCATGCCCTTACTTTTTTTTTCTTTTAAAAAGGAACTGGATGGATTTTAGAAATATTACACGAAAAGAAAAAACAATTTTAACATTTTAAAGCTTTATTACCAAGCATCTCATTTACGATTCAATAATTACAAATATTTCAAAACTGAAATGATTGTTTAAAAAAAGAAAACCTAATCGGGATGTTTTCTTACTAATAGAAAATAATAATAAAAATAATAAAAGGTAAGTTTTAAGATTTTCCAAAGGCGTCCTAGATAGATAAAAACCTTCAAAAATGTTTCATTTCATTTTTATTTTTAATTTTCGAAACATCCCGATTTCCAATTTTATTTTCTGCTTCTTTCAAGAATATTGCTTAGACATGTTCTTTATAAATTTACTTCCAACTTTGGCAGTTTTTAATTTCATGGAATAATAAAAGCAGAACTAATGATTAATCGGACATTTTATTTTGGACTGTTCTCAGCTTTTTTTTTTTTAGTAATCTAGTTGGTAAAAAAAGCAAGCTACCCTTTCACGAAGTAAAATAAATTTTAGTTAATCAAACTGGGGGAGGGGAGGGGGAAGAAAAAAAGAACCCCTTACCTTGTTTTCACATGAAAGCACATGATTTAATTGTCGAAGCTAACGAGGAAGTGTCACATCTTAATTAAAAAAGATATAATAATGACCGCAGCCATAAAATTTTTTATGGTTGAATCTCATTTGAACAGATTTAATTGTCTAGATAGAGTTACAGAGACGGCAGGGTAATATTTTAAATAAATAGTTTCTCAAGGGTGGTAATGCATAGTTCATGAACGTAGCCAACAAATTTCAAAATCATGTCCCATAGCCACTCAGAATTTGGAAGAAAGAATTAATGGGAACTTAATTCTGCTCTAGGTGGAGCTTATTTTAGCAAAGATATTTAACCAAGAATATTATTTCAATGTCATTTTCAAGATTAGGCATGCCATTTTTTTAAAATCTGGTTTAAAGTCCCATAAGCTTCCATGTAGCCCTAGTTTGTACTGAACATCCTTCAATTTCTAATCTGACCAAGCATCAAATTTCCAGCCTCCCCATTATATTTCTGCCCTTCTGCTAAAACCAAAAATTACTCAATCCCTAAGATCAAAAAACAAAAAAAAAATGATTGATGGATAATTAAATATAAAAATAGTAATAGAATCATTTATTTCAATGATTTGAATTTAAGATTACTCTGATACATAAACAATTTTCCAACCACTTTTTTTTCCAATCCTTAAATAAAATTAAATCGTTGTCAAATCATTGTCACTTCCATTTTCCTCAATCATGTAAAATCTATAAACAGCAGAATGAAACATTAATGATGGTTAATACTAAACCCTAGACAATATATTGTAATGACCACCACAAAATATACCTAACTATTCTCTAGGGCCTTGTGAGAACAAATCCAACATATACAAAAAGGAAAGTATCATCATCATTTTTTCAATCCTTTCCTTTAACTTAACCCTTTCAATACCAACTAAATTCATAACAAAATTTATTTATTTTTATTTTTTTCATAACCATAATTAGTAAATATTGACCGCTGCCTGAAAATTTTACCCTTTCCTCATTTTTGAAATAATCATTTTTAAATAGTCTACAACTGATTATGTATAAATTTTCCCATAAGAAAAGTAATTCATTAAAGTCTTAAGTTAGATAAAAGATTAAGGATTAAGCTCCAAAAGATTCAATAAATGCCCTAATCTACATTTTTTATATGAACATTAATCCCTTATCAACCCCAAATAATGACAAAGTAAGAAAGATAATCGTTTACTTTTTTATAATTAAATTTATATGAATTACTTTATAAAAACTTGACAACATTAAAAATACTGAATTTTGATTAGAGGTAAAAAATGTCAGACAACAGTCCATCACATGGTATACAAACAACTGTGTTTTAGAAACAAAGAGTAACAAAAATGATCGACAATGCACTCAATCTTTCATTCATTCACTTATAAACTTAACATAATACTTATATTTATCTACATTTGTGATGTTCGCTTTGCTAAATATTCCTCCTTTCTATTAAAAATTGAGTATTTTTATATCCACTCAAGGACTTATTTTGTACTTCCACTAAATGACCTTGAAATTATTACACAACCACATTTAGGCCTTCATTATTAATTAAAAATAACAATAAATATTTTTAAGAATAATCTTAATCTTCTTAATTTGAGTATTATTCACAAATGCAATGTAACTACTAATGTGGAGCTAAAATAAGAATTACAAAAATTTATGATAGAGAGCTAAATGAGAAAAAGAAGCAGAATTCCTAATACTTACAAAAGGTTCCATCAACTATTTAAAAACTTCTCTTCTGTTACAATCGAATAAAATTGAAACATTATAAAACATGAAAATCCTCATCTGATGAGTAACTGCCATGTAAAATGAAGATTATTTGAAATCGAACATCACTTTTTTTTTACCTGCCTACACAATAATAAAGCAGAGAAGAACATTGTACAAGCTTAATTGTCTTTTTATCGATATGTCATTGTATTTTCAATTTTTTTTTTGTTTTTAGTATAATTAAATTATCAAGCTTTTTTTTTTATCTTTTTTCTTAAAAATTAAATTCATTTTTAAATAAATATAGAGCTTTTCGTGTAAATATGCTTCATATCAGTCCTACTGAACACCTGTTTAATGTAAAGGGACGTGTGAGTGGCTTATAAAGTAAATAACTAAAATGGTTTTTGATCTTGGCCAGACAGATGCTAAAGGAGTGTTAGTGACTTTGTTTACAATCGCATAAACATTTGGAACAAAGGAGGCATCGATTTAAGCCAAAGACAAAGTCCTTCGCTTACATAGTAAACTAACAGGCTTACCTTTTAAATATAATCGAACATCGGAATCGTTTAATTTAATTTTTTTGGTCAAAACTACAGAAAACTATCACTGAAATAACCTAACAACGTTACAAATTATATTTTGATTAGTGTCGGGGTAGAAGAAAAGCAAAAAACATTGCGTGGAGGTGGAGGAGGATCATGAGAATGTGACGTAAACCTGTTTCGACAAGGCAGTGTCTTCGATATTGATTTGTTGATTCGAGCATTTTGGTAATTTTTTTTTCAAAGAAGATCGTTTTACGTAATATTATCTAATAAAATCATGTTGCCATTTTCAGAAATGATAAATCTACCGATGAATTCGTCAAGTATAATGGATAAACGCCGAAGATGCCGCAAGGATTTGACGATGTTCAGTTCACCTCGTCAATTGACTACGTGACTTTCGACATCGCAGATTTCATCGGAGGCCATCTTGCAGATAATTAGGTCTTCAGGTGAGTAAATTGGGAGAATATTTTATAAAATAATTGGCTGTGCTTTAATTAAACACTAATCTGCGTTTCTAATCTGACAAATGATTTTCTTGCTGGAGCTGTGTAAAGCTTGGGCCAAGTGCAGGTTAGGAAAGTTCTCATTATAAGATTATTCTTACACGTGCTGCACGCAGCCTATTAATGCACTATAAGCATTAAAAAGGATATCTTGTTATCAATCTTGATACTCATCAGTTTGGAAAAACAATAAAAAGATCAATATCAGCAGACTTGTAATTGCCACGATATAGATTCAGGCAGTGAGGAGACGAATAATTTGCTGGAGGATTGAAGAATGTGACAAAACAGTAGTGTTTGTGTTTACAAAGTTGTTATTATGGTGCTTGTCAGTAGAGATGAAATGAATAGTGATATAATGAGTAGTGCCCAACGAGAGCTTCTTACTTTGCTCGTTTAAGCTCTTTATAGTTCCTGCCCATTACTTCTATCTCGATTTCTGCTCTTAAAAGCAACTGCCTGACCAAATGATCTTGTTTAGGAGACTAATAGCAATTTTTTTAATTGCAAGCATTGATCATGTTGGTAAATATTACCCTGGGCTCAACTTCATACCCTTTTACGTAAGTGCTTCTCAAAATTGATTCTTTGTTTTTGAAGCAGCTTAATATGAGATTCAACTCAAGTTTTAATTAAGAAAAAAGATTAACAGATAATTAGGTCTTCTTATAAACGTCAAAAGTAAAAACTAGTGGAATTTTAGGCCTGAGTGACTTTTTTTTCCTTGTAACTTTGAAAAATCAAAAAAAAATCCGTACTTCAATTACATCTTCGAAATGTCATTCATGATAACATCACTTGACAAATTTTTTGTATTGATAATTACAAAATTAATTATTTGTCCTTTTTTTTAAATTAATGGCACACAAAAACCAAACTTCCTTTCAATGGCACGAAAAGCTCAATATGTGGATTCATTATATTCCAACAATTTCATTTTATACAAGTCCAGCATTTTCATGCTTTTATTTATTTTTTTACCATAACACATTTATAAAATTAGTAAAACTTCCTAAATCTTATATTAAGTAAATGGAGTCTCAGAAATATATATTTTAGAATTTAATTCGAAATGTCTCACCAGAGGTGAATGGCTTTATAAAAGATCCAGTTTTTTTAAAATGTTTTAAGTACAATGAAAATCGAAACCAGTCCGATCTTATTTTTTTTTTGTTAAATTATAATTTTTTTTTTAATTTTTTTTACTTTTTCATATTTTTTTTATCATTTTTATTTTGAAAACTCAGGTGATGAGCTTTTTACCAAATAAAATCTAAACCACATTATTCTTTAATCTACAAGAATAAAAGATGCTTTGAGATTTTTGGCTTTGTAATAAGAAGATTAAATAAATGATTTAGAATATAATTATTAAGGTAGAATGTACATGATACAGGGTGAGCAGTACCAATCAATCTTTTGCTTTAAAATCATACAGTAACTCAAACTTTTTTTATAACTGCTGTTCATACAGGCCTTTAAATAAGTGCCTTAACACCTTTCATAAACGGCCTGTTGAAAATAATGACTACTTTGCAAGGCTCTTTGCATTCAATATCTTTACACTATGAAGAAAGAAGATGATCAAAACATTTAAAAATTGAAGATTAAATGTGAAATGTGAAGTCATGTTAACATTCTACCTTTGTGATAGTGTTCATCCTGTATGTAAATTCGATCAATTTATTTTTTTTACCGACCGCTAGGTTTCATTAAATTGATTAATTTCTTTTTGAAAATATATTATGAGAAAAAAATAAATAAATATGAAAAAAGTTTGTGTTGCTACTATTCATAGTGCATAATTTGTAACTTTTTGTTGATATGGAACAAATATAAAAGTTCAGCTTTGTCATTTAAATTGCTAATCATTTATTAGCAAGGCTTCAATGGCATATATTAATGATAGATTATAATCTTAGCTTTTTTTATTTCTTTCTGCTTGAGCTAATTACGTCACAAATTATGAACACCAATAGTAGGCTCAATTAATTTCAGCGCCCTTAATTTCATATCCAATTTATTTATTTATCTTTTTTTTTTTAAATTCTAAGAGATTTTCTCATTCATAATAACATTAAACGATGTTCTATGTTTTTTAAATTTTTTTACTTTTATTATTTTTTTTCAAATTTTTTTCTTATTTTTTTTTTCATTTTGCACGTTGAAATAGGCACTATGTATATCTAGCTACCTTTTATTTTTAGATTTATTTTTAAATGACTAAACACAAAATTAATTTACATTTAATTTTCACTTTTTATATATACTTTATATTTAATTTTTTTTCTTTACTTTTTTTTCTCAAATTTTAGCACTACTTTTTTTACAACTGTCTTTTTTTCGTTTCACTTTAAAATTGATTTAATTTTTTTTTAAATTATGGATTGCAGTCCTTTCATTTTTTTTTTTTTTAATATTTGAAGTAATTAATTAATTTAATCTAATATTATGCTGAGCCATGTAATGTTTTCCTTATTTTTTTAAATTCGTTCATGAATTTAAAAAGTGGGGAAATGAATTAAAATAATTAGGCCGAAACAAAGAAGGGCTAATCATAAATTTTTTTTCAAGATTAAAGCGACTTGTAGAAAAATGATATACGTCACAAATTATGACTAACACTATTTTTTTTTAATGTTAAAATGTTTTAAAAATTAAAAAACAATCCGCGGGTTATTTTTTTTTATTATTTTTCAAATTTTTTTTAGTACCAAGCAATACAAATTCATTTGACTAAAGCAATAAAAAATTGTATGAAGCTTTTTATTTTGTATTCCAATTTTATTTAATTTTTTTAAAAACTTTTTTCTTTAAAATATTTATTACATTTGAAATGAACGGTGAATTTATTAATTAGGCTCGTTCTACCAGTTCCTAGTTATAATTAAATCTCCGTTTTAATGCAACGCCTACGAATACTTTGGTGAAATTTCAATAAAATGAGATTGAACCTAATCATTACTTGGTAGACTTTACCCAATGGATGTTTCAGTTATTTATTTAAAAAAATATAAATTAAATCGTTTGGAAATGTTTGTTTATTCATCGAAATTTTATATAGTTGTCGGGGTTAATCTTTTTTAATCAAACTCTTAAACTAAAAGTGGAATTAATCACAAAATTTTCCAAGTTTTCGTAACGTTAAAATTTTTGTAGATTTTCTATAGAGTTTATCGGGAAAGGAATAAATTGGAAGTCTTAAAAGTTTAAAATAACTGAAACATCTCTTCAAAAATATTTACGATAAAAATTAAAAAAATATTGGGAATCAAAAATACTGGAAGATTTTCATCATTCATTATTAATAATTATTATTATATTATTTATTTATTATTTTCTTTTTTTTTGGATTAATTTGTAGACCAAAATTAGGCCGATTTGTTTTTTTAATTGAAATATTTGATAAAAGAAAGGCAAAAATTAATTTCTTTATTTCTTTTTCTTCTTCATTGAAGAATCCATAGATGCATTAGTTTAGAAATTGTGATGATTAGCGTAATAACGTGGAAGGAAATAAAGCTGCTGGTATTTGGACTACTTGCTGTACAGGATTGCGGATTGTTCGTATTGAGATTCGCTGCAATAAAAAAAAAATCGTAGAGTTAATAAAAGTTTCGTTTGTAAACAGTAGCGACACCAGGGGAACGTTTCCGAAGAGACAACAGTGAAAATTTCTCTGAAAAATCTTATTTTAATTCTCCTGGCGTCGCCACTGTAATTTTAAATTGTTAAGAGAACCATGAAAGTCTTTACCTGTAACTGCCACCAACTGAGGTAGATATTTCTTCCAAAATGCGCATTGCTTCAGTCTCGGTCCACGGCCCGTTGACGTATTATTTACTGCTAGCGTCAAAAATTCTCTACCAAATGCTGTATGTACAGGCCAGTAAACGTCGGTCCACGTTCCATCTTCGGACATGCTGGGATTTCTGAAAAGGCAAAAAAAAAAACAAGCTTGTCATATGCCTAACCTTTTTATTGTATGTGCAGACCCGTTAAATATTTTAAGAGGGAGAGAAAAATGTTTTTTGCTTAATTTTCTGAGAATTTGTCTCCAGTGTCATTTTAAACAGTGACGTTTTTTCGTTGTATGGATATAAAATGTGCAAAGTTTCGTAATTTTCCTTTTTATTGTTTACTGAAGATAAATAACGTGTTTTCCATGCCATGTTAGAGTATAACGGTATTATAGGTGCTTGAGCTTTTTCGTGATATATAATCGATAAAAAGGAAAGGAAGAATTATATACGACGCCAACCTCTGCAAAAGTGCTGCATGATTATACTCTATTCTTTTGCTGATTGATGTATGATCGATTGAGTTAATAGAGATGTTCACGGTCATTAACTTCATAATATTGAATTTATAGTGAAGATAATCAAAGTTATACTGCACGAAGTAAGAAAATGAGGTTATATTGTGAAAAATAATTGAGGAGTAATTGAATTTATTACAAAGTTTCGAAGTGTTGTGAAAATGATAATGTTATTGTTTGTGGTAATGATTTAATTTTACTTTTGTATTGTATGCGGATATTTGTGGGGAAAATAAAAGAAAAATTTTCTTCTTAGAGACAAAGCGCCACCATCTGCATTTTCTAATTAGCCTGAACAGTTTATTAAGATGCTTACGATTGGCATGACACTTCCTAAAGCGACTTGTATGAAATTGTTAAATTTTTTACGGTTTTGTTTCAGGTTTTAGAGAGTTGAGAACGCTCAGCACGAACTGGACAGAAGTTTCAGCCCGATCGGTCGTCTGGGACCTCAATAAAAAAAATCTCGACACGGTTTGTGTTTGTCTAAAGCTTCTACTGTCAGTCCTTTTTTGGAACTGTGATTCGTTCGAGGGAAAATGAAGAATGGAGTGAGTATCTTTTTTGCTGTTTGAAAACAAAATCCAAAATAAAATAAAGATGCATTTTTAGTTTCAGATTGCCTTGTGGTTCAAGTAGGAAAGCCCCGAAGTCATACTTAAGAGATACTGGGTTTGAGTCTACGCTTTTCCACAATAAAATTCGAATTTTCTCCAGCTGGACTTCATGGCGTAGGGATGTGGCGACCCCATCGCCCAGTGTTCATACACTGCAATCAGCCGAAGAGGAAACAAGGACCCAACTTTTCCCAGCTTGATTCCACATCGATCATCAAAACAAGATGATGTAAACTTAGTTCCAGTTGGGCTCCTGCTTTAAAATAACAGTTTGACTGTCTTCAGTTATGAATTAGCCAGTTAAAGACACCGCTTCAGCTAAAAGAGTTGGCCAGTGGACCAGATCCACAATTCAGGTTGGTATTTTGTAAGTGTTTAGCTTCGACTTAATCTTTATTTTCAAAAAAGGAACATGTGGCTGTATCGTTTAAATTGGCCTCGTGGATCCGAAAAATTTGACACTATTTTGGCCTTAGCTAGCGGCAAACTGAAAGATCGAGCATTGAAAATTAAAGCCAGTAGATTAACATATCAAAGTTTTTGGCCGAAATTGGATGTTGACCAGCACATACTAGTCGAAGGACTATAAATTATGTTCTGTTCAAATTATATGCTCCTCCATGATCATCGTGGCCGAAGCGCATGCACAATAAACCCCAGCTGAGTTGACTATATTAGGTCTTGTTTGGCAAACTCTCAGCCATTATGGCTGTACAAGAAAGACTAAAGCAGTGGCAGTACAGTACAGGAGCAATACCGATGCTACAACTTTGCCTCTTGCCATAAGCCTAGTCGACCAATGTGGTCTTCAGCCAATGGTAGAGTATCTGCCCTCTGCCAGGAATGTTTATCGTCCTTTAGATCTTGACTGCTTGCAATTTCAAAGTCACTGGGTCTCCATTTTCTTACCCCGAGAATTAAGCCAATATTTTTTTTTATTGCAAATGTGAATCAGAACTGCTGATTTCATTCAAATTTAAAATTGGTACCGTGTCGCTTTAGTAGAACTTTTTTCTTTTTTTCGATCACTCTTGTTCTTACCCTAAAAAAACAGCCGCTTTTTAATGCAGCTTTTAAAACAGATTGCAAAAATCAACTTCACGAATTCCCAGAAAATTGTGGCAACTGATACATTATTTTTCAAAATTGGACCAACACTCTCGAAAAACAGAATCCTTTTAAAAAAAATTTCCTGCGACGCCATGCTAATATAATCAAAGCATTAATCATCACATCAAAATTCTCTGTACTAATCGCCTGTGTATCACGAGGAAAAACTTTGAACTCGACGGAGGGAAAGCAAACATCCTATATGAAATTTTCCCACGGTTTGGAAAAAAAAATCTTCAATCTTTTCCCCGAAAGGATAAACCCTTTACATCTAAGCTTCTAATTTATCATTAATTGCAAATTACATTTTAAAAGCATTAATTACGTCCTTTTTAACGATTCGAAATGTATTTCCAAGGGGGAAAAAAAAATATTTTTCATCTCGTCCAGGTTTCCTGTACAAATTTAAAATTCTTCTTAAGTGTCTTTCTTTATATTCGTTGAAGTAATCGATAAAGCCAAGGACTAATCGTTGTAAGAGAATGGCATAGATTGGATGAATGTGTGAATCATGAGTTTTCTTAGAATTCAACTCGGAATAACGATTCGTGTTTTAAAAAGGTGGGCTTGGTTTTCAAATGAAAGATAACTCCGTAACTTCTTCCGTTCCGGTTGCAAGGTCATACTTCACGGTAACGTCGAGCGGGACATTTGCAAACAAGATGACACAAATGTTTATTCCGCTGTAGGCCGAACTGCTTTTTATTGCCGTTTACATTTGCCCTTTCCTCCTCTTTTTTTTTTTTTTTTTTTTGATTTTTCTTTCTTTTGTCTTTCGCTTCTCTCTCATTTTGTTTTCTCTCTCATTGCCTTCTGTTTTCTTTGGCAATTTAACAAATCATCTCCTTCTCACCTTTTTCCCTTTTTTTTTTACCGTTTAATTTTTTTTTCCCCTTAACTTCATCGATTTCTCTTTTAATGGAATAAATCCTTTTTCATTTCAACAGTTTCGAATCAAAATGTCTTGATTTGGAATAAATACGTTTGAATTAACATTTTTGATTTTTCAGGCAGGAATACATTGCTGTTTTATATTCGGGGATGCAGGAGCGACGCCAGAGCGGTCCCTCCAACTTCAACAATTAGAAGAAAGGATCAGAAGGAATCAACCAGTTGACTCTTCCGCTTGACTTACGGAGGTAAGAATCGTTTTCTAGCTAATTCAGACATTTTAGAATTTGGGAGTATTTTTCGACAAAGTTTGAAATACGGAATCCATAAATGAAAATGTCAAAATTGTCAGTAGGTAACCTAAAAACTAAGTATGAAGCACGGCGACGTACCTAAATTTAATATTTAGACCTAAAGTTAAAGTTAGACAATAGTTTTTGCCTCATCAACCATTTTAGAACTTTAAAATTTTTGATTTAAAAATTCTCTTCTACTTCTCCTCTTATGTCAACAAGAAAAATGTATCAAAAAATTTAGTCAACAAGAAAAATGTATCAAAAAATTTAGTCGACAAGAAAAATGTATCAAAAAATTTAGTCGACAAGAAAAATGTATCAAAAAATTTAGTCGACAAGAAAAATTTATCAAAAGATTGAGTTGAAATGCAAAAGTTCTGGTAAAACTTGTTTGACTATAAAAATTTAATAAAAACTTGTTTGACTAGAAAAATTCTGAAAAATCTTGTTTGAATACAAAAATTCTGGGTTTTGCTAAAAGCAGAAAATCTGGAAAATTCCAGAAAATTTTTTGGAGTCGATAAATCCTTCAAACTTCTTATTATTTATCCCCTAAAACCCTTAAAATTAGAATAGGAATCTAGTTGGATCTCTGCACAGTATTATGCTACCAACAGAAATCCATGTTTTATTAGCTCTCCAAAATGCAAAAAATATTTCTCCTTTTTTCCCAAAATAGTTACTTCATTTGTATTCATTTAAAACTCGTCGCTTTGCTAACTGCTGACCGACCATATCGCTACGTCCCTGAGCTAATTACGTAAAACAATGATCGGAAAATTTTTGAACGTCAAAATGAAAACGTGAAAGCATGAAAGCGAACGATTATTTCATATCGAACCCCGATTGTCTGTTTTCTTCCTTTTTTTTTTTTTTTTCTAATTTCGTTCGGGAAAAAAGAAAAACGTGGAATCACAATGTAGCGTGATTCATCTATTGGGCACCAATAATAAATTATCATTTCCCCTTAAAAATGAAAATGTTATTACCAGGATTGCAAAGCTTTGCTTAGAATTCGACTTGCCGCATTTTCTTACCCCGGCACATGGAATCCTTATTAGCCGATCGGACATGAAACTCCACTTTCGTGACGGGCGACAGTTGACACCTTTTCTAAGAAAAATTAGCCTTGGCAAGCTTTTTTTTTTCCCTTGAATTTTTTAAGAGAGGATTGGTCCAATTTTTATAAATATTTTATTAGTCGCCACGAAAGTTTGTAAATTCGTTAAAGGTGACACTGTATGCAGTATATGCAGTCGGTTTGGGGAAATTTAAAAATTTGGAGTGGTATAAATGGGGGGGAAAAAATGGCAGCAGCTTGGCTCTTTTAAGGGTTTGGCTGTACCATAAGTCCTATTTTTAATGTTTTTACGGGTTTAGCTTCGACTTTCGATCCTCAAACGAGCACAGGCAGCTTAAAACCCGTCCTTAATGCTGCAAGTCAATATTTATAGACCTTACATCCGAAGAATGACTTTGGGAAACTCAAAAAATTTAACCCCCTTTTGTGTATTTTTTTACTTTTATTTTTTTGCTTTAAATTTTCGAGAATCGCAAGATCGTAACGAAACATTTTAAAAATTTACTTTTAATATTATAATCGACATATTCAAATGTTGACTCGACAAAAATTCCCATCTTATGAATATTAACAGGAGGAAAACTCATAATTTTCCCTTTCCAATTTTCCACATACACAATTTTCTCGATTGGAAGTTAGGGAAGGCAAACTTTGCTTGTTAAACTCCAACTGACTGAAGCCATGTATTAGCCGACCCTAAAAAATATTACAAACTTCACGGGGAAAATTTTTCATACGGGAATAAAAAAAAATAAAAGTAAAAAAAAAAAAAATACAGTTACGAAAAGGGAGAGAGAATAGAATTTTCCCCGGGTTCAAGGCCTTAAAGGAAACTTTTTTTTGAGAGAGAGAGATGCGATAATGCACTTACCCTGTTTTTGCGAAATTCGCCCAGTATCTCATCATTCGTTTACTTAAAACCACTTCCTGAGGTTGATAATTTTTCTTCGGATTTAATGGTTCTCCAAAGACGTAATTGATTTCGTCGCCGTGCATTACCCCCGTCCAAGACGGCCATGGATTCCCGGCACTTCGATGTTTGAAATAATACATGTAAACGTTATTACCGGTCTCAGCGTATCGATGCGCGAATTCGTTAACGTTGCATGTAAAATGATAATCTCCGACCATTTTGTCTAGCGCGTCCCTGTTTCGAACAGGATCGTCCGGATTCAACCAGTCTGTATATTCGAAAATAATGGCTTGCCTGGCTACATTATTTATGTAAGGATTTAGTTCCCTAACCGCTTGCAGGAACTCATCTCGATTTACATAAACGTTTTCTTCTTTTCTTAACAGCTCGGTAAGGTAATATATTATAAAATAGTACCCTTCCTCGGTGTTAGAACCCATTAAAATATTAGTCTTTTTAAAATTTTTGTTCGCTAACGATTTTTGAGGTGTTTCGTCCAAAAAAGATCCGTCGATGACGGGAACGAACGGGAATTCGCAAATGCCTAATGTTCCCCATTCGTTATCGACTAATACAGAAGCGTTCGTAGCTCTCAGGCATTCGATAACTGATGATAATTTACTTTTATCATGCGGGCAACCGACCGCTTCTGCAAGGCGTAAACCTCTTAAAATGCTCTCCTCTCTTGATATGACTGCCCACGGCGCTGTTGGAGAACCCGATTCCATGATTGCTTGACTAAATAAATTTCTGCTTAACGGGGAGAGTAAATGAGTGCTTACGGACACGGCACCGGCCGATTCCCCGAATAATGTTACGTTATGTGGATTACCACCGAACGCGTGGATGTTATCGCGAACCCACTCCAATGCCATATGCTGATCGAACAAACCCGCATTGCCCGGAACGTCTGAAGTACCGAAATAAAGGAAACCGAGTGACGCGATACGATATTGCATCGACACGACGATTACTTTTTCTTCGCTTACGAAGATTTTCGGATCGTAAACGTCTAATGTTGCTGTGCCGGAGTAAAATCCTCCGCCGAAGATCCATACCATTACGGCTGCTTTTTTAGGTCGAGGTTTCGGAGCTACCACGTTGATGTATAAACAGTCTTCAGATAATGGAGTGTTGGGATTCCACATTGTAGCCCCAGGGAAGTCACCGAAGACGGTATCCAAGATTTGCATGCAGCTGTTTGGAAGTTTCGTTGTGTTTAGGATCCCTTCCCAACGTTCGACAGGTCTGGGATGTCGAAAACGGAGATCGCCTGGAAAATAATAATTATTTTTGTAGATGATACTTTTTTTTACAATGGAGTGATCGTAAAAAACACAGTCCAGTCTGGAGAAGCCAGGTCTCTGATTGGGTCAAATGGTTTTGTACCAAAAACCTGCGGGTTTGAGTACAATGACTGCGTTCGATAGCATTTGTATTATGTGGTTTTCGGATACCTGCTCATTGCGAGGGCGCTAGTCTACCTTAAAGGGGCAATACAGCTGAAGCTGAAAGTTTCTTTTTATCTGCGAAACACTCGTGATGATGTATCGTCAGATACTTGTCCATATGTCCCATGAGAGGTTATAGATGTAAGTCGATCCGGGTTTTTAAGCTCATAAACAAATGTAGCTGGTCACTTGTGGAATTGGGAAAAAAAGTGAAATAAAATATGTAGTCTAGTAAATACATTTTTCCCTTTCACGTTACGATGCTGTTTACCTTCTCCGTACACCAATTTTAAAAAAAAACAATTTTAGGAAATACTTTGAATTTTGCTGAAGAAAAAAATAATAACTGACAATATATGTAGTTGAGCTTATAGTGCTTAGTTAGGGTCATTATTTCTAGGCCATAAGTAAGAACTGATAAGGTACAAACATCTTAACGATTAAGAGCACCTACCAGCCCCAAGCAGCGCAGCGGGGAGGTTCATTTTGAGCATAAGTTGCGAGATACTAGTAGTGAGCTGAGCAGAGCTAAAGTTGCAATGGGTGGATTATGTGGCCAGGCAAGACTAAGAGCGGTGGGCGATGACATTAACAATGTCATTGCAATGTCATAATTCAAAAAGTAAGAAGGGGCTGGTTTCGAAGAACGGATGATCGAACTTCAAAGAAAAGATTGTGAGAGGTCTATGTCCAGGAGTGAATGCAAAAAAGCTGAAGAAGAAAATAGTGCTTAGTTATCTATTTATAACAAAAATTAATTTATCTGAGATGATTGTGAAAGAAGTGCTACTCGAAATGCGTAAACGTGAAAAAACTATGTCAAACTAATGACAAAAATATTGGTACTAAACTGGGTTTAGCTTTTGGAATTCAGCTTATTTAGCTATCAACATGTTGAAATGTCCACTTCCACTTGTTGGAATAACGTAAAGTTTAAATAACGTTTAAAGGTCGCGTGCTTAAATGTCGTGTGCCTTGAAGTTTATTTACAGACTCCAATTTTCTTGGAAGATGTGGAAAATTTTAAAACTAAAAGTCCAATAATTTACTCAATTATGGAAAAGTTTTTATCTTACCTAAAGGCTTTTGTGCGTAAGGTATCCCCATCCAGGCATCCACCAATTTACCAGTGGCAGCCGACAGAGTGATTCCGTGAATCTTTCCTTTCGTCGTACTAATTACCAGCGAATCTTCTTCCTTTTTGGCTTCCTCATGATGATAATCGTCTTTTGCTTCTCTTTCCCTTTCTATGTCTTTATCCCTACTACCGAATTCCACTCTGTCTTTTCTACTCAAATCTAAACTACCATCAGCTAATATATCACTACTTCTTTCACCATATTCCATGGAGCCCCGTTCCGTGAAATCCCCGTTATCATTTTGCACTATGTCCCTCGTATTATGTGATCTTTCCCCGCGAGTTCGAACGACTTCCGATGGTTCTAAAACTTGACCCGTTCTCTCGTCGAACACGTCTTCCGAATCGATCAATTGCAACCTTCGTTTGGCAAATTCAGGAGTTTTCTCCTCTTTCCTTAACATTTTATTTTCTTTTTTTCGTCTTTCGACCACATCTTTAAAATTTTTATTAATTTCTCCCGTCTTTTTTGAATCTGATATATTTGATCTTCTTTTTCCTTCGTCTTCGTCTCTTTTTTCTTTTTGAAAACTGGCGTTCCGATTATTTGATTTAACACTTTGAAAACTGTCTTTTGTGTTTTTTAATTTCCCTACTTTATCACGAGATACGTCTAAATAACTTTCTTTAGATTCTTCTATTCTAGGATTGTCGTTTTTTTCATCGTATTCATCGAAGGCTACTGTGTTTTGAAAATCCTCATATTCGGCGTCTGTTTGCGTCGACGTTTCGATATTTTCATAATTTTCAGCACTTTTAGTATTATCTAAATATAATATTGCGAAGATGAATTGTGAGAATCACCGGCGAGATAGAGGGAAAAAAAAATAATTTTTCCGCTTTCTTTCTATACAAAACCGCAACGAAACTCACTTTCTGGAATATGGAAATGAATGTTATAACTTTTGTTTTTTAAATTTTCGAATACTCACTGGATCGATTCCAAAAAGCGAGTCACCAAACTTTTCATTTATTCGGCCCCCTTTCTCAAATTTTGCGCCTCGATTAAATATTTTTTAATCGATTAATTAAAAACTAAAGCTACGATGAATGAATAAGAGCTAACGAAATTATTTGATTAATCAAATTTTCGGGTTAATCATATCAATCGTTCGACTCGATTATTCTAGTCGGAGAATATAATTTTATTTCCCTTGTATATTTCTGGTGCGGTTTTGTAAAATGTATACTGTTGTGTATGTATAGCCGCATTCTTGGTGCTCGTCATTTTCTTTTCTTTTTTGTTATTTGGGAAAAATAAAAAAAAAGGATGTTGGTGCCTTTTCATCTTTCAACGTTATTTCGCTAACTTTTTGTAACTTTTCTTTTTAGAAAAAAAATGTGAGAGTAAAAGGAAATCATAAATAAAAAGGAATGAGTAAATCATTCTTTTACGCCATTGTTCCTAATTTATATACGCAACAACCTTCTGCTTTGAGTGAAATGCATGATAAAGGGGTAGACTGCTGAGTATCTTTTTGTTTTTTTTTTCGCCGCATGGCGAGCACCTTGTAGTGGAAATTTGTAATTTGAATCTGAGGTGTGAAAATGTAATTTTTTGTAGTAAAAGTGTATTAATTTCTTTTCAAAAGGTTTCATTTTTATTTTTAATTAATTTTTTTTTGGCGGTTTGTTTTGCTTAAATGTTGATTTTGAGGAAGTAAAGTGACGAAGATTCTATAACTTTGTTTTTTTGAGACTTGAAAAAGAAAAACCTAGAAAATTTTATCATTTTTTTTATAAAAAAAGAAAATATTTTAATAGTCTTAAAGAAATCTTTTATTATTTGGTAGAAGCAATTTTATTCTATTTCGATTTTTCGACGCTGTAAAATCATAGAATCATGCTCATAAAATCACCAAATTGAAGTAAAGTGCATTTATTATAATTTTACTTCCTATACTACTTCAAATTTTTATTTAGAAAATGTCATTTTGTTTTTTAGATTGTTCTATTAGTGACAGTAGTCCGTGGATCTGATTTAGTTAAAATAATTTTAAAATAGAGTATACATATTAGTTTCCAATTTTATTGAAAATTTTCCAAAATTTTTTAAAAGACATGATTTTTAAAAACATTTTCTGAAGAATGAAAAATTCAAAAAAATCTATAAAAAACACTAATTTGTAATTCAATTTGGAACTTTAAAAAAATTCTGTTTAAATACTCTGAGGAATATGTAAGAATTTAGATTGCTGGCAACGGATCTAAAATTCTCTTTTTTAAATTTTCATTTTTGCATAACCCGGTTTTTAATTTTCTATTAATTTAAATAAATCTATTACTTTAATGTAAAAGTAAAAGTGATAATTGACCGCCGAGCAAAACAGAGGCCAATATGAGGAATTTTTTTTCATAACCAAACTTTTAATTCAAAATAATTAACATTTCACCCTCGGATTTCAATTTATAGCCTAGATCTGATTTTTTTTATTTGACTAAAATCGCATAACGAACATAGAAATTGAATCATAAGCGTTTTCTTTCTTTCTTATTTTATGCAATAGTTTTATTTAAAGAAAAATGACGAGCAGCAAGACAAAGGACAAAAGTCTCTTATGAATATCAGCTAGACTGGGTACTTCTCTTCACAATCTTCGTAAATATAAACAGGATATACAAGTTTTCGTTCAAGTCCCAGAAATTTTGTATTTTGATATATCCAAATCACTTGCTTAACAGAAGAAAGATGAAAGAAGTTTCCAGTCTAGCGAATGTAATAGAGGTTAATGCAAAATGCGTAGACTGCGGCATTTTTTCCACATCTCAGAAGATTTATGTAAGGTAATGACAACCTCGCCAATGTCTCAAAAACATTTCGCATCTACTTACGATCTCTACTTCTCCCGGTTTCGCTGAGTCCCCGCTCCTTGGAGCTCTCTTTACCCCTACTTTCACTTTTATGAAACCCTAAATTTTTTATTCTCTTTTCTCGATGTCCTATTTTTCTTTTCATATCTTTTTCTTTATTTTCTTGAATGTAATACTTGTTCTCCCATTCTTTCGTCCACTCTTTGCTTCCTCTGTTATCGAGATCATAGTATCCTGTATCTAAATCGCGGCTGGTCTTCTCTCCTTCGGCTTCGTCTAACGTATGCCTGCTCCTGTGTCCTGACAGTTGATTGGCTTGAATCACTAGCAGAATGCTGACTAGTATCGGCGGCAGATAAGCCTGCTGCCTTGCGAGCATCATATTTAAGCTGGAAATAAAAAAAAAAAATTGATTGTTAGTTTTGGAAATTTAGAAAGACCGAGATTGGTTTTAAGCTTATAGCTCGTTTTATGAATAAATTTGGTTAATTACATTTTAGGAATTTTACCAGACAATGCCTTTCATGTCAAGAATGAAAAGGGGATAAAGAAAACGCGCTTGGACAGACCAGGGAGAGGTGAAACTTGTCAAAATATGTCAGACATATTAGCCTTCTTAAGGAAAAGTTTTACTTTGGAAAAGTTTGTAATTATCACGGATTTATTCATTGGCGGAGCGAAGCCTATTCCGTTTGTATGTTCACTTAAACACTGCCGGACTGATATTTTTTGGATCCGGCTTCGCCACTGCGTGCGCCGGGTTCAGCGCAGCAGCAGAGTGAGAAATCTGAAGTGCTGACTTTGAGTTGAATGGGAAACGAAAAAAGATCCAATATTTTAGCGATAAGGTGAAACACATCAAATACTTTTACTTGGAACTGCTAAGAAAAAGGTTGTAACGGAAAAGAAACTGTACTGGTTACGAGGCAAGTGCTGCCACCACGACGCAGACGATGAGGGAGGTACTGGGCAAGAGTGTCATCTGGTCAATATAGTCGTAAAAGATCAAGTCTTGATGGACGAGGGCCGAATAAAGATCAGTGCGATCAGTGGCGTAGTAAAATCAAGAGACCCTTTTGCAGAATGTTTACTGGAGGCCCCTCTCACGATTTTTACAGCTTTCTGTCTTCTTCACTACACGGATTAGGCTATTAGCCTGTTACGTCTTCAAAGGTATTTGATAAAATTTAAAATTAATTTAATCGTTCTATCGTTTGGATTTCCGATGTCGCGACGGCCTTGCGGATGGTAATGAACTACCTGTTTTACAAGAGATCCCACCATTCTATCGTACAAGAAGGAATGCGGCGACTCCAACGCCCAATGAACAGCCCTGGAAGGGGCAGCAGCCCAACCGGTGCTAGCAGGAGGCAAAAGTTGTTGATGGCAACTGTATGGTTTCTGCACTGCGACCACTGCCTTGTGGTGTGGGAGGGGATCCGAAAAACTAGGGGAGAACACCCCGGCAGAACATCAGGAGGGTCGGGCCACCTTGTGATAGCAGCCCTGTCACCTGCATCACCTGCAGGTGATGCGGGTGATTTATTCCCCAAGTCATGACTTGGGGAATAAATATAATTACTCAGAATCTTCAGCTTTCTGTCAAGGACGGTATTAATTTTCCCTACACAGTTGAAGGATCACCTGCTATGATGTGTAGCAGGTCCTCATGCCCAGAAGAAAGAAAAAGATAGACTTGCGATGAACTGGTAAGGCGATCTCGTGCCGCTGCATCCCTTGAGACCCCGCCTACGGATTTACATTCCTTGTCGAAGCTGAAAACTTCACCCCGAAGGAAAAGGGATTCATGTATTGAGATTCCTGTCATTTTTGTTTAGCGATGGCTTCGAAAAGGATTTCTTGTATCAAAAAAACAATATCCATTTCCCATCTCGTACAAGACCCAATAAAACATTTTATGACCAGAAAATTGAGAAGACTTTAAATGTTTGCGGTACCTTTTTTCCTAAACATTCTTCTGAAAATGTTTAATAAAAAGTGTTGAATATTTATGAATCCGATAAGAATGTTTTTTCTACGCTTGAAACCAATATTAGTTTTTTAACCCCCCCTCTCTCTCTCTTCTCGACATGACTAAACATAACCGTAACTTCCGTTACATTTTCCCTCTTTTGTATCGAATTTTGTCGCTTCATTTTTTTTTTGTTGTTTTCTTTTTCCCTTCTAAAGTTAAAATAGCTTAGCGGTTTGAAGCTTTTAAATTGTTGCAAACGTGACGAATATCATGTGTAGGAGGATTTCTGTCCGTTCTTACCTTTTGTTTTTTCTTAACTCGGAAACAAACTGCAACCGGAACTCTGTTTGGTGTCAGAATTGACAAACTGCGAATCGGAAATGGAGGATCCAATTTCTGAATTTGTTTCATCTGAACGGTTTCAGAAAGCTTTTTTTTTGGCTTGTTTTCTTTTAACGTTTTGTTTAATAAATTTTTGTTTCTGGTTCGTTGGAATAAAATAAAATAAATACCTGAAGTGTCTCCCTGGAAAACGGGCTAGAATTTTAGCAAGGCTACGGCCTGATCTGTTAACAAAATCTCTAGTGACATTCTGTACTATCATCGATTCTCTTCCCTGTTCGAGTAATATTCCATCTCATTACTTCGATATTAACTGACATTTCGATTTCAAGCAGAAAATGGAAGACTCAGTTACCGGCAACAAAATTTAATAGAGCGTGAGGTGAAAAAATAATGAAAGGACCTTAAACGGAATGGCGGAAAGTTCAATATAGTCAATATTGCCTGGAATATATCAACTCGAATGAACTCGGGGTAGATTAAAACGGAAACGGGGGAAAGAAGTTACCATTTAAAGGTCTTGATAAGAAACAGTTAGCAATACCTTTCCCGTAAGACAGGTAAAGGGAGAAAGGGAAAATTGTGCGTGTAATGACAAAACCTTTATGGTCATTGAGAGACAGAAAATGATGCTAGCGGTTTCAAACAAACGAATTTAGTAAAGATAATACAACCGTACCGTGCATGTAGAGTATTAGATGATTGCTTCAACTAAATTATTGTCTTTATATTTTCATGGCAGGTTTCAGAGCGAAAAAAACTTGAATTTTCAATAAAAAGGAATTGTTAAGGATGTATTTTCTGGAATTGGTTCATCACGTAAACTTGTTGCTGCGCAATTTGTATTTTTCTGGGAAAGTAAAATAAAGCATAGTTAATGTTTTGTTTATCCGCAGCGAATATTGTGGCTCACGTTCATCTGAGCGAACTGGAATGAATGTATAAATGCGTAAAAAGGATGCATGGGAAAAATAGGTAAGGAAGAAAGACCAACTTAGCGCAATGGAGAGTTATGTTTTAGATGGATTAGAAACGAAAAGATCAGTTGGCAGCCGCGGGTCTTGGACGTAGTAAGGCGCGCTGCAGAGCTGGAGTCGTAGTGGGTAAGGCGTGACAAGGCAGGACCAGGAGTGGGTTGAGTCAATCAAAGCCGCATTCAACATTCGAGATGCAGGGAAAACCTCAAAAGCAATGCCTGAGGTGACACAATTCAGCCAACTGGAAAGGGTTGATTCCTAAAAACGGAGAGCTGAACGGCGTGGAAAAAGGGAAGACACTGGAAATGGAGAAAACAGGTTCAAGAGTGGATGCAAAAAGTGTGAAGAAGAAGAAGAAGAAGAAGAAGAAGAAGAAGAACATGAAGAAGGAGATCGACCAACAGGACCTTAGTGAAAGAAAACATAGTGTGCCAACAGTCTTGCGGTCAATACGGCTCTGACAATTTTGCTTTTTATTTACATATGGTTAATGTCACAGCATGTAGGGTAACCGGTGAGGCATGTTTTTCTTGCTCAAGGAACTGTGTCCTTGCCCTGTGGTGAGCTTCCTTCTCAGGGTTATGAGTTAGTGGAGGGCAGCAGCTTCGCTAATACTGACCTAGGGCTGAAGATGGTAGTAATCGGCAAGGCCTAGGCTCAGATACCGGGAGGCAGAGTTGGATCAATGGTATGGCTCCCGTACTGCGATGTGGAAGATTATGGAAAGTCACCACATTATTTGATATTCCTAGTAAAATCATCGATGGTTGGCCATGATGATCGCCAATCTCCGACGAGGAGCGGGCATTTAAAGAAGAAGAAGAATGTCACAGCACTTAGTCCAATCAAAAAGCAGAACTAATTAAATACAGGTGACGTATTTGTCACCTGATCTCATTGTGAGCGTTAGGGCTGTTCGAGACCAGTACTTATCGATACGAGACTAGCATCCTTTGAGCTGGATGAAGACTACCTGATTTACGCCATAAAAGGTAGAGGGAGTGTTGGGATCAGCTTTCATGATCGCCCATAGCTCTCATATGGCCATTTTCGAAGCGTCTTTTATGGGGCAAACTTGACTCCGTCAAAAATTTTTAACGCATAATAGACTTTTGAGTTAAATTCCTCGCATAGCAAAAACTGTATGGCTCAAAATTTAAGGGGGTCGAGCCAATCCATTTGACCAACCTAGGTATTAAACCTGAAATATATTACAATTTAATTGCAAAAAATCACAACCGATATTTCCTTTTGTGACAAAAAGTAAATTTCTTTTAAGTTACTGTTATATTAAATCTTTTCGATTTCTTGAGAAAGGAATGTCAATCCATCGTCATATTGCCAGCCCCAATATCGAAAAATTTCACATCGAGAAATATTGATTTTCGATTTCATTTTTTTTTTTTAATGTAGAAATCTAGACGTTTTTTTTTAAAACTCAAAAAACCTTTTTATTCGCTTTCAAAAAACGGACATTTTAAATCTTTTTTATATATTTTTTAAAAAATTAGAGAGAAGGCGCTGTCAGCTACTTATTAGTTTACATTTAATCCGATATAACATGTTTTATAAAATGTGAAAGTGATTTGTGATTCAGGTAAATGAAATTAAATTGAAAAAGAAGAACGTTTCTCCCTTTTCCCCCAACTTTACGTCATTTTATTTGGATTTATGCGAGAAGTATTTTAAAAATTTTAATCAAAACTTTTGTTACTTATAAAATGGGAAGAATCGCATAAATGAGGCTTAAGAGGGGATTTTACACGTCTCTAAAGTACTATATGAACAAGTTATATGGTTCTTTAAGTATTATAAGGGTGTTATTTATTAAAAATGTTGTACGTTGTAATATAAATAAGCACATTAATCGGTTACATGCTTCCCTAATTAATTAGAATAATACTTTCCGTTTTTTGAAATCGATTCAGTGTTTTTTTTTTCCGATTTGGACAAATAAATTTGACTCATCGAAAACATAAAAGGTTTCCCATGTAAAAACAAATTTTAGGAGGTGAGGACGAAACAGAGGGACAGAAGAGGGAAAACATGCACCGCACTGAGGGTTTACCATATTGATTTTAGGTTCGGTTTTCGTTTAAAATGTCTGAAGGGAATGCGGCGATGCATTTTGCACAACTGCTGGCTTTTGCAATAAAATGTTAAAAAAAAAAAAAATATAATCGCGTAGAAAATTGACATTAAAGCGCCTTAGGGCATTGGAATTATTAATCAATAAAATAAAAATTAGCCCGGATAGTCATTCTCGATCAGGAAATGAATCGGTCCGAGTAAAGATTGATCTTGCGAATTTTTTAAATGTGCTGTAGGAATGGGGGCAGATAGTTATTGCTTTTTCTAGCTGGCTGGGCTCTCAGGGTGAATGCTTTCTTCGATTCTCTTTAATCTGTATTTGGAGGCGAACCTATTGGAGGTTTTGGATGGATTCAATCGCGAAATAGTAGTCAGCGGCGAAGTCATCTATTATACTTTCTTGATCTGGGCTATCTTCAAAAACTGTAGACACGTGTTAGCGAGGAGAACAACCCGTCTGGTGTGAGAGTAAAAGTACCCAAAAGGAAGTTAATGATCATTAATAAGGAAACAGTTAATACTCCGTTGTTAGGAACTGGCGAGGATTATAGAGAGAGTGCGTGCCATAAATATCTTATTGGATGTTGGCTAATGATATTCTTAAGAAATTAAAGCCCCTAAAGAGCAAGCTGAAGGAGCTTTTGCTGCAATGATAAGACTGTTGTGCCATCGAAATTTTACCCTTAACCTAAGATTGCGGATTGATGGGGGTTATGTTCTCCCATTCCCTTTTTATGAACTTGAGGTGTGGCCACTGACTAAAGAACTGGATGGTCATGGTCAATTAGCGATATTTGAGATGTAGCTTTATCATCCATTTTGCGCATCTAATTGATCGGTTAATGAGAAATACTGAGGTGTGAAATCGTATAGGAAAGAAGGTGGATTATTTTATAAGATATTCTAAGACTAAGTAACGGAAGCTCCAGTATTTCGGCCAAGTACCCGGAGGGTCTGTATAGAAGTTGAGAAGAAGGGAAACCTCGAGAATTACAAACTTAAGGACTGGTTTGGTTGGGACTCAGTGTTCTTGTTTCGCATGGCTGCATTCGAAGTGTCCATACCTGTGACGATCGTCTAAATATCAATTTTTGATGAGGAGACTGAAGGAAGAAGAGCTATCTTCCGGTTCGAAAATCAAAGACTTGAGGAAAGTTCAAAGCCGAGCCCCGATCGAATTGTTAGCTTATTGTAAATAAAATGGTTGGCAAGAGCTTTTATTGTCTATTGATATCAAAGTCACTACTGCTTTCAGCTAGAGCCAGGTGGACATAGAATCTTTACCATTCTTCTTTGGCACTTAGAACTGATTGTTAAATTCTGGGTTTATTTACTAAGAAATTCTACTCCCCCCCCCCCCCCCCCAATCGTTTAGAAAATAGCCATCTGTTATCTCCTTGTGGCTCCGTTTTTAGGCGTTACTTCTAAGCGCTACTACTTTTGTCCCTTTTCTCTTTTTTAGTTTAATGCACATGATTTAATCGAATTAAAAAAGTATTTGAAGGACGAGGGAAAAAAATCCTACGTTAAATGAGTTTTATTTGTTTAAGGAAATGTACAACGGGTGAAAGGTGATGCTCAAAAAATTTGATTAAGCATTTTTATTCTCGGTTGGGCAAACTTTATTTTTTAAAAAGCAAATAAAATTTATCAGATTTTGAAAATTAGTCTTTAGGTTATCCGGGTCTGGGTCACCGATTTGTTTTACACTGTAAAACGTGAGTTGGGTTTATTTCGTCGTTTTGTATTTTGGGCTTTTGTGAATTATTACTTTTTCATTTTTTTTTTCTCTCTCTCTCTCCCAAAAAGAAAAAAATATTTTTTTGGTTACACGATGATTATTAAGGGAAATAAAAAATTAGTTTTAACAGTTAAACTAAGGTAGTATTTATTATCCGCGTGTGTCATGTTGTTCGTGACGGGTTGAACGTTTTATCAGTTCATCACTCGTTCGTGGCTATTGTTTAGTCACCTCCTCAATTTATTCTCGTCCGTCATGTCCACATTAATTTTTTTTTAACTTTCTAAACTGTCTCCTTTTTCAAGAGTTGCCAATAAATTGTGTTTGCTACGAGGATTTTGGCTTAAATCTGCAAACGTTTTATGACTCCAAGTGACTTTCAGGTTCTAGCAAGCGGATGCAGACTAGATTTTGGCTTAGCAAAAGACAAACTTTAGTTAGGCAGGAGCACGGAATTAGAGATTGACAGCAGCAAATGAGACATCGTCAGTATGTTTTGAATAAAGTGGCTGAATTATATTTCTGCGTCATTTTCCAGTGTAGGAACGAGGATCGTTCTGTTGGCAAGTCAACGACGCATTTAGTTGTACAACAGGGGATTAAACGTTTATTTTTGCGTGGGATTATCGTGCTAAAGGCTGTCAAATACCTTTGGAGAAGATTTAAAGGCAATGTAGGGGAAAGAATGGGGAAGGAAGTCTCTCAGTTCAGTTTTGCATTGATAAGCGATTTAGTAATCCACAATTTTCGACTCCAGTAGTCAAAACAACTCGTGGCTTTCGTTCGTGCTTGGCATTTAATTTGCCAAGTTTTAATATTTGAACCGGAGGAGAAGTCTAATTCGTTTTTATTAAAGCTGTAAGCTTTTTCCCTAAATCTCCTTTCTTCGTACGTTGCTGGCCCTGTGCAATCAAAAGGTTCCATTCCATTGCTGATAGCTTGCTTTTTTTAGCCCTGGGACATATTACACTCGAAATGAATTTACCTAGTCTTGGGAACTAGTAAAAAAGCCGAAAAACTAGAAATAGGTTTGCTTGCTTGAAATGTTTAACAGAGAAAGTATTTTTAGTGAAATTAATTACCTCTAATAATTTTAATTTTTATCTTAGTCCTAGACTCTTTTTCATGATTTCATCTCTTGTCATTTAAAGCTATTTCCTGGCTCCGCTACTGTCTTACAACTGATTTGCATTCGGAAATAAATCAAAAAAATTGTTAAGAAATGTTACTTTTTCTTTTTAAACGAAAGAATTCTTAAAAATCGAAGAAAGAAATTTTAAATTCTAACACCAAATGTAAGCCACGTATTGACTAGTCGATCGTTTCACAAGGGTCTCGTACAAGACTTTTTTTCCGGATGAAACAGAGAAAAAGGAAGTTTTAAAATTTAATCGCGCGCTCTCCTCAGGCTACCGCAAAAAATGCATGAACTCTCCCCCATTAAAAGTCACGTTGTTTTTATGTCCTTCGCACAGCAATTTCTTTTTCAAGGTTCTTAGTTTATCTAACTGCAAATGCGACACTCGTCGCTTTTCCTGCTTCATTTACAATTGGGAGCAATTTACCTTTCTGAAAACCGTTTTCCTTTGTATGATAGAATTTTTAATTGCATCACTCACCACCTTTCACTTATTAAAAAAAATAAAATTCATCGGTGGCTTGGGTCTTGACAAACAAAAACCTGCATTTATGTCGATATAAATTCATCCGCATTGCAGAAGGTAAAACTAAGAAATCAGTTATGTCTAAAAACGATTTTTTCCCCCAGGAACAAGAAAGGTCAAATTTTTGTAAAACGGATAGAAGTAAAAAGCGTTTAAAACGACCGATAACATCCCCTAGAGTCCACTTTTTATTTAGTACATCCCATAAATTAATTATTAAGACCGGAAAGATTATAAACACATGCATTCTGCATATATGGGAAAGTTTTAGTTGAGGTTTTCTCGGGGCCGATGTTTAGCGACTTTATTTCGGGTTCTTCGGGAGTTTTGCAACAACCTAAATAACATGACTTTAAATCCCTCGACCGTGCAGCTACGTCATAAATCAAGCAGAAATTAAAACCGGCATAATCCTTTCTTTGGCAAGAGTTATAAATTTGTTTTCGCCTTTGCTATTTGTCGTGTTGCGGGATGACTGAGTCAATATCGGAAGGCGTGTCGGTTTCCAAGTTGTCTTTGATGTGGCTTTTATTTAATTCAAATTATTGTTTTAATTATTCCTTGAGCTGTTCTTCTTGAAAATGTAATGTCGTCTTTTGGATTTTAAAGAGGGGGATGTTTCAGATTTCAAACGATTTGAAATCTTGATTGATGAAATATTCAGTTCGTTGTTTGTGGGGCGTAGAAAAAAAGGTTTCTTATACGCTCTTAAAGTCTTGTAGGATCCGTATTGAGCTGAAAAAGCAACATTGAGAGGCATGGAGAAGAGAAATTTCGGCCTGTGGGATGTCAATCAGAAGGTTACAAACTTTACGGAAAAATCGGGCGCGTTAAGAGATAAGCCAATGCTTAAAGGCTATGTCTTCCAGAACATCCTAGTTGTGCAAAAGCATGACCGCTAAAACCTCGACGCAAAAGCTAATCCAAAGCCAGCAGTTTCTTGGTGCTATTATTCTTCTTTCCTTAACTGTTTAATAAAATGCATTTTACAAAGTGGAGATAGACAACTCTAATTCTATGTAAGGCCTTGTATGCAAAAAATGCCGCATGCTGGATTACGGCCAGCAACTATTCTAATTGGGTCACTTTGGTTACGTGATCACCTATCTTGGTCATGTAATCAACATGTGCTTGTGCTGTGACATGACTTACATACTCAACAGGTGGTTATGGCCTAGATAACCCTACAATTGGATTTAAATGCAATTTAACGGAGCTGCTGAGGCCATATAGTCAGATTACTGAGGTTCGGCGGTGATATTTTTCACTTAACTAAACGATCGATGCCATACCAATGTAAAAATCCCATTAAATTTTTTTTTATTTAAGGAAAGAACTCAATCCACTTTTTCTTAAATTCGAAATGATTCTATTTTGAGTTGATATTATGCCCAGAAATATTTTTCAACGAAAGCTTGAATAAAATAAGAAAAGAAAAAAGGTCTTGATTCTTGCTTCGTTCAGTTCTCCTCCAACAAATTTTCCCATTATTATGATCATTTCTTTGGTCTCTAAGCCCTTCCTCTAAAAAAATAGAACGCGTCAAGAATCCGAAAAACTTGCTTCTTTAAAAATTTCCTGATAAATCGATGTTATAGAAGGTAATGGTAGATGTGACTTTGCATGCAATTAAGATTCACCGTGTTCGCGTGATGTAGGCAACTTCAGATGCAACATAAATTATCACTCCACCCCATTACGGCCCTCTTTCTACCTCTTTCCTCGGTAGATAAGACCCTAACCTAGTTTTCAACTGCACCTACATTCTGTTTCCGCAGTTATGTATCAAATTATTGTTCGTACATTAATATCTTTTTACTGTTGCATGCCTTATACACGTTTCCGCTTTTTTCCTTTTAAAATTTGCGCATCCGCTTTTTTACCGTTCGAAATGTGCTACATTAAATCGTTTTGGCATACATTTTAAACGTGCTCATTTTCTAATTTTTCCCGTTCCCAGCAACGTCTATAATGCAGAATCTCGATAAACACATAAATCCATGATGCATTAACACGAAAATGAAATCAATTTTCGTATAAAATATTCAAGGCAGTGCTTACGCGGGATGTGAATAATTTTAATCATAACCCTCGCCTTCATTATTATAAACAGTTAGTTCATTATTACATCCCGAACGCTCTTTACACCTGTTCATTATCTTCTTCAAACCCAATACACCTCCTTTTATTCAACAAGGGGATATTTGTATAAAGCTTTCACACTTAAAACAACGAACAGGGGAGAATGTCTTTCTTTTAAGAAAATCCTTTCAACGTTACGATTTCCCTGCGCTGTAAAGTTTATACGCATACAAGTCCCAACTTGTCTTCGAAACTGAGACGACTGCGAGCGTGCAAATGTCATGCTAATAGATTTCACTGATAAAGTTGTGAATATACTTTTCCTGTTGATTTTATTTCGAAATATTTTCTAGGAAAATCCCGATCGATGTGCAAATTAAACAAAACAAAAAACAGAAGAAACGGAAGATTAAAGGTATGTTTAATTAGCGACATTCACAGATTGTATCGCACAAAACCATTTTTGTTTTAACGCAGAAAAGCAAAAATACAATGATTATGCTTGGCACTAATTACTAATCACTTCTCCAGCCAGACTAATTAGTGTTTTCCGAAAGGGAATAAGTTCATTATTCGATTGATTGGTCCATCGAACTTTGGAAAAAGAATTAATGCGTGGATGTTTCCGTTACTGGTCCTTTTCCCTCTCCCTTCGGTCTCTTTGTCGGGTTGTTTTTGTCAAGGGAGGTTTTTTTTTTTGCTTTGCTAATTTCAGATCAAAAGTCGATAGTATTGAATTCCTGATGTTTAATAAAGGAATGTCGTTTGGTTCGTTGGGTGATGTACCAGTAAAAAATCCGTTTTTAAGAATTTTTTTTTTGTTTTAGGTGGAAGTTGAAAAGGATGCTGACGTTAGCTGGTCGCTGGGAGCGGCTCACAGGTCAGCTTTGCTTCACGAGCATGTACAAATCAGAAGTGACATGCTGAGAGGCATCAGAGGCATGTTACTCTTGAGCCAATACGACGCGAGTTTTTAAAAGAGTGCTGGATAACCGTTCGACAAATTTACGGCCTGAAAGGAGGCATGCAGATGGGCGGAAGACAACGCCTCGATGGGTGCAGATCGTGAGGAGAAGCCGGATTGAAGTATGGCGGCTCAGATTGCCTGGCGTAGCGTTTGTGATGCGGTAATAGAGCTTCAAGCCCTGTAATGCTTGGAAAAGTTAGCAAGTAAGTATATTTAGTCTGAAAATCTTTATTACTTCGACACTTATCAAAGATGGCCGAAGAATTGAATTCACTACACCTTTTTCACCCTTATTGAACGAGCGTCATCTTTAACTTCTCCCCGTCACTTTTAGCCATTTTTAAGCAGTAATTGCCGTATTTTTATTTTTACCAAACATTTTTTGAACATTTTAAGCCATATTTTTTTGCTCTACGTTAACAAATTCGGCCGCTTTTGGCAAAAAATAAAAATTTTTTTCCGTTTCGGTTTTCGTGTCCGTCGTTATAGTATCCACCATAGCTTAAAAATGACGAAAGCTATCGAAAATTTAATTACATCAGTTCGTTCAGCATTTATGTCCGACGAGCTGATTAGATTTTCAGCGCTCAAAATTCAGCCGTTCTAACGAAAGAAGCAAAAATGTAAAAAAATCGGGTGTGATTTTTACGATCATGGCCGCCGCCGTCGAGTCAAGCGTTGATGACGTCACAGTTAAATGGCGTCCGCTTTAGGTTAGAGAATAGAGAGCTAGGGTAAATCTTGGCGAGCCAAGCTGAACCTGCGCAAGGCGTTCAGCTTGGTTTTTTTATTGGAGCATCATGACCACTATGATTATTCAGGGGAATTCTCTGAGTGATTAACTGAACGATCCTCTTGAGTAATAAACATACCTAACTTAAGACTCTTGTTGATATAGAAGCTGTTTGACTTGAGATGAGGCTTTACAGTCAGACTTGCATATAGGCAGAACAATTTAAATCTTCTTTTTGGGCTCAGTACTCCAACTGACACAGTTTGAAGCCATATTACCCGTACCCTTTCAACGCAATGACCTTGAATGTGTCAAGGGGCTATAGCTTGACGACAGGTTCACTCATGCCTCAACTGTGCAACAAAAATGGGACCTATTTTATTTAGACAAAGAATCCAAACCCTGTAAATGTAAATCGTCGGAAGGTAAAGAAAAGCTTAAACTTTTAGAGGGTAAATCACCCCCCCCCCCCCCCCCTTCCCGCTCCTTCTTCAACGTTGCGGGAAGACTCCAGCAATGGAACTACTTCAATATTCCGATTCAAAAATCAAAGTTTTAGACGATCCCAAAAGCATGTAAAGAAGGAAAATTTAAAAAAAAAAGTGAAGAGGGGGAGGGTAAAGCCGAAAAAACGTTGAAAAATGTCACTCCGATAGTTTGTCATGAAAAAAAGAGTGTAAAACTGTCACTACAGCCCCAGTCTTCATTTGTCATGAGCCATATTGTTTCCGTCTTTTGTTAGCATCCTTTCCGCTTGTGTCGGACATGGCCGACTGGACGTCCACTTCCCCCTCCCCTCCCCTCCCCTCCCCTACCCAGTGACGAAATTCCTATCAGCCTTCCGAGAAATGAAAAGGCTCCCGTTTTTCTTCGATCAAAATCCGTTTTTCACAGAACGAAGTCATTAAAAGAGACAATCAAGACAATCACGCACAATGAAAAATAAAAGCAACGGCCTTGAGCTAAATTTTACCTAGATATATATATAAAAGCAGCAAAACTTTTCTCTTTTCCTTTAGAAAAGAGAACAAGTTTTCATGGGTTGGTGAGTATGCTCGGGGGGAGGAAAAGGGATAACTAATCTTGATAAAAGGTTGACAATTTTCTATCTAAACTCGAAAGCAGGTGCAGAAACCACTTTCCATATAATGATATCAGGATGAAAGGAATAAGGGGAACAAGGGGCGAGGGAGGAAAAGAAGAAACAATTGTCTTTCTAACTATAGCGGGCCCATGCCACGACTTACAAAATTAATAATTGACTTTATCGATTTTTCGGGAAAGTTTCAGGTTTGTGAAATTGGCTTTCCCGCAAAAGGTGAATGGGAAAAAATTCTAGGAATGTTTGTGGTTTCCCCTTTTCTCCCCTCAAGGGGTTAGTTTCCTTCCTTGGAAATAAAGGAAACAAACGTTAGGAATTCCGATATTCACAAAAGTGGCAATATAAAGGGGTTTTCAATGAACATCTTAGCGTAATCGTAACCGTTCTAATTCCCATTCGAAATCAATCGACCTTAAAATTGCTTTGTAAAGTAAATACAGATTGTTGACCATTCCGCTATAATGGTTTAAAATTTTTCGTGAGGAGAGAGTAGGAGAAATCACAAGGCTATAGCTTCAGGAATGGCAATAAAAGTTTTGCACGTAAGTTGGAAAGTTCACGGGCGTCGTTAAATAAAAATGAAGTGGGAGGTCGAAGGTAAAGCCAGACGTTTTTAAACGGGACCAAATCAAATACCTAAAAGTCATGTGGATTGTGTCGGTATGTTGGCTTCGTGCTCGTTAATTTGAACTGAAGCTAGGGCAGCTTAGTGAATTGATCGAATCTGTTTGCAAGTGCTAACGCAGGACGGTCGGGCGACTGTAGTTCTGATTTATCCTGCTAGAGTCTTTGCAGATTTAAAATGTATTTGTAAGAGTTGTTATAGACCCGAAAGGAGAAGATAGACGCTAAAAAAGGAGGAAATATTCGAACATCCCCAAACCCCTTTCACTTTTCCCGTGTAAAAGTCATGGTCTTTTTATTTTTTCCTTTACACAATCGAAATAGCAAAAAGTCAGAGCCATGAAACGTGGGATCCCATCCACCTAACACATAAAAATTTCAATGTCAAATTCGATTTAGAGACTGAACAAAATAAAGGGCAAATTCGTTAACGAAAAAAAGTTGTTATAAAAGTCTTCTTTCTTATGCTCAAAAAAAAAAAAAAAAAAAAGAGTTACGTATATATAAAATCGAGAGAAAGAAAAAAAGTTTCTTCCCTTTCTTTTTCGTCTTTCCTTGGAAAAACTTTGTTCGTATCCAGTCAGTGACCCCTGACCGTAACCGTAGATGAGTATCTTCCTTTCAAAAAAGATTGCAAAGTTTTTGAGGGGAAAAAAATTCCTAAAGGATAACAAGATAGAATTTCTTTTCTTTTTTTTTCTCTTGCATGCAAAGAATCGGAGTGAAGCGTGAACTTGGATTTTTCCCTTTCTTCCTCCCCCCCCCCCCCTCCCCCCTCCCCCTCAACATCTTCGGGAAAATCATACCGAAATATTTAAATCGTCGACTGTAGTAATCGGTTCACCGAATTCCTTATATAAAAAAAAAAAAAAACCATTTCCGAAGGTCATTTTACAAAAGCGAATAAAATTTCCATAAGAAAAGCATTAAAATGAAATCTTTTTTTTGAGGGAGGGAAACAAAATTCTACTACAATACATAGTCTTTGTCGTTTGCCGATTTCGATGCCTTTAGCGAATTTCATGCTCCTTTTTATAATGAACTTTTTATTATTTTTTTCCCTCCATTTTTCTGACATTACTCAAGTATCACAGGATGTTATGTTCTGAATTCATCTAATGCCTCCAAGGATTGCCTGTATTTTTTTTTGAAATTCGGCAGATCGTTAAATTTTGGACCTGAAAAATATTTTTTTTTAGGTTTATCCTTTTCTTTTCTCGTTGAAGCTAAGCTTCAAGGTCAATTTAAGGCTTTGCTTGGCTTTTAAGGTTATAAGTAGGCTTTTTTAGGCTAAGAAAAGTCTTGTTGAATTCGTTTCTAAATATTTTACAAATATTTGGTGAAACCCATTTAAATATTTGAATGATACAATATTTACATAATATTTTCAAAATATTTCAAATAAAAGTATTTCAAATTATTAAGATTGTACATTTCATATTGGGAATGTCTCAAAAATATTGATTTGAGTGTTTTTTAACGTTAATATTCCTTAATTAGTGGAAAATCTATAAAGTTCAAGACATTTTTATCACAAAATCAGGTCCCAACTTGCTACATTGTCATCCATTTTGATCAATGGTCAACTTAAAGTGTACAAAATCAATACATTTTGAATGAAATCGGTTTTTTCCTGGTCAACATACAAGGTATACAGGGGGTCATGTTATAAAGGAAAAATTACATGAAAAGGTATTGAAAAAAGTTCGTCGCCTTTATTTTTGGTCAAATTAGACAGGTCGGTCACGTTAAACAGACTGTCACAAATTCAGGTTTCACTGTATAATATTTTTTTAAAACTTGCAACATTAAGTATTGTTTGGTCGAAAAGGGAGGGAGGGGAGCGCAGGCCTACAAAAGATAAAGTTATGCCACTGCCGCAATTGTAATTAAGCATATTTCACTTACCGTAGATTACCCTAATTTCGACCATTCTAAAGAGGTTTTCATATGGTCAATACTCGATAAAAAAGGCTTTTTTAGGTGGTCAAAGTTAAAGCGGGTGTTTTACGGTGGTTCTTCCTTTGCAGTCAGCAACTCTTGCTAATCATGAAATTCTCTGTCTACGTGCAATATTCCTTGGTTCAATAATTACCTCATTCTTCTCACTGATTCGGTCATACTAATCAATAACCATATCGGAGACTTCTACATATACGTAATTAAAGGCTACAATATACATCTCCAGAGATTCCATTTTGAATTAAGATCGATTAGGCAAACATACTTACCAAGTGTCAACAAAGAGTTAACAGACATTGCAAATTCATTGCTATACCGCTGCTCCTCCCTGGTCCAAGAGCAGTAAAAGTCATCTTATATCATTTCGATGCATTTTTCTGTAAAGAAAAAAAAAACAAAACGTTTAATAATTACTCAAGGACGCGCTGGCTCGTCCTGAACTACAAATCCTTTAAAATCTTCAAGGTTAAGATTTTTAATTTTCATCCAATTAAACCTTTTTACATCCCACGGGGAATCATTTTCCCTTGAAATGCTTTCTTAATGAAATAAATGTAATTGTATAGGAATTGTGAAGAGAAACTCAAAGAAGGAGAGGGGAGAAGAAACGGAAACGGGTTGTATCATTTCCGTTTTGTTTTGTTTCTCCCCATAAAGATTTATCGTGAAATTGTAGGTAATTAACATGGTCGCTTTAATTAAGAAACCATTACTGATTGCTCGAGTCTTCTAAAGATTCCCGATCCGCCGCGCCTCCTTTAAGCACGTATACACTTTCGTTTTCATGTTCGAATCTTTACCTTTTACGTTTATTTAAAAAAAAAAAAAAAGAAGTAAATACCAATTAACTAAAAACAAGATAGGAAAAAAAACAAGAAGGGTTGTGCTGGATAAACGGGCTATTAATTAGACTTAAATGCACACGCTTTGAACGCGAGTTAGTTTACATAGACCCTATAAAAATCTTACGAGGGCTTTTTATTTTGAAAGCTTTTTTCCTCGTTTGAGCACTTTTCGAATAGACGACTATATTTAAAGCAACCGGCTGAAATTTTTTGCATCTGAAGCATATAATCGTCTGCCATTTTTTATTGTGAAGTATTCGGTTGGCGAATAGTCGGATCTTATAAAAGAGAAATTATTTTAAAGGTTTTTCTTTTTTTTCTTTTTTTTTTTTTTAAAATGATAGTTATATAACCCGTACCGGGAAAGTTTAAAATTTATAACGCTGAGCGATTATATATATACGTCCGTGTTCGAATTTGATTTAATGTTTCGTTCTTGACTTTACATGAGCAGTTATTTAAGTTAGTTTCTGCAGAGCAAGTGCGGTAATCCCACTGGGTGGTTTCTGTGGGATTTTTAGTTTGCGAACGCAAAACTGTCGCCTTCGTAGATTTAATATACCGTGGGAGATTATAAAGGCAAGGTAGAAGGGTTTTTTTTGTTTGTTTTGATCAACAGCTAGTATGTTGTTTTTTTTATTGTTTTTTGTGTTAGAGTGAAATTGTGGTGTGGTCGACGATATTTTTTTTAAAAAAAGAAATGCGCATTGTTTCAATATTGAAAAATTACACAGTATAATTTTCAGCAGATTATTTCATCTGTAGACCAAGCTTTGTTAATAGAACAATCGATCCGGATCAAGAAATCCGAATCAGCATCGAATTTGCTCGAGTGGCTTTCAAAAATGTTCTGTGCTGCCGAGGGTTGAAAATTCCTAATTGTCTAAACGTCTCGAGGTATTACATCTGGTCAAGTCTTCTTTACGGCTGCGAAACTTTGACGCTCCATGTTGCCATGATGAACCGTCTGGAAGCGTTCGAGGTGTGGTGGACCCAACATATGACCAGGGATGAGGTCTTCCGTCAGTTGCACAAGGACATAAACTACTTGCGACCGTAAAACGCAGGAAGTTGGAGTACCTTGGGCTTATGTTAAAGATGACCCAAGTATAGGCTGCTGCAGACCATCATGAGGAACAAGGTCGAGAGTAAAAGAAGAATCTCTCCTGGTTGCGGAATATTCGGAATGGGACCGGGTTAATTGTAGAGGAGTTATTCCGCATGGCCGCCGATCGTGAAAGATTCAAGGAACTCGTCAGATCGACCGCCTTAGCTCGTGGGCGAGCAGGGCACTCAAGAAGAATCCGATTCTTGTGGTATAAATATGCTGATCAACCGAGGTAATCAGATAATCAGATCCCAAGACTCACAGGATGAATCAATACGATCATCAGTTCACAGGAAGACTCATGAGAAGTAAAAAAGGACTCGTAGTGTTAAAAAACCGTGGTGTTTTTTATGCCGATCAAGGGTTAACTTGAGGATTCCTAACAGGATTTGCTCCGCTATGGGGCAGCAGCGACTACGAAGCAATTGCGACATTTGAACACCACCGGATAACTTCTTCATGATCGAGACAAGAACTCTTTAGTAGGCATGTCAAGTAATTCATTTTTAGAGCTGTTTGTGGTCGGGTGCAACCCGTCGTCAGCGTTGGAAAGAATGGGAATCTTTCAAAATCTGAAAGTTGAGATCTTTAGCATAGTGTTCACAAGATCCCAATTAGGGATGGACGGCAAGACTTTTGAGAAATTTTCGAGAGATCGCTTAAATTTCGGCTCCCGACTTGAAAACACCCTAAGATTCCGAATCCGGGTATTTCTCGGAAAAATACCCCGATTTGGAGTTCTTGGGTGCTTTTAGGTTGGGAGCCGAAATTTAAGCGATTTCTCCAAAGTCTCGCCGTCCATCCCTAATCCCAACTAAAAAGTCAAAATGAAAAGGTGGACAAGGAATGGTAAGCACAAACCGTGCAGACTGATTTATAGTCAATTTTCTAACAATCCTTTTTTTCCAATTTATTTTCCTGAATCGCAAAAAAAGTAAGCTACAATAAAACATAAAACGAAACTAGTCCGCAATGTGCTACAACAATTATTAGTTAAAAACACAAAAAAGTTCGACCTAAATAGAAAAAAGAAGGAAAAAAATTCGACCGATAACTGTAATTTTTTTAATGCAGGACCATTAAAAAGGGCATTTACAACACCTTATGCAGTTACGTCTCTCGTTCTACAAAATACGATGCACGATTATTTTTTAAGAGAAAAGCATAAAATTACGAATGACCTAAAAACCAGCCGAAAAAAGTCTTTTGGAAACTTGAATCCACCCTGTTTCCCTTTTAGGAGTCGAATATTCCAAAAGGGAAATTAATCATATTGGGGCTATGGACGGAAACTCTCGAAATCCTGCTTCACCTTTTCAACATCTTCCTAAAATTTATTAAGTGCCTCTTTCGCCATCAGGAATCGTTTTCATTTGCTATAAAACAAAATTTTCGGAAGGAAATTAGGACACCTATTTTGCGGATGCGCTTGTACGAATCAATAAATAAAGCAGAAAGAAATGATATATATCGTCCCCCCCCAAAAAAAGGACAAGGAAAACCGATTGGGATTCGAAAAGTTAAAACTGACGTTTTATAGTCGTCATCACGTGTTAACGTTGACAAAAAATAATGCAATAAATAAATCATCGATTTCTTTCTTTTCGACGATTTTTCCCAAGCGATGTATTCCGAGTCGAAGTGGACATCATCAGATTCGGTGGAGAAAACTTTTCTTTTTCGTGACTACAAATTGATGCAATAAAAGTTTCAAGTTTGCGAAAAGTTTGTTTTATGCCTCTGCTTCTTTTTTGGTGCATTGCTGTATCTAAACAGGCTTTGATCGCGTTTTTTTAAAAACTCCCTCCCACCTCCCTTTCTATTTTTTTACGATTTTTTTTTTTGTTTGCTTTACATGAAACTCGCCCTATGGATTTCGACAACGTGACATTTTTAAAATGTCGTCGGGACGTGTGGATCAATTAAAGCTACATAAAGCTGGATTATTCATTGATCCATACTCCAGAGTACGAATTTCAAATCGGATTTGCTTTCGATTTCGACTCGAAGCAAATAAGTAAATAGACCGTAATAATCCGAACGCGCCTGTTTTCCCGATTAAGTTTCTTTTCTTTTGATTTCCCTTCCTCTCCCCCCCCTCGCGATCGCTTTTGAAGAAACGCTGGAGACCACTGTTCTTCCCAAGTTCCCTTTTAATTGTCATCTCTTGAGTAAGTTTTTGGGGGAAAAGAGAGAAAAAGAAAAAGAGAGGAAAAAAAGAAGAAAAAGCTTAAAAAACTCTTTCACTAAAGTTTTTTTACGGATTAAAAGTTTACAAATCCTGACATTTATTTTTCATATAAAAGAGACATTCGAAGAGAGAGAGAAATTGAAAAAAGGGGCTATGACATCATGGTAGTGACGTCATCTTGCCATCCTCTCGTCATTTTCCCTTTAAATTACTCGGAAATATTTTACGTTTCAGTCGAGAAGGTTTTATCTCATAGTAGGCGCAGCAGTTAAACTCAATATACTGTGTAGTAACGATTTCCTGATCCGTTTTTAGGAATTTCAGCGAGCGATTAAAATGCTTTATGGTTATGAATCTTGTCTGTTTCCATTTTTATTGGAGCAAGGAGACGTAAACCGTAAGAAAAAGATTTATGCCAATTTTTTTTTATTTTTTAAAGGAACTTTTCTATTAGGGTTGATATACGAATTTAGGAAATTGAGAAAATATTAAGTCGAATCGAAGAGTTAGTGAAATGTATTCCTGATCAATAACTTTTTCAACGTGCAAATTTAATCAGGGATGATGGAGATAAATAAAATTTCCAAGGCGAGATGAATTCAAGGGAAATCGTAGATTTCTAACGTTTTTAGATTTGCTTGAAGAAGAAAAAAATCAAAGTTTCGACTGGCTGAGTAATTTGAGATTCGAGTTGTAAGGGGCAAGTGCGTTGATCTGCTACCCTAGAGAGCTGTAATTCGATTCCAGTCAGTTCCTGACTAATGCTTACAATTTTTACAGCTTTTTTTTGCAGAGTAACGGCAAGCTAGAAAGTCCAGTTTGATATATTTGGACTTGGTATTTGTTTCATTTGATTTCCAATGCTGAATTTGGTATTATATCTACTGTCGGCGATTTATGACAAAGATTTAAGGGCATGACAAACAAAGTCAGGAGAAAATGCCAAATGTTGAGACAAAATGAATGCCAAAATGTTGCGGACCGTGCAGCATAAATTGAGGTGGGCCGATTAAGTTACTTGGCTGTGCGGACGACATTGACATCTTGGAAAAGACAAGAGAGGAGGTTCGTCGCTTTTGCGCAGAGTTGCTAGAGGCCGCAAGTCAAATAGGGCTCGAAATTAATGAAGGTAAAACGGAGTACCGCGTGATGAGAGATCTGCAAGATGAAGGCCCTCTGAAAGTCGGGAACCTGAGGTTCAAGAATGCGCCTGGCTTTCGGTACTTCTAGTTTACGGTGACAATGATACCAACTACGAAGTCAATGCGAGGATCCAGAGTGGAAGCCGTTGCCTTCAAGACCTTGGCCATCTCTTCCGCAGCAAGTTCCTATCCCGCCGTTCCGAATTAATTATTTACAACTCCGTCCTGTTCTCCGTTGTTCTGTACGGTTGCGAGACCTGGACTTTAACGATCCGAGCTCAGGAGGTCATAAGGTGCTGAGGAGGATTCTAGGATCCAATGTAGATCCTATTACCGGACGCGTGCGTGTCAAGACAAATGAGGAGATCCGGAGGCTCACCGACCAGCCTTTTATTTCAAGCGTGATAAAGTCACGAAGGCTACGATGGGCGGGACATGTAGCACGCGCCGCCGACGACGACTGTCACGAAGGTGCTGGATGGTCGTCCAACGAGCCCTAGGTCATTGGGAAGGCCGCGGCTCTGGTGGGAGGATACAGTCGCTGGTCGTGGGGCGGCGGCCCAAGATAGGTCTGAATGGCAGAAACTCTGTAATGCGGCAATAAGGCTTCAAGCCTTGTAATGCCGGATAAGTAAGTAAGTAAGATCATTTCTGGGCTAAAAACCAGTCAACGAGGGCATCATGGCACCTTCATTTCCTTGATCCCATCATCAATCCCGCATAGAACCCGCCCATAATTTCTACCTGTTAAAACTAAAAAGTTTCTACCCTCCAATTTCCAAGGAAAGCAACCAGAAATCTTCCTTAAAAGATTAAAGCTCTTGTTTTCCAACTCGAGTTATAAATTAAAAAAGTAAATATAGAGAGAAAGTATAGATTTCATGAAGGCCAAATCAGTATACCCCAAGGAAGAGCAAAGGAACAACACTATTAATCTCTATCTAAAAGTAAGCTCTGCGATTCCTTATCTTTCCTATTGTTGAAAGTGGAAAAATCTATACGGGCGTATAACTTCGGTTTATATGGCTTTGCGTTTCGGATTACAATAAAAAGGATATTGATTAGGTCAGTGGTTAGAAACAACTCCGCTGAAAAAGAAATTTAATCAACGTATTGTATAGACTTGCAGCTTTATTTTTTTTCTGAAATAAATGCAGCATAAGGAAGAATAGTTACAATCACACGTTATTTTTAAAGCTATTGTCTCTATGCCGGTTTGGGATAGAGGTCAAGAGTATGACATGATGTCATTACCAAAAGGTTATTCAAACCGCAAAAGCTAGCGTCAGTCATAATGCATGTTATGAAATTTAAAATCCTTAACGTTTGGGTTGGTAGGGGGGATTTTTTTCCTGATCTTTAAATTATGCGAATTTTTTCTTTCGGGGGGAGAGAAAAAAAATGAAAATTTTTTAAATTGCTACATAATTTTGGTAATGAAGCGTGAATAAAAGTCAGAAGAGTTTTGGAATAATAAATTTGATAAATAAAACGGGGAATAGAAAGTTCAACCAAGCGTATGTGATGTTGAAAGCTGAAACAAAAGATGAGTAAATCGAATAACAACGTCATTGACAAATGATCCAGCTACAACTTTCTCTTCTTTGCTTTCCAATTTCTCCGCTTTCTAATTACTAAAGAAGCCAATCTAAACCTTTACACAACGTATTTTCTTTTTCGAGGTCAACTTTTTTTTTTTCTTCTTCGATAGATTCCAAAACTTTCCCCTTATTTTCTTTCTTTTCGTTTTTTTTTTTATTATCGAGGATCCCGCATGCGCCCAAAACTGATTCCAAATATAAATTTTCACAACCGGCGACGGATTGGGGGCAAAAATCCGTTTTTGTAAACCCTCCTTTTTCCTTCTCCCCTTTCCCCGTCCGACCAGATTAATTTTAATTAACTGTGTTTATTTTAATATTCAGTTTTGTTTGTTTATTAATTGCCATTGAAATGTTATTGCCACGTTTGAATTCGTTATCTCTAGTGTGAGGGGCGGGATAGAGTAAAGGAAAGGGGGAAACGAGGAGGAAAATTGGAGGATAACAAGCTTTTCGAATCGCTTATTAATATTTTCAGGTGCTTACTACGAGTAAATTTACTTGGAAAGGCTGACAAGAGTAACGAGCTGTCCTGCAGTTTCCCTTCATTATAATGGAAGACAACTGAGAGTTGGCAATATTTGCAGACATTGCTGATAGTGCACTTGAAATTCAAGTGTCATCCCATCGCTTGATGGCACTTCACTTATCCCAATCGATATTTCCCATTGTCTGCATTGTGTTTTTTTAACGACTTTTATATTGAGCTACTTTTAGATCCCAAGCCCTGATTATTACCTAAATAAAACACGACGAGCTCATTTTTCCCTATACCATAACCCTCCCTTAAACTTTTTTAATAAGAGGAAATCTTTCCTCCTCCGGTGGAATTCGCACTTTATTGTTTTGATTTACGCTTTCCGGTAGGTAATAAATCTGTAATATGATGTTAGTGGTCAATTTTGAAATGAAATAATGTTGTAAAGGTGGTTCCCCGGTAAAATGGTAGTTTTTAACCTTTTCTAATTTTAATTTTGGATTTTTGGGGGTTTAATAAGCTTTTGACTTGGATTATAATAGTTGCAAATATTTTTATATGGATTTAAAATAATAAGGCGTAAAACTCAAGCGACTCCAGAATTTCGGTGGACAGTAGCAAATTAAACTACTGTAGTTTGCTTTGGCTCTGTCGTATTGTCGGGTCGATTGTAAGCCCGTGGTAAATTTTAGTTTGGACTTCGCTATAGGGACACCGCCGTTGGAATGAATTCTTGAGTGAACAAACACTCGATTTTGAGAGTGGCTAAAGTATTTCGGACCCAAGTACAGGCTGCTGCAGACCATCATGCAGGGCAAGGTCGAGGGTAAAAGAAAACTTGGTCGTAAGAATCTCTCCTGGTTGTGGAATATCCGGAATTGGACTGGGTTAACGGTAGAGGAGGCCACCGATCGTGAAAGGTTTGAGGAGCTCGTCGGATCGATCGCCTAAAGCTCGTGTGCGAGCAGGGCACCCAAAGAAAAAGAAAGTATTTCACAATGTTTAGCTTATGTAAAACGAGAACATAAGTAGACCAAAACTACTCGCAAGGTTTTAGACATCCAATGGCATTACTAGCCACGACTGCGTTTTTTTTTATGTTAAAGTTCCTTATGCTTATTTAAAAAGAAGAGAAAAAACCCCAAGGTAAAAATTCACTTTTTACTACACGTTCCTATTGAAAATTTTTAAGATGATTTATCCTCATTAATGCACCCTTTGCCAGTATCCCCCTTTGGTTTCTTTTTAAACAAAGTTAAGTTATTAAAAACCCCTTAGGAGAAAAATCTTAATTCTTCTACGTTAAATCATTGAATCGCTTACCAAGATTGTGCAGGGAGATAGAAAATCAGTAGCGGATTCAAATTTTCGAATTAGAAGCTTGAGCTAACGTTGTAAAAATCGACAAGCCATTTATAGGCCCGAACTAGGCCCATTGAGGTCGCCAGACTGGTCAGAGGCTTGAGATAAGTTAGTGCTCTAATCTTGAAAATCAATTGCCCTGTTACAAATTTTCTCCGGTATGACGCCTTGCCGACCAATATTATCTTCAGCCTGAAGCCACCACTGCTAGGGCTGCTGTCCCCTTCCAGGAATGTTAGAGAAGATTTCTATCTTGGCTGCTTCTAATTGCGATCGCGGTCTCGCTGGGTCGTTTCAAGAGCGGTGTATTCCGGGTGATAGAGAAATCTTAGTAATTGTAAGAACACCAATTGTAAACCTCTCCCTTGGGCCTGTAGATGGGTTATTCTTTCAAATAAAAAATAAAAGTAATAGGAGAGATTCTGGGCGATGGGGTCACCACTTCCCTACACCAGATTTCTCCGTGAGTTTCATTTCACTATGCTGCCAAACCCGCCACTGTAGGAAACCCAGCATTTAAATTACTGAAAAACCAAATCTAGATTTCGAAAAGGGAAAATAATCCAAAAATAAGGGACAATAATGTATCACCACAATTATTATTCATAACTTCCGTTTATTTATTTATTTATTTATTTATTTTTTAAACATCCATGGTACAACAATACAATAAAGATATCAATTGTACATCGAATTTGTCGCTTTGCGAGGCTCCTGGCACTCATTAGTTTAAAATAAATCAGTGAAATTTCAGAACTCTGATACTGAGTAAAGACCCCTCCCTATTAAATACCCCTTCAATAAATGAAAAAAATTTTTGTTACTTTTCTTTTCTTTCAGTTCTCGCGGTAACTTATTAAAAAAAGTGGCACCGGCATGATTGATCTCCCTTTCCGATTTCCTAAGCCTAGTAAACTTTATGTGAAAGTCTGCAGACTGCCTCGTGCTGCGCACCGCATTTTCTCCCACCAGGGGAGCTTCCCCAAACTTTAAGAAATATTTAATGGTCTCAAATATGTAGCATGCGGGAGCTGTCAGCAAACCTAGGTTCTTAAAATGTTCCTCACAGGAAGGGGGCTGGAAGTGGTCCTTGACCCACTCCCATCTCTCCGCTCCAGCCAGACATCTCACCGCATCCTTCTGAATGATGAACACCCTCTGCATGTTCTCATCAGAAGAACCACCCCAACACGTTATCCCATACCTTAAGATGGACTCGAATAGCGCATAGTACACCATTAGCAGGGTGGTTCTATCGTTGATCTTTGATATCATTCTTAACGAAAACACCACGCTGCTAAGGCGACCACAGAGTACATCGACATGCTCTGTCCAAGCGAGTCCTCTATCAATGTAAACCCCCAAGAACTTTATTACATCTACTCGGTTGACACTATCCCCATTAATTTCTAATAAAGGGTCCTCAATATCGGCAAACCCTGGCCTGGCCTCGAACAAGACACAATTTGTCTTGCCCGAGTTAAGAACCAGCTGGTTGCTTTGGAACCACTCCTGTATACTCTCCATGTCCCGCTTTAGGTTAGCTTTTAGATCCACACCCGATCGGCCCCTTGCGAATAAGGTAGAATCATCCGCGTACAGAAAGATATTACCTCCTGGTACGCAGCCGACCAAGTCATTGATATAAACAATAAACAGAAGCGGCCCCAGTATGGAACCCTGGGGCACCCCCCTGGTTATTACCCCCAACCCCGATCTCACTCCCTGCACCTCAACAAGTTGTTTCCGCCCCTCCAGGTACGATTGGAACCAGCGGAGCCCCAACCCACGAACCCCACAAGCTTCTAGCTTTCGGCAAAGAAGCCTATGGTTCACGCAGTCGAAAGCCTTACTCAGGTCCATGAATAGCCCACATCCCACGTTTTTATCTTCCCATGCTTCATAGACGCTCTCCAAGAATTTATGCAGCCCCATAATGGTTGATCGTCCCTTCCTAAATCCGAATTGATTAAGTGCAAGCCTTCTCGTTTTTTCCAGAAAAGAGGTTAACCTATTACTCATGGCCCGCTCAAATACCTTGGAGAGGGCTGGCAACAAGGAGATAGGTCGATAATTTCCCATCAGCTCTTTATCCCCACTTTTATAAACCGGTTTGACCTTAGCAATCTTAAGGCAACTGGGAAAAACCCCCTCCGAGAAAGAATCATTGATTAGCTCTGCTATAGGCTGAGAAAGTGCCTCCCTGCACTGCCGCAAAACCGCAATAGGCAGACCATCCCAACCTGTGCTCATTTTATTCTTTAAGTTCCCCAGAATTTCTACCACTTCAAACGAAGTAATAGGGTTGAGAAAAAAGGTGTTAGTGGTACTCTGTAAATTTGGGCTTATCAGAGCATTTGTGCTCCCAACCAGATCTGATGTTACATTTAGGAAAAAGGCATTAAAGAGTTCTGCGACTGTTTCGGGGTCAGTCTCTAGTTTGTTTTCTACCCGAATAGATAAACTTTCCTCCTCTTTCTTTCCCTTCCCAAGCCATTTATTTACTAAGCTCCAGGTCGCTTTCGACTTATTCTTAGCTTGAGCAATGAATTTTCTCACCTCCATGGCCTTAGCTTCCACAAGGACCTTCTTGTAGATGGTCTTATAGAGCTTGTATCTCTCTCGCATGGAATCATTGCCCGGTAGTTTAATCCGGAAGCTATTCGGAAATATGTTTTAATAACGACCATTACCGGTGTCTACTCGATAAAGAAATCGAAATATCGATTTTAGGGGGTAGAAAAAAAAACCGGAAACCCTAATCACATCCTGAAACTGAAGCATTTATAGGTGTGCTACAGTTTTAACCTTTTAAATTACACACGTCTAAAACATTTTCGAGAATCAAATGGGTCGTTTGAGCGGGAATATCGGTTCGGTCCCAGGGAATGGACTGCAAACCCATTTTCTTATACGAAAAGAATTTGACACGGGGAAAATGAAAAAGGTTTTGACACTTTTCAAAAAACGTAAACGGCGATAATTTTTTTTTCTTTAGTAATTTCGATTAGCCATGCAATAACACTCCCACCCGGAATCGTTATTTAAGAATGAGTATAAAATTAATCGCTTCAAAATGATCCTCGAGTCTGTGTAAATTTGAAAGTTGCATGATAGTCATAGGCCTGTTGACCGGATGCACCATAATGACAGGTTTCCATTTCTGAGATCACGATTTGCGATGGTTATTTACTGGTAGGGGAAATGGCACGCTTTTTGGCCTACTTTCCGGTAATCAATCAAAAAAAAAGAAAGAAAAACGTTGGGGAGTTTTAATTTCTTTTTTTCCTGTTACCGGGTTCGTCTGAAATTCCAGGAAGTAAATCTAAAACGGGAGGTGTCTTGGAAGGAGATCTTGGAATTGAGGGATGTCTTAAGCTGGAGATCTTAAGAAATTCCATCCAAGATGAAAAATTTAATTTTGCGTAAAATTACGTAGGAAAAGCATTTAAAATAATTTATTTTCGGGATGCGAAAAAAGGGAAAAATTCCGGGAAAAAAAATAAAGATTCTTTTTTTTTCCGAAACGCCATTTTGAATTCCTTTTATTCGAATGAGCGATATATAAGTTTAAGGGAAATAAGGAAATCCGGTTGGAAAGTTTTTTCAAGGTTAGATAAAGAGTAGTCTATTATGTGTTATTTGGGAAGTAATTTTTCTCGATGAAAACGTATCGATTCTTATTGTTAACAATTTTGAAATTTTGATAAGTGACATGCTATGGCAAAAGAATCAAGGTTTTTTCCGATGTCTCCGAAAAGAATAAGATACGCATCAGTAGAAGAGATATTTATAGCTTCTTTCAGGGCTATTGTAATTTTTTTTATAGCTTCGGTTCTTAGTAGGACAAAATAACATTTTTGGCTAAGGGAGGAGAATGATTTTTAAGTTACTTTTTTCTTTTCTTCCTGTTAAATATGTATTGCAGTGAAAATGAGAGGAAAAGTAGTTTGATTCAGGATTACAGTTTAGCCTGAAGCATCCGTTTGCACCGTCACTGGAGAAGTCCACTGGAGGAAGTCAATGAGAGAGCACATCCCAAACACCAGAATTAGAGAAATTATAGAAGTTCCAGTTCCGATAACCGAGGATATAAAAACAAAGCGATTGGTGTGGTTCGGGTATATCCGAAGGATGCCAGACCAAAGGATCCTTAAGAAAATTTTCCTATAGCAGCCTATAAGTAGGTGGAAACAGAGTAGTCCGAGGGCTAGCACGAAAGACGGAGTCGATGAAGCTATGAGAGCAAGAAATCTGGTGGTAGAGAACTGAACTGAGATCTGTGGCGTTCGGAAGGCAAAGAACGTTTTGAACCGCCAGTGTTACCAACGTGGAGGAAAATGCAGTGGCTCCTTCAAGATGTTTTCCGCCGTAGTTTGCAGAAGAGTGGTAAAAAGAAGCGGGTTTGCTCTGGGAAGATTGAATGGTCATCCTCACTCCTCCCCTTTTTTAAGTGTGATGCGGGATTTAACGGCACAACACAAACGAGGTTTAGTTCGGACGAAAAGGTATCTTGCTTCGTCTGAACAAAACGTAAGGAATGGAATAAGCACGTTGAGAGGATGTCAAACGACCAATTTACAAGGACGACTGCAATTTCGGGCTCGAATGCCATCACGTGTTAGTACCTGCACTTACTTGAAACACAACAATACTCCTTCCCTTTGCAAAATTTAAATTTTTATCTGTGTTGATTTCTAAACGAAATCAGCTTCACAATTAAAGGCAACTAAAACGTCATACTTTAATTGGCTAATTCCGAAAATAGAATTTTATGAATCGAAGAAGGAAAAGTTGCCATTCGTAAGAATGAGAAAGATTAACCTAAGAGGATTAACCTAATCAGTTGATTTGAAGTTGTTTGGACTAATATTGGATGAAGCTCCTGTAAATCCGGGAAACTCAAATCTGCCCACGTGAAACACCTACTCAAGAAAGAATCACTCATCTCGAACCTAAGTCAAGAAATCTTAATCTTTTTAATAATCTCCCACCTTTCCTTGTAAAACGAAATAATATCTCATATCTTATCAAAGAGAAATCTTTCAAATATCAACAATAAAATTCTCTCCTTCTCGAAGAAGGAAAAAAAATCAGAAGGCGATCGTCTTTAAACTCTATCGCTAATATCCCATCACTTTGATTTATTTTTATTGTCCTTCCTCCAAGAAATATGATTCCAGACATTTTTTTTTAACTTTTCTACTGAAAATGAAAAATTTTGTAGCTTCTATCCCCTTTTTTTTCGTTTTTGTTTTGATTTTTCTGTCTCTCGACCTAAAAACTAGGGCACAGCAGAATCTAATTAAAATATGCTGCGATTTTTAAAAAAGTTTTCTTAAATAGATTAGACTTGCTTGCATATTTTTTTTTATAAAAAAAAATTTCGATATTAGCTGAAGGGAAAAAGAAAAATAATGAATAGTAAAGATGCAGCGTTGTAAAATGCGATAACGGTTGCTTTGCGGATAAGGGAAAGTGTCGGTATAGAACCGGAGAGAGAGAATAAGAGAGCGAAAAAAAAATAAAAGTTCGATAGAAAAAAGATTATTCTGAAAAATAAATACGGAACCGAGTCTTGCTTATACATGAACGGTTCTTTATGAAATTACATGTGATCTCACGGTCGTCATGGCAACCGTTTTCTCTCAAGAAATCAACAGAAGGATAAAAAAAAAAAAGGAAATCAAAATCGAGTTTTCCATTTCGTTTTCTTTGCTTATTAATTGTTCATTGGTTTTAGGCACGTTATCTTCACTTTTTTCTCGTTTTTTTTTTATCTTTCAACTCCATCCGCATCCGCCTCTTTTTTTATTTTATTTTTTAGACCATCACGAGTTTTTTTTTTTCATCAAATCATGAAAAGACAAAAAAGCGTTTCCCCTTTTCGAATATAAACGAACCCTTAAGTTATTTTTATAGCTTTTTAAAGCTGACTATAAATTCCAAGCCTTCACTTGAGTTTATGTGCGTTTTATAGTCTTTGTCTTTATATCATTTTATAGGTGAATTTAATTCAAATCTTGTTCACCGTGCACGTTGAGTAAATATTGATTAAAAGGGATCTCGAGGAAAGAAGAGATTTTTTTTCTCAAAAAAAAAAAAGTTCTCGCTTACTTTTTTTTAAAATTGTTTTTTCCTTTCCCGCACGTTCACGATTGCAAAATTAGGTGGAAAAGGCGTAATTTATATCCCTTAAAGATAGTTACCGTTGCTTTGAAGTTTTGTCAGCTGCGGCGGTACCTGCCACCCTCAGTGGTCAGAGCAAGCTCCTTTCAAAATAAAACCAATCAGAGTTTTGACCCTCGTCAAACATCCCTTCCTACTGTGAGAACTGATTTTGATATTTGTTTGCTTCCTTCAATGTACTTTTCACGCTTTATTTTCCACGAGAGCGCTGCTAAAGGCCAGACAATCGAATTTTTTTTTTAATATGGAAGGATTTTTAAATTGGATTTCAGGCATTGCTGAATTAATAAAAATAAAAAAACCCTTTTTTATTTTTGAACGTAGAGGGCGCTACAAATCATTTTGATGAAAAACTCCTGATTCATGACCTTGAAAGCAAAAGGAATTAAAAGACACAGTAATTGGCTAGTGGTAGTCTTTTAGCTAGACTGGCTGCTGAGTCAGTCTGAAAAGCTATAGAAGTTTAAGAGATCGCAGATTGGCTTATGTTGAATACTAATCGATTTCTCGGCTTAGCGACTGTAGAGGGCCTAACTTAGGCTTCTGAGAGCTTCGAGTGGTCTTCATTCAAAACGAAATTGTCGGAGCGCTCTTAAGTTGCACTACCTGAGTTTTTCAAGGGAAAACAAAATCTAGAAAGGTTTCTTGGAAAATTCTTTCGGGTTTCTTGCGTAGGTGTGGAGGATTTCATCGATTTCTCCTTAATTAGTAAAATCTTCTTTAAAGTTAATTTGTAAAAGTATTTTAAAATGTTACGTAACGTAATTAAGCTCGTTATCTCGGTTTATTTACGTTATCTGAAGTTGTAAAAAGAAAAATACTAGCGATTTTAAATTTAGCGAATTGCTTTAGGTCTTTTCACCAAAAATTTTTCGATATCGAGAGAAAATCAACCGCTTCATATATGCAACCAGGGTCGTGTAGGAAGCGGGATTAGGAAAATGTTAAGCAAAGTCGTTCCAGCTCCTTGGGCTTGTTACAAAAGTCAATGGAGCCAATTAGAGCGTACATTTGAAACATGAGAGAGTGCTCTTGTTACAAAAATACTGTAGTGTTGAAAAGAAGTCTACTTTCCCTCCTGCGTTTTTTTTTTTTAAGAAAAAAATGAAGGTCTTATTTTATTTCAGGCATGAAATTTTTTTTTTATATTTGAGATTTAGAAATTTCGGTTAGGAGTATTCAGGATTCAGTAATATTACTTGAAGATTTTTCTGGATTTTCGGCGAAGTTAACCTCTGAATATCAACTTGTTTCTAATGATAGCTTTATCAGGTAATTGGGAGTTGCGGCTTAAATTTTGATAAGCTCCACTTTAGTTGGCGACCTACACTTTGAGTGACAACTGGCTCAGTAGTTTCGAGCAGGGCAACGATCTGTATGGCTGCGTTTGAAAATCAATTCGGTGTCTCGGAGGTAAACTGCCACTATGACGTCAGAGCTGGACTCTAAGAAGGCGGTTCCATGTTCGTTTTTTATTTAAAGTCGATCGTCTTTTTATTCGAGGGCTCTGGCGTCATAGTGGCAGTTTACCTCCGAGGTACCGAATTGGTGAGATGGTTATCTGTTTCGAGTTTCTACAACAGTGCAGAAAGTAAGCGGGATACCTCCTCCTCGTCTTCTTCTTCCAGTTTAATTGTCGTAGCCAAGCTAGGCTACCCTTCCGACAATTTTTCGAAAACGTTTGAGATGCTTTTCATAGAAATTTTATCTAAGATGCTCGATCTAAAAGCAAGCACAAAAGCTTTTGACGAGCCGGGTTTTGAATAGCCCGCGTACAAAGATTATTCCCACAAAACGTCTTTTCCCCTCAAATTATAAACCATAAAATTGACCGTAGAAAACTTTCCCTTTTAACTTAAGTGACCCTTATTACACCCCATTATTTGACTTTTTACTTTTCCCGAACAAACATATACGAAAATATATTTCGTGACATTTTCATCGATATTACTATAATATCGATAAAGTAAACCATTTATTTTAACAATGAGGTTTGACAGTAAATGCAGAAAAAATAACGGAGGGAAAGGGGGGGGGGGAGAAAGTTTTTAGTGCTTACTCCCGTGCTTACATAAAAAATTGCATTTTATGGATTAAAATTGCTTGTTTTATTACGATATACTGTATAATGGGGGTTAATTGAATATTGGACGAACGATAAGGAGAGGAGGGTGCACTAAACCGTAGAGGTGCAAGCTACGACCTAAGCAATGCCTATGACGTGTAATAAACTTAAATCAGACTCGAAACTTTGCTGCATAGTAATACGAGAGTTGTAAAACGTAGGACGACCGAGGAAGTCGTGTTCAGAATTTGAAATCACGTATTGCTGCAGTCCCCATCAAAGTTTTATACGTTTTCTCTCCCGGTTTCAGTAAACATGTTCACTGCGATTCTCTTGGGAGTTCAAACTTAACAACAATGCATACGGTTCCCCATACTTTATTTTCTACTTTTTGGATTCGATTTCATGTCTACGATTCCAAACTTATTCCCCCCTCTTTCCACTTTTTTCTTTTCCTTTTATGAGGACCGATATTATTTATACGTTTTTTCCTCCTTCATATATATGTATTTCCCCAAAAAAGGTCTGACCTATTTTTTTTGGGGGGGGGGGGGGGGGGAGAAGAATGCCGACGGACATTTTTTTTAGGTAGATTTGCCGTCCTCGTCGCCGACGGGAACCAAAAGACACTTTTTTCTCTTTTGCTTCTTTTTTTTAAGGATGATTTTTTTTAATACATTCGTTGCGGTCAGTTTTTCCTGGAATTTCACTTTTTTTGGCTCTTTTTCAAAGTTATCCACTGTTTTCATTCCAAAGCAGACGTAGTTTATTTCTCTGACCGATTAAAATTAAATCGATATATATGTTTTATTTTTTCGATATCGAAATATACTTTACACTGTAATTAACTAATTCGAATTAACAAAGACTAAAATGGGTAACAACAATCGTTTGCGTTTATTTCTTTTTTTTGTGTCTGTTTAAGCAACCATGCGTTCGGTATTAATAATGTCATAAAACACTAGTCGACTAGAATGTAGGGACAATTATTTATTCATCGCAAATTATATACGAATCGCTATTATATTAAGCCGTTGAATTATATGTTATTACCGCTTATTATCTTATTGAATTACCTTTATCCCGTAATTTAGTCGTTTGAATGAGAAGGGTTCTATAAATCAAAGCGTTTGTTTCAAAATCATTAAAATAATCTTTTGGTGGAAATTATTTTTGAATTGAAAAATTTGAGGGAAAATACATAAAGAAATGTTCTTATTGAAGTTCACCTGTGTTAGCAACTAATGATCGTAACCTTCGGACTTTTTTGTTACTGCTCATTTACAATAGGAAAAATATTGAAGTGTCAATTATAATTATTTTTAACTTCGTGTTTGTGTTTGGTCAGCGCTAGAAGGATGTTTCAATCAATAATAAAATTGGTGCTAGGTCAAAAAAATTTTCTTTTTCAGTTTTCCTTTGTGAGATTTTCTCAGTTCCGTAGCCAGGGTTTTCTTTTTAGCTGAGGGAGTTTAATCTTTTGGGAAATGGTCTATCACACTGAAAAAAAAATTTACAGGCTGGATAAGATTTTTTCGATAGAAATCCCTCAGTTCGTGGTTTTAGAAAATGTCTGTAGATGGCGTCTACGCTATAACCTCAATAAAGCTGAATTTTTGTCTTTTGTTCCAACAGAGACTTTATCACAAAGTAATAATATGTTTTTTTTAAGTTTGACTCTTTTTCTTTTCAGGTTCAAGACATCCTTTCCTGAACTTAGCAACATCTACTTGTAATTTGTGAAAGAAAACCGGCCTTATCTCAACTTTAAATTCTACAGAAAGACACTCAAACCTTGGCGATCAAGCTCTAATAAATTCCAAAGAATTGATTTTGGTCACAAGAAGACTATTATTTCTTCTTATTGGAAATTTGAAAGGAAATGGTGAGTACATAAAAAAGGGAATCTCAGAAAAAAAATCATCAACTCGACCAAATTTCTCATCAGTTTTACACCGAGTTTTTTATCGGTTCATTACTGTCTGCAAAATTACAAATTTGATAATTCTTTCTGAACTACACTCGCAATTACTCGCTTTAAGAGGTGATAAGAACCAGAGTTAGGCTGACTGCAAGCGTCATCAACAGCATTCACCCAACTTTTCAGATCCTCCTAGCTTTCAGCTAGAAGAGCCGTATATTCAACAGAACCAATATTGCTAATACACTTTCCTCGATTTCAGACACCTTCAAAAGAACGCTCGCCCTCAAAAAACTTGATTGCAAAAAAACGATAGAAAATTTAATAATTAAAATCCCTTTTAAAAACAATAACATTTTCATCCTTCTAATCTCAACTCTAGCCCCGAACCTTCCTTCTACGAAAGCATATTAACCTTGAAATACCGATCGAAACCTTGACAGTCACAACCGATTTCCCCGAGTTAAGATTTCCCTTTTGAGACGAAAATCAATCTTTCAAATCCATTTCTCTCTGATTTGAAATAAATTCGACGAGTGACAGTGATGAATATTAACAAATTGCCCTAGCTAAATAATACGAATCTGACGTACGACCTTCGAAGCGATTATTATAACTATCCATCGTTTGGTTTATAACTCTTGTGACGTGATCCAGTGGCGTTTCAATTACCTATAGATGTAATTCATTTATGGGAAAGTTTCTTTTTATGTCGAATTTCTTTTGACAAAAAAAAAGAAGTTTTTTCTTTTTTTGAAACATATGAGGAGGAGGAAATTGTGGTTTATCCTCTAAGGAGATTAAAGTTGACTTAAAAGGATATATCAGACGTATTTGATTCCAAACACCCACGCAAGAATTTTTTTTGAAAAATGCCAATTTTGACGGTGATATCTCCCTTTGAGTGATCCAAGCGGTTTTTCTTCCTTCATCGTTTTATGGGAAAGTTTATAAGTTAGTCTTTTCCATCTTATTGGAGGGGAAGGTTTCGGGGAAGGTTTCGAGGTCGCCAAAGCTCGAAAATGTTGAGCATGGCTTTCGAAGAATGTTATCCAAAAAACCAAAGCGAATTCTTCTCTTGTGGCGAAAAAATATTTGTTATCATAAATAATTTTTATATTTTCTGCGACGTCATTTTTTTTTAATAGTGAAGAGCTTTCAAAGCTCAAGTTTTAATCTTCACTCAAGTTCTCTTCACTTTTTCATACAAAAACAAGAACAACAACAAAAAAATGAGTCGCAGTAAGCTCTTCAAATATCGATTGGTTGCTATTTATAAGCATGATTATTTTGATTATGTTTACTTTTGAATTTCTACCAATTATTGTGACCTCTTGAAAATTATTCAAAAAAAAACTTACCCAATACATTTTTCGATATCTCTACCGTGGACTTACTTATCGCCGCATTAAATTAATAAATCATTCAGTAAGCTCCTATCATAATTATCTTGGCATCAAATTCAACAATAATAAAGATTATCAAGTGTAAACGTCAAAGGACAAGGGGTAAATTATAAAATATTGAGGATTATTTACTTTTCCCGTCATGCAAATATGAGATACATGCATAATATTGCATTTTTGTAAGAAATTAATATTGTGTCGTGTGCACAAAAAATTTTACCATTGATTAAAACATAAATATTCAATTATGCAGTGCTACAAAGTTAATGATAATGCAGCGTTGTATAAATGATATGTAAATTACATTTAATTATCTAACTTTACCCATGAGACATTTTCCGAACATTTTCATTCTTAAATAAAATATGACATGTGTATGACATGCACCCCCCGTAATGACATTTTTTTCAATTGTTTTGGTAAAAAAAAAAATTTACTGCAATAAATCTTGATAAGTCATTCCGATAGCGCAAAATCTAACCAATTAAATTGATTTTGAAGCTGTAAAAGTCGCGGCTTATTAAGGATGATCGACTTTTACAGTCTAATGAAACTTGAGGTTACACGAAATAATATTTTCCTCGTAAATTGGAAAACATTTGTGTAATCTTTTTAGATCAATCAAGAAAATTAAAGTGTGGTTGGTAGGTTTTGTATTTCAGGGGGATTTTCATAATAATAATAATTTACTTTGATAATAAAAGAAAAATCGGTTTTATTTTCCATTTAAATAACAACATAGGGAAGTCTGTTTTGAATAGAATAAAATGAAAAACTGGATAACAAACCAACAACGAACCAACAGATGAGAATTACAAACGAGCAATTAGGAAGCTCTCGCAGTTGTGATGCCCCTCCCCTCCTTGTTGCATTAATATTGAGGTCGATAGAAAGCTCTGTATGAGTTAGTTCAATGCGTTCTATAGTTCTCCGTTCAGGGATGGGCAATGTATTTTTTGTTATTTATTTTTGGCTAGTGTGAAAAGCTGAGAAAGATCATTTTTTATTGGATTCTCATTTTTGTTATTGGCTAAATGGTTTTTCATTTCATTGGACGGTAATTGAATTTCAAACTTGCACTTGAACCCTAAGAAATTAAAAGAAAGAAAACTGACTCTGCCTAAGATTCGACACCTTGAATCTTTGACCCATACTTTCGAGGAATTTTCATCCCTAGTGAAGCCTTGCGCAAAAGCTGACCTTAAGTGTTGTCGGTATATAATGTTACTGGCAAAATCACTTCCGACAATATCCTGGTAAATCTGGTATTGCCTGAAGAGATGAAATAGAGAGGGGAAAAGCTTTTAAGCTGTAGCTGAAAGATATGTGCTGCGCCATATTGTAATTTATCCATGTTGCATGTCTGTTGATCGTTCAGTTTTTTGGATAATTTCGTCTGCTTTTGTTGAAGTGATTGGAAGTCAAATTGTCATACATTTAGCATAGCGTCTACAACGTCCGATTGGTCACCGATTCTAACCATTTGAGGTTACAGTCGACTGTATCATTCTTATGGATCCCAGTCCGCAAGCAAACTTACGGAAGTTTGCTGCAAATTTAAGGTAAGTAAGCTAGTTGACGCGCAAACTTGCACTTACTTGCCGCAAACTTGCAGCAAACTGTTGTTGCGGTCTGGGATTGAGTTATTTCAGCCAATCACATAAACTTAGGTGGTGACTCTCTCATTACGGGCTTTCTAATTTAACGTCAACCTGTGATCAAAACAAAATCGCTAAAATAGTTCACAGCCTGCCCGATTTTCAATCATGCAACATTGCGGAATAATTGCGGAAGCTAAGTTCAGCAGGAAGCCTGCCAGGGAGTGGACACTTCGATGAGTCGTCTGCTACACACGGAGATGCCATGTTCTCGAATTGGAGCATTTTTATTGAAGTGCTAAACCACACTATTAATCAGTTCTTAGGCGAAGTGAAAGAATGGTTACCTTTCTGGAATACATTTAAAAAGATAGACGAAGATCAAACCATCGAGGACGGGGATAAGCTACAATATCTATGGCAAGCAACTTCTGGAAAGGCAAAGTCGCTGGTGGAATCTTTTCCTTTAATAAATGAAAATTACGTAAGAGTGGTAAAAGTGGGAAGGAGATGAAAGTTCTTCACGAGATTAAGCTGAGGAAGCTCATAAATTTTGATTACTTAGCGAGAATAGGCAAACATTTCTGGCAGCTGGTACTGCAAAACAAAACTGAAAAGCAAACTGGCTGAACTTAAGAATATTTCTTAAGCGGAACCTGCTTCCAGATGCGATCGAATGAGGAAGTCCGGAAGCTCTCTGTCCAATTTTTGATCACAGGAGTGATCAAATCGTCTAGGCTCAGGTGAGCGGGATATATCGGTCGGGGCCGCCGACGCGGTATATTCGCCAGGTCCTTGACAAAAGCCCTGGCAGACCTCAGGACCTTAGGGCAGGCCGCGGCTTCGATGGGTGATAACGTGTGAAAGATGCGGGATGGCTTGGAGATCCTGACTGGAGGGAGTCACACCTGGACAGGACCACACATGTACTACATGCGGCAGTAGGGCTTCAAGCCCTGTAAAGGCTTTAGTTAGTTAGTTTAATGGATTTTGGAGACGAATTTATATCGATTTTTGACTGCTTTATTAGACTACCGGCAAAGTCAGGGTCGCTGTAATTAACACCAAGCTTCAAACTTAGCTTTTCGAATGACGCCTCACAATACCGCGACTTCATGCTCTGTAAGTAATCATTAAAAAATTTTTGATTCCTATCTCCGATGCAAATGAAGGCAATAATTAAAAAGTGTTTTTTCTTAATTTTATATGAATAAGAATTATGAGCGTACAAGTAGTGTCAACTTCACAGCTGTGCTACACGGTGGAAGTTTATTTTTAATTAAGCAACCTGTCATCTGCAAAACTCGCTTATACCCGGAACAATATCTTTTTTATATCCGTTAAACTTCTCGAAATTGTTTTCACTTTTTCTCCTTTTTAAATAGGCAACATCCTGCGATGAAATCTATAGAAAATTCAAAAGGGAAGAAAAAAGAAATAAATAAAATAAAAATGAAATGTGGCTAATTAATCAAGTGTAAATGAATTCTCTCAAGTTGGTTAATTGTCTTGTTAATGCATTTTAAATTGTCTGGTTAATTCGATTCGTGGAATTTTTCGCAAAGTTCGCCTTATTTTCCTCATGCCCTGCAACAGCAACAGAAGCTGAGGGGGAAAAAAAAGAACGAAAAGGAAGATAAGTTTGAATGAGTAATGGCGCAACCATACTGAAGAAAAATGAAAAATGATGTTTTTGCTTTCGAACCCCTTTATAAACTAAGCATCTCGCTTGCCGTTTTTTTTCTCCTTTGAAAAGAAGGTATTTTGCTTTTTTTTCCAAGAAAAATGGGTTATTTCAAAGTCGTACTTTTGAAGCATCATCATGGAAATGATGCACAAAATAATCAGTTGTAATTAAGATCTTCAATTTTTCAACTTTGAATTATAAATTCTTTTTCTTTTATTACTTTTTTGAGTCGAGGGGAGAGTTTTGTTTGACATATTTTTTTTTTCTTATTCTTTTTGGACGTTGATCGATTTCCTGCTTGTCTGTTGTCTTCATTATGAGGCTAATGAATAATCAACGTTATCTTTTATAATTTATAAGCTTATCAGAGTGGAGATTTTTATCTGCTATTGGTTGATTTTTTCCATATCTTTATTTTTGTAGTTTTTTTTTTCGGTGATTTTGTAGACCGATGGTGTGAACAAAGCAATGACAAATTTTTAAACGCATGGGAAGGAGATGAGGTGCTCTACAATATCAAGCATTGAAGGCTGAAGTATTTCGGCCATATTCTGTACAACGAGTAGAACAGTCTTCTTCAATAAGTGATGGAGGGGAAGATGCGGACCAGGTCGAAGGAAACATCGTGGCTCAAGAATTTGCGAGAATCTTTTGGCAAAGATTTGGTCTCGGTATCCCTGCTTCATCCAGAAGCTCTAAAGTTCAAACGCGCCATTATTGTCATTAATCACAGTTGTGGAGCTGACAATGACATTTAAAGGAATGAAGTTTTGCAGATACAATCAGTGTAGAAGAGATGGAAGCAGCACGTCGAAATAATGCTAAACAACACTTCGTTAAAAATCTCACAAGAGATGGAAAGTATGGAGCTTCGACATCACTGATGAACTAATTTTACCGCAAAGCAGTTTTAACATATCGCGTTACGATGAAATAAGATAAGGAAGAATAGAAGCAGTCATCTGAGTAGAATCAAATCAGACATTCAAATGCGAAGTTACATAAAAGGTTTTTAAAACAGGCAAAAATTGGCAAGGAAACACACTTTTTCGCACCTCTAGTTAATAGGCGTGTCAAGCTCCTTACCTATCGAGCCACAAGTTTGTTTTTCTAAGAGATTAGCACTTATGGAAAGAAATATTTGGAATTTTTGCTGTGGAGGACAGTCTATAGAGCTCTCTTACTCAATGCTTGAAATTCTGCACTGTAGGAAATAACATCGAAAATTCAAAACCGAATTTTTAAGTATTGAGCCTACATTAGGCAAAGACCTGCTAAGAGTGGTTGCGAAAAAATCATTTAAAAACTCCGATGCTGATTTTCCTCAAATTATTTAAAAAAAATCCTGGTAAAAGCCGGTTGGAAAATAAATGTTTACTCCCGAAAATTATTATTCGCCGGATCAGCGAGAAAGTTTCGGAAAATTAGTTATTTTGATTCACCGTTTGTCTGACCTTACCCTTACTCAACGCGAATAATCTTTCCAAAGCAAAAACTCAGTACTTCCATAAATATTGTTTTTATTAATTAATTTTTAATCCGATCGCTATTAAAATCGGTCGAAAGGTGTGTACATTAATTAAATTAAAAGTCTTTGAAAATTTAATTACAAAGGATTTACTACAAAATTTGCCAGCGAAAGTCTAGACATTTCATAAGCCTCCCATAGTTTCCCCAGGTTTTAATAATATTTTTAAAGAAAAAGGCTCGATAAACAAAGCGGTAAAGACCCCAACGTCAGCGAAAAATGATAGAAGGCTGATTAAGCACACCGAGCTTAGCTTGATACTCGATATATTTTGCTAAGTCGCTTTTCTTAGTACATCTAAAAAGGGCACTTGTGCATAGGATTTTTCCCGAATAAGCTGGTGAAAACGATTATTATGGCATTCGGTGTTTGTCAGTGGAAAAAAAATGTCGAGCCCTTAAAAAATGATTGGTTTTAGCAATAACTTAGAATCCCCCCTCGAATCAAAATTTTTAGGCCTGTTTTTCAAGTGTCGAAATGAAAAAGGCCGAGCTAGCCATAAAATTCGCTATTACTTTAATCCTGAAGTTACTGAAAGGTTAAAGGTTAGAAATTTTGCTTCGTCTTTCAACGAACGTTAAACTTTTCAGCCGATTTCCATTTTACGACCTTAACCACAATTCCATTTAGAATTTAGGGGTTTCGGATCGTGTAATTATAATACAATGTACCTTATTATTACATCTCTGCAATGCGGGTAATTCCAGTCTCCATTTTCGTTAAAAGGAAATTTGACACTTTGGTTTTAACAATAATCCCCCCTGTATTTGCGAAAAGGTACACCGCCATGTATAGTAAAAAGAGGGGGGGAAAAGACCGTATGGCGAGTGTTTATGTAGGTCTAGGTTATGCAGTACGACAGCCAACATCGCGTAATAACTAATGCGCAAGCTCGACGACCATGTGGACGAAATTAATATGAGACTTGACGCAGAAAATGAGACGAAAGCGTAATCTTAATATCCGCCATGGAAAGAATTGATACCTGAGAATTCTGTGATGTTGAAAATGTTGATGATTTTTGGATTTTTTTTTGGAGAATGTTCGATCGGTGAAAAGGGAAACTTTTGAGGGGTGACATTTTTTAGCCGGGTGAAATCGTGCGATTTGACATAAATTTTTTTCGTTGTTTTTATAAACCTGCGCTTTGAAATGGTGTGTGCGTATTGATCATGCTAAATAATTTTGGTGTTTCTTACTTTATCTAAGTAAACACTACATTAACCTTTACTTAAGATAACCTTAAATAATCGTGAGTGCCAGAAACAAATTTTTTAATTTGTGAAAAGTTATGAATTAGGAAATTAACGAAATTAAAATATTAATTTTTTCTTGGAAAAAATCTATTTCGAGGAAATTTTTTAGGGCTACAAAGCCAAATATTAAAAATCGAAAATCTTTAAGCCAAAGAAAAAAATAATAATCAACAATAACAATAACAACCAAAATAAAAATAACAAAAAAAAAAAAGAATGAATAAAGTTGTATTTACCGGTTTGTTGACTACTGGAACTCCAATTAATTTAGATCCCCTTTTGTTTTTCTTTCCGAGGAAAATAAAACAAACAAAACAATGGAGGAGAGAGAGAAAGGAAGAGAGGTAGAAAGAGAAAGACGTTTAAAAAATAACGCCGACCTAACCGAAAAACACAGATTGACAATTTGCAAGAGTCACTTAAGAAATAAATTCAAATTAATAAATTTTCCTTCCGGTCGAAAATTAAACTTTTTTTTTACAAAAAAAAAATCTAACTGTGAAACCTTTTCTCTGTCTTTTGTATGTTTTTTTTTTTTTTACTTTTTTTGTTCGATTATTCGAATTCCTATATCGGCTTTTGGCCGTTATACGTCCCGTAGCACACTGAAGTTGATCATACTGCGGCCTGAGGTGACGCAGAGAGAAAAACATGCGCAATACGGTGCGGTCAAACGCTTACATAACCGCTTTTAAAAGCTCGTTCCCTTTAACGGATTTCCCCGTATCTTTCAGTTCATTTTAAAATTCCAAGAGATCAGCCCGGTTTGTCTGTTTTAAATGAAACAAGTCGATATTCGTATTTTCGTTGGGAAATGAAATTTTCAAGGTTTTCCGCGTTTGTTTTTCAATGTATATCCTTAGATGATGCAGGTATTAATTAAGATCTCTTAAATATTATCGGATTACTAAACGAAAATCGATAACGAATCGTCTTGCTTAAAAGAAGGGTTCAACTCGGCCGGTTTAATACCCATTTGGACTTTTTATGCTTTCGAAAGGTTGAACAAAAAGATTTCTATAAAGACCGAGGCTATTTAATTCTTTTAATCTTCCTTCAATTTTTTTTAAACTGTTTAAAAATGCGCATTGCGCAAACTCCAGTTATAATTTTCTTCAAAATTGGATTTTATTTACTATAGCTGTAAATAAGGATATAACTTTTTTTTTTGAACACCCCTTGCCTCCTTCCGATGTCTCCTCTCTGTCTCTCTTCGCGTCCCGAAGAAGAAAAAAAAAAGGTTCACCTGTTTTTTTTTTTTTTTTTTTTTTTTTTTTTTTTTTTGTAGTAATAGTAAGTAGCAACTACGCCGTCATCTTTGTAGTAGATGTGGTCAGTTGTTCTTGACAGTGGAACGACCCCCTTTTGCCTCGTTTTCCCAAATAAGCCTTTTTTTTATTTCATCTTCCTTTTTTTTTGCCCCCTTGAGAAAAGTTAATAAAATTTTTGCTGTCGTTTTAATCTCGGGAGTTGAAAATTACCATTTTAACCTAGAATTTTACTTTGTGGAATGATTTGTATGACAGCTGCCTGTAAACGAGTCTTACATCTTGAAAGAAGGGAAAGGAAAAGAGAAAACGCGGGAGAAGGGGGGGGGGGACTACATGGGATTAAAATCTATCCCTAAAGTTGTTTGAAAAGAGGAACTGTAATTTTCTTAGCACGATCCCGAAAACCTGTCTCTGACGGCTTTGTAAAATATCTCTTTCATTTTTAATACACATTTTCGAGGTGCGCTTTATTAAACATTTAAGGGAAAATTGAATCTACCGTTTTTGCGATTAATCGATCAAAATTTTAACCGATTAACCATTATACTCATTTACATGAATAATAATTTTGCCGAGATTTTTTTTTCCCTAGTTGGATTTTGTTATTTACATACTTTTGTCGTTTATATTTTTTTTTCTCCCAAATTACGAATTCAGAATGTTTAAATAGGGTAGACCTTATGGGTAGGAGGGAGGTTTTTGCCTTAGGGCCTGGCGCCCGACAGCATAAAATTAATAAAAATTATGTATCGTGTTATTTTTTTTATTATTATTTTTTACTTCGGTGTTTAATGTTTTGAAAAGTGGATTTTGAAAATGTGTTAATGTTTCGGAATAAAGATTGGGAGGTTTTAAAAAAGGTAACAATGCAGTAATTCAATAAAATGACAAGAACGTGAATGTTGCTTGGAGTGAGTTTCGGTTTTTTAAAATTTTTGCTTTTCGAGGGAAATTTTTTTCTGAAATAAGAGATTCTGATTTGAAAATTTTACAACTACTGTAGTTGTGCCCCTCTAGAAACCAGGCTAGATTTTAATTCTGTACTTCAGTGCAGAACTAGACCAAGTCCATTTCCAAGGTGGCGGTGTCTTTTCAGAAGCTACCAGAAGTTTCCACACCGATCTATCTTGGCAGGTGGCTCGCCAATCGGGGACTCCTAACCGACCCGCATCTCTAGATACGTCCTCTTCCCAACGAAGCCGTGGTCTGCCCTGAGGTCTTGAGCTTGTAGGGCGTCCATCAAGTACCTGTCTTATAGTCCGCGTCGGGGGTGCCCGCGCTACGTGCCCGGCCCACTGCAGCCGACGAGCCTTGATCACACTACTGATTAGCTGCTGTCCCGTGAGCCTTCGGATCTCCTCATTCGAGAGCATCCTCAGAAACCCCGACACCGGATCTCTCTTAGGTCCCAATATTCGATGCAACATCTTATTTTCCTCTCCTGAGCGCGGACTGTCAAATTCCATGTCTCACAGCCATAAGTGACCGTTGGACGTATGACTGCATTATACGGGGAGCTTCGCTCGTCTCGAGAGTACTCGACTGCGGAGAAGATGGCCCCGAGCAAATTGACAGCGATCTCCACCCAGTATCTATCTGGGCAGCGACCTCCCTGCTGATATCATTGTCACTAGTGATGAGAGATCTAAGATTTGATTTGATGATTTAAGTTTGAAAAAAATTTCATATGACCATGAACATGAATAAATGAACAAGGAAACAATAACACCAAGAGAGGAAATCGGACATTAATAGTTACTATGTCCCGGGACATGGCAACGTCTGCCAATGTGTACAATATGACAGAAAACGAATGATATTAGTCACCAAGTGCACCAGAGAACCTTCTATTATTTGGACCCTAAGTTGACTCATAAAAGGCTCACTCCAGTTGGAAGCTCGTGGGCGAAGAGGTTACTCACACACACTCAACCTAATTAAATCTACACGGCCTGAAGCTGGTGGAAGAGTTGCGCCTCCGCATCCGATTTTTTGTAGGAATTATGAATCCGAAGCTATTGCACAAGGATGATAGGAGAGTTTTTATTGCTTTGTTCTTTTCGTGGATGTTCAATAAAGGATGTAAATTTTCCAAGAAAGTTGTGATTTCTTGCTTTTCAGAAAACGAGTGTATGATTTAGTATAGTGCTCTACGCAGTGTTGGGGTCGTCTATTAATGAGAAAATTGTTTCTGTCTTGTCCTATTGGTTTTTGTTTTCTTAATTTCCTTTGTCAGAATTAATTAGTCTGATCGTATCGGATTTCCTTTTGCTAAAATGATTGAACTTTTAACTGAGTTTTGCCTTTGCCACGCAACCATTAGACTGACACTACTCTCATTAATTATTGAGCTAGAAATTAGGAACTTGCTGATAACTCTTTTTGAGACTAACTTTTCACAAAACTCAAAATTCGGTTGTAAGCATTTAGTTTTCCGATTTCATAAAAACTATCAACGCCATTCCCCATTCGAATTTTAAACCCAAGACCATAAAAAACAAAAGCAACAAAAAAAATATAACAAATCGGAAATTGAACCGTCAAATTTCATATATCTCTCACAATTTTGAATTTTAGTGTTAGGACATTACTGCAACCCTTTATACAAAATTGCATATATGCGGTTAAATTTCCCCGAAGGATTTTAATGTGACAATGTACGGGAATTTCATCAATAAAATATTTTGATTCACTTCACAACAAATATTTTAGTCTCCACCGATCGATAAATATTTAGGATTCTATTTCAAAGGACGATAGGTTCCCCATTTATAATAAAATTAAAACGTTTTAAATAATGTTAATTTTTTTAACTTTATGTATTTAACACGTATAGGAAAAAAAATTCACAAAAAGGAACTTAAAAATATCCTAAAACATTTAGAATCACTTCACACTCATACATTAAAATTATGTCACATTTAAAAATTGTATAAAAATTAAAAAAATATTTTTTTAAAAAAAATGGAATGGCTAAATGATATGGATTTAAGATTTTCTTTTTCTTTTTTTATTTTCTCACCGGATATTAATCGGGATGTTAATTTGGCACTTTTTTTGTTTTTTAAAAAAAAGGGTTTTTAGGCCTAGTGAAAATTATTCGCTAATCGTTGTTTGTTCTGTTGTTAAATCTAAAGAACTAGCAGTCGTTTCTGTTTCTGACTTTTCTGTCGTTGCTTCCGTTTCTGATTTTTCAGTCGTAACTGTGTCGTCTGTTTCTACTTTTTGAGGATTTTCTTCTGTTTGTGATTCATTTTCTGAATTGCTACGCAAAGCAGCATTCACTTCTTTATTTTCTTCAGTCGTCGTGGGCGTCGTTGTTGTTTCTTCCGGCGTGTCTTCCTTTTGTTCAGGGCAGCAAATTCCCGCAAAGTTTCTAAAAAAAAACAACGAATGAATGAGTCAAAAAAATTTTTTGAAAAGAAATCGAAAAAAAAAAAAAGATTTTATTCGAATTTGTCTAAGACTTCCGACATTTTAAACGCCTCAATCACTTGACATCTTTTATTGGCACTTTAGTCGATAACTTCATTAAGCTTGTTTCATTCGATTTTTCCCATTTTTTTTTCTTTTGTAAGAAGGAGAAAAAAAATTTATTGCTACAGGGAAAAATTGCCGTAATAACGTTTATGATCGGCTATAAATCTTTCGAAATTAAATTTGTACTTACCCAGGTATGATACAGAAGTAATCGGACACGTAAAGGGCAACGTCATCCAAAATACTTTGTTGAATGCAGTGACGAAGATGCCTGCAAACTCCATCGGTCGAGTTTGAGATCTTGCAGCTTTGATAAGCTACATTAGGCTAGAGGAGAAAAGAAAAAAAAAAGAATTTTAAAAAAACCGCGTAAACAACTCTGCACAAGAATAATTGCCACCTTTTTTTAGGAGGTGTAATTTTACCAATTAGTAATTTTATAGTTAATTGAATAAACCCACCCCCCGAATACCCTGCCGATGTTTACGAAGTTCCCTAACTGATAACGAAATCGATTTTCCTTCTTTAGCGATAAACACACGAACTCTTTCTCTTTTTTTTTTTTTACTAACCTCACTTAGACCCAAACGGCAATTTATTTTCTGCTCTTTATTTCCCAACTGCAATTCATCCCCGTTCCTGGTCGAATTAAGCCAACTGATGGAATCCAACGTGAGATTCGTAGACGTCGCCGGGACTGAAACATCCGTCGTCGCGTCCGTCTCATCGTCGAAAACTACGTCTAATTTTTCTTGCGGTTGACTTTCGGGTCGAGGTAACCCAGACGTAATGCGGAGAGTGCTCGAAGATTGAGGGGATCCGGGAAGATTTAAAGATGTCGGGACGGGATAGAAGTGATGAGCTGGCCCTGGAAACCCTGAAAACAAAAGCGAGAAAAAAAAAGAAAATGTAATCATCGTAACAAAAGATGTTAAAAGAATAAAGTTTTGAAGAAAAACTCGGTCCAAAATAATAATGAAATTGAACCTCGAACTTTAATAAACTGAGCTTTCTACACGTACACGTCCTTATATGCTTTCACAAAATGTGTCGCAAATATGACACGTATCTTGTCAGATATATTCCGACGCTAAATTAAATTTTTTCTCACGTGTTATATATTGATTTTAAATTCAAAAATTTTGAATTAAATCATAACTGCATTTAGATTTTTCGAGGCGGAACGAAGGAACTTTTTTATTGAATCAATAAAGGGATGAATAGCGCTGGATTGAATGAAATTAGGAACTAATAATTATTTGTGGGCGCAAGGCTTAATTCAAACCTTTTTTGTGTTTAAAGTTTTTGAGGAGCTAAAAGCGAAGCCCTGGACTGAAATTTTTGTTTTTTGTTGCAGGTTTCAAATAAATATATCATGGAGGACTTGCCGAGGGGATTTTACAGGGATTGAAAGTTTCACTTTAATGATGTTTTTTTAAAACCTGACATGGGCCTTCTGCTGTTCATGCTCTTCGGAATTTAACAAAAGGTAAATATGGTAAAAGGAGATATGAGCAAAGAGATGGAGGTGCTTTACGCGTGCTTTTCCCTCCATCATCAGCTGCCTGAATCCCGTAGGTCCCGTAGACTGATACCAAGCCTAAGGGACCGCTTTCGCAATGAAGAAATAAGGATGCGGACTAGGGTCCGCAACGCTTTGCAACAGCTAAATGGCAATGGGCAGGTCATGTCGCCAGGGAAGACCACGTGCGGTAAGATGGAGACCTCGAGCGTCGAAAAGAAGCGTCGGTAGGCCACAGAAGAGATGGTACGACGACTTTAAGAGGGTGGCGGGAATGAAATGGTTGCAAAGAGCCCAAGACAAGAAGGTGTGTGGCAAGGTTTGAGAGAGACCTTCGTCCAGGAGTGGACGGGTATAGGTTGAAAGAAGAAGAAGAAGAAGCCTGACTATAACGGACCCTGCATATAGTGTAAAACTGTCCCTAACGGAAGAAACCTTTGGTCCCGTGTATCGTGCAATGTTAAAAATCCTCAATTCAAAGGAAACCTGTCTAACGTAGACAGTGGAAAATTTTTTACATCATTTCTAAAATCAAAACCTCTACCTAACAAAGATTTTACCCCTGAAAAGTATCTTTACTTAATATTTTCAAAATTTCGTGGCATTAAAGCTCAAAGATTAATTTTGAGCGACAAAATCAAACAAGAAAGACCCAAATTTTTTCCAGGCCTTTTTTAATCCACCTATTTGTTATGTTTCCGAACTGCCGTTCAAAAGAATGCCTAAACTAATGCCGAATAGCTCACCTGATGTAACCATAACCTGCTCTGAAAGCCATCCTTGATGTGCCGTGACCCGTCTATAAAAATTTCCTGCCCTTAAATAGTGCTCCAACCCATGCCTTTGCCTAAGCTTTGACTCCGTGTAAAAAAGCCATAAGCTGGCAGAGATAGTTAGACACTTAAATTTAGCCACCATCTAACTTACTTTCAAGAAAAACCCGTTAGTTTTATTGAAAAACGCACCTGAATTCAAAGAAATTTAACCCGGTTTGCTCGAGGTACGATAAAATGTATTTAATAAGCGAGTAAGCATTAAATAGGCAGCCAAAGAACACCCGTATCTTAGGATCTTACCAGATTGATGTCTTGGCGGACTTAATCGAAGTGAAGTAGTCCAAGATTTCATACTCGATACCCTATTAAAACCAGAACTCTTCGACATCAACATTGGACCAGCATAGCCTGTTATAACATACAATATAACCCATCACCATTAGTGCATTTGCTACACAGTCTATTACCAAACAAACTATCTCCACCTTCTGATACTGGATTGGTATTTTTTGTTTTATCAGAAAGATAAAATAAAGAACCTTTTAAGATCAAGACATCGCAGCCAAGCCAAAGTGCACTACTCAATTTTTTCTGAAAGCACTGACTATACAAATTATTTTTACCGTATCCAGAAGTTGTGAGTAAAGGATGATTACCACGATGTCCAAAATCAATATCTCTACTTAATGTTAGAGGTGTCGTCACGAAGCTTCGAAACCGAGTCCCTACTACAAAAAAATAACAATCTTTGCTATTTTTGTTAGATTAATAATTTTTAATTGACTACTCATGCCATCACCCTAGTTAAAAGACAGTAATACAAAGAACTTTCCCGAAATATAGTAAACGAAGAAAGAAAACATTTAATTTACCTGCTTGTGGTCGTGCTAAGGCCAGTGCGTATCCGCCAGAATGGTCGTTGTTAGGTTTTGCTGGTTCTGTATCGACATCGTTAACACCGGTTGGTTTGACTACTACCAAAGATGTCAATGGACATACAAACGAGTACTGGAAAAGAAAATATGAAAAGTAACAAATTAACTATTGAGATTTAAATAAGACATTAAACGCTGTTGTTTTTCAAATGAAATATCAAAGTTAGTTCCGCTTATGGTCAACGATTACGCCACCTATTAATTTCCTGAAGCTTTTTTATGATTTTCAATGAATGGATTTTCATGCTTTTTGAGTTTCTACTTTGGCATTTATAAGCAGGGTTGCAAAGTTTGGAATAATTTAATTGGTTTAAGTTTAAGATTTGTTGTTGGGTTCAAATCTACGAGGCCCGGAACTTCATCTTCGGTCAGGTCGCCCATGGGGCCGTTTGGCCGATAATTGATTGATATGTATTCGTTTTTGCAACCCCGCAACACTGAATATTAATTTTCTTATTTACTATCTGTCAATTACTCTTAAATCTATGGACAGGTCTACGAAGTGTATTAGTGTACTCCTTTTTACTTTCGAGCGACTAGTTTATTTTCCAAAAATCAATCTACCAAAAACCCTTATGGTAGAAAAATACCTTTAACGCAATATCTCGTATTGTTTCTGTGACCGTTTTCGGCTTTGTTTTAGGTTTCGTATCCACGTAAATGAAATCGTTACCTTCGGGTTGCATTATCAACTGTATTACTTTTAATTTCGCCGTTAGACAGTCAACTATTTTCCAAACGAATGAACTTACGGCGTCCTTTAGGTCCTAGTAAAAAATTTATTCGGTGAAACATTTTTTATGTAAGGGGAAACTGCTGAAGGGAAACGCCGCGGATTGAGGGAAACAGGAAAAACATCTCCTATGGTTTCCCTTATTTCATGAGAGATGTCAGTATTTCCACTTTTGATTATGTTTCTTTTCGGTAGATGTCACTTTGAAGATGATTTTTTTTTAAAATCTAGAAATCTTTAGAATGTCTCGTGAACTTACCTTTAATGCTAACATCAGCGCTTTTTCCTTCGGAGTTTGAGTTGGTTCTGTTGGTTTTGGTCTTTTTGGTTCTGAATCGCTGACCACGGGTGGGTCTGGATATTTGGACTGCTCTGGTGTCGTAGCTTTTAATATTTCTTGCTCGTCTAATAATTGCCGAATCGTCATGTATGCCCATAGTTTTTCTAATGGACCAGTACGATTTGATGTTTTAGTATTTATGTTGTCTATTGGGGGGTGGGGGATGAAATCTATATCCTGAAAAGAAAAATTAATTTTGAAGATCTAAAACTGAACCCCATTGTTCAAAATTTTTATTATGCTTACATTAACTCTGTAGTCTTTTAGGCCAAGCTGAGATTTAGCCATAACTTGACATCTAACATTTTGCACGCTTCTTTTTATTCTTCCAGAAACGACTAGTTCAGATCCTCCAAAGAGATTATTAAATATTTTTTTCGTTATTGTGTCTTCTTCAACCTGAAAATGAGATTAATTTTTTTAGGCTAGCTCGGAAAATTTGTGATGTAAACAAAGAATATTTACCTGATCTGGAGGATATACAAAGCTGACATTAGACAATAATGGTGAAGAAATTTGATTGTAGAAATTTCGGAGTTGCCATGATGCATCAGCAGCTTCGTAGATTTGTCTGGCAAAACCATTATGTGCTAGTGATAATTTTTTTAAGAATTTAAAATCCGCTCCATCGCCAAAAGCCAAACTAAAATAAAAAATCAATGGATCATGAATGAGTTCCCTTAATCTTTAGCCCTTAAATTTATTAGGAACTGTACAAACCTGAATATTGTAGCTTTTGGTGGATGATTGAATTCATCAGCATTTGATAATATTTTTCGTAGATGAGTAACACCAACTGTAGGTTCCCCATCAGTTAAAAATATGATCATTGGTTCAGGTACATTTCCTACATCTCTTTTCACTGGCGCATTATCCGATTTATTTGTTTTTGTGTCGTTAAATATTCCTCTTTTAGCTATCTCTATGGCTGTTTTTAAGGCATCGTTGATATTGGTTCCTAAAATTGATGATCATGAGTTTAAGGTTTGATTTCTCGAAGATGATCATAATCCTCTAATGGGAATTTATTTACCTCCTCGTGCTGTCATTTTTTGTACGATATCTTTCGCTTTTTTAATATAATCCGGCGTCGCAGGGAAAGGATGAGTTGATTCTGGTGATGCAACCGGTGGGCTTTCATCGTAGTCTTGAATGTAAGGCTGACGCCATGGTTGATATACTGCGCTATCAGCGGCTGTGTCAAGGTTATGGACCTGGGATAAAAAAATAAGAATATGCACTTGTTGAATCACTCACCGGATGTTATTCGCAAAAAATGATGTGCTTACCGTGACGGAATAAGAAAATTCGATGATATTAAAGTAGTCGTCTGGATGGAGCTCAGTTAAAATAGCGTCCATTGCATGCTTCAGTTGTTCTATTTTTCTTCCGTGCATGGATCCGGAAACGTCCAAGACGAAGAGGACGTGCTTTCTAAGGGGTGGAAGTTCAGTTGGAGCGAAGAAATGGACAAAGTATCCATCATTGATCTGGAAATAAAATTTACTTGCCGCTCGAGTAACTCTTTAATTGTGTGGTTGGGTTTAGGTTTATGCTAAAGATTTTGAGTTATTCTGCTTACCAAAACTTGTCCGCCAGACGGATCTCTTGCGACATCATATTCAACTATGAACTGCCCTGTTAAGCCTTCTGATTCTTTCTCTTTTGGTTTGTGAATATAAGTGACAAGCGGATCTTCATTCCCTTCCTTAATCGACTTTTTCTGCAAGCGCTTTTGATCTTGCACCGTAGGCCGGAAGCTTACTTTAGCCGTCGTCGGAGAAATTATTTCCACATCGGCTAGATCATTGTCTGTTCAATAAAAGAAATATCAATTTAGTAAAAAACTTTAAAAAATCATTCCATCTTTTATTACCTTTATTTTCTAAATCGGGATCAACTTCATTCCCTGATTGAATTTCAGGCGCCCTTAGTTTCGTAATATTTCTTTCTTCTCGGATGAAAACGTCAACTGTCATTTCTTCCACTACCTTTAAATGAAAAAGAAATGAAAAAAGTTATTAATAAGATACTTGAAATGTTATTGATCGATTAATTTAATCAATCAATCGTATCTTACCTGTCCTGGATTCAGATTTATGACATGTCTGTATACGCCCAGTTCTCGTTTCAAAAGTTCTTCATATGTCAAATTAAATGTGACTTTCTTTTTAGGTTCGATATTAACTGATACGGAAAATCTGTTCGAATCCCTTGCACTAAAAATAAGATCAACGAAAAGAAGTTATTTGAGAATGTTTTGTCAGGTATTGATAGAATCGTAATTTTACCTTTGCTTTACATGTCCTGCAGTTTGTCCTTGTCTTACTGCGTTATCGTACACTCTTTGCGCTTCTTCTTTCTCTTTGACGTAAGCTGTATAGGGTTTCCCATCGATTTCCCTGTTGAAAAAAAAATGCGACACAGATTTTAATTCGGGTCATCTTAATGATCTACCTTTATCTGAACGAAAATTTTTTGGAGCTAACTTATGCCTCTTAAACGTAGCTGGTGGCCAGATGACGCTATTGAACGAAGAGATGTTCAAGATATTGCCGAGAAGCTGACAAGACTAATGCAGGAGAGAACGAGGGCATTGACAGGTAAAAAGAAAGGTATTGGTTATGGCGAAACTTTCGACAGCCTTCAGCGGAGGTGGCATGCACTGAACAGGAGCCTTTTGTCGCGCGTTTTTTAAATTTATTTCCTCAATGTTTACAAAAATTATTTTTTTTTAAAAACGATTAAAAGTTTTATACTTACATTAATGTAAGGAAGAAGGAAGGTAGGAAGAAAGCTTTTTTCACGAGGATTTTAGTGGTACGTATTACATGTGGAATGTACCCTCCGTTTCTCGTTAAACCTTTAATCAAACATGGGAAGAGAAGATAAAGGACGGAATACAATATGTAAAACAGGAGCTGTTACATTTATGGCAAAAGCTCAGAGCAGCAGCAGCAGCAGCAGCAGAAGGAGAAAGAAGAGGAGAAAAAAGCTCTCTCATTTGCTTGGTAGTAGTAAGACTATTCGTGAATGCGTCAAAATGGTAATTATGAAGCGTGTCCTCGCGAAAGTGGGTTTGAGTTAAAGCGCCACAGCATGATGACTTGTAAAAACTTCTAATGTCGGGTTGAGGAATTAAATTTGAACTGGTATGTATAACAACGAGTGAAATGCCATATAGAATATAGGAAGTACAAAGCTGAGAGTTTGACAGCATCTGTCACCCATCAGGAGGGGTTGGCCGGCCATAGAGCAGCTGTAGAAACTAATGGATCTATGTCAGAAAAGAAGACTATGAGCCACTGAAAGATTTACGAGTCAGAGGATCCTAGAAATCCGGCAACAGGACAGGATTTTTAGCACTCACTACAGAGCTAGTACAGTTGATTAAGCGGAAGAGGACAGTAGTAGTAGACAGCATATCACGCTTCCAAGAGAAAGATGAAAGGCGATTGGAAACGCTTGATTTGCTTGGGGAATCCCTAATTAAGTGAACTATTAATCGCATATGCCTAGCGGGGGTTGCCGTTTATTGCTCCTCCGGCAGGTAGAAATACCCTATCGCAGAATTTTATTCGAAAACTTCAATCCGCCCCTGACTCTAATACCTGGGGCGGCCGTCTGGAAAATGAACAAGAATACTCACATAACAAAGCCGGAAATGAATGCAGTCTCGGGTATGACGACACTAAAAAAAACTTCCTGGGCAACATCAGCAGGATTTGCCACTCGACTGCTAATTAACGTGTTCGCGTATCTATACGCAATATTCGAAATCACATTCAAGCTTTTCACGTCTGGTTTTTCTGGCTTCTTTTCTTTCTGCAAAAAAAAAAAATCCTTTTTAAAAAAATATCAGAAAAAAGTTTTCACATAGATCATTTCTTCATTCCCCACGAGGAATATGACTAACTTGTTAAAACTTTCAATACGAAATATTGAAATAACTTAAGGATAAGATTAATATAAGTGGATTGGTCATTATTTGTACAGGTACGAAGACAGTTCCCACGATTTACCTGATGGCACAGTCACGTACTAAATATTACCAATGGTAGTAACATTATGAGAACGATTCTGGAGTCGTTTGATTATTTTTGCCCTTCGCTCTGCGAAGGAATTCAAAACATTTTAATTCTTTCTGAGTTTTATCAATTTTTTTTCTTCATTTGTGTAAGAATTTCTTTTTTTTTTCTCTCTCTCTCTCGTTCGGGCCGTGATTATAAAATTGGCGTTAATGAGATTTATGTGTTGAAAATTATATCTTTTACCCGGTGAAAAAAATTTAAAATGTTAGGTATACATGGATATATTAATTACGATGTGGTCTATTATTTAATTTATGGGCTATTGAAATGTATTAGTCATCGAATACATAGTGGTGGCCTAATTGTAGTTTTGTACAGTTGGAGCTTTCAGTCTTTTATTCGGTTTTGGTTTCGAACCCTTTCAAAATTTTTTTTGGCAAGGGGAGCGTTGTGAAAAATATTTTTAGCCATATCTGATAAACGGAAATTACAGAAAAAATGTTTTAACTTTTTTTTTTGCTAGCTGTGAAATTAGGGGAACCTATTGCAGGTCAAATTGATGAGGTCTGTTTAATCATTTTGGCGTCGGTTTTTATCTAAAGTCATATTTGGCGACGAAACTGAAGAAAAATAATATCTTTTATCTGAATCATAACTAGGAAGGTACTGTATTTGATGTGGCTTAAGCTTTCTTATGTCAGGCCTTAAGCTGGCAGTATTATGGTCCTAAGCTGTACCACGATTGCGAGGGGCTGCAGGGGGTAAATGCGCCACAGGTATAACTTTCTTCGTTTTACTGTGTAGTCTTTTAAAAATTATTTTTCTATCTTCAAACGCTTTCCAGTGGTCATTTTAGCCAAAGCTCTTATTGTTCCAACTTACTGCCAAATTTTCAACTTACCGAACTCGTTGAAAATGCGTCTAGAAGTGCTTCTTCATTGTTTTCAGCAACAATCCTAGACATCCAATCCACCTCCGGCTCTGACCTAATTGTTCTTATTGTTGACGGTCTAAGTAAATATGATTTACTATGAAATATGCTTCCATCCAATGGAATACATTCTATTTGACTTATAAATCCTATTATACATTGTAAAATTGCTATATTCCATAATGACTTCATTATCTGCAAAAGAAAATCACTGATATTAAACACTATTGTCACTGCACTAACCCGAAATTAAAATTTTAATTATCTAAATAAAAAACCTTGTTCATTCCCCAGTAACGTACAATTAATAAACTAATAATCTCTTCACCACTCCGTTACGTTTGATAATAAACATTTTCTCTAAAGCTTTGGCATCCTTATACTCATTTCGCGCCAGAGGTTATCGGCACTAAACAAAAGGTCGAATTCATGTTGTTTTTTCGATTAATTAATTTTTCCTCGAAAAGTTTTCAAACAAGCTTTCTTGCGAAGCCTGCGTCATTTCCCTGACATTATTTACATAGGGGAAGTCCCTTATTTTCTATTTGTTTTTTTTCCTCTAATTAAAATCAAAATTTTTGCCCTCCGGAAAAATTTCTGTCATCGTTCTCTTTAGCACGGACTAAATTTAATTGACCGTTTTCAGAGTTCGAACGTGACGTGTAAACAAAGCAATTGTAAATGACAAGAGTAAAATGCAAAAGACCTAACTGATATTTACAGATGTTCTGCTATCGCGCATGAAAGTACTGACGAATCTAATTAGTGGGTAGGGATGACCATGAGCTGAATTATATCATTCTCCGCATTTCTCCATTTTTATGGGTGGATTAAAAGTTATCGAGAATTTTTTCTCCATGATTCAGGGGTATAAATCAGGATTGAAAAATGATTGTCACGGGGAAATATTTACACTTTCATTTACCACCGAGGATTCTTGAAAGTTAAGTCGCGGAAATTTACTTTGCTTAAACAAATAAATGCAAATAGCTGAGCGTTAGTCATCTGTTTTTTATTGATAATCTCATTATCGTTCTGTCGTCATAAGTGGATGCATGCAGCCTTTTCTCGTGATTTCTTCTTGTGTTTACTTCAACCTGATCCCAGGGTAGTCCCTGGGTCAAAAAAAAAATTTCCTCGGTCCTAGTGAAGATCAGATTCTAGCCGAGATTTTTATGTAAACATTTTTTAATTTTTTTAAACATATGCAGCATTGTTAATTATTATAAAAAAGAGTGCTGTAGACTGAGAGTAGCCGAGGAAAATACTGAGACAACTAGCGATGGTGATGGTCATAAGCAGGGATTTTTCCAAATTATGGAATGTCCTGCAAATTCTATACAGTTTTCTTTTGGACAGACTTAAAATCGGAGCTAGTTCTGCTTTGAATTTTAGCTCCTTTTAGAATAGCTGAGTCCGAATTTCGGGGTTATTCCTCTCCATTTCTGTGAAGGGTGAAGGTCGCAAAATCCCCAATCTGCTATCGTCACTGGAAAAAATTTTTGTCGCCATAGGGTCTTGAACAGGATTTTTCTTTTGATCGTTTTTTAGAAATAATTTACAATGAAAAAAGTGCAACTATAGAAAGTCGAACATCTGAATTGTCTAATGTTTTAGCCTCGCCACTACTTTCCTAAGAGCTAACTGACTGCTGTCTTCGAGTGTTTCTTCTAGGGAACCTAAACTAACATTGAGAGGCTTTATTGAATTTTTTTCAGTTGTTAAAGAAAGCAAAAAATGTTAGCCCATTTTTTCCAAAAAAAAAAGCTAGAAAAAATGGCTAGAATTTAAAATAAAAGAACAATTCTCAGGCAGTAGCTTTTGCAGTCGTTATGAGCAAAGTCTTTTGTAATTTTTTGTATATCATTACATAGGAACCTAACCAAAATGAAACCTTTTAATGAATCTCCTAATTTCAATTAACTTGAAATAAAATTACGCCAAGGCTTTCCTTGTTTAGAACACTCGTTTTAAAGAAATTAAAGAATAATTCGAAAGGCGGCGAAATATTTTTAGTTTTCTTTAGTCTTTGAGAACTTTCTTTCTCTCAAGTGTGATTCCCACCTTTAAATTTTGTGAAATTAAGTTTTCTTCAAGTTTTTTCAGTCTACTTAACAAAATTCATTCATTTCAAGTAGTAATAGTCCAAAGTACCAAGTATAATAAGACATAGGCCTATTCTTAACCCTATACCATTGAGTTGTAATTTTGCTAAAAATAGAACTACATTTTTGCAATGCAAATTACCTTACCTAATTATTTAATAATATTCGAGGCAATATATTTTTAACAAGAAAATTTATTTTTAATCCTCAGTCGTCGTGAATCTCTTCCTTAAGGCTTGAAAGCAGACAGGGAAATAAAAATTCAATGAATAAGCCTTTTGATAAATGCCTAAAAATATTCAATCCTCATTAAAAAACTTTAAATTGAATCTTTGCCAATATGACTTTAATCAATTTAATCCGTTCCGAAGTGCAGGAGAAACTTACAATTTTCTTTAAAATAAATAAAAATGAAATGATTACTCCTGCAGGAAAATATTTTAAAAGAAAACATCAGCAGAAGAAACAACATTTTGCTAAATTGTTGTAAACATTTCTTAAGCTATTCACGTGAATTTTACATCCAATTATAAAAAACCGAAAAAATTTTTAAAATGTATTCTTTTAAAAAATTAAAAAAATATCTCTTAAAAGAATTTTAGTTTTTCAAAATTGGCAAGGTAGAAAATTGACAATGGAACAAATGAAGAATTTCGAGTGTAATACATGTGAACATCGCCAAAAAAAAAAAAAAAAAAAAAAAACAGGTAATAAAACAGTCCCAAGTTTCTTACCTGATTTTATGTAACGCAAAAATTTTACGATGTTTGACACTTTTCGATTGTTATATTGTTAACTATTGCCGACAAGCACATGTGAAATACTGAAAAGTTTTTAACCATTTCTCAGTTCAAATATTCCGCATTAGTTTTAGTGCAACAAGGGCCGACTATGAGTTTATTCGATACTAATTTGATTGAGTGATACATTCTTTTTGCACTGAACCATTTTCATGAACATGTTGTGCAGAAATGAACTAAAATCTTAGTTCCTTACTTTTACCGGTTCTAAACTTTTTTCAATCTGTACATCTTTTTTCTAATCAGTTTTCATGCTTGAGGTAAACAATCAGTTAAATCTGTTTGAACGCCAGTGAATCTCATATTTTTTTAGCCGCAAAGAATTAGATAGAAAACTTATTTTCTATTTTCAACATAAACATAACGTTATGGCCAAAAAATTTATTTTCTTTTAGCAAGTGCAACGTTTAAAGTTTTGATTAAAAATCAAATCAACAGAGAATACCTGGCGGGTTATACCGATTTCACACTAAAGGTACCAGAAACGTCATCGGTATTCAGGATTCCCTGACCGTACATTACTTCAAAATACTCCGAAATATAAATCACTTTATATAAACTAAACATAGAATCGGAGATAGATTTCAACATTTTTCCCACGGTTGTTTGGTTACTTGACCAATTCAGGCAAAGAATTCATGTCTATTTTATTTCATTCTTTTTTTATTTTTATTTTCCACTCGTCAATAAATTTCTTAAATCGCGAATTTTCACAGTCACAAGTCATTTAAACGTAAATACAAATTTTATGCGTGAGATAAGGCAACGATTGATCCTTGTCATATTTCCACGTAAAAAAAAAAAATAACCGAAAAGGGAATACGGAGATTCGGAATGTTACTTGAGGAGTACTTCATCAGTGACATCAGAACCCGCTCGGTTGCCTCAAGGTCGTGAGAAACCGATACTTTATGCTCTTTCTTTCTCTACCTATCCCTCTCTGTTTAATTTTACATATTTCTAACTATTAATTTATTTGATCGAACATGGATTTATTTCATAATATTTATTAATGAGATGAGTTTTCCTTCCTGTTTCAGGGTTTGAATGTAAGTAGTAGAGTTCGTTTAAAAGGGTTTATTTGAGTTCCAAAAATATTTTCGTCTCCAAAAGCGCCGCGAAAAGTTCAGGCGTGTCTAAAGAGACTTTAGGCTTCAGGAATGAGAAGAATTCGAGTTAGCGTTCGTTAAGGTTGTGCTGGCTAGATAAAAGGCATAGAATTAAAGACATGACTTGACTTCGATCTAAAGTATGGAAAAAAAATCTGGACAAACCAAGATCGAATCTATGTCGACCCCAACCAAAGCTTCGTATTTTAGGGATTGAACTGATCTTGGACCTGGCTCCTGGCTCAACCGTTGTCTTTGATTGTAAATAAATGTTCTTTGTTTTCTGAGTATGGCGCCCCCCTGCTTCTATTGGCATGATCTGCTCTTATGGTATTGTCTCTACCAAATTTTCATCTTCAACTAAGTCTGACCGGCAGATAATAATTTTACCAATAAGAGAGTAGCGACATTAAGAACAAAGAACCTCTTTCGTGACCTCTGGAGCCTTAGAGCATTTAATCAGCTTAGCTGTTAAAATTAGCAGAGCTGAGGCTTAGCTTGAGATGGCAGGCTTTAACATTACTAAAATTTAAACGAACAACCACCTTTTGGGAAATGAAATCTTGGCCTGCACAACTATTATAGGCCTAAACAAGTATCAATGTTTGTGCCTGACCGCTCCACAGATTTTTAAATTGCTTGCGGTTATAGGACATTCAATTATGGTTATCTGCTACATGGTACTCACTTTATCATTCTTTCTTTCGCAGATAAATTCTTCTGACAGCCAACGTCAATCGCCAACTTCCTCCTTCGGAGATGAATGAAGCCTGAATTTAGATTGCAGGATTTCAAGCCGTCTACCATCTCAGAATAAGCACCTGGAAAACAATGAAGTCTTTCTCGAGAATCCTGAAAACCAGTTTCGATAATCCAACTTTTAAAAGGTATGGAAATTTTTTTTAAGACTTATATCTTCTTCTTCAAATGCCTTTCTTATAGAGATAGGCGATCATCGGAGCGATTTGAACAACACCTAGTGACCCAGAAGCGTAGTTAGAGAAGACGGAGTGCCAACTCTGAAAGGGGTGACTGAAAAAATACTTGTCGGGCACCCTAAGTGGGAATTTATTTTGAAGCTTTACAAAGATTTTACAAAGGTAAAATTTTGCAACATAAGAAATATAGCAGGGGGGGAGGGAGGGGGATGCCAAATTTCGACTGCCGCCCCGGGTGCCTAAAGGCCTAGCCACGCCTCTGTAGTGAGTGACCACTTCTAGGTTTGCCGAAAACTGAGAGTTATTTTTTTCTCATTTTTTCGTCATGAAAATTTACTAGGAAGAATGGTTTTTACCAAACCTGACCTTTTGGGTCAGAAGGAATCTGGAGCTAGCCAAGGGCAGGTACGCTAAACCTGAAGCGGGACTGTTCAGATGCAGAGTTCCCTCCGACTACCCTAAATCTATAGGAAATCTATAAAACTAACTGAACTAGATGAAGACTTGGTAGTGTCTACTTAATTTTGATTGTCTCGAGTCATCTGTTCAATGCGCCAAGCATTTCGGGATTTGTGGCGTCAATGCAGTGCAAAAAAACTTTACTGGAGGTTGAAATTTGTCTAGCAAAAAAGCCTTCATTGCTTTTATAGCTCCTCCAATTTTAAAACTTCATTTACGGAAAATTTTTTAAAAAAATGAATCTCGATTCCTATGACACTCGATCAATCGCTGATGCAATTGCCATAACCTTTTTGTACTTTACCATTTATTTTAAACGCTTACGTTATCTCCATTTAATTTTACATGTAATGTACGTAAACACGTAAACAAAAGACACTCAAACTTTAAACGAATCTAATCGTGGATCTTTTAATTCATTGAATTAATTTATATATCTTGAGAACAAAAAAAAGTAGTTAATCGTTTGGGAAATACCTGAAGTGGCATATGAATCACTCTTTTATAGATACTAAATATGTATAAGTTTTTCCGCATGCGATACTAATTTGGACGTACAAGGGCATTACGTGATATATTTTAGCCCGAAAGAAAATTATGTCATGGCAATCGCATCAGCATCAGGAATACTTGAGAAAAATGAAACGATTCCAAGAAAAAATCAGAAATAAAAGAGAAATAAGAAACGCCTTACTCGTAACGTTTAGACTCTCCGCAAAGCTTGATTATACTTGTGCGTCGTAGTTCCTCTCGTTTGCGTTAGATCGAGCTACAAAACGATCGACATAACACTTCCCGACTGTTTTATCATGTGAAAACATTTTGTTTTGACATCCATCATCGTTATTTTCGGTCAACAGACTAGACTATACCAAATTCTTAGGTATCGAATCTCCTTTAAGAAACTCAATGCCGTATCATGATATCTTGACATCTGAAACTTTTTATAATGTAAAAAGATATCGACATTTGTAATTACGAATTAGCTTTGGGAAAAAAAAGGAAGAGAGAAAAACGAGTCGTTCGCCACTGTCGGCCAAGAGGCGGTTCCCTCATTAGTTACTGATGGTGTGCAGACTAGAAAACAGGCGTTTTGTTTGGTCTTCCCCATGGGACTCGTTACTCGTGTCAGGCCATACGTGTCATAATTTTTTTTCTAAGTTGCGAGGCTGCTGTAAATCTTCCCTGACGGTTTTAACACTCAACAGCTTTTTTTTTTTACGAGGGCACGTTTATTCCCCATGTAAAATGATATAATGTATGGTTTTTTATAAAGTCTTAAGTTAATAATTTTTAAGGTAGGGGATGAATCCGATTTAGGCAAAAGGGAACAAGAGTGAACAAGAACAAGAGCTTAGCAAAGAGTGACTCTTTTCTTGTGGCAAAGAACTTATAGGCTTATTAAGATCAAGACATTTAAGAGGCCTAATAATAGGATGAAAACAATGAAAAAACGATCGACTTTTGTTTGTTTATTCTATTTGAAAAAAATATTACATGTGCTTGAAAACATAAGCACAAAACAAATTTTAGAATGTTCTGCAAGCTTATGGGCTTAACTTAAAAATGCTTCTTCAGAGTTTCTTGTATCAGAATGTATTTAAGAAGCGATATTTAGAGAAAAAGTCGTTTATGTCTCCTGAGCTAGAATCCAATGAAAGGATGTAAGTGCTCTGAACCTAACTTATGAGGCGGAAAGGGTGCTGAGCATCAATTTTCAAGATTTTTAGTGTCTAATCGAGTGCAAAAAATTTATTTTCTATCTGTGGTTTTACAGAGCCTGAAGCTCTATCGCCACATTGCAGATTCCCCTTTACACGGTTCTACCCTGGCAGGTGGCCTGCTAGTCAAGGACTCCTATCTGACCCGCATCTTTCGATACTTTGTCCTCCCAACGAAGCCATGGTCTACCTTTAGATCTTGGACTTGTAGGGCATCCATCAAGGATCTGTCTGCCTGCATCCCTCGCCAACTGAAGCCAGTGTGTGCCTTGATTGTACTAGTGATCAGCGGCTGTCCTCTGAGCCTTCTCTTTTCGGCCCTTAAATTCGTGGCAACTTTATTTTCAAAGACCAACAACCTTTCCTGGGCGCGGCCGGTCATATTCCATGATTCACAGCCATATGTTACCGCGTATGACTGCATTATACGGTGAGCTTTGCTCGGACGGAGAGAACTCTACTAAGGAAAATGTGTCTTAACGGAAATACATCAGACAACTGTCTCCAATCTGAATCCTAGCAGCGACCTTCCTGCTGATATCATTGTCACTCGAGAGATCCGAGATACCGAAATCCGGTAACACTCATCCCTTCCACGTCCTTCTGTAGAGATTATGTTCTCCCCTCATTCAGCTCAAGTCTAACTCTCGAGCCGTAATCAAAAGCTCAGTGCATAACCGACGAACATCCTCCCGCGTTTCCCCTATAAATCGATATCATTGGCATAGTCCAAATGCTTAATAGGTCCACCAAAATTTATTATGGCTTTACGAAATACGAAATCGGTCTGTATTGTCCGTAGAGGAGTCAGGGGCGGATCCGAGGGGGGCTACTTGGGAAGAACAGTAATATTGCTGCCATGTAAAACCGTTTGACTTTGGCCCCATATGAAAATTTGTGATCCACCCTTGATCCCTCCAGAATTTTTTTCTGCCGCCGTCGCTGGGAGGAGTTATTCCTTACGCAGTTCGAACTTAATCGATTTCGGAAGTAGATGGAACGTTTAGCCATCTCAATAACGAGTACAGCTCCAAAGAAAAAACGTAAATAAACTTTTCACGGAGTAATTCCTCACTTGACTTACAAGCTTAATCTGTCTCTTCCCTTTTATCATAAATTCGCCTAATAACTTTATTTACAATTTACATCACGTTTGACCGGATATCAGGAATATCGATTATCTAATACATATCGTACATCTCTTTGACTTCATACTTCAGTTTATTTTCCCCCTACAATTGAACGTCGATAACCTCAAATGCATTACATTACACACGTATTCAAACAATATGACCCTCTTAACTCGACTGTACAACAGGTACAGTGCACAATATACGATCGAAGTGCGGAAGTATTTAGGTTAAGAAAATCATAAGGGAAAAAAAAAGAAAATAATAATTGTAAAAAAAAGCGAAAACTAATAAAACGTCAAGTGTAACAACCATAAGGTAACCATAGAAACTGTTATATTTATGAAACATGAACTGCTCCAGCATCGAGTAGCTAGTAATGTAGATGTTATTTTGTTTTTTGATCTTCATTTCTTCATGTGCTTGTGTTACGCAAAACGTTTCGGTCATGTAGTGTTTTGTCTCTTACAAAAAATAACATTTCCTTTCCCCCCTTTGCGGTAAGTTTTAGTGTTTTTTACTCTTCCAGGAAATAAGTAAGCATTGCCGTTCTTGGGATTGTCACTCGTGTAATGAGTATTATCTGTATTGTATTAGGAAAACGCATAGGGAAAGATATTGCTGCAGCAGCATGGAAATTTTTGTAATTGGGAGAGATATTTTTTTCGTTCTTGTTTAATTAGGTTAAACATGGATTTCTTTCATATTGTAAAAGAATTATAAAATGGTACGGTTTTGCTTTGTTGTGTCATAAAACTTTTTTTGTAAAACGTTGCATGGACTTTGGAGGTCGAACTCTTATCAGCAAACATTGACTGCGCATGCGTTGTTTCATTACATAAATCCACATAAGCGTTCTTGATGGTTTTATATACGGGATGCCCGTAAATTTGAAAAGTTAAATTCGACAATTAATTAAGAATAAAAGGACTTAAGTCGCAAAGATAATTATTTAAGGATTCTACGAATTGGATCTTGAAAATATTTCACCGTTAGGTTTGAGTCATGCCTTGTTAACTGGGTCCCAGTCTCGCATGATCCAAAGTCCTTTTTAAAAAGACTAAATTTGATACCCAGCGACCCTGAAGCAATTGTATTACGCACCGAGAAAACAAACACTGAGTCAAGTTTTAATTCAGAATAATGTAAAACAATTATAAAATTTTAGTAAATGGCGGATTGGGGCACACTATACATAGTACATCAAACCGAAGCCACGTATCAACTCTCTGATAACAAATGGTTGTTAGAAAATATAGTAAAAGCGGGCGGCCATATTGGAAAATAGTCTCAGTGCTAGTGTTATCTTTTCGATAGTGCTTTCGTTATTTAATCTGTATTCTGATTAGATAATTGCCAAAGGTACCATAGATTATGTTATCATCATTGTCTAATTTATCCCTTATCGCAAAATTTTTTTTATTAATTGTTTATTCTTTTATCTCATTGTTACTATTTTGGAAAATGTTGCTATAGCAACGGTTATTGATTTTTTTTTAAATTTTCGGTTAGTTTTCTAATCTCGAATTGATTAAAAAATTTAATGAATGGTTTGTTATTTTTAGCGATTAAAAGAAATTTTGATAACATAATTAGAAAGTAGTACCTTATCTTTTGTAGTAATTTTTTTTTATCCCCGAAAAAAATCAGAAAAGCGTTATCAACCACCATGACGTCATCCGTGCAATCTTATCAAGCGGAGGATGGTAAGTTTTAACATTTTTTGAAAAAATTTAAGCTTAAATCGATTGCTGAATTCGCTCTCGCACTGAATGGAAAGTTTTTAAAAAATTACTAAAATTATTATTGTAATTTATTATTGTAAAACCCTGCTTAAAAAAATTAATTATTTCAATATTTTAAAATGGGGGATAAACTTGCCTTTTAAAATAAACATGATTTTAGCCATTAGAATAATATCCACATGACGTCAGCGAGTTATATTTATCCCTACGTGGCAGAAGATTTGAACCGTTGCCCATTTTAACATCCGCATCCCGATTGATTGATTTTGCTATCGCTAAGATATCCATCTCACAGAACACTTCACTATTCCTCGTGAAACTTTCACGGTTTCGGTTCACTCTTTTCATTTTCACCGACCGGGAGCGACTTTTTTCCCCTTCACCCGGGTGTTTTTTTCGTTGTATGTTCTTTAGATAAAGCGAAAGAGGCAACTAAACTCTTAAACAATACGGCTAAAATGAACGAGAGCAGTTTCTTGATAATTGTTATCACGAAAACCAATATGTATGTGTTATCAATGCTTGGTAAGAGCGCTTATCTCAGTTTGCACCTAATAAGAGATATGGGTTATCAGGAAAAAAAATTTCCCCTGGCATCATCTTTTTTTTACTATTTTACTACTCCCACTTTTATATATTTTTAAAACCGTAAACCTAGGTAAACATTTCAAGCCAGACGTTTGCTTTAAGCTTATAGTGCGATCGAATTTAAAAATCAACAATGACCTTATGCAGGACGAAAATTGGAAAAAAAAGATTGATCTTTACGTGAAAAGTCTCGAAAATAATAATGTAAATATGCTTTGGGGTTCGTGTGTTAAACCAGTTCATAAAAAAAGGGGACCAAATCGAGGAGGAAGTCGTACCAGCCTGAGAGGATGTGACACAGATAATTCTTATCACTATGTACATATAACTATGAAGAAAAAACCCCTCACTACGAACGGTTCTTTACCCTCGTCAATGCGCATACACAAAAAAATTTTATTTTTTCTTGAACTCACGACCTCGATGAAAAATAAGGACTTATACAAAACACAAGACCAAAATTGTAAGCAAAGTTTTTTTTGCCAGGTCATCGAGTTTCATTTTTCGCCAGGGGTCTCTCTCTCTCTCTTTAGACCGATTTGTAATGCAAACAAAGTTCAAATTGGGTGACTGACTCCAGTGCCAAATATTTGTCATCGCTATGTAGCGGATATCCTAAGACAAATAAACAAAATGTCAATATAAAGGTTTGTTAACCCTCCATTTAGTTTAAGGGTTGATTTATTTCCTTGTTTTTTTCTCGGTGTGATTCATTATATGCAACAGGTTTGCGGAAAGATTTAGTAGGTTTTGAATAAGAAAATTTTGATCAATAATGGTTTTTAATTGATTAGGATAGATGATTAATGTGTAATAAGACCGTATGATTTCCACGTGATTTATTGCTAAATATGGGGTTTTTTATCTTGTTGCAGCTTACGCGGGTGCAGCAAAAAATGATGAGTAAATATCTGTGAAAAAATGAGCAAAGTTATTATTGTCATTATTATCTGTTGATAACGAATCTTTTTAATTTTTATAGGGCAGGGTGTTAATTTTTTATCTTTGAACAGAAGGATTTTATAGTACCGTTGACTTTTTCTGATAAAAACGCGGAAAATTCTGTTTTTAAATTTTCCGAATTTGCATTGCTAAAATTTTTGTGTGAGGAAAGCCAAAAAAAATGACAGGTTACATTTGAACGATCACATTGAATGACAGAGGATGACATTTCGGCGAGCGATAGAAAATGAGAAAATTCCGATGAACTAAATGAATTTCGTTCGGGTCTCCTAGAAAAAATCTACCGACGGACTTCCTCTTCTTACGGTGCCTTCCCGCGACAAGAATTGGCGACCATCATGGTTAGAGAGCTAGATATCATGGTTTGGCGTGCAAGAGGCCCTAGCCGAATCGACTGTTTCCGGTTTTGCACAGCAAACCTTCAGCCATGTTGACTTTACTAAAAAGCTTAATGCGGTGGCTTCCCAACACCTTCCTCATCGGAGCACAGGAGCCATAACGTCAGTCCTCGACTCAGCCTCCTGCTTTCTGGACTTAAGCCTAGCTAAATTTTACCGTCTTCAGCCTTAAGCCAGTATTGGTAGGACTGTGCCCCCTACCCTTACTTTCCCTTATCCGTCCCTTACCGGATTGCTTTCTCCCGGGTCAGGAAGGATGCGAAACTCTTCAAGGGGTCCCTCATTAAAATATGAGATTAACAGTTCGTGGATTTCTTTTATTCAAACTAGCTTGGAGCTTCACAGTTCAAAATATTTGAGAAAATTTGAAACTTTTAGGTTTCACTGGGGGGATGAAACCTTTTCGGTTTCAAATTGAATGCAAACAAGTTTCCAATGATCTGAAACTATTTACACAAAAAGTTTAAATTTGAAGTCAAAAAGTTTCAATTTTGAAAAGTTTCAATTTTGAAAATTTTTTGACTTCAAATTGAAACTTTAAGGCTGAAACTCTTTTTTTTCTCAAATGAGAATATTATTTTGAACTGTATTGTAGTTGTCATTGTTCAGATTTCACCTATGATTTGACTCAATGGCTTCCAATCAATCAGTTTGCCTTTTACCAGTAAAATTCTTGTAGGCTGTAAAGTTCATGCAGTTTTACTTGGCTTCCTTTTAAAATTCATCTATATCGTCTAGGCCCTCTGTTCTGACATAGTTTTATTTCCTCGGATTTCTGGTCGAAGTCCAATCAAGATCAAAAACAACGAGATTGAAAATGTCAACCTCCCTCTTGTTCACACCAGAAATTTCAAAATAACACACCCCAGAGCTGACCCCTAATTGACATCTTTAAATCAGTTAAGGAACCCTTCCACGAAAAACAAAAAAACCCGGGGTTCGATTTTATCACTCTCATCCGCAGCTTTATGACAGTTCCTTGCGATTGTTAAGATATAATAACTCCAATACAGATCTTAACCTTTAACTCCCCATTAGGCTTTTATTATTTTTTTTTTATATTTTTGTCATGGGTTAAACATACGAATCGTGACATTTGACCTTGACATGACCTTCATCACAGTCATAAGTCATGAAAAGTTATGTAAATCTTTTTACATGCTCTCAAAGTGCTCCGATTGAGGAGATCCTTTTTTTTTTACGGGTATTGAAATCCGATACACTTGAACTGTTTGGCTCGTGATCCTAAATCTGTCTTCACCAAGCAAAAGGGGGATGTTGTTGTTTTACTTCACCCTTGTTGGCTTCTTTTAATATTGACACGAGGATCATCATCAATTATTGGAATATTAATCCTGTCAAATTATTATATTAAAAAGGGGATATTATGGTGTCTCTTATCTTGTTTCTTTGCAGTTAAGAATGAATCCTCCGTTAAATCACATGTTTAAAGATATTTAATACGTCATCGAAATAGAGAAAACGGTAGTCCTTTTTTTAATGATTTTTTTTTCTAATTGACTTTTTGATGAATGAAGGTCAAGTCAGTTACCAGTTCCGTTAGTCTCAAAAGGTTACACTTTTTTTTTTATTGATGAAAAGTTAAAAGTCCAAGGGAGGAGTTTTGATCTATTTTCAGTAATAATGATGATGAGTAAAAAATACAGTTTATGATAGGAAATTTTGGTTGTGAGGAAAGGTGCTTTTTACGTCATTGAAAATATCAGATTGTTGATTGCGGTAAATTTGAAGATAATGTTGGTTTGGTTTGCCAAGAGTAGAACAAAACGTTATCGGTTATCGCCCATTGATATAATTGATCGTTCAATGCAATGTAATGGTCAGTTAGTTCAGGAAAATCATATTTAGGCTGTTGCTAATGACAAGAAAATTAATTCATTACAGTAGATAAGCTGATTAATATCTTTTAATTATTTTGCTTAAATAAGATGAGTGCAGAGGTCTGACATAATTTTTGTACGATTACGTATGTTCAGTTTAGTGGGTTTTGCGGATTTTTCGTGGAAGAGCCAAGGCTTTCTTGAATTAAAAATAATTGCAGTTCTTGATGTATTAGTTAAAGGTTAAGGCTTTATTTCGTTGAAGGTTGCAAGGTTTATCTCCAGTATTTGCTTCAGTGATCAGAGTGTGAAAGAAACCCGGCGAAAAACCGAAGACAAATTGCAACTGTTCCTTCATTGAAATGGAGCCTTTAAGCTCAAGTTGGTTCGCAAAAACCATTCGTTGAAAAACTTCTGATGCTAAAAATCTGCATGGCAACTAATTCCGCTCTCAAATATGTTTTCTTTTTCTTTCAATGCCGTCATTAGAGAGGGGTAGGAGGAGAAACATCTGTGGGTAGAAGTCAGTGCGAGGAGCCCCCAAAAAGGTTTTAGAGATCTTTTTTTAGAAGCCGTAATCTATTTTATAACAACCTTTTTACATTTTTTATATAAGATAGGGGCCAGTCCATAAAAAAGTTTTGGCGGGGAAGCATAGAAAATATTTTTAGCGTGTATGGCAACTTTCTTGTCTGAACTCCCAACCATAGCCATTGCAGGTCAGGCCGGATTCGAGTTTTACTCGACGAATACTTCTTAAATGAGTAAACATTTTTAAAAATTATTTATATTTTTGGAGCAACAAAGGGGGCAAAAATTAGAAATTTTTTTGCAGGTTCTAGTAGTATACTCGACGAGTAGAACTCGAATCCGGTCTGACCCGCAGAAAAAAACACTTGGAAATACCGGACCCGCAACGGCTAAAACCAAATTAATTTTTTGGGGGGGAAGGGGGCAAAATTTTGAAATTTTGTTTACATATTTGAGAAGTACTCGACGAGTAGAACTCGAATCCGGCCTGACCCGCAGAAAAAAATGCTTGGAAATACCGGACCCGCAAAGGATTACCTGACCCGCAAATTAGGAACACTCATTTCAAATAAGTATTTTTTCATAAGCCTTCAGAAGGACTGAGAAAAAATTTTTCAAAAGCCTGACTGAAAATAGGCCCTTGAATTTCTTTTTCTGATGGGATGGGCGCATCGGGCATTTGCCCGGTTGCCTAGTTCGTGTCTGAATAATTCAGTGACAGTGTCACATAGAATAAGTAAAAGGTAAATGTGGTCTGTATATGTCAAGTCGATGATACAGTACCCGGTGTCAAGATCCAAAGCTCTTTTATTTAATCCCATTAAGGCGATACCGTCGTTTGGCTCGTCGATCATGATATTGAAAAATTTAAACGGCGAGATTACTCTTATGTCCAGCACCACGCAAACCGGTATTTTTTTTAAATTATAATGATAAGGCTAGAATTACTCTTGTAGTTTTCTTATTAAGCCGAATTACTAATAAGAAGATATCCTAGCTTATGAAATTCATTTTTGTTAACTGTTTAAACCTAGACTTTAAAAAACGCTGTTTTCCAGCTTGGAATTTAAACATTATCTTCAAATCAAATAACAAAGATGACTCACACATGTTAAAAATAAAAACAAAAAACTCATAAAAGAGATTCATTTAAATAATTAAATTGTTTACGCATTCTTTTTTTTTTTCGTTACAGGAACGTCGGTGAAAGATGGCGAGTCCGAGTCCGACGAAACGAAAGGAGAAATAAGTTTAAAAGAAAAAGAAGAAGAAAGCATGAAACAATTGAATAACTCCGACACAACAACCAATGAAATCGTTTCAAATGAAAATATCAACAAAAATAATCAGGAGGAGGAGCCGGATGACACAGAAGCGTCCAATCGTGAACAAGACTACAATATTCGTTGTCATAACAACGGCGTAGAATCCAATTTCAACTGTCAGTTGATCAACAATAACACGATCGAATCATTTGACTATCGAAAATGTAAAACTGATCAGCAGAATCGGATATCGGTCGTTAAAGAAGGGAGGCATTATCAGGAAGCTATGAAAAAAGAGAAAACGTTAAAGAAACAATTTTCAATTCACGCGGAGCACGATTACCACGAGAAATTTAGTGAAGAAAAAATTAAAATGGGGGAAAGAGTGGGAGAAGTGGATTCGAACGAACAAAGTACGTGTGATAATGTGACTATATCAGTTGTGAATGGTTCTGAAACGGATTGGGATACGAGCAAAGACGTATTAGATGGCGGATTATCAAAACCGTTGATAAGTTATCATATAAACGAGACTGACGTCACAAAACAAAAGAGCAACGAGGATAAAATAGACGCGAAAGATAATATCTCGATTAATTATAACGATTATCGATATTTTTATAACGAAAATTATAAAAATAATAATTTTAGCCAGGAAAGGGATTTGGAAAATTATCACGCCGCCGAATATTATCCCAAAAGTGATGTGATGTTTAACGAACAACGTGATTATTCGTATCAAAATTCATCAGAGTTTAATAATAACGAACTCGTTAATAACGAACTACGACAAACAGACGATATGTTTTTAATACAGGATTCCTTTCCAAATCCCATAATGCATAAAAATATTAATCAGGTTATTGCTGACACTTTAAAAAACGAAGACGAAAGTGATTATAATTATATTAACTTTCAAAATGGTTCCTCGCCGAAGGATGACGGGAGTTCGAATTCTTCACAGGACGAAAAATTAAATTCGAAAATTTTAAATTTATCTCATATTAAATATACTCAAAATTCGAGGAGTAGCGTGTTAACTTCTACGAATCCTGATTACGCCGGGAGCTACGAGCAACTTAACGAAAGAAATTTGATTATGAACTCGAATTTTGGTCATTCGCCGTCTCCGAATGGACAGTTACAAAGTTTAGATTCGCCACCGAGAAGTTTGAATGTTATTTCGAGTGTTGAGGATACGGGAGTTAGATTTGAAAATTCGGAGTTGAATTCGTCGCCTGGGACCGTTTTGCAGTGTTTGAATCCGATGACAACGAGCGCTCCAAGCGGTAGCGTCCTGCAGTCATTATCTCCACGTGAGATGAATTCGGATTGTGATACTCAGGTATGTTAATTTTTTTATTCATCAGATTATCAGGTTAAGTTTTTTTTAAAAGACGAGATTTATTGAATGATTATTTTTTTTTTTCGTGGTAAAATCTTGCAAAATTCGAGATTTTTAATATGTGTGTTTTTTTCTCGTAGTAAAGCGTCTGAAAATCAAAAGTAAAGAATTTCTTTCAAGTAAATGTTGTGTTTGATTAGTTTGGCCAGAACAAGAATTTTTTATTCCATTTTGGGAAAAGTTGAACGTTTTTTTTGAGCTTTTTAAAGAAGATTTTGAAATGTTGGGAAGATGTTGCGTTAAACCTGAGATTTTTTTCAAGATTTTTATTTTGAGGTCTTTGAAACAATTTGGTGATTTTTCCCGAAAAATTTAAAAAATGAAATAATTTATGTGGATAGTAAAAACGTTTTCATCTGTCAGAGATAATAACTTATCTTGTGCTGTAAGATTCAACATAGAATGTAGAATTATGAAAACGACTTTTGGAGTAATGATTATTATTTACTTGTTGGTTAGAAATTAAAATTACTCATTTCGAAGCAATTAATGATAAAAGGGTAAAACTAAGTTAAATTTTAAGTTTTTATATTTGGCCAAATTTTTTTGATATACTCCTCTTTCATGTGTTACATGATTAGACTGTCTTCAACCAGATATTTTGAACTTGTCTGCACCTTGTTATACTTCTTTGCATTCAATTCCTATGTAGTGAAGAAATCGAACCAGAATCACATGGTCGATGATTTCGCAAGGTCGTTTTGTGAAATCTGTTTTAAAAGAACGAGGAATGGGCTGTTTTTGCCAGGGAATAGTTGCCATTTATACGGTTGTTATCTCAATGTGCTAAAAAAACTTTTCAAGTCAACAGAATTTAGTTTTTCAGTTTCATATTTTAAAAAAACCCGCCAGAAACAACTATCCATATTTGCGAAAATCACAATTGTCAATTAGCTGAACTGAACTTTCCTTTTAGCTGGATTTTCGAGCTAAGTAAGAGAGGCCGATGAATGAAAAATTTATGATAAAAACCAAATGAAAGCCTTAAAATATGTTTTTTCTGTTAAATTATCTAGAACATCTTTGCTCACCCTGATAAAAACAATCCGTTCTTAAGCCTATTATTTTTTACTTAAATTGCTAACACTGCTGGAAAAAGTCACATTCAGCAATTTAGCAGAAACTTTTAACTCTCTTATCTGCTACTACTTTTGATACATCTGCTTATTTGCACAAACATCTCAAGATTAAATCACGATATCATTGTGACCAAATAAATCTATTATTCAACCTGAGATTCAGAGTAGCTGACAAGCAAAATCTGAACAATAAATAATTTATTTTTCCTGCAAACATTTATACTACTCATTCAGAGAATGAATTAGCTCACGCCCCATGGCTAAGCCAAATTTGTGTTTCTTTTTTTTTTTCGAAAAAATGTTGACAATTGTTGTTTTAACTATTTTTGAGAAAGAATTGCTGACGTTCTTCAACTCTTATCTTTCTGTTTCTATTTCCTCTAAAGCTGTGGAATGCATTGTTCAACATCCTGGCGCCGATCACCCTAGTTATCGCTTTTTCAGCTTCCTTCTAATTTCCTGTCCTTTAGCTACTTAGAGGCTAGATAAAGAGAAGCTGTCGAAGTGATACGGTCATTCTTATTTTGCCTCTCAATGGCACTTGTATATAAGTTGTATATTAATATAAGTCGATAACCCTTGGAATTAAAGATAATTTTCAACTGCAGAGTAAAACGACAAGTCATTTTAGGACTAAAACTCAAAAAAATGGCTAAATAGAGAGCTTAGCAGAGGATCTTCTAAAAAAAAAAGGGGGGGAGAATGTATATAAAGTTGTGAGATAAGCAGTGCATTCGTAATCTCAATTTTGCTCAGTTTTTTTTTTTAAATTTAAATTTTCTCATGGCGTTTTCTTATTTTAACGCAAGTTATACTAATCAACAACCAAATATTGTGAGTGAGTTACACGTTACCTGAAAATTTTTATTGTGAAATATAATTCGGCAATTTTTGGTGTTTTGTTCTGCAGGAAATTTACTCAATGTACAACGGAAACCAGCAACTATCAAACATACCTCATGGGTTTCATCACGATACAGTTGTAAGTTCCGCGTCGGCTCTGCTTCATTCACAGACAGGTGCATCAAGGTAAGATGACGTCAATTTTTATTCCCTTTCGTTTAAACTAATCGGTTTAGTGTCAACATGAAAAGATCACACCCAATTTTTGTAAATGATGCAATAAGATAGACGGGGAAGTTTGATTTTCGTGGGTTAGCTTGCGCATTCAAAATTAGACTCAATTAAATGTACCGGGTTACGAAAAAGGGCATATTGCTTTCGGGAGTCCGTCTGAATAAATCTCAAAGTTGAATATGAAGATTTTCATAAAGCTTTTCTTGGGAAAAGTCTTTTAAAAAGTCAATTAAGAATAACATTGGAAAAGAATTGGCTTCTCTCGAGTTTTCAGGATGTGTTTTTTCTCAGTTTTAAAAAAAATAAAGATAGTTGAAATATACCATATTTTGCTTTGTTTCGGAATAAAAGATCGTCTTCTTCAGCCTTTTGTTGTCCACTTTTGAAGATGGGCCTATCGTAAATTTTTTATACACCCTACGGACCTCTGCTCTTCGAAACCAATCTCTTCCTCTAATAGGCAACTCGCATCTATTTTAAAATTGCATTAAAATATATTTATTCTTCGATCATTAATAAGGACAGCAAAAAAAATTTCATCAAAAAAGAATTTTAGACAGCGAAAGATTTTCTTTGAAATTTAAATTTTAAAAAGCCCGCCAAAAACATACTGTATATTTATGACGTCACAACTGAGTCGGATTCCTTGTTCCTATTGGCAGAAAAAATCATCCAATAAGAAAAAAGAATTAAACTAAGTTATGACGTCATTTTCTCAATCATTTTTGGTTTGATTTCTAAAATTTGAATTTTAAATTAAATTTTTCTCTGTTTGAAAGTATTTTTTGATCAATTTTTTTGGATGAACCTTAGTTAGGAATTTTAAAATCCGTTCGTCGAACCATTAATTGTCCTTTGGGCAATTCGACAATGGTCCCAGAGGCGGACATGTCACCAGCCACTACTGATCCAACACTTAATTGAAACACTGGACTCCTAGTCTAGTGAAAAATTAAAATGTAGATCATGTATATCAACTTTGCTGGTAAATTAATTAATATAGGTAAAATGGTCATTGACACGTGCATGACCACGTGTTCCATGTACCGGAAGCCGAACGCAAGCCGTAACGGTAGTTAATGCACTTTATAGATTTTTACATTCATGTCGACTGCACTTCTTTTCCAGACAGTAAAACCTGGAAATAGTGCAAACGCATTGTTTTTAGTTTTTCTTTGAATGAATGGATTTCTGAACATTGGACGACGTTCATTAACAAATTTCCAAATCTTAGCAAGTTGACAATTATTTTTTCGCCGTCTGGTATTTAACAAAAGATTTCTTTCATTCTTCAATTTCTTCAATAAAACGCCCATTAATAATTCGTTTTAGCCAAAGTTGCGACCGGATGCTTTAACTGCACCGAAATTCTAAAAAAAATATATATTTTTGCCAATAAAGGTGCTTTGGGTAATAAAAAACGAGCTCGTTTTGTCAGGTCAGCAGTTATTGTAAACTAAAAGATGACCTATCCCTTTAATATTAATGCAAAAACGTCCCAAGATGAAAATGTAGGACGCTAACTAGGGCATACTGTATAAAAATGATTCAAAAAACGGAAATGATTCATTTGTCTTTTAATAGAAATCCTGATTCATACTCAGCTGAACTTTTTCTTCAGTTGAAAAATCGAGAAAGTATCTCATAATTTGCATTCGGCAAAATATTATTATTTTTTTTAAAAGCAAAGTACTTTGTTTTGGTAAATAGCAAAAAAAGGAAAGGGAATCCTCCGGTCGTTGACTTAATGAGTATATGTTATTGAAATCGATTCCGAATACTGCTTAAAAGAAGCCTATATAATGCGTGAAGTTGATTGTTTACAGGTTAATGAATTATACAAGTCACTTGCTACTTTTATACCCGGAGCAAAATCTTGAAATATTTTAACCGATCCTGTGACACAATTAATTTTATCTTTGAAATAAAATATGTCAACAGTATATGGTGCTAACGCTGCCTTCTGCCCACACGGTATTTTTTTTTCATTCATCGCAGAATATAAATTTTTTATGAAATGGATTCGAGTCGGAGAAGTTCGGAAAAACGACTCCGAAAGATACTTAAATTATTAAAACCCTTTCTTGGACAAATAGAAGTTAGTTCTCTTCAGATCAAGTCAAAACGACAGAAGGGAAGTTAAGAAAATAAACAGAAATCGAATTTGTTTTTGTTTTTTTTTAAAATCAAGTAGCTATGATCAGCTAACTTAAAAAAACATTCATAAAGCATTTGGCGAAGTAAACATCATCATCATCGACAACAAGATTGTCATTTGGGTTTAGTCTATTCATTGTTTGTCAACAAGGTTTTCTAGTCGATGAGAAGCAACTCTAATAGCTTGGTTTATTTATTAGCCTATTTTTTAACGCCAACATTATTTACTATTATTTAATTGTTTATTATTCATTTTTGTGATGTATGAATCAACATATTTGGTTTCTGACATGAGAACATTAGGTCTACTAGTCTTTGATTCGTGGAATTCGTTTAAAAATGAAATTAGTAGTAACAAACGGATGGTGGATACCTTAAGAGTTTGTGCAAAAGTGATCAATGGTGTCTCTGACTTTAACATTTTCCAGAACGCGGGGCTAGACTATTCTAAAATTGTTATCGACAAAAATTTAAACAAGTGGTACTGCATCGAAAAAACCCTTTACCCTTCAAGAATCAGGCAAAATTTTAAGCGATAAAGAAATAGAATAAGCAAAAAGAAAAATCAAGTGGCGTTGCAAAAGAAGGCATCTGACTAGACAGCATGACCAAAGTTGGTCATGAATTTTTATCGAATCGTTACCGAAAACTTTATACAGTTCTGTATAAAGTTTTCGGTAACGATTCGATAAAAATTCTATATTGATAAGTCAGTTTTTTATTTTTAAAAATAAAAGCGAAAATTCAATATTGATCTGTCTTCCTCCGTTAGGTTAAGATGCTTCCATCAAGTCTGTCCGTCCCTCACTTTCTATCTAAGATTTACAGAAATCTGAACTCATTCTGCGATATCTTCACAATCAATTTTAAATGAACCTTGACTTTCGATATCGATGGTCCGAAATCGGGTTTCCAATAAAGGATTTATGTTGAACCAGGAATTCCCAATATCAATTCCTACCAGGGGGAAATCTCGAAAACAGTACTCAGCTGATGCCAAAACGTCAATGTGTCTCGTTTAAGAAACAAACTAGTTTAGGGCAGACAGAAAAAATTTTGACTGTTTAGTGCAGTAACTGTGCATCAAGTCTCTCCTTAAATGAGTCATCCTCGCTTTTCCGTGTGTACCAGAAGTAAGTCATCCTCATCTGGCAGGCGTTGTTCTTTTTCTTAAGACTTTTGTTGCCCACGTAGGCCTCTTCTATTTTTTCCATGCTGTCCGGTCCTCAGCTCTTCGAAACCAATCTCTTCCTCCAATCACATCTTCTTAGGACCTCTTCTGTGGTTGACCCCTGCTTCTTGCCGATTGCCTTGGTCTAAATTGCGTTGAGCTTTTGGTTTATCTTTCCCGATCTTGTTCCGCAGCATGACCAACCCCTTCCAACTTAAAGAGTTAAGAACCTGTTTCATGGCGGCTTCCACAAGAATATTCGGCAGCTATGATCGGTGAACTTGCCATCCAGATTCATGAAAAAAGAAACTTTCTCAGTGATCTCGGAGGCTTTGTCCAAGACTTTTCTATAATAGAAGCCATCAAGGCTGCTGAATATTCTTATTGTGAAAGTCGCCATGATACTTAATCTGGCGTTCAAGTTTTATAATGACCAGTCTCTTTTAATTTAGGGTCTTTAGGCGACATGACTTGCCTACTACCATCGACCCTAGTCCTCATTTCGAATTCATTTTTTCTTGGGCGTCATCACGGTCCAAATCTAATCTCTTTAGCCATGAAAATCAGCTCTGTCGATTTCACCCTGAAAATGACCTGAACTACCTATTATAGTTCCGCGTCTAAGAAAACCTTCAACCATCGCTTACGTTTATTTGACCGAACGTAAAACGGTACCGCATACATATAAAAAAAAAAATCTTGTTTTCGAGATGAGGCACGCGCTGTAGGCTCGCGATAATGTTTCGCAAGTTATCGATGTGAAACCAAGACTTCTTGTTAGTTTGAGTGGTTATCTTTGTCGTGTTCTGGTTGGGAAGTCCATTACTTCCTACATTGACATCTGTCCCCCCCGTGCCAGTTTGATTCAGTCTCGCGTCGTACATCCACCTGGACATCCAGCATACCTCCCGGACAATTCTAACCGGTAAGGTACCGACTAATTAGCATATAAAGGGTTGGGAAGATGCTTGAGATTTACGAAGTGTGAAACTCTATTTTTTTTTTTTAAGAAATTTAATTTGATCGATATAAGCCCCAATTAATACAGTTGGCTTCTGAAACGGAAGGAAACAGAGAACGTTATCAAAAAATCCAGACGTTTGTGTTTGATGATAAAGACCTCCCCCACCCTTGCTTTTATCCACTATATAGATGCATGTCTCAGAGTCTAAGAGATAATGAGATAGCCTAACAGGGCCGGAGGGATATGAATGGGTAATTAATTCGGGTTTTAACGAAGCAGGAACTTGCCAAATTTGTCGAAATCTATAAGATGGGGAAATTTTAGCTAGTAGGGGTTTGCGGAGTGTCCTAATTTAAATCTCGTAAAATTTTGGGAGAAATAAGCATCCACAAAAATTTCCCGGTTAAAAAGTAATATAATTTTATAAAATGGGATATGCGACACTTCTCCTTAATCCGACCCGGTTGAAATTAAATAAAAACAATAATCTAATTTATTGGCAGGTTCTAATCATATGCTAAACATAATAATTCAGATGAAAGCAACGCTAAGATTAACAAGGAGAAATATCTCGCTAACAATTGAGATATAACATTTTTCTTATTCCTATTATTATTTTTTTAAAGATAGATAAGTTTGATTTTTTCGAAACGCGTTTTAGCAAGTCGATTCGGGGTGGAAGGTGAAAAGTGATAGATTCGTGGATGTTTGTCAAAATATTTTCATGGAAAATTTAAATTTTTGTGATTTCAACATGAAGGTTTGCGAAAGGTAATCCCGACGTTCTCTCTTTTTGATATCTTTATTTTCTTGACCCCTTCCAACGATTCCCTTAATCGGAATAATCATCTGATCAACGCCCCTTTGTCTCTTTTAAGAACAATAACTACGAATATTTGATGTATTTACCGAATTAAATCACGTTTCTCACCTGTTACGTGTTTTGCTGAGAATGCAAAATCCGTTCCTTTGTTATTGCCCCTTACAACGTTAATAAAAATTCTTTTTTTATTAATTGAATTTGCGTTTAAAAAACATTTTATTTTTTAAAAAAATAATTTTTTAAGATGACGTTACATGGCTAGACACAACAAAAATCTCCGATGTTAGTTTTCAAAAATTTTCAGGGATTTTCTGGGGCGAAAAAATGGGTAGGAAGCGAAAATTTGTGAAAAAAGTATTTTTTGCGCGAAAGGAAAAAACATGTGCGAAATCTAAAATTAGCCTAACCGCATATACAGTATTCCGTGATGTATTCAAGGCCATCTGAGATTCTCCTAATCACCTTTCTTTAAAATTGTTTTCAGTTTTTGTCACATTCCCAGTAATTGAACAAAAAACTGCATTAGAATGTTGTCACTTGTAGCTGCGGCTCGTGTGTTACACATCTCAGTTTTGAAGTGACGCGTTGGTGGAGTGCACGAAATTTAAAAAATAAAAGAAAGAAAAAGTGTGGTGGAGGTGATGAGTTGTTATCAGGGTGGTTGCTAGTATGTTTGCTTGACGCGGAAAATCATGCGAATGAAAATACACGGTAAGGTAATGTAAAGTGAAATTACAAGAATAGAAATTTTGATAAGGGGGAGTGAAGAAAGTAGGTGTTTTTAAGTTGTTGGTGTTTAGGATGGTGGTAATAATGATAAAGTTGTAGTGAATGAAGTAAATGCCTCCGGGAAATAATGTAAGAATAATTTTTGATTTATGGTTGTTTTTGGATTTTCTGTGGTTTTTAAGATTTTGGAAAAAGCTAAACATGGGATGCTAAATTGCTAAATTAACAAATGAAGATAATTTTAGGGCTACGATAAATTTAATTCCAAATATTTTTGGCCTTAGATGGTAGAAGTTGATGTCGGGAATTCCGGGTTCAATATCAATCCTTTATTCGCTCTTAGTTCCTGTTTAGTTAAGGGCCGGTACTCAAACGGTTGATACTAATTTACTGGGGCATCATCGCAGCTTTCCGAGTTTTCAATCTTTGGGATTTCTAGGGTAGAACGGCACAAATGTTCGCATCAGCTGCGTCGAGTCTCTTTTCGCCGCATGATACGTTCTGAGACTCACTATTTGCTGTAGTGAGGCCCCATTTCTTCAATTGGGGCCTCTTACTGTTATCATGGTGCTTCAAAATGTGCGACTGAAGACGGTTACGCAGCTTTACTAATTTTTTTTGATTTGATTTGATTATTGCATATATTGATTTGTTCTTTTTTCTTTTTTTACAATTTTATAGTTCAACTACAGTATAGTATTATGAGTTCAACTTTAATAATAAGAAGTAAGGAGATCTCGAAATAAGAGTATTTTCTTTTTGACTGTTGGAGAGAGCTCGTGTTGTATTACCTACTTACTCTGGCGACTTTACAGTACTCGAAATCCTCCTATCGCAGTGACCTTTCCCTTCCAATCGGCGCGATTGAGGGTTACCGACACCTAGGCGAAGGCAAAGTTGCCATATAGAGGGTGCCTTCTTGAGCACCGTCTCAAGACGTATCTTTCCCACAAATTTCTCCATGACAATATTGAAAAGAAAAGGCGATAATTCCCCAAAATGGAAATTCCCCCATCTGTATTTGGTAGCTCGATTGTTTTAGAAGATTATAACGGTGAAGGGAAACTTTTATGATTGCTTAGAGAGTCACCTTCCAAGAATCCACTTGCCTTTTTAGCGACAAAGTCAAACAATGTTCATGTCTTTATTTTCGCGTTACTTGTTTGCTCGTATATCTCATTGTCATAAAAATTTAAACCAAACTCTGAAATGAACGCATTCTTCTTCTGTCGTACCTTAGAAAGCTGCGGCCCTGAGGCAGTTGCCTAGTCTGCCTAATGGTAAATCCGGTACTGATCTTATAGAAGCATTATTTTACTGTACTGGAGCTTTCAGCAACTTCTTAAAAGGGACCTTTGAAATACTTCTACCTCTATGTACTCCTACTTGTATTTCAACTTTTAATTAATATTTCTATTTCTTCCTCTACTTCGGCAATAACTGTATCAAGATAGGACCTGATCTCCGATTTGCAATTTTTCTTCTATCCTTAAATTATTCCTCTATTATTTTTGTAGACAATTCAAATTTATTTGTCTTTATTCTTAGAAGAGACAACTATTTTTAAAATACAAGAAAAAATGCCCGGCGGCTAGATTCAATAACCCTATATCATAACGACCATATTCCGCGAATTAAAGATAAGAACCATTAGGTTACAGCCGACATATGTGGAAGTCGGATCCTACCTTCCAAGTAAATGTTTTTTACTGTATAAATATTTTGAATGGATATGAGTTGCAGGTCATTAAAAACTCGATTTAGATTTGCTCATTTATAAATTTTATTTTAGAAAGAATTTACCAAAATTAAATCATGAGAAATTCACCAAGAGAATGAAAATTTCTGGTTGACCTCCGATGATTGTGTCTGTGGACCAAGTTCCTTCGTCTTCGCCCATAACAAAAAATATGGATTAAAAACTTTGTGGTCCTGGATTGATTTTTTGTCTATGCCCTTGATTAAAAATTTAGTATTTCCAAGATTTTAGTAAGGGTGCATCCGCGGAGGTCGGGTCAACTGTCCAGAACCATTTTTGGAAGTTTATGGCTTTGCACGGATCGGTTTTTCAGGTCACGACAGAAACCGGGTGCCCGAGAGCTGGAAAGATAACTTCCAAGAGCTGCTGAACGTAAACGAACTAAATGCATCACTTTGAGTTACATGGCTTTGTTTTATTTAGAAGTCCGATGGCTTTACCAAATGTAGATTTAATAAAGTTGAAAGTAGCAAACGACTAGGCGTGTGCGTTTAATATTGTGGTTTACCATAGTTTTACCAGCATTTACATTCTTAAAAGCATATCTTTTTGTCACTCGGCCTTTCTACCATGTGAATGGTTTAAAAGCAAGACGTAAAAAAATCCAACTAGTTGACTGTCCTTTAAATTTCTAAACTTGGGTTTAGCAAACGAAAAATCGTGTGCTTTTCGTTTACTTAGACTTGTGCTAAAAAACAAGCCAAAAAAGTCCCGTACATGAATGTAATGCCTTCATTTAAAACGTACTTGGCTTTGCTTTCATTTAAAAGAACAATAGCGCTTCTAAAAGGTAGATTTAAGGAAGTTTATAATAGCAAACGACCATGCGTGTGCGTTTAATATTGTGGTTTACCAGACTTTTCCCTGCATTTACATTCTTAAGAGGACACCTTTTTCTCACCCAGCCTTCCTTCCATGTTACCGATTTAAAAGCAAAACGTAAAGAACACCAACTAGTTGACTGTACTTTAATTGTAAATTTCACTTCGAAAACGATTCACTTTGCTTTGGCATTGAACAGAGTGAAATCTTAAAAATATGGCGTACGTCTTGTAAAATAAAACTTAAACAGCCATGAATTTTCCACAAAGACTCATCTTGGTTAATTCCACGAGTGATTTTAAAAATCCGTGGGAAAAAATTAAATCAACAATCAATTCCGAAAGAAAATGTTGTGATCGTAATTCCCATTCGATCTTTTTTTCCGATAACAAATAACACCACTAAAATAATGTTCTTATTTATGTTTACAGTCCCATCATGTACCACCAGAAGCACTACAATTATCTGATAAATGCAACGCCTAGTGTAAATGATCAATCATCACCAAACCAAACATGGTCCAGCGGGGAGCAAGAGTGCAATAACAAAACATTTTTACCTCCATTTTCTCGAAGAGTTTCATCTTCATCTTCCGGTAGCAATCGATTTCATCCTTACTCAGTACATAAAGGATATTCAAGCAATACATCAGGATATTTAGGTAAGAATTCGATAACAGAGATTAGATGTTATGGGGTTTGGTCGAGAAAGCAAATGCTGACAGCCTGACGAGGAGCTAAAAAGTAAAAGAAGGGTGAAAGCTTTGGAAAAGAGAGCTTATGTGGCTAAAACCGTCGGATGCAGCTAAAGGTTTATAAAGCTGGGCGGAAAAAAAATTTCGCCAATAGTGTGGGATCAAATATCCTTCAAGGGGGAGCTTATATTGATGTCCTCATCAGCAGTGACCAGTACTCAACCACTTTTTATGCTCTGACGGGCGCAAAGAATTTTTTCTTTTGAGCTTCTCTGGCAAATTTACGGTTGTTGGCTGCTTCAATTATACTAGAGTTTATATAAAGCCTAAATAATTTGGGCTTTTCTAGGGAGCCTAATAGGGAGTGAACGCGTCTATGACATCTATTCACGTCTGCTAGATAGGGCCATTTTGAAAACTAGAAGCTGGCATGATCTTGAATTTTGCAGCCTCCATTTTCGAATTAAAATCCGAACATCGCGATCGGCAGATTTTTCTATTCGAGATTGGCGGCCGCCGAATCTGAGATCATGGCAACTTTCAGTTTTCAATATTGCGCACCCCTATGGAGCAGACGGCCCATCGAAGTATCCACCCTCTATGACTCCTTAGGCTTTTCCTATGAGGAATATAGATGGACATTAAGATGTCCAAATTGATGCCACGAATCAGGATCTGACGCAACACTCTCCCAAGAAATAAATCTCTAACATTAGTTAAATGTACACTTTTTCTAGGGGTGGGAAAATAAAAAGAAAGTTCTGGCAACAAGTTCTGTAGCAGAAGTTGTACCTACTCAAGTTGTGTTGACATACTGGACATTTAACTATTTTTTATTTTCTTGAACTTGCAGGGACTCCACAAGAAAATTCATCATCTCACTGGTATGAACAAAGTGGCACCAGCGTACCACAATATAGTTTTATAGGAAATAATTCAGCACGTGTGAAGACATCTAATACATTACCACCGAACAATTTCGCATCTGCTTCCCTGTCAGCCTGTAAGTGTTTTTTTTTTTTTTTTTATTCTTAATGTGGTCTTATCGCTTTTTCCTATATATTTCGTCGCGCTTGGTTGGTAACGCCCTTTTTACCGTCATGCATGGTTACTTAGAAAAGTATTCTTTTTATTGTACTCGTCTAAAAACAGAAAAATTATGAGGTAAAAGGAATTTTCGCATTGAATTTTTCTTTTAGTTTTTTTTTTCCTTAAAAAAAAATTAAGGTTAGGTTTAACGTGTCATCCGGTTTTTAATATGCCAGACTTGACGTAACAAAGAATTAATGACCTTCACGACTGGCCTAATCAAACTATAGCAATTAAGGGATGTCTCTCGACCCTCGGGCGTCGTAGACATTATTAGTGAACTGCGACTCGGCCTTGATATTGACCGAAATTCTTTTATTTTCTTATCGATCAATGTCTCTTTATGTGTATATGAATTTTTTCGCGGAAGGATGGAAATGATTCGCAATGATTATTTTTTATTGCGGATTTTATCGGTGAAAAAAATGAGTGCAAGGATATATCAAGAGCTTGAAAGTTAAATTCAGAAGCCGTTTTTAAATTATATTATCTGAAGAGGCTTAAAAATGGATAAAGCGTACGAATCTTCTAATTGTTAATCACGTTTATTTTATTGGCTGAAAAATCAAGGAGAGGGGGGGGGGGATTATGCAGAATGAGGGCGGCTCAGTACGGGGTACCAGAAAGTTAAGAAACGCCGCTGTTACTAGTTCAGATGGAATCCTGTTTCTGGCTCAGAAGGACGTTTTAACATTTTTTATTGCGGCGGCAGCCGAGTGAAGTGAAAAAGCTTGCCACCACCTTAAAATGGCATTTATTTTCCCTGGCAAGGAAGCCTTATATGGAGTGGACACTTGGATGAGTCGTCTGCTACACGCGGGGTAGCCATTTGTAATTCTGGAAGCTGCAATGTTCTTGAACTATGGGTCCGCCATGATCTCAAAGTAAGAGTAAGTAATAGGCACCTTGGGAGGCTTTCCATCAGCGACACATGTCCAAGGAATCTCACTCACATTCCTTTGACAGGACAATCGAGCCTTCAGTTCGAAATCAGGAAAGATTCCGGTCGAATATGAAGCAAAACAAACTGATGGTGGAACCATTGAGCAATGGTGTGATTATGGACAAAGGGGCAACCGCATAAGAAACCTTCGTTTCTCTCAAAGATAGCAGCGTTTTCATTGACCGAATTAGAAATTAAAAGTCGGCAATTAAGTGAGGAAGCTTTTGGAGGACGAGTTTAGTTTCTTGAATTGTTTATAAGACCGTGGTCTCTGATGGAAAGTACCTCACGATGACTCCCGTTTCGAAATTATGGCGGCCCCCAGTTCGAGTACATGGCAGCTTTTCAAATTGCAAATGGCAATCCTGTATATAGCAAACTACTTATTGACCACTCTTTATTAAGGTCCCTATCCCTGGCCAGCCACCAACAAAGGTTGATGGCCATTTGTGGTTTCAGCCCAAGAAATATTTCACTTAAACAGAGCTGAGGTAGGAGAGGTTACTAAAATCTAATCAGCTCTTGACCCTCCCTCGCCATTATTTTTGTTCTAAAAACACTGTTTTCTCTTCAACCCTTTTTTTTCAACACAATACACGCATTTAACAATAGGAAAATTACTTCCTACATATGATGTCAAGACACGAAAGGAGGCTATAGCTGAAAACAAATAGGACACATGACATGTTAAGGGTTTACACGTATATTCATTAACATTCATAAGATAAGAAAAATGCATGTTTTCTATTATCTTCTTGCCACGGTTGACCAATTAGTTGGTTCAAAGATAAAACTGAACACAAAACGGCAGTAATAGTTCCCAGGAAAAGTTTTTTTTTTTGTTTTTAAAAAGAGTGCTAAAAGAATAGATCATATCTACGCTAACGTCATTATGAGAAATAGCGTAAAGTGATATAAAAAGAAAAATTTATTTTAAAATATTAATACCCCGGTCTAATCTTAAATCAACCAATTTTTTCCTCATATATATAGAAGAATTATTATCAATATCTATTTATCCAAGATTGTTTGATATTTATCCCTACTGATTTGACTTATCAGTGACCTTCAAGCGTTTGAATTTTCAAGTTACAATATTTTATTTATTGATCCTTGGTCATCATCTAAATTCTTTTTCATCTCGTAAGCGAATCTCGTTTGTGAAAATACATTTAAGGTCGTCTTGGACTGGAAAAAAATTATGCTCCAATATTTTCCGGCTTAGTTTGTAATCAAAAAAATATTTCACATTGAAAATGAGATAAAAATTTAATGCTGCGGTGCTAATTATGTTTTTTGTATTTCATCCGTAAAGGATCGAGAAGCCCTTTTTAAAAAAAAAAAAATTAAAAATGACATTTTTGTCAGTTTTCTTGTAAAACTAATAAAAATAGTGAAAGGTCAAAGTTGTAATCAAGATTATGTTTGAGGAAAGATAACTGAGATTTTGACAAATTTATGTGGAGAAAATGGTTCGTTCTTAACCCTTGTCAATATATTTTTATTGTTTTACAACCCCCGGAAGGAACCCGTGCGGTCCTGTTACAATGTTGCGAGAGATTCCTGTTTTCTTGACAAACAAGGGATGAGTCCGTTTTTTTTATAGGAGGATTCCTGTGCTAGTGACCCCTGCCTTCATTTTGTCAGAAAAGGTTGATTTGTTTTATTACCCTCGGGATTTCGCTTCTTGTTTCTTTTCAAAATATTTTTCTTGACCCAGACAATTATCGGGTTATCGGCTTTTTCTTGATTGCGTACGAGTAATTCTCGTAAGAAGAGGTAGTTGTTCATCAATAGTGGGGACCCGTTTTTTTTAAGAGTTTTGTTATCCTGAAAATCAAGGCGAAGAAAGCCTAACGTCAATTGTAAAGAAACCGGATAACGGGTTCAGAAAAGAAAAAAGAAAATAAACTACCGATTGATAAAGAGATTTAACACGTTTATTAAAGAGAAAAACTTAAATTGGACACTAAAACAAAAACATGATCTAGAATTAACCAACGGATTCGACGGTTGGATGTCGGAAAAAAAAAGGGGAACTGATTTTAGTAAGAAGGTTCGGCGAGAACTAACTATCGGAAGGAAAAATAGAAGCCAAGAAGGCTTGGGTTTTGGTTTAAAGGAAGAGTGGGGGATGTTGTTTTGGTTCTTTAATTGAATGGAAGAGAAATCGCGGAATAACGGTAAAAAAGAGGGTTGCGCAAAACCTAACGGGACTGAGAGAAGAAAATGGAATATTAGGAAACAATGAAAGGGACAAGGATGATGGGCCATAAAAGTGATATCGGAAGGATAAAGGAATTCGGCCTTGCCCAACCTGGCTAAATAATAGGACAATTGAAAGAAAGAGAAAGAAAATAAGAGGGTGCGATTTCATAGACAAGTGTGATAAAATGGATGGCAGGGGCATTACACTATGGCAATCCTGGAAGCTTCCATATTCTCGACCTGGGTGCCCCATGATCTCGAAATAAGAGCTACAATGGGCGCTTTTTACTATCGGCACATGTCAAAGGAATCTCGAGATAGATCTCGCGTTACATTGGGTGCTTTCCATCTAGTGGCATGTGCCGGCACATGCCACGCTAGAGCGCATGCGCTATTAGAAAACGAGTAAAGTAGAGAACAAGAAAATTTTTTCTGACAAATGAGAAGCTGCTGTACCTTTGTCAAAGGAGTGGCATATGCCACTAGATGGAAAGCACCCAACAATTACAATCGCTAGAGATTCCTTTGGCATATGCCGCTGGTGAAAAACCCCTTCAGTTTCTCAATTCTATTGTGATTCTTAGGGATCCTAATAGGGAGTGGACTCTGATGAGCCGTCTGCAACAAAGGGGTACGCCATTTTGAAAACTAGAAGCTGCCATGATCTCGAATTTGGCGGCTACCATCCTCGGATTGAAAAATCTGCCAATCCCGACGTTCGCTTTTCAATTCGAGAATAGCGGCTAGAGACCCGAAATTACAAGAGACTGACAAACTGTCGGTCAATAAAAAATTTGAACTTGGTTTTGAGCTACATTGCGCTACATGGCGAACCACACAGGAGAAATTTTGGCAGCCATGGCAGTGTACGTGGCCATCCGGATTCAGTTGCCTTATTTATGGAGACTTTGTTCTGAAATGTGTTCTGCTTCCACTTAGAAAAATGCGAAGGTAGAAGAAGCAGAAGACATTTTAGAAAAAAGCCTCCGTAAATAAGGCGTCTTTGTCATTATTTCCTGAATCCGGATGGCCACGTACACTGTCATGGCTGCCGAATATTCTCCTGTGTAGTTCGCCATGTTGCTCAAGTTGGTGTTCAAATTTTTTAATGACCGACAGTTTGCCAGTCTCTTTTAATTAAGGGTCTCTAATGGCGGCCGCCAAATTCGAGACCATAGCAGCTTCCAGTTTTCAAAACGCCGTATCCCTATGTAGGTAGCAGACGACTCATCGCAGTGTCTACTTCCTACTAGGCTTTCTAATGACTCTTATTCCAAGATCATGGCGGACACACAGTTCAAGAATATGGCAGCTTCCAGAAAGAATATTGCGATTCTGTATATGTAGCAGACGACTCATTAAAACTTCCTTTCCTTATCCCTGGTAGCACAAGTTTCTTAAGACGATTCTTAAAAACGTCTTTCAGACATCTTAAGTCCTTCTTGACAAGATGATATTTACTAGAGCTCTTCCAGAAACTACTATAGAACTAGTAGTAGGTTTTAGTAGTAATAATAGTACTAGTTTTTACTAGTATTACTAACTCGAGTTTGAGGACTAAACGGTTCTATCTGATTCTCAAGTTTGGAATTGACTGAGCGCTGCACACGCTAAACATGCGACACTAGAGTCATTTGCAAACCAGAGATAGTACCGTTTAATCCTGAGGTCTCGAACTATTAAGCTCCTTAGCTTTCCCTATGGCTAAGAATAAATTCAGCCCCTCTCCGCTTCTTCCCTCAGGCTCCGCAGCTCCTCTTTCATAGCCTTTGGTTTTTGATTTAGACAATTTAGCCTAGAATGTATTTTTAATTTAAAATATTATGTATGTAAGTACCCTAGGAGTAACTATTAGTCTTTTAATTGCAGTCGATTATTCGGAAGGGCGAGAATGCGTCAATTGTGGTGCGGTTTCGACACCACTCTGGCGAAGAGATGGTACCGGACATTATTTGTGTAATGCCTGCGGCCTATATCATAAAATGAACGGGATGAACCGACCACTCGTGAAACAGCCGAAGCGGCTGGTAAGAAATGCGTTTGAGCTAAGGTCTATTTTTGTGCAAGGGCTTTATTTTAAATTTGAATTTTTCGAAATATGAATTTTTTTCCAAAAAAAAATCAGAACAAGCATAAAAAAATATTTCGAATCATTCATTATACTGCATGAAAAAATAATTACCAATTTTTTTTAAAAAAATCAATGCTTTAAATACTTTTAATGTGGTATGTAAATTTATTATTTTAAAAATTAAATTCATGCAACACGATGAAAATTTTTTCTGGGTTTAAAAATTCGTTTTAGTTCGTTCTTGCCGACAGGTAAACATAAGATGAAGTATTCGACTGAATTATAATAATTTAGTGATTTAAAAAAAATACTTTTAAATATATTTTTCAGGATTGTTCGAATACTTTGTCTTGTGAATGCCCGACGCCCTTGTAGAGATTTAGACCTTGACACAAAATGAAAAAGTCAAACGCTTTTCTTTCACCGCGAATTTATTTTGAAAAGAAAAATGGCCCATTCGAAATTATTAAGAAAAAAAATTTATGCTGTTGTTGCAGTGGCAGGAACGGGACCCCCCTCAGATCTCTACAAGGGCTGGGCATTTACTGATGGCAGGTCTGTTACTTCCACGAGGGAAGAAAAATCGTCCAGAAGATTGGTAAATATTTTTTTGTAAAATTAAAAAGCCCCGTCTTAATCTTAAAAATATATTTTAGTCGGTAATTTTTTTTCTTTATTTTTTAATGAATTTTTTTTGTAACGTTTCAGACGGCGACTAAACGAATGGGACTGCAATGTTCGAACTGTAGAACGGTTACAACGTCATTATGGAGGCGGAATTCTGTAGGGGAGCCTGTATGCAACGCTTGCGGATTGTATTATAAATTGCATGGAGTTAACAGACCGTTGGCAATGAAAAAAGACAGTATACAGGTACGAATGATTAATTAAATGAAAAGGTCATTTCAAAAGTCACAGGGGTAATAATACAATGATTCGTTATAACATTTTTGTTAAAAAAAAAATAATATTTTATAGCCGATTCGGTCGTTAGGCTTTTAAGAGTTTGATCGCCTTTTTTTTTTCAAAACAAAACTCATTTTTATGTAGTTCACTGACCTATGCCAATATTTTTTTTAACTTTTTAAAATTTTCTTTTGCTTTCTTGGGATAAGTTTGGGTAAGTTAGGATTTGTCATGTGTTGGATATAAAGTAGTGAAAGAGAAATGTTGTGGTTTATAGAAATTTTATTTTAATTTTAATTTTTTTGCAGACCAGGAAGAGAAAGCCAAAGGGATCGTCGAAAGGAGAAAGCCTTGCAAATGTTTCTAGTCCTATTTCAACTATTTCATCGGTATCTGGAGAAGCAAGGAGAAAGCCGAAAGCGGAACCAAATGGTAAAAAAAAATTTATGAAGAGCTCCTGAACGTTCTCATTTCGCCTGACCTGATTTTACTCTAAAATGAACTAACCTTTTAAAACACATCATATTACGGTTGCATGCAACCCTGTAATTAAAATTAATGCAGATAGGAAATTGAAAAATTTTTGAAAATCTGTCACTTTCTTTAAAATGCAACGGAAAAATACCATAATCCTAAGTCTTTACGAGGCAGGAAGTAGGAACGGAGCTTTCGGGCCCGCCTGAAGATGTTAAGGAAATTCTGAAATGCTAAGTCTGCTTCAGCAAAAATGTGCTTTGCGCTGACCTGAGTGGGGCTTTAGCCTTGTTCAAAGCTTTATAAAATTCTGTGAAATTTTAAAAATCAAAGTTCACTTAAAAATCATAGGCGCAAACCTGATTCAGAAAATCCTCTACTAAAATGTTTTACCAGAGTGATTGTCACGGTCGTAGAATTCAAAACTAGAAAATAATCCAAGGTGCTTAAAATTGGGCCTTGGACAAAAAGCACCAATATTTTGTCACCTTTTTTGACTCGCCAGTTATTGCGAAAAAAAGTTAGAAACTCTATTGAACTCGATATGAATTTCGCCTAACTTTTATTACTTTTTTTTCTGCACAGATTCGTATGGAGATAGTAGATCTAACCATCAACATACCGGTTCATTAGTTTCAAATTCATTATCTGCATATTCGTTATATTCTCAATGCTCTAGCCACGATTCACAGGCACGGCTATATAGTGCAGCTTATCATCCACAGATCTCACACCCTGTAAGTCATTTACATTTTAAGGCATAGCAAATAAAATCTTCTTACCATAATTAGCCAATATTAATTAATTTTTTTTAATTTTCAAGGGATATTACGATTATCAGCATGGATCTCCTAGCGAAACGGAGCAGTTGACAACGAAATTAGAAGAACCTTCACCTCATTCGTGTAACTCTCCGTCACCTGCTAAAGGATTAGTACATGATCCATCATCACATATGGATAGACCTAGTGTAGTTTCACTTCCCTCATGAAAAATAGCTATTTTTAAAATTCAATTTTTTTTTTGTCTAAAAAATATTTGGGACAATCCAAATGAAAATTTAAGCTAACTACAATTGAGATTTGAAATTCAATTTTCTAATTTAATTTACCTTTTTTTTTTTAAACGAAAATACGGGAAATAATGTCTGTACATTGTTGATGCCTTTCAATCGTCAAGCACTTTTAGTGAAAATTTCACAAATAGATATTGGAAGAATCCATCGATACGTCACCAACTACTTGGCTTTGCTTTCATTTAAAAGACCAATGGCTTTACCAAAAGGTAGATTTAGAGAAGTTTATAATAGCAACCGACTAGACGTGTGCGTTTAATATTGTGGTAGAAAACTGTCAGACGACCAAAAGTCGCTTCTGTGCCTTTTTGTTGTCAAACGTAATTTGATTTCAACAACGAAATCATAGCTTCAGACAAGCAAAGACTCTTTGTGTAGGAAGTATAGATGGTCGTAAATTAGTTTCTAGGTTGTTTAATTTTTTTTTTTCCATCTTGTCACCCAAAGATCATTTTCTCCCTTCACTATTAAAGTTTTTTGCCTTTTTTAAAATTTTATTTGTAAAATATTTTTCGTGTAAAAAAATTTTGTTAATATCATTCAAATTTTTTTCACCTTTTAGTAATTGTAAATATTATTTTTTTTTGTAATATTATCACATCATCATAAAAAATTAATTTTATTTTAAATTAAGAAAATCGTACGAGCTAAATTTTTGGTTAGTGAGGAATTTTATATTTTAAAAAGATAATGAGCTTGGAAGTTCAGAACGAATATGACTGAATAATAAAGTAAAATCTGCTTGCTACCAAAAAAAACTTTACTGCATATCTGTCATTCAGTTTTAATTTTTAATTTTCATTTTAAAAGCAGATTTTATCATCTTATTTGGTTGTCCTCTTCTTTCCAAGATTGAATGAAGAGACTGCCAGTTCACTATTAATTTTTCCTGAATCACAATTTATACATTAAGTTTTTTAGTTGATCAATTTTTAATCAAAAGATTAAATTATTATTATTAAGTGCTGTAATATGTATTTTCACAGGCAATTTTTTAATTTTTAAACCTTTTTAAAAAAATTTTACAGTAAGGAGAATATCACAATAACAGACAATTGATTGATAATAAAATTATAAATGGGCCAAGTCTGTTAAAAATTAGCACCATTTTCTCAAAAGTTAACATGAAAATAGTAACCATGCACACAAAATCTGTTGTGAATTTTTAACTGACTAAAGCCTTTTTTTTTTGTATTTTTTAATATGTTTACAGAAACTGGATAATATAATTATATTATTATAAACATTTTTAAAGGTAATCCTTTTGAACTACAATCCAAAATCTTCACCAACAACTCTTAGCGATACATTGATTAATAACTCCACTTAAATGTGAATTTTCTAAAGCAGCAGCCACTCTTTCTTTGTCATTAAGTTGTTTATTTACAGATGCTTCAGATACGTGCACTCCAGGTGTCACAAATACATTTACTTTGAATCTTGATGGCAACGATCTTAGCAACTGAACTCTAACTGAAAGTCCAATTAACGTTGCCATGCTACAATGTGGCACTGTAGGTGTGAAGAAAACCTCAATTTTATTATTTTTATTGTCTACTTTAATTAAATCTTCTTGGACCACGTTCAATTCCTCTAATGTCAATGGATGTTCCGGATCTGGAAATAAAAACATCGTCAATCCTAACCTAAGTTTGTCAAATTTTAAAACCTAAATTGACACTGATAATGTTTGTTATGTTTAAAACAAAAGCAGAGTTTTTAATTATATTGATGACTAACTTAAAGAAAACTACTTTCAGCGAAATTAAACATTTTAAGGGGAAAAAAATAATAAATAGCTAACCTGTAATTCCTTTAATCAAATCGAATACTTCTCGGCTATCTATTTCATCACATACTTCATCATCCCATTCATCAGCTGTAACTAATCGATTCTCACTTTTACCATATACAGTAGGGTTAATATTTTCTAACTGATCAGGCATTGCAACAAAACTAAAAATAAATTTTTAAATACGAAATCTACGAAATATATTACAAGGCGGCCATTTACTTTTTTAGTCTTGCGGTTTGCCGCTTATAAACCGGAAACGGCAAAGTACTTTTTTTTTCGATTCGTGTACTTCCGGTGTCCATTTTTATAATCTATAAAGAAGGTAGGTTATTCAGTAATTTTTGGTAGATTATTTGTTATAATAGTGGTTTTCCTACAACTTCCTTTACTCAGAATTTTACTATATTATATATTTTGCTTACCAAAATTAAAAAATTGTAGGATATGCTTGCAATATTGTTTGATTTCTGACTATTTGTCTCGTGAAGTTTCACCCTGCCACATGTTTACTCGGCATTCGGTGTCATCAGCATATTTAAGCATTAAAATTTGTTTCTTTTTTAGGTTGGAGCTGAATAAAAATCAAAAATGGCACCAAAGGGTAATAATATGATCCCTAATGCCCATTTCCACAAAGATTGGCAACGTTACGTGAAGACCTGGTTCAATCAACCAGCAAGGAAACATCGCCGACACGTGAAGCGGTTAAAAAAAGCAAGAGCTGTAGCTCCGAGACCTGCAAAAGGTCCCCTTCGTCCTGTTGTAAGATGCCCTACTTTTAGATATCACACCAAAGTTAGGGCTGGACGTGGCTTCACATTAGATGAAGTTAAAAAAGCAGGTAAGACTATCATAAACAACATATTTTTATATACCAGAGAGCTTCATGTAAAGTTATTAATTTTTAGGTTTCAGCCCTGCCTTTGCAAGAACAATTGGCATAGCAGTTGATCATCGCCGTAGGAATAAGTCTGTCGAATCCCTTCAAAGGAACGTTCAACGGTTAAAGGAATACAAATCAAAATTGATTCTATTCCCAAGAAGAATAAGTAAGAAATTGAAGAAGGGAGAAGCTACAGAAGAAGAAAGGAAGGTAGCAACTCAACTTCAGACCGAGGTTATGCCTATTAGGCAACCAGTACAGAAATTGAAGGCAAGAAAGATCACTCCAGCAGAAAAGAGATTCTCTGCTTATAGCACATTGAGATCAGCTAGGGCTGATGTTCGACTTGTTGGGTACAGAGCCAAGAAGGCTAAGGAAGCTGCAGAAAATGCTGATGATTTGACCAAGGCACCTAAAGAAGCAAAGAAGGATGCTAAAAAAGATGCCAAGAAAGAAAAGAAAGCTAAGAAGTAACTGCATTTTGTAAATGCAATCATTAATAATATTTTTTAAATAAAATTTTTAATGGTTTAAGTGATTATTTTTTTTCTGATCCTAAAATGCTGTGTTTGTGATGCCTTAACAAAATGTTAGAGATCTTATGCCAATCCACAACACTGCAACCAGGCAATGTTAACCTTAACAAGACTGGGGTATTGTTTTTTTCAAGTCTTTGGGCAGTACTTGTGGCTTTGATGTTGACATGGAGCTTGAAAATTTTTGAAATAGAACATTACTTTGGGCTTGAATGCTGAATGAGTACATGCTTTTTTTTAGGGTTTTATTTCGAATACAGAATTAATAGCCAAAGAAAGTGAGATGAGTTATGCTCTTGAAAGTTTGCATGTACTTTATCAGTGAACAGTAATTAGGTGGAAAATTGAGACTGCAAACGAATGATAATTTAAGACCTTCATTCTGATCATGATGAGATGCATTTTGCGGATGCAAATGCAAAGCAATATAAAGAGATTCATTTAATTTCATTAATTTAAAATCAAGACGGCTTTGATTTTTTTCAAAACTGTTTCAAGGCGGCAGTGATGTTGATAAACAAACATGGCCGGTGTACATATTTTCATTTGATAATCGTGCAACTACAAATATTTAATTACTCTTCAATGAAGAGTCTGAATTTTTTTACTTAATCATGTTTTACATAAAGCATATGTATTCAATTTTTAATAAATGACGAGTAATTATACGTAACCCTTTGGATTTTTCTAAATAATCCAACAGGATTATCCCGTGACCAGAATGACTTATGGAGTCAATCTCATCGGGGGACGATATGAAAGCTGTTGGCATTGGATAAGTCGCATTAAAATATCTAAAATTGTACTTTTAGTCTGCCTGCTTCTTGTAACTGTTCCGCTAATCACTCATTACTACTTAACTGAGGTAAGCATTAATTCAAAAAAAAAAAGCTATGGCACTAAATATGGAATAGTGACATGTTTTTCTAATTATAGGTTGATACAAATTCACCAGATGGAGATATACACAGATCAAGAGCAAAACTGGAAGCTCTGGAGGATTTTAGTCCTTTACGAGCAAGTGACTTAAAAATGAGGATTGAAGAACTGTATAGGATTAAAGGATCAGTCGGCCTTGAATTACGAGATCTGGAAGCAAAGAGACAAAGACTTCAGTTGGAGATTGCTGCTTTAAATCAAAGAATAGATGAACTTAAGACAGAATATTTACATCAACAATTAGATTTAGAGAGGTTAAAAATCTCAGTCCAGCAGGTAATTTAAAAAAAACAAAATATCACTTCATACTCAGCATATTGAATAATTAAATATTTTTAATGTGAATTTTAGGCTGAAGTAGCTCAAAGAGAAGCAATCCAACGTAATACACCTGAATTAGCTCCCCCATTAAGTCTACATCCAAATGGGATACCTGAAAATGTGCCATATCATAGCTTGGTTAAGCTAGAACCATGTCAAATGCACAATTGTTGGGATTATTCAAGATGTTCAATAACATCTGGATTTCCTATCTATTTTTATGAGGTTAGCATTTCTTAGAGGTTTTTTTTAAGAAGAATGTAAACTTATAGGGTTTGGAATGTTTGTTGACAAACAAATGCAATCCTAGGAATCAAGATTTTTCAAAATACTCGAGGAAAAAAATGTTCGCTATTGCTGAGGCAGACAAAAAATTCTTACTTATTTTCTTCTTTTTTCTTATAATTTAGAATACAGGATGGGAAGTAGAAAGCTTTTTATCAACAACAATAGGACAAGTTCTAGGTTATAATCCGCACATTGTTCAAAACCCAGACATTGCATGTGGCTACTTAGTTCTTATTGGAGAAGTAACTACACATTATGATCGCACAGCTTTATCTTCTTTTCTCAAAGGTAAATTCATTTTCCTCATTATAAAAATTTTCCAAAAATTTTTTAATCATGCTACTTTGCTATAATTTTTTTTATTTTCAGATCTCAAGTATTGGGGTGGAGATGGTAGGAACCATCTTTTACTTTACCTTACACGTAGAAATCTATCTTCAACTGCTGATCGATTGGCCGGTGTTGAAACTGGTCGCGCTGTTATTTTACAATCTACTTTCACAAAATTTAGATTTAGGCCACGATTCGATATCGTGCTCCCTCCAATTTTAGGCCCACCAGGAGGGGATGTTTGGCAAGACTGTCCTAATATGTTGCCAGCTAGAAGGAAGTATCTAATGTCTTTTCAAGGGCAGTTGGATACAACCGAGACAGCTTTGATTGATCAAAAAATCTTACAGAAGTTAGAAAGTTTTCCAAATGCTACGAGTGATCAGTTTCTTTTTCATTTTACTTGTGAACCTCCGACCGTCAGCCAACGCTCGTGAGTATTATGAAAATCATTTTTAGGCTTTGAAGCCTAATTATGAATATGTGAAAAATTTGTGAATAATATGATGAATAATTGAAAATTTTTTTTAATGATTCCAGGGAACAAATAAATGATACTTTTGTACCTGATTGGGCTCTTTGTGGCACAGAAAGTACCCGAGCAGCTATTTTAAAAGAATCAACTTTTGTGCTTATTATGGCACCTTTAAAAGATTTAGTCACTACTACTTTAATGCAAGCTAGATTGTATGAATCTCTAAGATCTGGTGCTGTGCCTGTTTTATTAGGAGGAGATCAAGTGAGTTGAATTAAGAATAAGAGTAGACTAGAGCTAAAAGAGAATAAATGTATAAATTTTTTATATTATTTTTTAAAAATTTCCAGGTCACATTTTGCTTCGACGAAGTACTTTCATGGAGAAGAGCTGTGCTTTTAGTACCGAAATCTAGGATCTCAGAACTACATTTTCTTTTAAGGAGTATTCCAGATAGCGAAATATTATCATTACGTAGACAAGGTAGATTATTATGGGAAACTTATATGGCTAGTTTACAGAATGTAATAGATACTCTCATTGCAACCTTGAGGGATAGATTAGGCATTCCCCCATTGCCTGTAAGGGACGAGCCAGCTCCTAGTATATTTAATAGTTCATTCGTCGTAAGTATTCCATTTAAAATTCTAATCAAATAATAGCACAATTTTTAAAAAAATTTTCAATTTGCTTTCAGCCTCTGCGCTCTGATGCAATAGCACCAGAATCTGAACCAGAAGAAAATTTAGGGCCATTAGAACCGCCATATGCTTCACCTACTTTTAGGAGAAACTACACTGTTTTATTAACTCAGGTATGCTTTGATATAATTAAATTAAATTTTTCTAAATCTACTTTAATTTTTTTTTGTTTTTAGGGGAATGATATTTGGAACGTTTGGGCCAATCCGTTCTGGCTATATCCTCAATTGCCATTTGATCCCGTCTTGCCATCTGATGCCAAGTTTATAGGATCTCCTTTAGGCTTTAGACCTATTGGCAAAGGTGCCGGTGGTGCTGGAAAAGAATTCTGTGAAAGCCTGGGTGGAAATTTCCCTCGTGAACAATTTACAATTGTTATGTTAACATACGAAAGAGAACAGGTACTGAAAATTTGTTTTTAAAAATTAACTAACTGAATCATTTTTAATTGTATTAATTATTTTCAGGTACTTATAAATTCCTTAAGCCGACTTTATGGCTTACCATATTTAAATAAGGTTATAGTCGTTTGGAATTCACCAAAACCTCCATTAGAAGATCTACGTTGGCCTGATATAGGAGTACCAGTCCATGTAATTATTTGCATTCACGATTTCTAATAAAAAAAAATTTAAAACACTTTTACTAACTATATTTTTTTTTCAGGTTGTGAAAGCCAAACGAAATAGTTTAAACAACAGATTTTTGCCATATGAAGCCATTGAAACTGAGGCAGTTTTATCAGTTGATGATGATGCACATCTTCGTCATGATGAAATAATGTTCGGTTTTAGAGTATGGCGAGAACAAAGAGATCGGATAGTCGGGTTCCCCGGTCGATTTCATGCATGGGATTTGAACCACGGTGGATGGTTGTATAATTCCAATTACTCTTGCGAACTGTCAATGGTTCTTACAGGTAAACAATCAATTTCATATAAACGGCGCATCAAAACTATATTCCATGTCTAAAAAACTGATCTTCTTTCAGGAGCTGCATTTTTCCATAAATATTACACATATTTATATACGTACTGGTTACCACAAGCCATAAGAGATAAAGTGGATCAGTATATGAACTGCGAAGATATTGCCATGAATTTTCTAGTCTCTCATTTTACTCGTAAACCTCCAGTCAAAGTTACATCAAGGTGGACTTTTCGTTGTCCTGGTTGCTCTGTTTCTTTATCAGAAGATGATACTCATTTTCAAGAAAGGCATAAGTGTATTCAGTTTTTCACCCAGGTAAGTTTTAAGTACTTGAATGTTTTAGTTTTTGCATGAAAATGTGAATTGTCAATCATTTTCCACTTTTCGTTGTAGGTGTTTGGATATACTCCTTTATTAAACACACAATTTCGTGCAGATTCGATATTATTTAAAACTCGGATACCTCACGACAAACAAAAGTGTTTTAAATTCATATAATCAAAAAAAAAAAAAATGTTATCAAAGTGTCGAGACAGTTGTAAATCATATCAGTGTTAGTAGTTACCGTGGCTAAATTTTTTATAAATCGATGTAATAAATGTATAAAAACGTCCGTCTCTCGTAAATATATTAAACTAATAACAAATCCTGGTGTTTCTTATTCATAAAAACCTTCTATAAACTTGAAATGTTACTGTATAACCCAATCTTGATGATAATAACGTTGGTCAGTTGGTCAGTTTAAATTTTCGCGAATAGGCTCCGTGGCTCCGTGACGCATTCGCTCTTCCCTATTGCCATGTTTCTATTTTGTGGTTTTTTATAAATCCATTCAAATCCCTAAATTTCATCTTAAAGGATCATTTTAATTAATTTTGAAAGGAAAGTTAATGATTTGGTTTTAATTCAAAAATAATAACAGTGGCCATGTTGATTATTCACAATATCTTCATGGCTCGGTGACGCATTCGCTCTTTTTAGGATACCATATTGCGTCATATTTTTAGTTCGTATTTTCTTTACACATCGATTTAAAACCCAAAATTGTATCTTAAAATATTCGTTCATAATTATTTTTAAAAGAAATGTTAATTATTCGGTTTTAATTTGCCTATAAATCGTAAATTTTCATGTGAAAACGATATTTTAAATCTGGCAACGTTGAATTTTTGACAAATGATGCGATTCGCTCTTCGCCATTACAGTTTAGTTCGTTGATGTCGGGTCGGTCGGGTCGGTGTTTCGGGTATTCGTTTGAAAGTGATAATTTTATTTGTTTTCCGTAAAAAAAATTGCGATAATGTTAATCTTTAATATGCGAGAAAAGTGTATAAGTGAAAGTGCACCAACAGTAGTGGATATATTTGGTGAGTAACAATCATATTAATTAAGCCCTATGATCTTCATGCCGCATGGAATTTGTTTTTTATTACTAGGCAAGGTGGAAGGAAAAAAAATGTGTATAACTTACTGGTACCGAATAAAATTTAACGTGATCCAATCAAAATCGAGTATCATCCTGTCATTTTTAAATATTCGGTATTTTTTAGTGCAACGAGTTTCACATTAAAGTGCATTGGTTGAATTGATCGTTTTTTTTAGATATGCGGTTTCATGTGGCATTTTTTTCCCTATTTTTATTATCATTGAAGAAACGGGATTACGATTCCTTTTTAATTCGATTATAAAATAAAATTCTTAGGATTATCACGGTTGTTTTTGATAATTCTAACCTAAATTCGTTGTCGTTGGAACGTTGCTCAAAAAACGGTTCCTTAACGACCTTGAGATGGAAACAGATGGGATGCAAATCTAAAACAAGTATGAACATGTCTCGAAGAAGTGATTACATAAATTTATTTAATTTCATTTCTAAGTTTCACAATTAGTTATACCCTTATTTTTTTGGATTAATTTTGATTTCATATATTAATCGATATCGATTTATGAAATCAAAATTATTTACATATTAATAGCAGTGCCTCATTATATATTGAGGCACTGCTATTACAACCTGATATGTGAATTCAGTTTGATTTAAAATTTGTTTTTATCCAAAAAACATTTAAAAACAATCGTTAATCATGATACAATCATTTTTTTCCCAGCTTTTTGCCAGACCATATTACAAACAACGGTTAACTTCATTACATCTGGCAAAATTGCACGCTATCCATTTTATTGCACTAAAGAAATTATTAGCTCTATTTTGGAATTATTTTTAATACTATTCATTATTTACATTTTTTTTTGTACAATTCATGTTGCTGCATCTTTTGTAGGCTTTTTCCCTTTTTTAATTGTCCCTGTACTTGACGATTCCTTGGCTAGAGAACTGGAAGATGACGATTCTTCAGTATCTATGGAATCAGGTACATTTGTTTTTATGATACTTTTAAGTAAAGGCTCATTTTTTGATTCTTCCTTTTTAGGTTCCTCTTTTTTTTTTGGTTTCGAGGATATGATCTTTTCAAATCCTGTGGATTTTTTTTCTAGTGATTTTTCTGAAGGCCCTTTTGAATCTCGGATATAAACTTTAGATGAACCTGAAGGTTTTGTTTCTTCTAGCTGTAGATTAACATGCGGTGTTGATTTCTGTACTTGTTTTGACTTGTTATCTATTTTTTTAGGTCCAGTTGTTGATTGGATTATAATATTTGGTTCTTGACGTTTTAATGTCCCACTACCTTGATTTTGATTTGATGCTACTATAATTGTTTTAGGGGTTTGTTTTTGTACTGGAATTTGGGAAACTTTTTTACCTGGTGATGCTTTTTTCTCTGGCTTTGGTTCCTCTTTAATTTCAGGGGGAGGTTTTTCCGGTTCTGGCCTTTTTTGGCTAATCATGTTAATACTCGTAGAGTTTTCAGGAGTTTTGAAATTTATCAAAGCAGAAGACGTTACAATTTTAGGTTCTTCATCCTCTTGGAATTTTTGCTTTTCTCTATATCTTCTGTCCAATGTTGAGATTCTAGGGGGTGGAGGCGGTGGGACTTTATTCCTATTAAGCGTGCCGCTCATTTCATGGGACGGAGTAAATACTAAATGCGAACAAGGAGGTAGGGATAGCCTTTTTGCTACTTTGGACGAATCTGTTGGGAAATCTGGTAGCACTTTTGGAAAATTTCTTTTCTGAATATTTTTTAATGTATTTTCCGGAAGATTTTCAGGAGTTAATATTATTTCCGGATCTCGTGACGTGACGTTTATGTCATTCGGATCTTTTTTATTCCCAAAAGTTTGGAAAGTATTTTCTATGGGGTCCGATTTCGAATGCGAATGCTGAATTTTAATTATCGTGGGTTCTAATGGCGTGACGGGTTTCTCATCATCATTTTGAAGCGGTAACATTTGTAAACTGACACTAGTTCGTGATCTTCGCAAAGAGTTTTCATCGGGGGATTCTTTTTTAGAACTAGGGCTAGAACCCGCTGATAATAGACCCCCGTCTAATGATTTAGTAATTTCTATCGGAGTTTGTTTTAAAACACTTGCACTTCTAGTTGACGGTGTAGCATCAATTCCTATTGATACTTTTTGAACGTTTTTCCGAACTGCTCTCTTCGGAAGAGTTCCAACAACAGAATAATCCGTATCGATGCTCTGTTGTTTTAATATCGGTTTAATCGGTGAACTTTTAGGCTCGAAAATCTCATTTTCAAACCCTTCTGAATTGCTTTGAGTTTCTTCTTGGTAAATTTGCCTATTCATTTTTCGAAGAAACGCTGGAGAATATTTTTCAATAATTTCATGTTGGATCCATTCCCTTACTTTAGTGTGAGGATCGACGGTGCTCGTAGAACATTTCCGGGATCTTTCCTTACTCCTCGTTCTTACAGCCTCGTATATTTCTTCGCTTTTCAATCCTCCTCGTTTAGAACCCGTTACTATGTCGTAAATGCCCCCAGTGCATCCTCTGTTACGATTTTCCTCTCTTTCCCTAAAACCTCCGTCATCTAAATCATCGCTTAATTGATTTAGGCGAGTTTCCTCGAGCTTTAGCCGTTTTCGTTTATAGTAAAGTAAAGTAAATGCGAAAATGTTAATTATTAAAAAAAGAGCACCGATTATGACGAAAAATATAAGCGCCATGGAACTAGCAACTCCCGTGTCTAATTTACGATTTTCAGCAGATTCTTCATCGACTGGATGATCCATTTGGCCGGAACTGATTTTTTCTTTTTCGTTTGGTTTTTGATGTCGGTTTTTTTGAGGAAGTTCTTCGGGGGATTTTCGTACGGTGCCGTAAGTCCAAGGCGGTGTCGGTTGAGGTCTCGGTTTTGGCTGATTAAAAAAATTTACGGATGGATCTGGTTTACGTGGAGGAGGATTCGCCCAAACTCCGAAGATGTCTTCTTCTGGAGGATGAACGGGCTCCTGATATTCTTTGGGTTGTTTTGGTCTTGCAATCCCGATCGGCGGGTTGCTTAGTCTTTCCGGGAGAATTTTGTTCCAGTAGTTTGTCATTTCTCCTCGATAGCGATGTCCGACCGCTGGCGGTATGCCTGAAAAAAATAATTTATGGATTAGTTATTTTAAAAAAAAAATAAAAATGAATTTTTTAAGGCGTACTTACGTAAGGCGAGATAAGATTGATTGTTAGCGTCAAATTCTGGCCACTCGACTTCGTATTTTTTCCACTCTCGTGGACCTTGAGTTAGATATTCGAACCTCTGAGGAGCGTTGGGATTGCTAAAGAAAAGAAAAATATTTAACTTTAGGAGCTGAAGTTTTTTGATGAGTTAAAGAAGCCTTTTTGGCCCAAATGGATTTTAATCGAGAGGAAAAGAAGTCACGCCGCTAGAGGGAAGGCGATAAATGAAGTTCTCTGATCTAGTGGAAGCGAAATAGTTTCTCTAGCGGCGCCATTGAGGAAAAAGTACCAAAATTTAAATCGGTCTTAAGACTCTCTTCGTGGTTCTTACCTTGTTTTTGCGAAATTAGTAAAATAAGTCAATATTGCTTCTGATAATAATTGCTCCTTCACACTGTAAGTATGATGGGAAAGTGAGGTTTCGCCATTTGCTAAGGGCGCTCCAAATACATAAGCTATTTCTTCGCCTGGAATGCTTTTTTCACTCTGTAAAAAATCGAAATCGGATGAAACGGATGTGACAATTCTAATAACAAATATGACTATCCATCAATTGTTTGGGTAAACTTACCCCTGCGAACTCCCCAAATTCGCTTTTATGTTGAAATATGTAGAGATAGGACTTCGGATTAATACTTGAATGGTAAATCGCCATTTGTATCATGGGAGCCGTAATCCTAGCATCACTCAATACGTCGAGAACTAAATCCCGATGCTCTTCAGCTGCTGGTCTCGTCATTGTTCTTTCTGTATCCTAAGATTTAAATACATTAGCCTCTCTTATGTCTCTATTAATCTTGTTTGAATCGTTTGCATTGAAAACTTACTGTGTATTGACTGAGTGTCCGAGCCAGAGCTAAATCAGGCAGCACTTCGTATCTGGATCTCATGTAATTTTTTAAAAGTTGATCTCTTTCTCTCTCCAACATTCCATAGGCAAGGCTGACTGCGTTTAGGGAATGGTAACTTTCCCATTCTGTCATACCGTAAAGTAAATCGTACCTGCAATGAAAAGTGAAGTCTTAGATTGATGCTGGAGGTATCACAGGTATTTTCACCTGTCAGAAAATAAAAAAATGCTAGAGTGATAAAGCTTCTAGTTTTTTGGGATAGTCAAGAGTTCTAAGATTTTTTCAAGGGGCCGTAGATGGCAAGAGGACTTGTAATGAGTTATAAGGACAGCTTTTTGATAACCTACCTTGTGAATAAATTTTTATAATGACCCATGACTACTTCTGGCGAATTAGGAACAACGCTTCCATCCACTAATGGCCCGAAAGGAGTTTTAAATTCTTCCACGTTGATTTTAACTGCCATTATTTCTGATAATCGTTTTCTACGTAAACAATTGGACAGTTCGTCGTTTTCATCGACGACAGGGCAGTTTAAAGCTTCTGCTACTTGAATCATGTATGGAAAAGGATTATCAGTTAAGGCCCAGTCAGATAAAGCTGTGCCAGACATGAGGATTGCTTTGTGGAATAAACCTGGAAAAAAATTTCGAAACAATTTTTAGTTGAGTAACTTTGGTTCGAGCCTAGTAAGTTCGCCAGAAATACAGAGACATCAAAATCAAGGATATACAATATGCTGTACATGACTGCATATACATTGACAGTAGCTTTTAAAAAAAGCCTTGTATGGCTGCCGGTTTCTAAAAAATCTATATGAGTATGCAATATGTAAACTCTCATGTGTCGCTGGTGGCATAACTGTGTTTTGAGTTGCCAGTCTTTACAAAATCTTAGCAAAAATTGTTAATAATTATTATTAATTAGCGGCATGTGGTAGCCACATAGGGAATCTAAAGTATATTTTCGGAAATGACTTCTCTTGGCATAACTATCGTCAGTTTTTTCAAAAAATGATATGTTTATAATTTTTAATTGAAGATCTACTAGTAACTTTGCCATCAAATCATAAAATGAAACTTCTATCAATGCCGTTTGAATTTACGCTGAATTTTTCTAACTGTTTTTACATTTAGAAACCTAGTGTTTGAGAACCGCGTCCTGCTTATGATCCTTGGGCCCAAGTTTTACCCTGCGACTTCATAGTAACACGATATTCGAAACCTCACTGCCCAGTCTTTAGTCACTAGCGTGATAAGGTCTAAGAGGCTGCGGTATGCAAAAAACGTGATGCGGGCGCCGGGGGAGAGGGGCATTTACAAGGCCCTGTACGGCCACAGGGCAGGCCCAGGATGAGGTGAGCCGATAACATTCGTCAGGATGCCCTTTGACGGCCTTGGATCGCGTTCAGCGGAAGAATTTGGTGTAGGCTGCGGCAGGGCTTCAGGCCCTGAGATGCCAGCAGAGTAAGAGTTTTACATTTAGAAGAAAAAAATTGAAAATTGATATTTTATTTACCGTCTGATGCTCTTGAAACGGGAGAAACCATTAGAAAATTAATACAAGCAGCTCCCGTTCCATGTCCCATTAACGTGACAGATGAAGGATCCCCTCCGAATTCTCCAATATTGTCTTTCACCCATTGTAAAGCAGCTATTTGATCGAGCAGACCAAAATTGCTGACAGTATGCCCGCTAATCCCAGGCCGAAGGAAACCTGAAAATGTTTTTATCGAACTATTCCATGAAATTGTCAAAAGCGTGTTTTCAAGTGAAATGTCGATGAAACCTTACCGAGAATTCCCAAGCGGAAATTGATGGTGACCACAACTACCTTTCCGTAGCTGGCAAGTATTGAACCATCGTAAGGATTACCAGAATTCCATTCGAAGGATTCCCCGTGTATGTAAACTATCACTGGATATTTAATTTGCGATCTTGGATCTGAAACAATTTAATTAAAACTCGGTGAGTGGTAGTAACAATTTAATGAGGAAGGTATTCTGGTTTTAAGAATTCGAGGAATTTCAGCGGGGTTTTGCTTTTCGATTCTTGAAAATCGACGTCGTTGTTGAAGGGGTAATATTAAGCTAATTATTCTCACTTTAAAATTTTTCATTGGAAATCCATTCATTTTCAAGGTTAGCAATCGGAAACGTGCCAATTAGGAGTTATATTTTCGAAAAATGGTTTTTTTGTTATTAAGAGAAGTATTTGAGAATGGGGCGAAATATCCGACATAACTCACTCGAATGAAAAAACACGGCGGGATCTTTTTAAACAAGGACTCCCGAGTGAATGCTCTTGAAAAACGAAATCATATCAAAAGGCGGCACGTCTAACCCAAACTCAAGAGATCGGCCGATTTAAGAGCCGCTTCATTTATTTCCACATTCCCTGGCAGTGTTTTAAACAGGCACTTTACGGATTCTCAAAACGAAAAGTTTTCGAACGTGCCTTATTACTTTGCGGGATTCCTTCTTTTTTTTTTTTTTTCTTATCGAGATATTCACGCTTCGGTACTCGTTATTAGTTTGCACTGTCAGTTTATAAAGATTTTTCCTCAACGTGTTGAAGATGGAAAGAAAGGGAAACGAATTTTCCGTCGCACTATTTTTCGTTTACCGAATTTTTCCTTTCCTTTTTTTTTTCCTCCCCAATTAAAGTGAAAATCTACTCCCCGTTGTTTTTTTCCCCGTGCAGCAATCTTTCGCTATTTCTTAAAATAACGTTTGACATTTTTTATGTGACATTCAAGACAAAACTGACGTTTCCACCCGGTGCCCTCGTACATGATATCTATCGATCCTATAGTTAAATGACAATACTGCGTTACATCAAAGTAAATCTAGTATATCTAGATCGCGACAAGACTGTACGATTTATATACCTTCGGTTGTGATGTTCTTGGTAAATATTTTTCAAATGTTTCATTCTTTTTGAATATTTTAACGATTTATGGGTTTTCCGATTTTTTTTTTCTCGTTAAATTAAATATGTACAAATCGATTGGATTGTTGAAAAGTTTAAAGAAAAAATATTTTCAATTATATGTCGACATAAGTAGTTATGAAAAATTTTACATGAATAAAATTTCGTTTTTGCAACTTCGTTTTTTATACTATCACCTTCAGTACTACTTTGCAAAAACGAAATTCAGTAGGCGCCTAGGCTGAGGCAGTTGTCGCGTTTCGAAAAAGAAGGAACATGGGAGGAAGTTTCGAATAACAATTCTACTTCGAATTATCACTCTTCTTTTTCTTTAGCCTAGGGCAGACTTAGCCCGGCATCATTCTACAAAGTGATCTTTTAACCGTCAAAATGTCATGTCATTCGCTAGCCTACGGCGGCCATATTTTTTTTTTATATTCGAGTTCAAATTTAGCCTACTTTACAACTCCACTCTACAACAACTTTTTAAGCCATTTTTGGCCATTGGTGCCATGTTTAGCCCCACGTTGGGCGCCATCAACACCGTTAGGAATATATTCCTAACGGTGTTGATGGCGGCGTCACTTGAATCGTCGTCATCTGCTGTCCACCTGCACCAGTATCTGGTAAACCTTCAGCCGGTGGCGGTTGAATGCCAGCTGCTTCTGGCTGCAGATCCGATCCTTCTAATTCTGTCTGTTTCGACTGTTCCAGTGACTCATTAATTTCTCTAAGCCACGCTTGAGTCAAATCATGTTCTTCCTCCTTTTCTGGGAAGAGGGTGAGAAATTGTCTCACGTACGTTTTCGTTTCATTTAAATCGCTGCCAGGCTCTATTCTGAACGCCTCGCAAAGCGTAGTTACTTCTTCTTCAGTTGCGGTAGCGATTTTACTCGCTAAGGGTCCCTCTGGATCATCTTCCTTTTCTTGTATCTCGTGGAGTTCCGGGATTTTCGCTAATTCCGTTTCGTTCGCCTTTAGGTGATCCCTGACTCGGACATATAATTCTTTCCTCGTACCATCCGACGATAATCCTAAGATCCCTGCGTACTCAACGAGCTTGTCTCGGCTCTTCCACCATAAAGCATTCTTCCACGTGATACGGGCCATGATAACAACTAATTACTCAAATCACGAGTAAATAAATCAATCTCAATCGATTGCTTAAATTGTCCAATAACTCTAACCAAAAATTTAATAATCAAATATTCAAATAATCAAATACTGAATCCCAATCCCTACTGAATTCCAAATAAGTCCCTTCGCAAAGGAGACTGGCGACCATCATGTGCAATAACCTCAGACCAATCGACTACATTTGATCTTGCACAACCCTCCGTTATGATGGATACGCAAGAAAGACTTAAAATCGTCAATTACATTGGACTTAACAGTCAAGTTTGGCACTATTCGCAGTCTTAATTTTTTAGATTTGAAATTCGCCTTAGTGTGTACCCTGCTCTCATATTCAATATCTAGTAGTTTTACTTTGACAATTTTCAAAAGGAAATAGAAAATCGTCAGGTCGGGCATCCAACGTAAAAACCGCAAGGACAAACCTATCGGGAGAGCAAACACTCATATGCGATATTCAAATTGTTTGAACACGACGGAAGTTCTCTTCCTTTCTGCTTATCTAGCACGTTTCTTAAATCCTCGCATCTTGCGTAAAATGTATTTCTATACCTGAAAATCTGTAGAGAAAATTGCTTCGATAACTTTTTTTTTTCTTCCTTTGGCTTAAGACTACTTGGGAAAAAAAAGTACACGGATTGGAAAAATCCTTTTGAGTCGGTTTAAAACTTGTCAGCATAATTTTTTTTTGATTTTCCATTCACAGTTAAAAATCAAAATGATTTTGAATGTAAGCTAATTTCAAACCGTAAATTTTTTTTCTCGCGAAAGAAAAAAAACGAACGTTTTTGGGTAACTGAAAATTTTTCATGTCACAAACCATCCTTTGCTTCCTCGCTTAAATGCATTTTTTTTTTCTGATTCCCTTTACTCTTAGCGAATTCACCCAACATACTCCCGGAATACCCTTGGGTCGTTTTCTTTTTTCGTCTATCAAACTAAATCAAGTCTGGGTTTTTTTGTACACTTTTCAGCTTCTTGAAAAACGTAGTGAATTACCAACCGCTAACGTTAGTGTCAGTGGCGTGCTAGCTTTTTGAGAGGCAGAGGGCGGGTTTCCGGCTTACCTCATTAGCTGGAAAATGTGAGTCAAAATTTAAGCTGGGTGTTAGGTAAGCACTGCCGGAAATCATTTTAAAGGCAAATCACTCGGTGAATTAGTAGATTAATTTCTGTGCATATAATTAGATTCTAGTAATGGTGTGCTCATCTGAGAGCTGAAATCTTCTTAGTGGGCCATTGCATTTATGCTAAGCCCTAGCTGAAATTTTCAGGAATGTGAGAAGCCTAGATACGTGCGAAACCTCGACTTTAACCGTCCGAGCTCAGGAGCGGCTGCTATCCTTCGAGAATAAGGTGCTGAGGAGGATTTTACGATTTAACGTAGCAACCACCTCCGCTGTCGTGGGATGATTTTGGGGTCAAGGGGACCCCCGGTCTATCAGCAGGGAGGTAATTTCGTACTAGATAAAAAGCTGTAAAAATCGTGGAAGGGCCCTTGAGTAAAAATTCTGCTGGGAGGCCTCTCCTAACATTGCTACGCTACTGTTGCTTGCCAGACTTAAATTGACCCATCCGACTGACAGAAAAAGTGGAAAGAAAATCGTCTTAATGAATGCAGTTGGTGCAGGGCCGCCGACTCACGGTAGATCTGCTTGGAGACTCATTCGTGAAGCGGTTACATGAGGCGGATGCGTACCGGTACCGGATGTGTACGTTTTAGGACTAATGAGAAGATCCGGCGACTCATTGAGCAACCTTTTACCATAAGCTTGATTAAATCGCACGAAGGCTATGGTGGACGGGAAATGTAGTACGTGCGCCACCGACGAGGACCATCAGGAAGGTGCTAAATGGTCGTCCGATGATTCCGAGACCCTTAGGAAGGCTGCAGCTGAGGTGGGAGAGATGCAGGTTTAGTGGGGGCGCCGGATTGGAGGGTGGCGGCCCAGAGTAGGTCTGACAGATAGCAAATCAGTGATGCGGCAGTAAGGCTTCAAGCCTTGTACGCCAGTACGAAGCCTAAAATCAATGCTTTGAAGTTCCAATTTAATGTATTTTAAGCTAGAGAGAACCTATTTTAAACTTTCTAAAATGTTGATTTTTGTTTCTCAAAGCTTTTTGAACATGTTTCGACCGGGCCGTATCGTCCACACCTTCACACGCCACTGATCGTTAGTGTCTTATTCCAGGGATCTCTCTGTTTGTTTGTTTTCAACATTTTATTAACGCTCGCTTTTTCATTTTGTTAAAAAAAAAAATGAGAAATTCCTTGAATGATGCACAATGATCAAATAGATCACAATATCAGATTACAATTTTTAGAGATTGAAGATATTATTACGCGGGGAAAAAAGTACTGTATATTTATGATTATGGGAATTCATCATCAAAAAAGCAAATGAAGAGGATTTAATTATGGTACACTGAATAACGTTCTATGCTTTGTAGCAGCCATGCCCCATAACTGTTATTATTTGCTTATCAGTATTTGCTATTTCATTGTAATATATGGGACATCGTTTCTTTCCCCGACGCCACCCCTTGGTCGATAAACAATGTCTTTTTTCGTGGTTTTGATTAGTTTATGAAACCTGAAAATGTGAATGTTTTCATTTATCAAGGAGGGATCGTTTTTTAATGCGCTCTTATGATTCCAATCACGATCGGTTATTAATGAATTTGAGTTAGATTGTATTAGACTATAACTTTGATATATTTGAGCTACGTTTTTTTTTTTTTTCGTCCTTTGTTGGTTTATGCTAAAGTCGATGATTGTGTTAAGTTATAAATTGATGCCAACGACGTTGACATTTAGGTATTGTGGCACCAATTTGGGCGTCTTAATAATTTTCTCATCCTAAAGCAGCGTCCGCATCGCGGTTAAAAGGCAAAATTTTTGGTTTTAATTCTGTGAAAATATCGGTGGAAAGAATCTTAAGGAAACAATGGATAGAGCGCCACATCATTTTTTAAATGTTCAAGATTGTCAGAGTCGACCATTTAAAAAACCTCGATCTAAAGCTTTCCTGATTTATCCTGATTCGCATCTCCTCTCTTTCAAAAGGTTTGACTGAGAAGCTGATAGGATTTAGCCGTAATGTATGTCTAATCCATCTCCATTTCCGCTTCTGACTTAATGTCAGAGAACCTTTTCTTCCCTTCCGTTCCCATAATTTTGAGATGTTATTCCGGGACGTTACCTAAGAAAGTGATATCCGATTTTCGTGTTTCACCGATAATGCTTTTAAAAGAAAATTATTGATCTCAAGGTAAAGTTTTACACAGTGGGCCGTGTAAGACTGTTGAAGTCGCCTTTAAAACGTCTTATTTAAGACAAATGAGGACCTGTACGTCTTCAAGACGTCATCTTGCACACGGGATTATGTACATGGGAAAAATATAACCTGTAATGAGGAAAAATCTTACATACGGTCACTACTTATTTTTACACGATCGTTTTTTCCCTCAAAGTTTTTCCTTTTTCAAAGATCCCGGAATAAACACCGCCCGCCTGTCAAACGCAGGAAAAAAGTAGAAGATCAAGGAAAAGGTTAAAAAGGAACGTCGGACTTCATTAAAATTACAAAAACTAAACATGTTCACCCAATCAATCAATCACTCGGCGATTCGATTCGATTTGTCCCTTTGAACCTAAATTCTGTCCCTTTATTATTTAATCGCGCGAGCTCAGCTGGAACATAACATTTTTTTTCATCAATTTTTTTTCCGTACTCGCTTCGTTTAATGACGACCCGTCTATCTCTCGATCCGAGAACTGAAAAACTCCACGAGCTTTCTTTTTTTTTTTCATTCCTCACCATTCCATCTTTTTTTTTCTGTCAAGGACACCCTGAGTGACAGATTGTTGTGGAACGGTGTGTGAATTTTCGGTTCCTTTTTCCCCTTAATGTGGATTTTGAATTTTCCCAACCGTCTTTTCAAATCATCGTCATTTATTATCTTGCTTGACCGGTTCCACGTGAGTTTTTCCGAGTAATATTGATGAAATAAGTTCTTTTGAGTTGTGCAGTGGCTATCGTAGTAGGGCTCGGAAACCCGACTTACAAATCCCGGACCATCCGTCTCGATTTTAGGCAGTTGATTTTTAGCTGAACTCTTCAGCTGGGGTTGAGCTCTTCTTGGGTTACAGTCAACAGTTTTACTGTTGGAATTGAAGGCTCTCGAGGAAAGCTGGCAACGTTCGAGGTGTGAGGCCTATAGTTGCGGTTTGCAGAACTGAAGTGGCAGTGGGTAGAGCATGTGACCGAACAGGATTAGGAGCGATGGGCATTAGCATTAACCCGATGGAGGCCGCGTTTAACACCGAGATGTAGAAGAAGACCTCACAAACCGTGACTCGACGATATCACTTTGGAACTGCAGGATGTGGTTGGTTCCTGAGAGTGGAGGAATTGGGAAGGACCCAGGAGTGGATGCAGAAAGACTGAAGAAGAAGAGGCCTAGAGCAGACTGATTGGAATCTGCTTTTCTTAGTGAGGACTGTCAGCAGTGCCAGAATCTTTCTAAAGTCCCGGTAAATTTTAAGGGACTAGTATATTACTCATAGCTACCATTCCCTTTAACTGTCCACATCCCCCTAATCATAAAGCAAATTAATTTTCGTTACGCATTTTCCTTTCTATACATATTTTTCCGTTCGCGTAACCATAAATAAAAATTAAAATAAATTAAACGGGACGAAGCACAAAAGAATCGCATTAAAATGAAACAATCCCGATTTCAGGCTATATCGGAAATCCCATTAAATATCTCTTGAAGAGCACAATAGATGAATTCAACAACGCGCTCAAGTGTCATCAACACACAAAAAAAATGAAGTCAAAGAACAAAAAAAACTGGGAAAACGAATAAAAAATACACTCTGCGATTTTCCCTCCGTGTTACTTTCCACCAAAAGGCTTTATAGAAAGAATGCTTACACCGAAGGAATTTGATGAGCGATCAAAGCAACCTTGAGATTTGAAAAAAAAAAACCCTTTTTCGTAAAAACAATGAATGAAATAGAAGTGACATACGCGGGCGCTGAGAATATAGGGAAAAGTTCTCGCACAAGTTTTTGAAATCTCGAGAAATTAGATTTACCGCTTGGTTTAAGTTCAACTATACCGGCCCATGTTTTTAATTGAAATATGGATTACATTATCCTTCCTTGTCTTTCCTTCTTTATAGGATATTATCTGGGAAATCTTTCTTGCCTTTTCCTTCTTAAAATTAATAATAAAGTTGAGATTTCTTTTTCGAAAATTGAAAAAATAATGAGATTAACATGTAAAGGAGAATCTTTGAAGTTTTAATCCACAAAGTGGCTTCTTAACAGCTATTGCAATTAAGTATGCAGTCTGAGTTGGATTTAACTAGGATTTTTTGGGAAGGTACTTCCTTTTAATGGCCCAAATATTTTAACCAAACTTATTGAACTTAGTGGCAGAGGCAAAACCTCTGAACAGCTGTTGCTGAGAGTAATAGTGATTAACCTAATTTTAAAGATTCAAAAGCAGTGGCTAAAAATTGGGCTAAGCCCTGTAAAACAGTCAAAAGCTGGGACTAAGTCCTTTTAGGCCTTTAGGAAAGCCTCTAGACCCCCTAGATTACAATCCATGGCTTGGATGAGAGTGCAGAAGACCAAGCCCAGCCCGCCAGTTCCATTAAAATTCAGGATTACGTTTTTTGAATATCGTTAGAGGTCTTGTAAAGAGTTGCTGGACCTTGGGTAAGTCCTCCAAGCTCAAGAGAAAACGCTCTGGTACTAAAGCTTTGGAGTTACTTGACTTCAACTTAGTTTGTTTTTAAGTGGCACAGTCTTCGGTTTATGAAAATCTTTTAAAGAGCCGTTATAGTGAAAATTTTTGGGCTCGTTGATGGTCTGATTTGTAAGAATGCGTGAGCTATGCTCGTCAGACCGGTCACTCTCTCGACAGTCTAAGGGCTGCACTTTTCAGACCAATCCGCTTCTGATAAAATCCATTTTGAATAACAGGAAAATCCGTTAAATGTAAATCACGACTTGTTCAAAACTAAGGTGAATTTTGAGTCGAGGACGATCACCTTATTCACCAATACTTGTGCTGGGATCCACTGCTTTTCCAATTTCCGGATCAACTGGAAGTGACATCAATTTTGTTAACTGAATAGGACGACCGCTGTTTACTTATATATTCGAACGGGCTCTTGAAATACACTTATAAATGAAACCCACTAGTGTGACGAGGCGGCGGGATCCTCCTCTTCCTCCAGAACAAGAAATTATTCATGAAAAAAATGATAAAACTACAACATTACTCACTCTGTCATTCAAGACTCCTCGATGAACAAAATGAAAAGGGAGCCGAGCCGCAAAATATACTTCTCTTTCCTTTTCTTTTATTTCGTTTCCTATTTAATAAAAAAAAAAAAAAAATAACGGGGAAAATATTGTTAGGTAAAACAACCGTTCAAATTTTATTTTTTTTCCTTGAGGTTTCCTCCTTCCGAAAATTTTTCCCGTAAGGAATTCAAATCCCATTTTTCGCCTGCGTTATTTTTAAATAACGAAAAAAGGAAAAAAAAATTAATAAAGAAAGTTTCATTTTTCATCGGGGGGGACTAATTTATAAAGAAACAACGGAGAATGTCCCGGATGAAAAAAAAAAGGGGAGACAGAAATGGCGGGGAGGGAGGGGGAGAAGACGGAAAGACTTTTGGCGAAGTGTAAATATATAAAGGGATCGATGATGGCTTCTTTCCAAAATTTGAAACCAAGTGACAACGCCAGACTCAGGACATTGCCGCATTCGATATTACTACTTAAGAATGAATTTCTTTTCTTTAGAAAATTTTATTTACAATCACCCCCCGGTTTAACATGTATATGGCGGTTTTCTCTTAATAGCACCCTCGCATTGCAATTGATCCAAATTTAATACGGCTTTAAATCTTTGAATTCCTTTGAATTACGATTCGAATCACGATTGTTAAAGCGGAAGGAGAGAAAAAAAAAAGGTGATTTGAAATAAACCACACGGCGAGGAAACGTTTAGCACTTAATGCTGTACAAATAATCATGGAGAGAATGATCTCCTGGTAAGAAGGTTGTTTTCTTTATGTCAGAATGCTTTCACCATTAAATGCTTTTGAAGAGGGTGATTTGTTGGCGTAGGTTAGATTGCAAGTGGTTTAATGAATTATCGATTCCGTTGTGAAGTGAGCTACTTTATTCTAAAGTGCATTTTGGTGAGTATTGTTTTGATTTTCTTGGAGATTGGAATGAAAGAATATCAGGTATGTTGCAGTTTTAGAAAGTTGGTAGCTTAGCGGAGGTTTAGAATTTGGAATGAAATTTGGAGTCTGGTAGCATTTTTCTGAGTGCTAGCGGACCAAATGGCCAAATATTCTGATGACTAATCGATTTTATTTTCCCATGCCCCTTCCCCCTAAAAAAGCCGGAAATTATTTTTTGTTTTGGGTGGAAAATATAACGACAGTTTTTCTCCTGTCTTCGACCGTTTTAAATTTTTTCATTTTAAATACGAAGTGAAAACGGCATCGCCTGAATCCTAAGCTTTTCTAATCAAACTCAACATAATAATCTTGTTATTAGATTTTCATTTTGAAAAATCCAGGAAGATAATTCACATGGATTTAAACCGTATAAGGCAGAAGCAAAAACGAGGCGTATGCTCGAGGCTTCAAGCTGTAATAAGCAAATTTTTTTTCAAGTACGTGCTAAAATTACATTTTATTATCCCCCTTTTTTTTTTAATCAAAGCAAAAAAGGGCAATAAAACATTTTTCGCACTCCATTTGATAAAGAAAAATCCGAGACAGGGATTATTCATATGATTCAAACGAGCCATGATCACTTTTTATAGCTTAATCTATCCGTGCGGAGGTAATTAGATTAATTGAGCTGATTTTTTCGTCCTTTTGGAGAAAAATAATGTGTGAGATGTGTGATCAAGGCTGGCAGACTTCAGTGGCGGGATATGTAGCGTGAGCGCCCCCGATGCGGAGGATTTGACAGGTCTTGGATGGACGCCCGGCTATCCCTAGACCTCTTGGAAGACCGCGGCTTCCTTGGGAGGATAATGTGGATGCGGGGCGTCTGGGGATCACTGCTAGGAAAGAGCCGCTTGGCGCTGAGTTTGTGTTGCAGCAATAGGGCTCGTATGCTGTAGAGCCAGCGTTTTATTCTGCGCATCACCGATAGAGTGATAATTATCGGATTCTTGAGTAGCTACGATTTTAAAAAACCCGCGCTTTTTTCTTTCCCTTAAATCTGCTTTTCTTACATTTTATTATCTTGAATTCACTAAACTTTCCAGTCAATACATAGCGAGACAAACCAAAGATTTATAAAAAGTTCCAGACCTTGGGCCGTAGAACCGATAAAAACAACACGCATCGAAAAAATAAATCATTTTCCTTTGGCAGTAAATTTCTTAAAAATATTTCCCTTCTTACATACAGTTATAAGTTTACCCGAAGGAAAAAAGGTGTTAAAAATTCTTCGACACTTCATTTCGGAAAACCTAATCTAAAAATTCAATCTAAAATACAAGTTGTTGGGGAGTTACTCTGAAAACTTTTGAAAATATTAAAAATTGTTTAACAACTTAAGATTTTTAAAAGTTTTCGTATGGGCGTGATCCAATTCGACAAGCCGCTTATACCTTTATGAACTTTGGGGTATCTTCCAGATTCAACGAATCTCCTGACGCATCAAAAATATATTTTTAGATTAATTTTGCACAGTTTGTTTCTCAGATTAAAAGAACATCTCGTGACATTGTTATTATTTTAAAAATATTAACATTTAAACCCGTTCCGTCTTTTTTCTACAACTGTCACAACGTAACACATGCGATAAGGACTTCCTTCACGTTTCTCCAGTCCATATGTTACTCCTTTGTTCCCTTTCACCTCGGCATTACATGTCATGTTTTTTTACCAAGCTTTGCATGACTCCGAACCTATTTTCTATTTTTATGTTTCATTGCACTTTTCATTCATATATGTCATCTCACACCAGTTTTTTCTACCTCTTTGTCGGAGGCGAAAACGGAATGCGCTTTCAGGGGAAATAGTGCACAAGTAATAAATTTAACTTATTGTATTTTAAATTATCCCAGTTTTGATATTTATTCTTTTCCTCTGGAAAATAAAAAAAGGAATTTATGGTTGCCGCATTGTAGCGTTCATTTCAGTAGTTGGGTTATGTATAGGCGATTATTGGTTTAAAATAGGTGATCGTTCTAACGTTCTGGTCATTAGCGATGTGATCCACGCAGATGGAAATAATACGTTAACAACGAGGTGATCATATTAACTGAATAGATTCATCCATTGGTAATTATGTCTGAAGTTTAATCAAATGGCTTGCCCTAGCGGAAATATGATAATGATTAAGCAGTCGACCAAGTTTGGTTGGTGTAGATAAAAAATCGTTTAAGTTGTATAGGATCGAGTCTTTTTTATCCGTGTACTGAGTACAATGGCGATTACAGTGAAACTTGCTGAGCAGCTCGTTGTAACGGAAAGAGCAATGGAAAGGTCAATGCTTAGTATTAGTGTACGGGACCGCTTTCGCAATAAGAAAATAAGGTTGAGGATTATGGTCGATGATGTTGCGCAAAGCCTTGCAACAGCTAAGTGGCAATAAGGAGGTCATGTCGCCAGGGAGAATCCGGATAGGTGGACAGCACGGATGGTAAGATGCAGGCTTCGAGCGTCGAAAAGAAGCGTCGGTAGGCCTCAAAAGAGGTGGTACGCAGTGGCGTAACTAAAATTTTTGGGCCACCCCATGAACCTCTTTAGTAGGCACCCCTTTGATGTCCGGGCCCCCTAGTGATAAGTGTGCCCCTCCAGCCGCGGTGGCGTTAGTTAGGCCATCTAGTGGTACGCCGACATGAAGAAAATGGCGGCCCTTAAATGGTTGCAAACAGCTTAAGACAAGGAAGTGTGGCAAAGGTTGAGCGGGGCCTTCGTTCAGAAGTGGACGGATATAGGTTGAAAGAAGAAGATGAAGACTGACTTTTCCCTATTTCTTCCTCAAATCTTTCATAATGACGGACACCTGTGGCCATCCACTTAGATAGAGGAGCCATTCCCCCTAAGTTGGGCTCAGTCGTCGCTTCCTCTTTTTATTTAAATTAAGCAAATAAAATGACGGTGAAGACCACAAGGATTTTATAGAATCTTATTTAGGTGATGAGAGTTTTAAGATAAACTTCCGCGTCTTTTTATCTGTTTGGTAGAAAAATGCAATGGAAATTCGTCATAAGGCTGGGATGATTTTATTGATAAGGGGACAGAAATTTAAGAGAAAGAGACGTTATTTTTCTGCAGAGTAATTTCGATTGAGTGGACAATGGTACAGTCCTTATGGATTTTATATGTAAAAAAACTTAAATTATTAAAAAAATTTCAGAGTGGTTCCTTTTCTAAAGAGAAATTGATCAAGGGAGGAATCGGCACGAGTTAAAGCCTTCTTATGAGATCAAGCATTGAAGGCTTGAGTATTTCTGCCGTGTCCTCTTGCAATTGATGATGGAGGGGATGATAGAGGGGAAACATCCTGGCTCAAGGATCTAAGAGACTGTCAAGGACCTAAATTCAGTATCCCTTTTTCGTTTTAATCTCTGACGAGGAGTCGGTATTTAAAGAAGAAGGTCTTTTGCTTACTGCTGGGACTTTATTCTTCACAAGTTGGACTGCCGTAATTGAAGGTTCAGAGGTAAGCGGTAAAGAAGGTGCCCCTTCTTATCGGTAAAGAAGGTGGCCTTCATTTTCAAAGAGGACTGACTCAAGTTAGGCTACTGTATTTGCAGTGGGTTCGACGACTGTATTATTTTCACCTACTTCTATCCATCTGTAAGTGGAAAGATACTAAACACATGACCGCATAGATCCTGAATGAGCTCGTCTGCGTATAAAACATCTTTACGCTCAACTTTAACCTCTAACCACCCAGTGTTTTATAAGAATCGTCGATACGGTCGTTTCTGCTCGAAAACGAGCTTTACACAAGAAGAAAAATGAAGCAAATCAGATTCGAATCAGATTGAACTCATCCCATCCTTATGTGATACATTATTAGAAAAAAATCGTGACTACGAATAGGCACGAACAGCGAAATATACCAAAGGCACATAGAAAGAGACGTTTTCAAAAGAAAAGAGATGAAAAGTTATACAACCAAGACCTCTACTTTAACATTCCGTCTTTAGTTTTTTGTTTTTCGGTGAAGAAACGTCGCTCGAAGTGACATTTCTGTTCATGTCACAGTCGCACACTACGTGACGTTCGCTCTTGCAAGGAATTGTCTATTTTCTACACGTTTCCACACTGAGGTCTAGTTATCATGTTAAACCTTTTCAGACTGACGAAATCGTATTATATAATTTGATGTCAAACCTCCAGGCCGGTTTTCTACTCCCTTTGAAAAGAGGCATGCCTCTTGCCAAAAGATTTCCCCCTTAACCTTTTTTTTTTTTCATCTCTCCTCCTCTTTTGTTTTCATTCTAAAGCGACTCGACATTGACAGCTTTGAAAAAAAATATCATCTAAACTTCCTTAAGGAAAAAAAATAAAGCTCGAAAGATAGAAGAAGGATTATTGTACGTAAAGGATTTTTTATTTTAATTGCACGTGATGGGAAGAACGGAAAGATACGGAAAAGAAAATTTTCAAAAGAATTCTTTAATGGATGAAAAGCATTAAAATGCCCGATATCATGTATTTCACGGTTAATTGGTTTTGTTTACATCGACGATGCCAACATATGTCATGGTTTTACCTTGAGGTACCCTTCGACGCTCTCATTAGGCCTTGGGAACTATGGCCACGCGGTGAACTGGTGTAGGGGAAAAAAATAGAAGACGAGGAAAAAGAAAGTTATAACTTTCTCGATAAGAAACTTTGACGCCGAGGATACTTGTATTTCTATAATTTATTATTTTTCTCTAAGTATTGGTTACTTTAGCTTGTGTTTTTTTTCCCTCCCGGAATACGTCTATATTCTGTTAACAAAAATTAATCGTTTGTAGCAGAGAGATAACAAATGAGAAATGTGATTTCCCTTGGGCGATCTTTCTGTTCGGAATCCAGTAATGATAATTAAATCATTTTCAGATTTCCTTCTTTTTTTTTTAATTGAGAAAATGTTTATGATCAATGCAGTAAAGTTATAGGTATTACTGCAAGTTTATGTTAAGGATTTAACGACTTTTTAGCTTACCGCAATCTTTTATCTTGCTATAAATAAAAGCATGTAAAAGCTAAATTAAAGATGTTTGTTTACGATATAAAATAGGCAACATTTATCATGGTAGTGCTGACTGGAATTCAAATAAGAAAGTTTATAATGGGTACGGTTACCTTTTTAACTGGGTTAGCTTCGAATTTTTTTGTTGCGGAATATTTTATTATAAATCATAAGTGAATTAAGATTTTTTTTTTACAAAAAATAATGTATCGCGGTTTTTATTTTATATTTGATTTGTGTTTTCATACGCAAAAGATTTGGATTTTTTTCGGGGGTTTTTGGGACACTCTGTAACTAAATATTCCTTAATAATTTCGAGTTCGTGCCAACTGTAAAAAATGAAGAATAATAGAACAGTGACTGCTTGCTCTTGCCAGTTCACATTAAATATTGAATTTTTAGAAGCACATTTAGAAAACGGGTGGACCTATTTTCCGTTTTTATAAATATTAATGCCTGTATAAAATATTTTTCTTTCTTCAAAATATTTATTTGGGTAGAAGGAGTAATGGAATTTACTATTTTGTTTATTTTGAACGTTATGCCCATAAGTAGGCTTTATTTCGATATCGCGATTGGAAGTCTGAACAGGAAGTGCCTGACCAGCTTCTAAATGAACCAAGAGTCTAAGTCTGCTGGGGCTAGATATAACGTCATGTGTCATTTCGTTTGGTATACATTTCCTCTCAGTCTTAAGGGCTTCAAGAGCTTGGCTCTCTCAGAATTTGAAGCCTTAAATCCCTTGTGAAACTGCCATAACTTCCTTTTACTTATGAATAAATTTCCAATAAGCAATTTCCTATAAAACAAATTTTTCGAACCGTCACCCCCTCAGAAAGGCTGGAAAATTCAAAGTTTTCCTTTCAATCAGGCTTACATTTATTTAATTTTTCCAGGAAATATATTTGTGATTTCATTCAAAGATAAAAGCAAAGGATTTGCCTTCGCATTAATTCCGGAGTACTTGGTTTTTATTTCCAAGAAAACAATCATTCATTGAGACGTACTTCCAAGAAAATTCATCTCTTCGACATTTTTTTTATCGTGACAAAAAGACGAATTTTCTTTTTATTCTTTATTAAAATCATTTTATTTCCCTTTTGTTAAGCCAACGCCAATCATCATTATGTACGGGCTAATTCATTTAAGAAGAGAGTTCAGTAGAGCCCGACTAACATCGACAGTAGCAGGGACACAGCCGCTACATCGGTGTCCGAAGATTTAAGAGTCAGAACAAACTTAATCTTAGCTAGTAAAAATCTTTTGATTGATATAAATCCGACTATATCAAGCTTCAGCAGAAAAAGATGCCTTACAAAGGCTAGCTTGAGCCCAAAATGATTCGCAGAGTCTGTCAGACCTTGAAAGCGCCTTCTGGATTGGGTAGAAGAAGCCGTTGGCCTCACAAAGCTTCCGTAAGCTGAACAATGCAAGTATATTTTATCCCTCTTCTAATTTGAGCATCGTTAGATCCTTCCCCGAAGATTTTACTAAAAGGTCATTCCTGGTAAAGCTTTCCAGAAGTCGCTTTCTATGTTTCTAATCCTGCATGTCATTTTTTGGAAAGACTTTCTGTTACCCAACATTTTCCATGATTGTTATTATTCCTTATCGAAATTTTCACAACTTACTTGAATGAAAAAAAATTATTAAAATCTAAGTCTTTCGATATTAGTTTACGGATTGTAGTTATTATTCACTTTGAAAAAGATATTGGATTCATCATATTCCCTTTTTCCCGTAAGCAACCCTTTTGAATTCAAGAAAAGGAAAGTGAATCGCCATTGTTCGAATAACTGAATAGATCACGTTTTCGGGTTTATCCCTCTTCTTTTTTTATAGACGCTTTTTTAAAAGAAAAAGGCGGCCAAATTTTCAAAGATATGGATTCCCAATTTGGAATGTGTAATAGCATTTAACGGTAGTTTTGAATATCGTGAGATTTCCCAACGAATTATCGCTAGTTTTGGATTTCAGTTCCTTTTTTTATGGGACGATTTGCTGCGAGATATGATAAGGGTTTCATCATCGTGATTCATCTGACCTCTGAATAATTTTTAAAATCTTATTGTATTAAGGGATGAAAAATTTTCAAAGCTCACTCTGGAGTATTTACCATTTTTTGAATGGAATTAAAAGGGAGAAAAAAATTTTTATGAAAGAGAAAAAAGGGACTATCCAGACATACCTGCAGACTTTCATTAAAATATCTGAGAAAAGAAAATAACGGAGAAAACTGAAAAGAGATTAAATTCTTGATAACAAAAATGGAATTAGATTTTTCGTACAAAGAGGAATTATGAAAATTTTTTTTAGCCATCAACTTTTTTTTTCTCTAATTGAAATGGGTTCTTGGTCCACGGTACAAAAGAGTCTGTTTAGATTTTTTCTTTCTGTCGGCACTGTCGATATTTCAAAAAAAGTGGGGGAAAAAAAGAAATTTTTTTTTATCGTGACATTTGGTAATTGCAGTGGTTTTGAAATCTTTAAGGATTTTAGCCTATTTAAAGGAATTCTTTTTCATCGACTAAACGTTTCAATTATTGAGTAATCGTTTATTTACAAGATCGAAAATTGTGCACAATCCACGCATTATGTAAAGTCTCTTATTTGTTTTTGAGATTATTTACATTTGAGACTGTAGAAGGCCTAGAATTGCCTGGATTAACCCTGCTCGGGTCCACAAATGGGTCGAAAATCAGTCTGTGCCCAGCTCTGACAATATTTTGCTTTCCATCAATCTTTTTTCAAAGTCCTGTCAGCAAGAAACCAGGAAACAATTTCCCATGCATGATAAATAATTTATGGGTCAATATTCTTTTTTTTTTTTTTCATTTCTCCCATTTTATTGTGTAAATATACTGACGGAAATCTTCCTTCCAAATCCTGAATGATTTAGACGGATTCAAGAGATATGTCCCTGATCGAGTGCAGATTTCCCTGGGATATAAATGACCTGCATTAAGGCACCTTTGTCATTATTTTTTTTCCCCCTGTTCTTTGTTAAAAGAAAAATTGAGAGGTTTTGATAAAAATATGCAAGCCAACGCGAGCCATTCACCAGCACCCGGTTTACAAAATTAACATAGAATTTTGTCCTCGTAATCCAGCACGTACTAAATGCTATGTATCATTTTTTTTCTTTTATGCTTTTGAAGCTTTGAGGTAATTTCACTTTTTTCCCTCGTGCGGATCTTTGGGAAAACTTTTGTGCTGTATTATTTGATCTCTTTAAGTCTGGTCCACGTGACATGGAAAGGGTCGGTTTAGAGATTTAAAAGGATTTTTGGGCTAGGACTGTTGCTTGAATTTTTTTCTGCCGCGATACAAGAACTAAGAGGCTTCAAAAGCTCGGTGCTGATCGGTCAGTGAGTGTTTTTGTGGAGGAAAATCGCTTTTTTCTAGCCATGGCTAATGGCAAGTTCCAATCATACTATTTGTAACTTACTCCATTCTGCTCCCAGTCGTTTTACAGCTGTGAGAAATCGGGTCTTCAATTCCCAAGAGCTGTTAAGACCTTTGAAAGGAAAAGGTACTGAGGAAGATTTAGAGCCTCAAACGAACGAATTGGCAAATGACGAGGATCGGGTAGGAAACAAACTGCCACTTTCTTGTGTACTCGGAAAATAAATTGAAAGCTCATGAGGCAGCCTTTCATCACAAGTATGATTATATCACGGAGGCTGCAGTGGGAGAGCCATGTTCCACAGCTTCGAGGATAGTTCCAGATCCTAGGGAAGGTCTCAGTTGATGTGAGGAGACTTTTTAACATGAATCATGCGGGGGTGCAGGGTTGGATACTGGTGGCAGAGGATAAGCTCGTCTGGCGGCGCGACTGTTATGCGGTAACATATTTTAAGTTCTACAATGGTTGGATAAGTAATTGTTACCTCAAAAAATGCGTGAATATATGAATTTTTATAGGCCCCATTATAAATTATTGAAATAGAACGAAAACTAAATAAAGGATTTTCTTGATTTACTTCCAGCTCAGGTTAGATGAAGTAAATATAAACTCTTCTACAATTTTTTTCTTTCCCGAAGATCCACACAATGACGAATGATTTTTTTTTAACTTATGAAAAGAAACTGCGTAAAATAAAATTATAATTCTTATGCAAAACTTTGTAAACAACTTTCTTAAAAACCCTTGTTCGGAATTGAAAACATGTGCTTTGTTGATTGCTATCTTTTCAAACTTGCTGATAAAAAAAAAAGAAAAAGAAAAACAAAGTCTCGTGGTATTCTCATCGATCGATGCCTTTTTGTTAAGATATAGAAAATAGAAACGAGACGTTTCGACTATTTATCGAGATAAAATGCATAATTCGATATTTAACCCCGTATGATTCGCCAGATGAGGCACTAGGCGCTAATATATGAAGCGGGCTGAAAAGTCCTATAAAGGGAGAAGTGAGACGTGGGGGTTTTTGTACGAAGTAGGGTGAGAATGGAAAAAGAGAGCAGCTCTGTCAGCAGAAATAAAACTGAAAATGACGATGTATAATTCGTCATTGTCGATGACAGCGATATATTGACGGGAAAAAATAACAACTGAAATTTCAAAACTTTACCGATATTCCGTTTTATTACGATAAATTCCATTAATTTTTTACGAAACGAGAAAATTTCGTTGCAGTCGGGGGAGAGTTTTTTTTTTTTTTTTTTTTTTACGCCGGTGTAGGGATCCAAAGCTCGAACATGATTTAATGGATTTATATCCATGAATAGTACGGAAATAGATTTTCAATACTTGGTTTTTAGAACGATATAATTTTTAAGTTTGAATTGAAATTAGTGTTGTGGAAGAAATGGATAGATTGGACGTAACGTCGATGTGGGAAAAAAATGAATGAATTTTAGGCAAGAAGAAAAAGTTGATTAAAAAAAAAACGAAGAACGGATCGGATGTAGAGAATCGTTTTATTATCTTGCTTCGTGCGAGGAAAGCAGAAAAAAATATAAAAAAAGAAAATGGGTGAATGAATTTTTTTATTCTGACACGTAGGTGGTGGATTTTGCATTTGTGACGCCAATTTTTCATAAAGTGATTCGCTTTCAATATTGCGTCAAATTTTTGTCAGGTTTAGTTTTTATTTTGTTTAGTTTTGAGCGGGGATAGAATCAAAGCGGTTAATGAGAAAGATTTAAGGGCGAAGAGTTGGGCTGTTAAGAAAACTTTTAAGAATCGGTTAATTTTGCGTCTGGAGCAGATTCCAACGACACGATGTCAAAATCGTTCCAGAAGACGAGACGGAGTTAACTTGCGGAGGACGATTGCCGTCAGGCATGTACGCTGTGTTGAAGACATTACAAGTTATAGGCAATCTGTTAGTGATTTAGACCATTTACAGGGTAAATTTGGAAAGTTAAGTTAGGATTTTTAGAAGTCAGCACGACAGACCCCGAAAATTTAGACAAATGGTCGAACTGGGAATTAAAGTTTTCGGTTCGAATCGGGCTAAGAATTTTTAAGTCGGGCAGGGCCGCAAATTTTAGTCCGATGCAGATCTCTAGACTGAGTAGGTATAAAATACTTATCACGAAAGTTTATGTGGCGGTGATCAGTTGCAGACTTTTTCTTCTTCTTCTCTTGGGCTAAGTACTTTGACACAGCTTGATGCCGTATTACCCGTTCCCTTGCAATGCAAGGAAATTTCACAGCCAATGACCTTAAAAGTGTCAAGTGGCTAGCTTGACGACAGGTTCACTCATGCCGCACAACCACTGTACGAACAAGAGCGGGACCTATTATATTTAGACAGGGATCCCGAACCCTGTGACCTGTCAGTCTTATTACTCACATGATATATTAAGTATATCAGTGGTGACCTCTTGGAAAAAATCCTAGGTATGAGCTAGGATCGAACCGATATTGCACCTCTTTTCTCTGATTGAGAGTCGAGAACGCTGACCACTCGGCCCACTGATGAGTCAGCCATAAGCTAATAAAGCTAAAAGTTTAAAACTTCAATTTTAAAATTTCTTTAATATACAAAAGCTTTACCTCCTTTCAATCTACTATGAAACTTAATGTGTAGTAGAAAATCCCTTGCGAATAAAAATACAATTTCCTGCGACTTATTTTTCCGCGGGAAAAAAAATCCGAGAAAAAATAAAAATCCGATTCCATTTTAATTTTCCTTTGATACATATAAAAAAATTAGCGTCATATCCGTTTCCTTTGATCCATCAATCGTAGTGCCAACCGGGCAGCATTTATTGTATTGTGACCTCTATTTTTTTTCCCCTCTTGTACGAAAAAACGGCCGTTAAATTAGAACGATGATTTTCCTTGAATTATTTTTTTTTCTCTCTTTTTGCCAAAGGCTTCGATTAATTCTTTTTGATAAATCCCTTTTGTATGAAATACATGTAAAATCTTTGGGATAAAAAAAAATAATAAAAATTATTTTTTCCCTCCTCGATTAGGTTATTGATTGTAAGCGACATCCTGGGAAAAAAACCGAACCCTTAAAAAAAAAGTGAAACATGTTCAATGATAAATTTCTTTAAATTTGTTAATACTCGAACCATCAGTGGAGTCGCACTCTGTGTTTTGAAGTACGATCCAAATTATTTTGGATATGTTCCAAGTGTCTTCCTTCTAAAACTAAACTTTAATTTTCGATTTCACTCAAATTTCTTTTCCCTATACTTCTCTTCCGCTCTATATTTTTGTTTTCTTTTTATATATTTATTTTTTCATTTATTTATCGATTGGTGATGATGACAGGAAACGGAGGGTAAAGACGTATAACTTGATCATCAGTTAACGTTTTTTACAACTTAAGTATATTCGTTATCGAGATTCAATATATGCCCATTAACTAATATGGGGGAAAATCGGTTTTATCGTTATTTTTTAAATAATCGTTAAGTGTAAAATTAAGAGGGGAGGTAAATGGATAGCAAAATTTGTTAGTCACTGATTCTCTTGTAGAGTTGGTGAGGTTTAAGGTTTTAGCATAGTTAGTATTTAATTTTGGGTTTCAGAAAATGAAAAGAAGCTGTAAAAGCTGCAGAGAATTATATAGGCGCAGAAATCGGTACCAACCTAGGGGTTTGGTTAGTCTAAACATTAAACCCTCTTATCCTCTCTGCACATGTCGAGGATAAGACCTGATGTGACCCCTCTGGACGTTGAAGGGATGAGATCCAAAAGAAGACATTAGTTTCGGTATCTGGGATCCATCGGATACGGAAGTCGCTGCACAAGTTCAGATTGGAGGCAGATGTTTTTAAGCCTTAAGCGATATTCTCCGCAGTCGAGTCTTATCTATAAGAGCCAAACTCCTCACATAATGCAGTCATACGCCCAACGGTCACTTATGGCTGTGAGAATATGACCATCCGTGCACAGAAGAGGCTGTTAGGCAATCAGGCTAAAAAGTCGATCCATCTTCGAGCTAGGTACTGTGCTGCAACCGAAGGGGGGGGCCATCGACGGCCGCCAGTTCGACGAGAATTTCATTCAGCCGCTCCAATAAATCTCTTTCGTTCGCTCTGAGCCCCTCTCGAAGGTTTGACAACCGATCTACGTCCCTCATCGTTTCGTCTAAAACTCTTCTTAACGCTCCTAAGTCATGAAAGGGACCACCAGCCATTTTCTACAACCAAATAAGAATCAACAAGGGCAAATTAAACGAATATACGAAAAAGAAAAACTCACCAGATTGATTAACAACACCAGTTTATTATTTACAAACAAATAAAAATGGCAGAAGAAAAAACGAAATCAATGGAGTAACCTATTCGAAACTATTTCAGAAAACAAAGTGAAGCGGGGGAAAATAGAGCTAATCATAGGACCAATGTATTCGGGAAAAACGACCGAGCTATTAAGAAGCATTGAACAAACAAACAAGGAAAACACCCTGTTAATCAAATCAGAAAAAGACACAAGATATGACCCCACGATCATAATAACCCATGACCAAGGAAGAAAAGCTCAGGCAACAGTAGCGAAGCAATTAAAAGAGGTAGAACCAATCCACCCGGAAATCTCACTGGTGGGAATTGATGAAGGACATTTTTTCGAAGAGATATCGAAATATGCCATTAAGTGGGCAGACAATGGATTAACAGTCATTATAACAACTCTAAACGGAGGATGCCAACGGAAACCAATACCAGAGGTCATAGACTTATTTGCACAAGCTGAAGAAATCACATATCTCAAATCCAGATGCGACAGGTGCCATAAAGACGCGCACTTCACACTCCGACATGAATGGAGTGAACCTACCAACTGGGTAGGGGGAAAAGAAAAATATCTCCCCCTATGCAGGAGTTGCTACATAAATACAACAAAACAAAACAAAGCAATGAAAGTAAAACTCAATAATAAAGATGGCAACTCAATGGATTAATCTACGACAAACCGGCATATTGACCACAAGACAAGAAATTTCAATTATAATAAACGAAAATATAATAAATTAATGAAGATTTAAATACATACGACCCAGCGATGAAGACTGCGGCAACGTATGAAAGAAAAAATAAAACTACCGCAGCCGTTGATAACCCACAACGAGGGCAACGGTGAGCTATTGAAAAAAAATGAAGAAAGAAGAAGAAAAAAAATAAAAATATTGAAACTGTTGTTAACCCATGATCGGTCCAACAGTGAAAATTTATTTTAAAAAAGAAGATATAATAATACTAAAAAAAATTTTCGAAATTTCTTCGAAAACTATTCCGAAAATTTTCTCTTTTCGCCGGGATAGTGGTCCACTGTGAAACACTGTAAGAAGAAAGGGAACCTAATTAATTTTTCGCCGGGATAATGTAATGGAAATCGTACTTACGTGATTAATTCTGATAATGCAAATAATCCGAAAATCAAATAATATAAATTAAAACTTAAACAAAGGTAAACATAACCTCATAAATAAACATCGCCATTTTTATCAAGAATTCGAACTCGCTGCCAACCTAAGAAATCTCAAGAACACTAAAACCACGAATTCACAAAGTAGCAACGGAACATCTGAAGATCAAACAAAAGAAGACCTAAAGATGGATGGAGTGAACAAAAGAAGAACAATGAAGATAAATGAATAACAATGGAGACATGCGCAGTCCGCAAATGAAGATCAAAGCTCGGGTATAAATTAAGAAGCACAGAAGCGAAGATATCTCATTCTAGTAATCGCGATCAACGAAGAAGAACCAAATAAGTGACTAAAGTGAAGTAAAAGCCTAATGCTCATACGACTAATGCAAAACAAGTTATAATAGTGAATTTCAAGGATTAATTAAATAAAAAGAATAGTTAAAACGTTATAAAAGCCGTCTCGTTACGGGGGGGGGGGGGGGGGGGGGGCGAAGATGGATCTGTTGACGGAGCGGTTAAGAATGAGCTCTAATGAGGAGAACCGAAGGCTCGCTACATGTGTGTATGAGTCCACCCTTTTATTCAGCAATAAAACAGAATAAGCTGTTGTGGCCTAATATCGATGCACTAGATGTCCCAGCATATAAGCTGCAGCGTATAGAGAAGTTATCTAACCTTGGTTCCAACACAGTACCTAGCTCGAAGATAGATTTTCTTTTTAGCTGCCTTAAACTTGCGTGATGTAACGATGACCTTTTATCTCCCACGATAATACAGCGCGTGATGATAAATTCTAAAGGTTTTCTTGAAACTTTTACTCTAAATAAGAAAAGGGATAAATACATATTCCGAAATAATAAAGCCTTTCAGAGTTCCTTACGCGTTATATTTATTTACGAAACTGCCATGAATGATTACAGCCTTGGGCTAGTTTAACCATTAGGGAGCTGGGTGGAACTAAACAAAACTAAACGGGCAAGTCGAGATAAGTTTATTCTCATCGAAATCATTTTTTATTCGGTAACATTTTGGGAATATTTATTTTAGTAGTATGGACAGTTTTAAAGTTTCCTTGATGATCTGCATCTTCTGCATTTTGGAAAACACTTGGCATAGCTGCGAAAGATGGCTTCTGCTTGTTTTTATTTTTCTTAATAAATTAAAATCATATTTTTTTAGTCGGGATATTCGAAATAAGAAAAAAGTGACGCGGCTACGATGAAGAAAATGTAATAAAATTTTGGTATGTAGCATTATATTCATTTTAATTTTAATTTTTTTTACATAAAATCTCAATTTAATCGTGTGATCTCCCAGCATCAAAACCCTGCAGGCAACCCACGCGTAGTTCGCTCGGAGATCTGTGCGTATGGTCTAGGGAAGCAAACCTTAAGAGACAGTGAAAAATTATTAATTTTCTTTCTCGTTCGTTTTAAGAATCGACTTGCCTTGTCATATCCAGTTATCCCCCACATCACCTCCTTTAACAATGGTGAATTTTCATTTTTATCAACAATGCTTGGCTTCCGCGTTGGGATGAAAAATAGTCTTTTGTCACGTTATAGCAGTTTTTACGTTGGGAAGGATTATGCAATTTATTTCACACACATACAAAAAAAAATAAAAATAAAAATAAAATTGTACGTATCCATATGCCATTTGGCAAGGAACATCAGTTAGATGTTACAGTATTTGGAGGAGCAATGATCTTTCCAATTTTTTTCGCTCGGCTAAATTAAACCATATGTCATTCGAACTGACCTTTAAAAATAACAAATCATTTTCGATATTAGTGTATTTTTCTAGATGTGTGAAAATGGTTTAAGATGGAAGTTATAATTGATGGCGCTTTTGTTGTTTATTCTGTAATCTTTAATTTTATTTGTCGGTGTTGTTATTTTTATTTAAAAGAAGATTAATTTACGATTGGATAATTTTAGGAACTCTTTAATAATTTTTCATTATCGCATTTTAGTTTGGGAAAGTAAGACTTGGGATACGGAGTTGGGGTCAATCAAATTGACCACGTGCTGATTGATAGCCGCCATGGAAGAACGATACAAGACGTAAGCGTTTGGAGCAGTGGCGTAGACCCACCGGAAAATATTTACTCGAGACCGCTTTCTCAATGTTTTATAGCTTTTTATCTAGTGCAGAGTTTCTTTCCAACCCGAAGACCTCAGGCTCCATTGAACCCAAATCCCCTTCCGCGACTAAGGAGGGAGCGGGGGTGTTTGCTACGCAACTGGTTTGGAGTAGAGAACTCTGTATATCAAAATCCTGGCTTCTCATTGGCTGTGACGAAAATCGTTTTCAATTGACTTCCGTTAATTGGTGGTGACGTCAAACGTCTTCTGCTGCTAGGTAGTTAACTTACGTTACAGCTAATCAAAAAGCAGCTATTTAGTTGGCGACTCTTTCCTTCAGGCTCTCTAGTCTCGAGAGGCGCCGACGTTAATTCCGACCTTATGCTGGTTATCTCCAGTATAACAATGCGTACCTCTAGTAGCCCCGCCAGGCGGCACCTAGTGGTGAAGATTTTTGGACTTAAGCGGGATGCGTTTACAAGGCTCTTGCGATCCAATGAGGAAGTCTGGAGGCTCACTGGCCATTTGCTGATCACAGGAGTGACCAAATCGTCTAGACTGCGGTGGGTGGGATATGCAGTTTGTGCGGCGCCGATGAGGTATATCAGGTCCTGGGCAGAAGCCCTTTAGTCCCATGAATCAAGTCAGGCCGCAGCTACGATGGGAGGACAACGTGACGAAGGAGTTAAGGTGGACAGAGTGGAGTTAAGTACAAAGACAGAGGGAGTTAAGCAAGGACAGAACCGCCTGGCGAGTTTAAACCCTGTAGAGACCACTGATAGTTTAGAAGAGTGCGCAGTCTCTCCTTGTGCCCTTTTCCACTCCTTACTCCGAAAGAAAATCTCCAGCTTCCCCTTCAAAACTGGATCTCAATTATTTAGTAGCGAAATGGAAATTCTCCCAAAACGAAATTAGTCTCCGTTATTACGTGGGCAACAGCTTTGTTGTTGAAGATGTAATGTTATCCCAAGATCTATCTCCGGTTGGTCAGAGAAGACACCTGAGGCGTTTTGCTTTGAATAAGCTAAGATGTTTATACGGAACAGACGTTTTAAGGAATTCGTTATCAAAATTAATTATTTTAAGTTTAAAAAAGGTTTTTATCGGATCATTTCTCCTTAAATGAAATTTTCGTTTTGTTTTGATACGTCCGGAGCAACGGGGGATAAATTATGAAAGGGAGAAATGATAAGTATTATGACTAATATTTTAAGGGTTTTGCGTGGAAAATAACTTGGATACGTCTTAAATTTGAGTTGAGTATTAATTTATTTCACTTAGTTTCATCACTTTCATTTAAAGTTTTGGAAAAGTTTTTAAATCGTTACCCGAATTTGTATTTGTGAGATAGAATCAGGTCAACGGGTTCAACGACTAAAAGTCAAAAGAAAATCAAGTTTAGTTATTCGCGTAATTAAATTTTAAGAATCTCGTGATTTGAGTTTTGAATTTTATAAATTCCTTTTAGAGCCGATTAGGGTAATAATTTAAAAAGTTAAAATAGGAAAGGGATGGTTTTTTTTTGTAAATAAAAGAGATGTTGAGATTGATTATTTTTGCTATGTACAATTGAGTGAATTTTGTGTTTTGGACTTTTGGTTGTGGTGTTTGTGTATTTTAGGCTGAAGTGTAGGATTTTTCAAGGGGTTTGACCAGAGTACTAATTTTTTGCTAGCGGCAGTTGTTTTTTATAAACTCTGCTCGCCGACAAGTCTGGACTTGAGTCTTGACTTGAAATGAATTTTTTAGGACTAGTTTGAGCCAGTCGTGTCTCATTGTCAATTGGCTTTGTAAAGAGGGCAAAATTTTAATCATTAGGGCCTAAGTTTTGGCTACTTTTGCGTTTATAAAAATCTCATGGAGGAGGAGGATGAACAACAGACGCATCGGTCTATACGAATAATTCTTTTCACATTTTCATCATTGAACATAAAAATTTTCCTTGAAATCCAAACATTTTAAAAAAAAATTAGACCACTTAAAATGATTGAACACGGTTATTTTAAAATCATAAAAACTGGCCTTGTTATTTAACTAGATTACAAGCAAAAGGTATACGAGAGGGGGAGAATGAACCAAAGGTCTCCCGTCAGTTGATGATCTCGAAAGAGACAGTCGCGAAACAAAAATAGCTTATAGAAAGAACATTTGTGATCCGGACACACATTCACAATAAATCAAATTCGTAGTAAAGATAAGATGTTTATCCGTTGTAAATTTTATAATTAACTCCCGTCGCATACTTGTTACCTTAACCCCCGGAATCTATTTTTACAGTCAATAAAAATATATTCATTTTAAATCCCTCAAAAAAATTTTTGTGTAACCATAAAATAAAGTAACGTGTTAATATTTAGGATTATGAAGTGGAATTGGTAATTATTATTTTACGACAAAGCTCATTAAATTACATAATTATATAAAATTACTGTTTGCATTTATCTGGATAAAATTTAGAATAATCGTACTTAACTTAAGTTACGGATTTTATAGCAACTATCAAAGAAACGATTTGACAATCTAATAAAACCATAATTTTTATTCGTTTCGAACTAAGTTTTAACAATGCCATTTCGATTCAGCTCTGGTAATACATTTTCATATTTACAATCGGTTCTTTCTATTAATTTTAAGTGAACATTTTTTTGTAACGCGGAAAGGAAAGAAGCCCATTGTGCGTAATGTGATAAAATAAGTTGCAGGGTGTTACTGCACAGGCACCAAATAGAATTAAAACTTTTAAGGTAATAAAATAAGAGATTTAAATTAATTTAAACGAGGTTGGTTGAGAATTGTTTTGATTAATATAACTAACTGAGCAAATTATCGCATTATACTAAAAAGTGGAAATGGTTTTGCTAATAGATTTTCACACCTTTTCCCTTGTGGATTTCTTTTTATTTTTTGAATCGTGAGGTTTTGATTCTTTTTTGGGGGTTGTCAGGGCGAAAAAGAAGCGACTGGAACACAGACAAGTTTAGCAAAACCTTGCTGACGAAAGCAGTATGCTTTTGTAAATTCTTGTCACGTCAGTAATAACTTTTTCTAATTATCAGGTAAAGGAAACTTTTTGATCTTCCTGTCTTTTCGAAAAGTTTACGTGTTAGATTGAAAATAACCTGGGAAAATTGCACGATGCGACAAAGTAAATATCGGTTTTTTTTTCCATTCTTTCTCATTTATTTTTGTTTTTGCTGGGTTTCCTAAAAAATATTCAGTTCTCACCATGTTTATTTTAGTGTAAAAAATTAGTAATAATTTTCTTTAGGAAAATAAAGTAATTTTTGAGACCGTAGCTGTTCATCAGTAGAATCAATTCACGTTGAGCATTACCCTCAGAAAGCAGATCTATATTAAGGTCATTACACAGAATGAAATTGCACTCTGACAAGAGCAACAGATCTAGCATCTCATCTAAAAGTTCAAAAAATGTGGACATTGATGCATGTTTCGGTGATCGATATATGTTTACAATAGTTAAGGAGATATCTACAGCTTTAACCTTAATAGCTGATGCTTCCAAGATCTTATCCACAGAAATTAGAAACATCAATAGTAAAAATGTCAAGTTCCTTTTTTTTTTTTTATTTATTTATTATTACCGAAACCCGCAAATGCATTTACATCTTCACGGTCCTTTAAACTTTTGTACATTTTTAAGGGGGTTTTTATGAAGCAAATACCAGTAATTTTGTGGTTCAAGTTCGTCAAAAGTTCAATTTTCAGGCTAATTACGCCAATTTTCAAATGGCATATGAGCCCATAATTTTGGTGTTTTCGGACTGTACTTGACTAGAGAAATCCGACTAACTAAGTTTTATTAAAGTTTTAGACCTGCACCTAAGATACTTCCCTTGTCAGAAATTGTTCCAAACTTTTTTCTGAATTTTTTTCTCCTTCAGAGATTTTTTCAGAATTTTTCTTCGACCTCAAGAATTGTTTTCAGTTTCGAGTTTTAATTTTGTCTAGGCAGTACATTCTTATTGTTGTTACAACTTCATGGGAGTCTCTTCCCTTTATATTAAGGGACTTAAGCATTGCACACAGCACAGTATCAAACTGTCTTATTTCAGCAATGACTTCTTTTGTCGCTCCAGATGTTTCAAAACTCTTCAATAGATCATCAACGGTGCCTTCACTTCCAGGCATCTCGGACAACGTAACAAAATCAGGTTAAGTCAGTTTTACCGGTATTTTTGGCATTGAATGGGATTGGTCATCCTTCGTCAAACTGCCCAGTACAAAACATTTCCGACATTGATTTCCGTGACTTACAAGGCAAATGAGTTGACAATTATCATTGACTAAAATGGCTAGTCCCAAAATATTTTCAGACACCATTAATTTCCTATATCGAAATCCCCATTAACCCAAAATGACGCGTGATTGACGATTCAGAACCATTAGGCATACCCTATTACCTGGTATATGTGGGAACCTCTCGACAGTGGCGTTCCTAGAGTTTTGGCACCCCGGGGCGGATTTTTGTTTGTCACCCCCCCCCCCCTTCCCCGTCTTTTTGGCTTTGGCTTTGGCCCCTCCCTCGGTTTTTGGCACCCCTTGCTTATGTGCTTTTTGGCACCCCTTTCTAGCGTTGCACCCGGGGCGGAGGGGCGCTCCGCCCCCCCCTCCCCCCCTAGGAACGCTACTGCCACTCGAATCCGATTGAGGTAGCTACGTATCCGCATTTCTTCCCATATCACAAATTAAATAAATGGAAAAAAAAAATTAAAATAAAAACAATAATAATCGAATCGACACCACACACGACTCAAGAACCTTTGAATCACACTTGACCACTCTAACTTACCTTGTGCTGGCGCATATATGTTGAGGTATAAACAATCCTCGCTCGTATTCCTGAGAAAAGGTAATAATCCCTTGAGATAATTAAATCTTCCCGCGTTCATCGTCTTTAACGGTTCATGATTCAAATCCGGCGGAATTTGAGGACACACAGGCCCGAATGTATCAAACGTCCGTATGCCCATCCAATTCGGAGGACTGCCAGGCGGCATGAACCTTAACGGCCCAACTGGCGGAGCTGCATACGGTATCCCCAAATACACTTCCACATTTTTTAATTTTTTATTTTTCAATTCTCTCACTACACCTTTTAGTCTACCTTGTTTAATTCGGATTTCACGAGTTAGGATCGTATTCCCATTGTCTAGAAAAGGAAAATCCATCTGCGATATGTCTTTTTGAGTTATCGGGGAATTGTATTGCCCGTAATTTTGTGGAGGAAACGGAAAATCCCGCACTTCTTTCCTACTTTCATCGTGATAAATTTTTATTTGTTTTTTAATTCTTATCTCACTTTTATTTATTTCACTATTAGTCACATTTGACTCGTTTTGAGGAGAAAATCCGTGTAAATCATTTATGGCGTTGATGTTGAACGGAATAAGCCCCATACATATTATAAAAGTCAACATTTTGCTGTATTTAATGTCTTTATTGTACTTAATTATTCTTTTCATTAAAATCATGTTGCGGATTTAAGAAAATTAATACCTGAAAATTAATTATTAGATATTAATTTCGGAATATTATTACATAATTTGAGGTGATTATGAATAATAACCTCTCAGCGATGGATTTTTTTTTTTCCTCTTGAAGTCTCTTAATCCTTTAGGGATGTTCGATGGTGTATGAGCTATAGAAAAGCATGGGCAAATGATTTGTGGTTCACTTCACTCAGATCATATTAATATTGAATTATGAAAAGGGACCAGGCACATGGTAAGGTTTCATGCACACGAATCGATTTAAAGGCCGGTATATCGAATTACAAGGAAGGGAATAAAATGGGGAAAGGCACTTGATGGTGAATTTTGCATTATTATACGGATTGTGTGCCTTTGTACAACATTATGAATGAAGGAAATCATTAATCAAAAGCATGCATCAATTATTTCCATATTTTACAGTTTCAGTTTTTGTGTAAATCGATGAGAAATGAATCGGTAATTTATAACTTTTATTTGGTTACCGTATTTGAAAATTTTCGCTGTTATTTTGACCGAGGTTTTTATTTTTTTTAAAAATATTTTAACACCGCGGTGAAGAGCAAACAATTTCGAACTGCCTTCAGCGTTCTCCCTTCCTACTTGGAATAGGGTTTGAAGTTATTGATGATTTTAGAGACACGGCTTAGTTATGAAGTTTAAATGCTTTGTTTTAAATTTAGTTCTTAAGGATTTCAATGTCAGAATGGATTTTTTCACTATTGTTGTGATGTAAGAGCAGAAGAAAGAATGCTGGCTTGTCAGATTTTTTAACTAATGTTGTTTCGTGTATGTCTTAAGTTTGATGGGCCTGCTGAAGGAGAGATAAAAGTGACGTGGTTTTGAAAATGGATAAATGGTATTTATTAATTTGGTCCCGGTAGATCAGCTTACCCGGGAATCGGTTCGAGTCGGACTAGAAATGAACCTCGGGAAAACAAAATTTATGAGTGCAGATGATTTTCAAATATCGGTTGCCAACCAGAAAATCGAAAAGGTGGACGAGTATACGTATTTACTTATTGCATGTAATAAAACTGGGAAAAGAGAATAAAGGGGCCTAGGACTAGGGTCGATGATGTTGTGCAATAGCTTAGTGGCAATGGGCTGGGTAGGTCATGTCGCCAGGAAGGATCCGAGTAGTGGACGTCACTGATGGTAAGATGGAGATCTCGAGCTTCAAACAGAAGCGTCAGTAGGCCGCAATAGAGATGGACATTAAGATGGTGGAGGGACTGAGGGTGCAAAGAACCCAAGACAAAGAGGTGTGGCCAAGTTTGAGAGAGACCTCCGTTCAGGAGTGGACGGCTATAGGTTGAAAGAAGAAAAAGAAGATCAGTAAGGCTTTTCTTTTGTGGCGTCCTTGCCCTGTGGTGAGCTTCCTACTCAGGATTATGAGTTAGTGGAGGGCAGCAGCATCACTAATACTGTCTTAGGGCTGAAGATGGTAATAGTCCAAGGTCTTAGTTCAGATATCGGGAGGCAGAGTAGTATCAATGGTACGGCTCCCGTAGTGAGATGTGGAAGATTCTGTAAAGTCATCACGTTATTCCATATTCATAGTAAAATCATCAATGGTTGAGAACAAAGGATCGCCAATCTCCGACGAGCAGCGGGCATTTAAAGAAGAAGATACATTTGGTGTGAAAAATAAAAGAAAAAAGGCAGTAGTAATTCGTTGAAACTGGAAATAGAATTGAATTTTTAACCTATTCATGGATACGTGGATGAATCCGCCCATCGCAACCGACCTACGGTTGGTCTCCACTCCACCACACCAAAGAGCGTGGGTGAACCCTTTCGCCTAATTTTGTCATCTCGTCGCATTCTTGACCTTTACTGAGCTCTAGGGTGAAGCGTACAGTCAGCTTTTCTTTTTCTAAGACATTTCAAATTTCATTTCGCTATTTCGCTTCTGCATGAAAAAGAGTGCGACACCAGAAATCTTGTCCATTTTTTTGCCTTTTACAAATCCCTTCTAAGAATACGTGCTGTTGGACTTACAAGCGCCTTTTAAATAAAATACCAAAGGTAAAAGAAAACCAGACTGGAAGAGAAATGATGTTAGCTCTGATTCCTTAAGACATGATATACAGAACAATCTCTAAAGCCGACATTTAAAGCGATTGAATCCAAAATATAATATATTATAAAACAAAAACAAACGTGAAATAAATGAAACCAGCTTCCTGTTACTTTTACTCTAACACTCCCGCTTCAGTCTGTCATCACATCCTTTCCCTTTGATGTTTTCCCAACGCTTCCACTTATTTAAAAGAAGAAAAATAATTGACGTGCATAATTTATGATATCAATAAACACTTTAGTTAATATGCTCGATACTTCTCCTTTATTACATGATTTTCTTTTTAATTGGCGGTATAAACTTCCAAGGGCAAGGAAAGCAGACGGGAAGCGGGAAATCTCCGAACAATATCGTCGTCGTTTGAAATATTTTGTTCGTTTTTATTCGTCCCAGTGTAATAATAAAAAATGCAAGGAGACGCCCGGAGAAAAATAATTGACAATTATTACATTTCTTAGAAAATCGATGGAAAAAAACTTGAGTGAAAATTATATGACAAATAGTTGTTCTTTTGTACCGAGAAAAGAATACGGAGAATGAGTGAGGTTTCGAAGAGTTTCGTTTCTTGGTTTACATTGGGAAAGTGTGAAGACATTCCCAACAATACAACAAAATTTGATTTGAGTACGTATAAAACTTTTTTATTTCTTCCTCCCTGTTTTTTTTTCCTTTTCCCCTTTATTATTATTCGTAGAAAAGAAAAGAAATGCGCAAAGACTGAAAATCAGAGGTCGGTCGTTGAAGATTGATATGAGATCGTTGTTTTAAAGTCTATTGTACGAGGAAACGAAGAATATGGAACCCGGGTGCCTACTTCTTAAATTGCAAACTGTCGGCGATGATGAATGGGGTCACACTGAACCATAACATGATAGACAATGAGGTTATTTTAGGACCATGGCTTTTTTTCCCTTCCGCCTTTTTCTCTCTTTTTTTTACCACCGTTCGAAAAAGTCTTTCCTAATTATATTAAAGAAACCGTGTTTCAATTTTTTATAGTGATTTAAGGTGGTTTGTTATTTTCTTCGTTGTTTGGGTTTTTGTCAGTGGGAAGCAGTTGTAGGGGTAGCAATGTTGTTGGGTTAGTTGTAAATTTAAAAAATTAACCCCCTTTCATCTCTCTGGCTTTACATTCTAGAATCGCTTTGTTTTCGGCTTGTGACAATCCGGTCGCTGAAAAGAGATCTTGGTCTTGAAATTGGAATTAGAAAAGTGAGTAACTGCGAGGAGCACTGGTTTACGGGACGAGACCTTGACAATGAAGAAGCTTAACGTTCAGGGTAAACCTGTTGAGAAAATCAACTTGAAACGTGGAAAATAATGTTTATGGATAAAAGTCGTTCTCCAGTAAGTGTGAAAAGTGCTATTTGGTCTCTTCTTTGATTCTTAAGTTGAACATTGTGTAAATGAAGTTCATGATCGTTAGCAAGAAAGAAATTGATGCTCAGCTGACAGTAGCCGGCGAGGATGATGAAGCGGATGCGCTTCTACAGATACCTTGGATGCTGCGGGTTAAATGATGCTTAGGACTACAGTCACAGGAAATTAAAGCTCGTGTAGAGAAAGCCTGAGGAGTCTTCGTGAAAATGAAAAGCCTGTTGTGCACTCAAGATCTCATCTTTAACCTGAGAATGTCGATTGTAACGTGTTATATTCTCCCTGTTCTTTTTTATGAACCTAGGGCGTGGTCATTTACCAAGGCACTAGAAGGAAAGCTGGAGGCATTAGAAATGTGGCTTTACCTCCCCATTTTCTGCATCCTGTGGACCGACGGTGAGAACAAACTAGATTATATTAGTGCAAAACAAACTAGTTAATTATAAGAGAACAAACTAGTTATATTATATACTAATTATAGAGTGCAGACCACTCCAGGCAGAATGAAAACATTGTAGCTCAGTAATGTAAGGGACTGATATGAGCTGTCCGCTCTTCGGAGGGAGGAGAACCGTACTACATGGAAAAATTTGAGAGAGACCTATATACAGGAGTGTATGCGAACAGGCTGAAGATGAAGAGAAGATATGGGCTAGATTTTACATCCCTGGTTTTGAGCAGCGGCTTCCAAGGTCCGTACCATGACTGCCAATTTTTGACGCGGAGATTTCACGTAAAAAAAGAAGTGTCTGATAAACAATAACTGGTCACCCAGTCACCGATTTACCAATTCTCTTTGCCATCTAGGTCTGGGCTGATTGAGTTGCCTCACATTTCTGATGGATTCTAATCTAGAAGCTAAGACAAGAAAATAAGCAATCGTGATAAGCGACTGATCAAAACTCCCAAATGTCAGGATTAAAGGCCGCTCCTTTCTAGTGCTCATGCGAAGAACAGCTAATCCGACCAGTGACTACATCTTCAAAATTAATTTTTGCCCGAATGACCAATTTAAAATTCTTGGAATTTTGTTTCGTTCGTTCGCCTCCAAAGTGTGAATCGCAATGATGATCGCATATCTCGTCACGATGACGGCACTTAAAAAAGATTCATGTGAAAAACAAACAACTTGTTGGCATTCACATGGCAAAACCATTTAACTGTTATTTGGGTCGCAGCTTTAGAAACACCCTATTTCTCATTTCCTTGCTAGCGGAAAAAAAAAATTGATTCAATTACGAAGCTGGGTTACATGCTAATTTAAGAAACTTCAAGATTTTATAGTTAAAAACATAATTAGCATTACTGAATTCAGACTTTTAAACAGCTGCGGTTCACAACATCAACAGCTTTTGTATCACGAAGATTGCCGATGTAAAAACATTTACCCCACTTTTTAACAGCCTCGGAAATTTTTAAGGAGTGACTCATTAATTATGCACGTGCTATAAGTTGATCATCAAAATTATTTCGTGTGAAGTCGATTTGATTCGAATGTTGTTTCTTTATACTAACCTTAACCTTTTGGAAAAGGTACATTGACCCTGTGATAATTATTTCGTTACGTCTAATAGGAAAAATTAAATAGGTCACATTTTCTTTTTCTTCCCCCCCTGTTTCCACACAATCAAGAATTATACACACGGCCGCTTTTTAATATTTCATAACGTTTTTTTTTTTTTTTGGTTGTCATTCACTCATTCCTCGATTAACTTTTTCTTTCCCACTTTTCTCTTGTTATTTATTTATACACGATGATAGATTGACTACCGCCATGAGAATAGATGCTGTCGTGAGATATGAAACCTTTCCCTCGAATATATCCTTCAGGAAGTTTGTAGTTTCTAACGCGAAAATAACTTTTCCCCCTCGCACATTAACATTATCACCCACTCCGTTTATTTATTAAATTTAATGAAAATTATTAACCTATATCAGGTGACGGGATAAGGGGGTTGGAAAAAAAAACACAAAAAGACTAAAAAAAAAAAAAAAAAAACGGAATAGATTTTGAACGAATATCCCGAAGCAAACTGACATGCTACTTTCGCTTCGTTGGCTGCCTTTCAAAATTGAAGTTTATTTTCGACCTCACTTCCAAATAATTCTAATCTATCATAAGTTAAACATGCATGATATCAGAAATAGTTTCGGAATTCAAAGACAGTGAAATGTGTTTCGACTCACCTTTTTTTTTTTTTTTTTTTAATATTACCCTGCAGTGGCGGCACGCATGAATGTGTATCCGTGATCAAGAGATCGAAAAAAAAAGCCATTTCCTTTTAAGCTAATAAATTTTTCTTTTAAAGCTATTTTATATATAGGGGAAAAAATTAATCTTGAAATATTTTTTACAGTCAAGGTTGAATGTTATTTTAATATTGGAATTTTTTTTCTCTCATCCTTTTTTCCATGTGACATGCAAAGCAAATGAAACGTTGATATTGCATATTGGTTCCTACAGATATTATTGATCTTTTTTGGCAGATTGCCGTGTTGTGTTCAGGCAGTATATTTAATGATTTATTATTCGAGTAAATTTTTTTCGGGGGGGATTTGAATATGTGGGAAAGCCTAATTTAGAATTTTAGGATCATTCGTTATTTAAATGATATTGAAATTTTATAATGTTGACTGCGTGGTGGATCCAATATTTTTAAAAAAAGATTAACGATCCGAAACCTATGAATCAGTTTTTAAGGTGCAAGAAATGCAGGCCTTGTTAAAATAATTATATTAACTCCTCCTGAGACTCATTTCTAGAAAACGACAATTCGAATCTTGTCTTGCAACTAAAAACACTTCCTTAATTATTTTAGTCATTACTTAAATATGAGAGTTACCATCATTGTTATTTCAAGACATTTCAAACTTGCGGAATAATTTAAATCTTCTGTTTTTGAAATTATAACTTTAGCTAATCGTGTTGGAAACTGTTGGAAAACCTTTCGATTTAAATTTAATCCTTTGCGAGGAAAGGGTGGAAAAAAAACAAGAAAGAATTAAAAGAAGAACTGGACGCTCGCGCTTTTCCTGACGTTCTAATTATATTAAATTAATAAACCGTTGTAAGCAGAACTTTTCATCTAAACATTGCTTAACTTTGGACATTTCCGTTTTCATTGATGCTTTATAATAATTCTAATAATAAAACTCTTCCTTTCCCGCAAAAACCTTTTTTTCTCTCTTTTATTTATTATCATTTTTTCATTAATCTCTTCTTTTCAAAAAAAAAAAGCTCACACATAAAAAGTTCTTTTAATTCCTTTTTTTTGTGAGAATATTAGTTGTTTTTTCACGGAAGCCCAGAGCGTCTACCCGCAAAGATATTGAGTCGGCATACAGAATATTTCTTTGTGAAAATGAGGTTTCTGCTTTTGTAGCTATCTTTTGGCTTTGTTGAAATACTCTGCTCCACTAGCTCAATTATTTGTGGAGCCGATCTATTCGTTACCCAAAAAATGTTCGGAAAATTGCTTTTGCAGGCAGCAGAGGGCGTAAAAGATTGTCGTACTAAATTAGGATCAACCGCTTTAACTGGCATGTTCTGGACCTTTCAGCTAAAAGCAAAATATTGTTATTTTTTCAGAAATGAAAGTTGACGTGATCAACCGTATCGATTTTGTTTGAATAAAATTATATATTAATATTTTAATGAAATTAGGGATAATGATTATTTGCTGCATAATGTGTTATTTAATTTTATTATGTGACCTGCATTTTCATCCAGAGATTTAAACGCTCGTTTATTTTGGAATAAATAATCATTTCGAGTAGGTGGTTTCGTCGATACGAAATTGTTACGAAACAATATTTTGATTAAAAATTTACCGATACATTCGAATGTTTCAAGTTCAATGAAAGAAAAATATTTCATTGATTGCATATTGTTTGAAAAACCCTACGCGCGAATACTCTGTATCTGAAATTGCTTTTTTTTATCATTTACCTTTTCTGAGGAGACCGAAAGAACCGAATTTTTTTATTTAAAAAAAAAATTAAAATAATTTGCTTATGGTCACAACCTTTAGAAAATTTGCTGAAAGTAAAAAACTTTGCCCGGAAATTTAACGCAAAAACTTGATAAAGCATAATTTTATTGTGAAAGGAAAAGTTAAAACGTTAATTAAAAACGTTTTTTGAAAAGGTTCTACAGTTTGTTTTTTTTTTCTTGTTCGAGCTTCCTCATATAAATTAAATATTAAACACGGTGTCTGTATTATAATCTTTGTAAATCTAAGGTAGGCTTTTTAGTAATGAGCAAAAGTTAGCATCGGTTTTTAATGAAATATTTTCTTTTATTATTTCAATGGTTGTAAAGAATGTGAGGGTCGTGTCACCGTCCCTGAAATCTCCAGCTACAACGATCTAAGATTATTTAAGACCATGATCTTTGGTATCGGATACTGGGTTTTGGTCACTTCGAGGCTAGAAGAGCAACTATTTGCTTCAATGAAGACTTTGACCTCCCGCAACGCTGACCAATGCTTTGTCATGCCAAGGTCTGGTATGTCGTTGACCGGAAGCTGATATTCTTTACTTTAACCTACACAAACTGTTTGCTTTCTTGTGCTTGAGTTGATCGTTATGTTGTTCCTATAGGTTGTTGGAACGTAAACAGAAATTCCAGCAATGTTTCAGAAATGTCCAACAAGGTTTGGATGTGTCCCTAAATTTCTAGTGTAACTGACAACTCTTGACAAGTTGGTTGCAGGAGCAAAAGCACGATTCTCCTTAAGTACTATTCTTTGGCTGCTGACGTTTTTAGAACAAGGTCTGGTATCCGATTCTCGAACCTGACAGGGATCCGAATGATATTGAATGAGGAAGTCCATAGGCTCACTGGCCACAGGAGTGATTAAATCGTCTAGGCTCAGATGAACGGGACATGTCGCTGGTCGCCACCGACTTGGTATAATACCTCAACGCAGGCTACGGCTACGATGGGAAGATAACGTGTCAAAGGATGGGGGTCGGATTGGGTTCCTGATTAGGGAGTGGACACTTCGGTGAGTTGTCTGCTACATAGGGGCCATTCTCGAATTGAAAAGCGAGCATCGCGATTGGCTCTTCAATTCGAGATCATGGCAGCTTACAGTTTTCAAAATGGCGTACCCCTGGGTAGCAGACGACTCATCGAAGTGTCCACACCCTACTAGATTCCCTATTCCTGACCTGGAGGGAGTCTTGCAAGGACAGGGTCACCTGGCGTACTACATGCGTTGCGGCAGTAAAGCTTCTGGCGTTGTAGAGGCCATAGTTATTATTGATCCTATTCTTTGTGACATTTTCAAAATCTAATTCATTCCCGTACATACACAATTGTTGCAGGGATGTTGCGCATTGTTACCGTGATATTGCCAACGTTGCGGCAACATTAGTGCAATACTTTTTAAGAATTTTTTAGGAAAGGACATCCCATTCAATTTAGGCCATAAAATTAAATTAATTCCTTCTTTATTATCGGATAAGCTTATTAGAAAATAGAAAATGAACCGGAATAAAAATGAAGAAAAAAAATGCGTGAGTCCACTCGGGGAACTCAGGGGGGAATTGAAGTGAAACTTCTTGCAGATTTGACTATATATGAAAGGATGAAAAAAAAAAAAAAAAAAAAAAATGATTACTGCATTGATTGTATTGTGGGAATAAATATTACAGATAAAGAAATTTAAAGCGTTATTTTTTTATTTTGCAGAAGAAATTCTATTATATGTTGGTATTTTGGTAAATTGCAAAAAAGTAAATTGTGAAAAAAAGAGAAAAGGATTTTTTATTAGTGCAATATCTCTGCAACAATTGTGGATGTATGCGACTAACAGCCTCTTCTGTGCACGCATGATCAGATTTTAGGTTTCACACCCATAAGTGATATTTGGGCGAATGACCTTATAGTCCAAAAATCTAAAGTTTATCAGATTAACTATCGGAATAGAACCGGATGACCCGCACCATTAACTTTCATTGTTTTAATTGTGGGCCAAAAAATTTTTTTAATGTATTCATTAAAAGAGTAATATTTGGATGCCCCTTGGGGTATAATGTTCTCAATCACCCATCCTTACCCATCCAAATAATCGTTTCCACCGAAAATAGGTAAAAGAGCGAGTTTTCCCCACCGCGTTAAAGTTTGTTATTGAAATAAGTTTTGCATAGAAAGGTAGTTACTTTATTCAAGTTATATCAATAACCTTTCCTCGGAGCATGTTAAACAGTTTCATTAGTCTGAAAAAGCTTTCGTTCGCCCATCGAAGAAAATCGTTCCTTCGAGTAGCGCATTCATTCCTCCCGTCGTGTAAATTCTCCTGTGTAGAGGATCTAACCTCTTGCGATGGCACTCTATTATTCAGAATCTAAAGTTACAGCGAGTCAACATCTTAGACTTCACGCACCGGTAATACAGACAAAATATGGTCCCATAATGCTTTAAAGTTTCTTTGCTTACAGGTTTCCTTTGATGAAAATTTTTTTCCCTTCTTTTTTTTCTCTTTTAATCAAGATTTTCCTTTCTTGTTAGCTGGAAAACGTTTCCAAAGGTTGGAATTTTTTTTTTATTTTATGAATAAGAGGTAAAATTTTTGAAGTAGTAACGACCGTAAATCACTATATGTTGAATCGGGTCATATTCTTCATTGGGGTAAACTCAGTAAATCAATTTACGAGTCCCCTGTTGCCATCAGCGAATCTCTAGTATTCGTTATTAAATAAAAACAATTTTACATGGAAATGAAACCAATGTTTATTTTATATATACCGTGTATTATATATATTTTTTTGCCGGTGCTCTTTTCATTACAGTAAAACTGATGAGGGGAATCCGTCTGGAAAGGAGAAAAAAAAGTATTTTCGTCCAGGTCGCATCTGGATTTTACCAGTCGACGAGTTTTTTCTCAAATCCAATTCTTACTGGATTATCTCGGGCTTTCTGTTTATTTCCAGCCATAAACTATCTCGTTTTACATTCAAAAAAAAAAAAGTTTTTTCTGTATCTCCTTCGATTTATACCGGAAAACCCATCTATTAAAAGATACATGTTTTCTTGTGTTTTTTTTTCCTTTTCGCTGAATTAAAATTCCATATCTTGTTTAGAATTTCGAGGATTTTTCCTAAAAGTTTATTCCTTTCGTTTAACTGAAAGAATCGAGTTTGATTTTGTTTTAAAGTGGGATTTGGGTTCGATCGAAAAAAGTCAGAGTAGACGTGTTTCATCGAACGGCGATGTTCGTCGATCTTGCATCTTAGAAATGTGATAGCTTATTGAGATGACAAGATAATTATAAGGATGTCATTGACAGGTTAAGCGTAAGGATGACAGCTTGATGGGCACGTCGGGGTAAATTCATGGTAAACCTTTCAGAGGTTTGTTAATTTTGGTCATTAGGAAATTAATTCAGCAATCTGGATGCCCGTAAGAGGTGTATCGATGTGATTGCTGCTTAATTGATGCGGTAAGAGAAAAGGGGAATCTTTTTTTTTACCATGTGGTTTAGTTTTTGAGGTAGAAAAACATAAAGAAATGTTAGTGGCTTAGAAAAGGAGAAAAATACAACTGGGGTTTTATTTTATGATGACTGATAACCAATTTGGCGACTGGAGATTTATTTTGAGTTAAAGTTCTTTCATTGTTTCTGTTTTTTACAAAGCTCTAATTATATATCTTATACCACTTCTTAGAGTGCCTCCCCGCGACAGAAATTGGCGGCCATCATGCTTGGAGAGCTTATTGCGCCGTGCAAGAGACCCAAGTTGAATCGACTGCCTTTGGTCTTGCACAGCAAACACTCGGACATGATGGCCGTACTTGGGAGATTAATACGGTGGCTTTCCAACACCTTCCGCATCGCAGTAGCCAAACCGTCAGTCCTCGACTCTGCCTCCTGCTTTCTGGACTTAAGCCTAGCCAACTTTTACTGTGCCCCCTACCAGAACCCTTCTCAGATTGCTATCTCCCGGGTCAGAAGGGCAGGTGTGCCAAACCTGAATCCTTAATTGGGAAGATCATCGATCTCGTTAAAGAAAAGAAAGATTGAAGTTCTTAACTCAAATTTTTTTTCGTGACAAATACTCATGCATATATCAGGCAAATAAGAAAGTGCTCACTGAAATTTTTTGAAACGCTGATTTTGAGTTGTTTTTATTTCAACGAAAGCTATTTTTCAATATCGAAATTAACTTAAGTGTGTCCAGCTTATCGAATACCGAAGGCGAACAGGCAAAACGGACATGTCCCTAATCAAATCTTTGAAAGATGTAGTAAATGTTTTCCTGATTAATTTTTTTGTTTTTTAAACTTATCTCTGCAACGTTGAAAACTTTTTGAAAATCTTTTTCTCCTTGAGCACAACTAATAACCGGATTAAGATAATAACTTTTCCTAAAAGTTAGGAGTAAAATCAATTTGTTAATAACTGAATGATGTTGCCGGGATACGAAGTTTCAAAACTTTCGAAGTTTCTTCTATTATTTTCATATGGTAAATGACAGGACATGACACACTCAGTCGGGATTTAGCCTTTTTTTTTCCGAAAGTAAACCCAATTTATAATTAGCACAAGTAAGCTACAATTTAGTTGCGTTTGTCTCATTTCAATAAATTAACGATTTACAGTGGCAATATTAAATCCGGTATGGAAATTTCTTTGGCCGTTTAGAATGGAAAACCTCATATCTCGCAATCGAAATGTCACGCCCATCCCGGGTTATCATTTCTATCTAATAATCTGGCTATTCCCCTCGATAAAATTAACGAGCGCTATTTCTTTAAAAGAGAAAACTCGATAATGGGATCGTTTTCTTTCCAGAGGTTTTTTAGCCTCCCCAGTCGGTTTATTTCGGGTAGGGGAAAGGAAAAAAAATTGCTTTCCTTCTACCCGAAACGTACCGTATCTAAACAATATACGTCGGGGGATGTTTGCTCGAGTAAAAGTGTTTTACTTTCTCCAACTCACATTTTAAAAGTTATGTTTGCATTAGAGTTGGGGAAAGTTGTACGCACTGGGAAGCACACATCGGAAAAAAAAAAGTCGCGTTTGGAAAGATTTCGGGTTTTGATTCTTTTTCTATTGCGAATCGTTTATAGATTTTCTGGTTTGCGTTCTTCTTGAGGATTTAAATTATCCGAAGGTGTCTTTGTGGGAATAAGTATAGGTTTTCTGAGAAAGTAATCCTTATGCTGAATCAAGCAGATGCTGACCTTTGAAATCGATAATATATTCCGATATCGATATCGAAAAATCAGAAACTTTATGCTGTAGTAACGAAGAAATTTTAATGAATTCTGGGAAGAGGTTTAGAGATTAAAATGAAAAGATTTTAATTAAGCTTTGTGAAAGATCATCAGATTTCAAACCTCATGACAGTTTTTGGTAACTCAATAAAAAAATTCTAGTTCTAGCTTTCTTTTGTGTTACTACAATGGTAAACCTAGAATTAGGCTTGAGCCAAAAATGTAAGAATCGTCTTCTCTGCTTATGAGGAGTTTTCAAAATTCCTGAATTAAAAACAATTTCAGTTGTAAGACTTGGGATTTTTCAAATAATTGCTCCATTCCTTTTTATAAACAGCTTGCCTTGTTAATCTTGTTAAATTATTGAAAATGGCTCATTTAGCCAATGTCATATAATCCTGCTTCTTTGCGGTAAAATTTAAATGGTTTTACTCTATATTTAATGGATGAACGTCCATTACAGATTCATTAATTGTAAGTATCCACATCGGTTATCGTAATTACCATACATCAAAAAAATTAAAGTTCCTTTAAAAAAAATTCTTTAACAAGGGCTGTGTTTTAGAATAAATTAGACAGTGATTTATCGTGCTTCTTTTCTGTCAAATTTTTTTTTTTATTAAGTCGAAGCAACAAAATTCTTTACGCCACCTTGATGGTTAGCAGCAACAAACAACTCCTTTACACCGCAAAACTTTTCCTTTAACTTTCAAAAATAAAAAAACTTACTCCAGAAACGGACTGTTGACGAAAGATTATTTAAACAAAGTGAAAAATAACAAGCACAAAAGTTGTTTCGTCATCTTTTTTTTTCCCCCTTCCATGAAAATCGATTAATGATATTAAAAAAAAACTTTTCGATACTTTGAGACTGTCACGATTCTAAAAATAAAAAACCCTTAATCCAACGGTTAAAAATTTTTTCCCTTCGATTCCTTGATTTTTCTTCCTTTTTTTTTCCTTTTTCTCCTTTCCTCTTCCCCTCCCTCTCCTAAAAAGAACTTAGCTTTTAAAAAGCAACCTTGTATAGCAGTACAAGTTCGTTATCTTTTAAAACTTGTCTCTTACGAAATCAAAAAAGTTTTCTACCAGTGATAAACCCAGATTTCCTTTCCTCAAAACTCGGTGAAACTACCTTCCGTTATTTTACCATTAACCCTTTCCCTCATTGTTATTTGAGGTTTAAACGCCTTCATCTTATGTTTCTTTTCCTTTGGAAATGATTTAACATAAAATGAACTTAAAATTCAATGAAAATGAGGAGGCGAAGTAATATTATTTTATATTTAGATTTTACCTTTGGAACGGGGACTTTAAAAGGCTTTCAATATCTTAACAAAATGTAACAAATAATTCATTTTCTAGTAGAATATTTATACAAATGATGTATTTTTTTTTAAAGAATAAAATAATGAAGGGGAAACATTAGCAAAATCGGTATCTGTCCTGCAAATACTGGATTTCAATTAAATTAAAATCCAATTACGGGATTAAGTTCTTAAATGATTTTTAATAATCCAAAGTTAATCTTTTTAGGATTCCTTTATAGAGAATCGATTCGAACGATCCTTATAAATTATGTTTTTTCTTATCTTAAACTCAATTTACATATATAGGCCTACTTTATTTCCTTTAAATAATTAACTGTTGATTTTCTGATCTGGTTTTTTAGTAGACGAGCGTTTGGATGTTAAAAGGGTTTAAAAGGATTTCTTGTGGGATTTTCGTGGGTGTTTAGTTTGAATTTTCTTTTGAGCAGCTGGTTAGGAATTGTTTTGGTGGTGTGATGGTTATATGCTCGTTCGTTGGAGCTGCGATTCACACTCACTCGAATTTTAATTTTACACTAGAAGGTTAAGTAATTGACAGGGATGGAACTAGACCATAAAGTCCCTTTTTTTGAAAGCTGGTCTCTGGTGGTCGGGAAATAGGAAACAAAGTTCCAAAATTAAGGAAAGTGAATGGTCGGTAATCACTGTTAAGTGAGTGCCCTCTATATAAGGTCTAAAAATGTCAACCGCGTGTATGATAGCGTTTGTGACGCTTAAAGAACGGCTGACGTCATATCCGGTCGTTCATTGCCCAGATCTCACACCTTGACGTCTACAACCGAAACAGAATGGTTTGGCACGGTTAAACTCCCCTCTACATTGGCTGAAAACGTGATCGGGTTCGAAGCAGTGAAAACAAAGACCTGCCTCGGGTACTTTCCTTAATTTTGGAACTTTGTTTCCTATTTCCCGCTATTTTTAAAAGTATTTAAAGGAATTTTTAAAAATATAACTAAAATGAAAAAGTGAATAAAAAAGAAAATCCAAATTGATAGGAGGTATTTCCCAAACAAAAAAAATAATTTTATTGCTTCAGCACTTATCAATCAGCATCGGCCGCATCAGCAATAGCCGAAGTATTGAATTCACAGTAAATTAGATAGGAGAGCATGGTTTAAAGTTCTCTATTTTCTTTTCATTTTAATTATATTTGTGTAATTCTTGAAAATTATACAAAATGACCGAGGATGACTCAGTGGAAAAAATGAAACTTTGATCCGGGAAGAAAGGACAGTGCCGCGATGACGGCTCTAAACCTGCAAATAGGCGAAAAAAGTTAAGACTTTAGAAACCCATAGAATGTCGTGGTAGTCTGTAAAAGATAATAAAATAACAAAAAACGGACATTTAGAAAAAAGTCCCTAAAATCATCAAATTCGGTCCCTAAAGTCCCTGATTTTGGACTCACTGGTTCCATCCCTGGAAATCGATTTCAACATTGTTACTCAATTCACTATTTTTTACTGCCCGAATCTAAAATTAAAACCAGATATTCTTCATCCGTCTTCTTATAAAAAAGGTAAATAAAAAGTAAAGTCCTGTAGCTATATCTTTGATTCATCAATTATTAACCCCCCAAGATTTTCGTTCTGCGTCATTTGAAAAATTTCCTCCTGCTTTCCCCTTTTCTTTTTTTCACTTCCCTCCAGCGTCTAGATTCATCTCATTTTTTCGCATGAATTTATTCCAACCACTTCAGTCAATCGAGTTTTGTTTCTATCGCCATTACTCCCCCTCTTTCCTTGTTATCTTAAAGGTTAAAATGCTTGACCCGTTTGACTTCCTTTCAACTTGTTTATTTTATCAAAATTATTTTCTTTTTTTTTTTTATTATTCTTCAGCTCTAATGATGCAGTCGAAATCGCCTTATCCTTCCCATTTTCTTTCTTTCCCCCTTTTCTCGGAAAGGGCGCGAATCCGGAAACGGCTGTCAATTCGATTTTCAGTTTGAAAACCGTATTAATACCTAACCCTACCTAATATGTAATCTAACCGCAATGCCGGCTATCGAAAAACGTGGATTGAAATTCAACTAGTGCGTCCTTTTGTAAGTTTCTCATCTCTTCGATAGTTTTATATTTTTTTTTTTTTTTTTTCAGAGAAGTTGAGTTTGATCTTTTTTTTGGAACAAATGCACGTTAATAAGCTGATCTTATTTTTTCCCGTCCTTCAAGGGTGGCGAGAGTAAGTTGGGGAAAAGGGATCCCGTAAGCGGAGGATCCTCTTGAACGTTTCATTTTCCTGTTTGCAAATTAAATTTTCAAGTCGAGATGATGTATGTAAAAATGGCGTAGGGTTGCTTCGGTTGGGGGAAGCGATAGGAAGCAACTATGAAGCGCGTTAATTACATCCGTTTCGACTTAGTTCTGTTAATAACCGTTTTGAGGGTGTGAACGATGTTATTTTGCGATATTTTGTTTATTTTAACTTAATGCTTTCGGTTAATGAATGCGGACTGATAGCTGTTCTCTCTCGCTAAAAGTTATATCGGGAGGAAATGTTTCCCCGTTGGGAAAAGAAAACGGGTTAGGGGAGGAAAGGAAAATTGGAATAGATTGAGATAGGCGACCGGGAGATCATTGTAAAAATGCAACACGTAAATCTAAACGTCATTTTGAAGGCGATTTTCATCATTTAACTAAAGTTTAATCGTGTTGTAAGCAAGATGGGATTTTGCCAAAAGTTTCTCTCATTAAACTTGGCGAAGATTTAGACGATTTTGCCTTTCGCATAAGATTTAAACGTATATTAAAGTAATTAACCAGAAAGCGATAAGTTAGTTCAAAGTAAATACATAACTACAGGGTGGTCAGGATTGTGTTTTGCCTTGCGGTTGCTTTGAAGTTTGAAAGCGTGGAGGTGGTTATTGTTTAAGAAAATGAATTTATTATTTGTTAAATTTTCTTCTTGGAGCTATTTTATGGAATATACTTCCGCATTGATTCTTGTTGTAGTGGATCCCACACAACATTTAATATCCTCAGGATTAACAGAATATTCGAAAACATAATTAAATGTTATTAGGATATTTAAAAAACGTTCGAATGTGATAAGGTAAATTTAAAAAATGAAACGAAGGTTGAGAATTTCGCGCTTTGAAACCAGCAAGTGCATGAGTAATTGTCGCATCTCCCAATATTCTGAGTCATAGTTTTGTTATACGTTTTCAGCAGCTATCTCGGATCTTACGGATAATAAGGCATTTTGATCGGATAATAAGGCTTTTTGATCGGATAATAAGGCTTCTGTCATTTTTGTTTCTTTTCATTTCGGCTGCTGTTGTCGTGATGCGGTATTAAGAGTTAATACGAAGAAGTGCGAGAGTTGGAAATGTTGTTGGTCAGAAGTTCGCTGGTCTAAAATAATTTTCAGGTTGATCCTCGTTTTTCATATGCTATACATAGTGAATCAATGTCAACCTGGTACTCGCAGATAGATAAGTACGGTTTCCAGGATGGCCCGGGAACGGGCTCTGGCTCTGGCTCTGGTACTATAACTGCTTCTTCTTCATCTTGCTCTGCATAATTTTCCAGTGAAATAAAGAGGAAGTACTTTCTGAAAAAGAGAGGGGAAAAAGTCATTTTGGACACTTCATCCCCTCCCCTTTTTAAACTTACTTTCTTTCATTTGGCAATCGTTCACGATAGCACGCCGAACATTTGGAAGCCGTTGATGAACATTTTAGATATGAGCAAACTAAAAATAAAAGAGAGGTTCAATTAATATTTTTTCCTTTTTCACATTTATTTCCACACAAAATGGAGCCTGCGTATGCTTCCGAACAACCAAACAAGATTTGAAAATTTGTTTTTTGTATCTACTTGCATTTTGTTTGCCCCCCCCCCCCCCCCCCCCGCTCGATGGCTTCAGACTTCATGACTCCGATCTTCTGAAGTAGGGAAGAAAACTTCTTTTTTCCTAATGGCTTCGTAAATATGTCTGCAGCCTGCTCCGCAATCGATATATACTGCACGTCAATAAATTTCTTCTTATAAGTTTCCCGAATGAAGTGATACCGCACATCGATATGCTTGGTGCGTTTGTGATATTCCGGGTTTCTGACTAACCTGTATCGACTTGCATTTTGTTTTTTCTTTTGATGTTTGTTGTCAATATAATGAAAAAACACATTAGAAAAAACAAAATGCAAGTCGATACAAAAAACGAATTTTCAAATCTTGTTCGGTTGTTCGGAAGCATCGAGTATCCCGGTATTTTTAACAGTACACTTGGATCTGGTTTGAAGGATTCCAAGGCTAAAGCAAAAGTAAGTTAATATTTCGTGAATTTTTTTCAATTTTGCATTACCATTTTTAGACGACTCATGATTGGTAACAGGCGAATGACAAGGTCCACTAGCAAGAGGTTCGTCAGAAATATTGGAGTTTCCGTGCGTGTTTTTTAGCACATTGGCCTGAAGGGTCACTCCAGCTTGTTTCTTGATCATTGTCAAGTGTACAGTCGGCAGAGCCAAGTGCACACGTAACAATGATCAAGAAACAAGCTGGAGTAGCCCTTCAGGGCTTCCGTACAGGGTACTTTAGTACTTCAGTACAGGTTACTTCAGTACTTCAAGGCTTAAGCTCCCGTTGCGGGCCGACCCGGGCCCGGGCCTTAAGATTTCGGGCTTGGGCGGGTTTGGGCCCAAAAAAATTAAAAATAAATTTTGAAAATTAAGGTATTGTACATTCTGAATCAATAAGGAAAGAGGCTCTTCATTTTCTAAGCAATCCGAAATTTCAGTGTTTTTTGACAAGTCAATAACGTTATCTTGTTTAACAATATTTTTATTATTACAACTAAAATTAGTACCATTATCACATGTACAGTTTACTTTGTGACGGCTTCTTGAGCCGTATGAATAATTTATTCAAATGATTAAATAAAATCCTTTAACGAAATTCATTACAATCCTTGTTTATATTTTTAGCGTCATTTATAAAACCCTCCAAATTTTCTTTCCCATCAATGCTTGCTACTAAATTGTCAACGTAAAAGGAATCTTTCATAAGCATAATGGAATCCATACCAACAGGACCTTTGTAACTTTCTAAATGATAGTTTATGGTTGCGTTTAGCAAATATGGACTGGGCTTAACTCCGAAAACAACCCGTTTGTGACGAAAAACTTTTAACTCATTAGTATCATAATCCCTCCACCAGAAAAACCGCAGTACATCCCTATCATCTTCTTTCAAACAGCAAATTGTGTGCCTCTTGCCTCAAAAAAGGCAATAGGGACGGGCTCGGGGCTCAAAAACTCGGCCCGAACTGGAGCCTATCAGGGCTTCCGTAGACAGCTATCCAAGATAGCTGCTAGTACAGCTGTCATACTTTTTTTATACGATAAACATTTTCTTCAATTTTTCTACTGCTGAAAATCGAGAATTTTCTTGACCAAATTATACTAAAGAAAAAACGACTTTCCTTTTTTTATTCAATTTGAAGTCTCCTTTTCGAGGATCAAACCATTCCAACTTAAATAGGAAATTTTATCCTTATCTATTAATCTTCTCCAATAATGATAATGACCGTCTTTTTTTTCTACCATCCGTAGAAATCGATTAACATTTCGTTTTTCTCTCGTTGGATTTAATCGTAATCGGATATAATGAAAATGAACCCTTTAATGCTAACTCCATGTTAATCATCTCTCCCGTGTTCCATTGTAATAAATTTTATAGATTCTTCCGCTTTAGGCCAGCCTTTCCATTGACTGGTCAAACCCTTTCCTTCCCTTCTTAATTTTATTATTTGAATATTTACCTCGTTTGATCGATCTATCATTATCAAGCTGAACTATTATTATGAATCGTTGAAGCTTTCAAAATCCATAAATCATCCCTTTAAAAAATGACATTAAGTTTCGCTAATTGATGACTTAAACCGTATTTGTGAGTGAGAAAGATTCATCAATTTTCACGTTTTGGCCTTGTAATTATATACACAAGTCGGCATCATATAACAACCGAACTAATTACAGTCAAAGTTTATAAACTTCAAAGTTATGGAGGAACTTCTCTTAAAACGGAAATCTCCCTTCTTGCTTTTCGCATTTCCCGACGTCAGCCAATCGTGTAATCTAACTATCTAGTGAAATATTTTTCAAACTGGCCTTGCTCTTCGTTTCGGAGACGACAAAAAAATTGAGGTCGTCGAGCTTTGGAAATTATGATGCCACGACTATCGCGTCCATCTTTTAGAAAAGTTGAAGCGAAAAAGCTTCGATGAAAACTTTCAACGTTTACAAAACCAATTTAAGAAAAAGGATTCAAATCCGTCTTTGAGTCGATATTAGCTCGCCCTCAAGCGATACTTATCTGGAAAAATGTCAACTTAAGAAGAATGGAGAGAAGAAAGGGAAAAGAGCGAGGGGTAGTCGTGGAAGGAAGTGAGTTTTTTAGCGTTAATGTGCAATCCAGTTTCGATATCCTTTCTACAGCTGACTTATTCACATTGCGGAAGGAAACCTCCACGTTTTGTTTTGAGTTTAACTCTCCATTTGATAAAAACAGGATGTATGAAGAGAGACTTTAATTTTAAATGCCGGTTGCATAAATCAAAAGAAAATGAAACAACTGACTGATTTCTTTCTGACTGAGCATTTGATTCCTACTCGTGGTTTGAAATAAGTGAGGAAGAAGCAGAAAAACAGCAGGAGTCCCTATAATATGCGGTACGAGGAGAGGGCAATAAAAGATATCTTTCTGTAGTTTGTAAAATGTCATATATGACAGGAGATTCACCTTTAACCTCGGGTGAACATATACGGTCTCATTGGCATTCATAAACCACACCAAATGTTATTTTCTGATATTTTTGTGATATTTTCTTTATGTCCACACATTTTCATTTCAATCTTTTCATTCCTATTTTTTCTTTTTCCTTTTTCCTCGCCCTTTTTTTTCTCCCCTACCGGAAAGAACAAACATTGACGTGAACAACTTGCAATTTTTTTTTAATGTTATTACGAGGTGACCTTTGTAGACACGTGTTTTTTTTTTTTGTGTGTGTGTTGCCGGGAAGATTTAGGATGAAAAAGAATGGTAAAGGGGTAGATGTAATAAAACCTGGTTCAGGATGTTGGATGTAGACCGGGTGACGTCGGAGCGAGCCTCTGAAAACAATGGCTGTGATATAAATTGTTAGGTTTTATGTAAATGTCGCGTTATGCTTCATTTTTTTCATTCCGTGTCTCCTGAAATGCTTGTCTTCCGGTTGCCGTCATACTCATTTGCATATCCTCGTATATGCAAGATGCGATGTTTATCTAAACCACAGTGTATGAAGTTTCTTTTTATTTATTTTGTAGCAAGATTAGCAATTAAGCATCTGGTTCTTTTTGGGCTTATGCTTTTATTTCGGTCGACACGGTTGGGATTTTTCTTTATTTAAAATAGATTCAGTGGAACTGCTGGAAACCCGGAGTATGGTAGGCATGAACTCTGCCAATTATTTACTTATCAAGGCTTGAAGCCTTATTGCCGCATCACAGAGTTTCCGCCATTTAGACCTATTCTGGGCCTCCACTCTTCAGTCCGGCGCCCCCACACTATCTGCATCCCGTGCGATTATATCCTCCCTCCTCAGCCGCGCCCCAATGGCCTACGGCTAGTTGGACGACCATCCAGCACCTTCCAATACTGCTCTTATGGTTCGTCCAAAATCTGGAATGAAAAGGGAATAAGTAGAAAACCATTTCCCATTTTTTTCCTACACTAGCTGAGCAAAAGGGAAAAATCGAGCAAATACATTCCAACATGCCCTGTAACCATAACTTTTTTCGAAATTTTGGGGAAACGTTAACAACGATTTGGAAGGATTGCTATGAGACAAAACGAACTATGTCGAGATTGTTTTAGGTTTTGGACGGACCAAAAAAAAGTTCTATATTTACACCTCGAGGCACTCCGCCATTGCTTGTTAAATTGGCTAGCATCATTACAACGTTCAGTTGTGCTAAATTCAATTCTCATTATGTAACCGCCAATTAGCATTTGCCCCGAAAATAATCCTTGTATACCTGAAACGGATCATTCCAGGAATCAAAAATAACTCCCCCTTCCCACTTCCGAATAATTTTCTGTTCACATTCGCCCCATTATAAATTCAGTACATTCCATCTAAATTTTCATTTATTCGTTTTTCATCGATTCGCTTCTTAATTAATTATTCAACCTTTAATTTTTGTGAGCATCTACTTCAATCAGTATTTACACAAGCAGAACATTCATTTTATTGCAAGGCTAATAATTAACGAGTTAAACGCCAACAGGGAAATAGAGAAGGAAGTATCGAAGGTTAGAATTTTGAAAAATAACGAGTTTAAATTGTGCTTTCTGGAAAGGACATGATGACTTTGTACACTTTATGGCCTAATATTTTAGATAGACATCGTAAATCAAACTCAGACTGAAATCTTTTTCCTCCTTCTCGGAATTTAAGGATAAATTTACCTTAAATTAATATCTTTAATGTTGATGATGTTAAATAATCTTTTTTTAAAAGTTAAACGAAAAAATTTTTAGCCGAGGAGAATTTTATTTTTCTTAACAATACGTGTGTTGTTTTCCCGGGATTGATCTTATTTTTTTTCGTTAAAACTTCGAACAAATAACGTGTACCATGATGTAACTGACATCTGAGCGGGCCGAGACACTTTCGCTATTGATTCTCAATCTATCAAGATCGAAAAATTTTATTTTCGACGTTGTCGTAGGAAGTATAAAAATGAAAAACCAGTTGGAGATTAGCGCGCCAAACAGCCGCAGGCGCACGATCGTATGAAGAATATCTTAAAAATTATTCACTCCGTATTGTTTGTCGTTGAGACGAATAATGGTTCACAAATGCCGGCAGGTGTTTGTGCGAATAGCACATACGGAAAAAAGTAAGAGATGAGTTGTTTGTTTCTTTTTCCTTTAGGCTACTGTATGTAAAAACTTGTAAGAGACATTTTTTTAAAAGGTCAATGCTGATTTTAGACAATGTCAGAGATAGCTTTCGGGGTTAGAAATTCGCGAAAGGTTTTTTTTTTATATAGTTCAGGTTTGTTGAAATGTTGCTTTTTGTTTTGGATAAGAGGTCTCTTTGTAAAGTTTTTGAGACATCGGGAAAAAATTATGAAGGTTTTGAAAAGGAAGAAAGGGTAAAACAAAAAGATCAAGGGGTCAGAATTTCACGGACGACGGAACATTATGCCTCGTTGAGCTGGTCGTTAAATGTAAAGATATCGTATGGCAAACAAAATGAAAGATATGGAAGTTGCCAAACAGAAGCCGAAAGCTTGAAACTTCATTATTTTTAAATTAGAGGAATATTGAAAGTTTGTTGTTCTTATTCTTCATGTGCCGTATCCGCGGTAGACATTAGCAATCATCAGAGTAATGCGCACTTTCGAGACTGCCATCGATTTTCAGGTGTACAAGCTCTGTGTGATGAGGCAATAAAGCTTCAAACCTTGTAACGCCGGATAAGTAAGTAAGCGTAAAACCGGTGCACGAGAGAGCCACTGTTAAATTTCGCGGTATAAAAAGTCTGGGGCCTGCAGACGAATTGTGACGTCATCACTATTTGACCTATCCATTTTTCGCGTGGCATTGATGACGTTGCCCGTCTCACACAAACTGCGGCTCTTCCCACTCAGATTCCTTTTGAATTTTTGAGTGTTTAACTTCAGTTATGTTATGAAATTCCGGCATTTCCTTATCCTTCTGACTTGCATTGCATTACTCGATCTTTCAGTTCTTCGCAGTAAATCTGTTTCGTGTCCACTTTTATCAAGCCCTTGACATTCACTCAGTGCTACGTAAAACATATCCTCAATTGTCTTCTCCAATTGTTGCGAATCCGTTTCCTGAAGGATTAGAGCAAATATTCTCATGTATTTTATTCGTACTTTTAATACTTCTCCAGCCTGTCATAACTTTTACAGCATGAGTAGAGTTAATTATAGCATTTTTATTTTTTCGAGGATGAACCTTTTTATATGTGTTAACAATTTGCCTATCACGAATACTCCGTAATTTAAAAGAATTACGTACTTCCGGCTTTTTACAGTAGCGAATTCTTCCACCAGGCCAACAGAATGAAATCGTAGGCCAAGGGATTTCACTTAAATTAATCTCTCTTTTACGGCGTGAGTAGAGATCCTAACAGAGATGGGCCATGAGGTGTACCTGGTTTGTCAATTTTAACTTCCTCTTCCGTTTTTTTCCTTCATTAGGAAAAGGCAGGGCAGGCAGGGTTGCGGATCCGATTCTGACTTTAGTAAGTCCATGCATAAGTTAAACATAGGCGCAACAGTAAATGCGATTCCTATTCTGATTCCAATGTTTTGAAATGGCTTGATGCCGATTCCTATAAAAATTTAATCATATTCGCAGCCCTGGCCCCTGGCTAAAAGCCAAAAACTGCTTAATCTGTATCCTCCGTTAAGCTCTTAGTAATCGGTGTATCATCTCGCGTTATTGTAGATTCGAGTTACCGATAATGAGGGGACATATCAATTTGCTAGTAAACATAAAAACGATAAAGTGGTTATAATTTTTTTAAAACGACATCCTACACCACGCGGTCGAGTTACATCGAAAAAAATTCGAGCTTTATGACGCTCTGCTGTAAATTTAAATAGCAAAAAAAAGTCATCTTCTTTAAATTCATGAATTATTCTTTGGAATATCGAGGTTTGTCATTCAAACCTATTTAAGTTAAAGGATTAACCGAACGGATTTTCTTTTCCGCGATTGTTGAATCGATGGGAATTGATAATGCACCGTTTATAAAATTATCCATTTATTCGAAATCTCTTCCTCAAAAAGGTTCGGATGCAAAAAGGGAAATTGCAGTCATGCGTCCTTGAAATCGAGCCTGCGCATATACTGGATTGAAGGGTAGGACTGGGTTAGTTGGTGTCGCGCCCCCGTGCGAGCCGCTAAAAATCCCCTCAAACGAAAACCCGTTCAATATTATTCGGTTATACAAAGTGTTCAGTTTTTTTTTCCTCTCCTATATTTACCCTTATCTCTTTTTCAATTAGAAAAGTTTTCGGTTATGTTTGTGTACCATGTGCTTGTGCTTGACTAATTGGATTTAATCGGATTTATTCCTTGTATTTGGGTATGTATCCAGCCTTTTCACCGGATGAGTAACAGTATGGAGTGAGTTCCATGCTTTCCATGCAGATGGATAAATGTGGAGATTATATACTTGGGATGAAAGTGTGTTTGTTGTGAATAGTAAAATTATGATAAAAATTTCTCGTTATTGAGAATCGTGGATTTTTTTTTTTTATAAAACGGTGCCATGGAAATTAAATTAGCAAAAGCGATCACCCTGGGGATGTCTTTATTGCTGTAATTAGAAATAAAAAATTAACGAATTTTTATAAAAGGTTTCGTATGATGAATATTCAAATTTTATAGACTATGTTTAATTTCATAATTGTTGTATGTGAAGTACACAATTGTTACTTCATCATTCGTGAAAAAGGTACACGTAAATCGAAAAGAAAACAGCGAGCTATCTCTTTGATTTCTCCCCCTGCCTCGTCGAAAAATAAAATAATGCTTTTACCCTTTCGAAAAAGGGTCAATCGCAAATCCGAAAAAAAATTTCCGTTTTATACCCTTTTGTATCTTTTGTCTAATTTAAATAATGTAAAAGCTCCTCCCGCATCAGGTTTTCAGGAAAGAAAAAAAGAATTGAATATAGGAAACGTCGCGCCTGTGGATAAGCATTAGGTTTTTTTTTGGGGGGTAACTTAAATTAAGAATACAAGACCAGAATAGTAAAGAGGAAGCGTCTAGTTACAATAACTGAAAACTTGTATAAATGTTTGAAACTGCTTTTGAAAAGTTTTTGCTTCTTCTTTTATACCAATAATATATAAAGAGTGAATATTCTTGTGGAAAAACATCAAAGATTGCAGTGTTTTTGGCGTTATCATCTCATTTCCTTTTCCATGGTAACCCAATAGAACAACAATATCACAAAAATGTTAAACTTTAAACGCAACAAAGGTCATAAATAAATTTTCCAAAAAAGGCATTTTTCACTTTGTCGATGCTTTTGTAGGAGGCTTGGAAATTTTTTTTCTTATGTGCGAAAAAGAAATTCTTGAGAATTTTTTTTTGTTGGGTAAAAGAAATAGAGGAAAGTTTGAACTTTGTCGTGCGTATGTTTGGTTCAGGGTGATAGGGAAGATTGAATTTACCAAAATAAGATCTAAAACCGCGCCTACAATTTGTTTTGAAACCCAGGTTTTAGCCTTGAGAAAATGTACCCAGCCTTTCTAATTTATTTAAAAATTATTCAATGATTTTTTCAAATATGATTTTTTAACAAGCTTTGCTTTTTAAGGATGGTTTTTTAATTTACTGTTTCGTTTTTTGGAATTAACAAATGATTCCAGGAAGTCAGACGTTTGGGACCTTCGAATAAATTGCAAAGTCAACTTTGTGATTGAAGTTCTCGGGAAATCATTGAAATATTTTCGAAATGAGCTTTTATTTGATTATCAGAGCATCGAGGATGCCTTTTGCAGTTGTGATCAAACAATTAAAAAATGGTTAAATATAGATGTAGAGCTGTGTACTGTGTATTAAAGGAGTTGTTTGGAGTTGCCTCAGAATTTTTTTTTTTTTAATTGTTTACTGCTTGATGAATTACCGGCGAGAAGCTTTTTAATCCCCGCTCAATTTTTCCAGTACAAACATAAGATATCGATTTTCTTTGGTAACTTTTGTTGTGCTCAAATCAAAAATCTTATTTTGATTGGGGCAACCACTTCCCTGGCCTATAGACAATGTCGATTATATTGAAACTTGCTGAGCACCTCATTATGATGGAAAGATCGGTGCATTAGCCTAAGGGACCGCTTTCGCAATGAGGAAATAAGGATAAGGACTAGGGTAGATGATGTTGCGCAACGCCTTGCAACAGCTAAGTGGCAAAAGGCAGGTCATGTCGCCAGGGAGGATTCGGATAGGTGGACAGCACGGATAGTAAGATTGAGACCTCGAGCATCGAAAAGAAGTATCGGCAGGCCGTGAAAGAGATGGTGCGAAGACATCAAGAAGGTGGCGGGACTTAAATGGTTGCAACGACCCCAAGACAAGGAAGTGCGGCAACGGTTGAGGGAGGTCTTCGTTCAGGAGTGGACGGATATAGGTTTAAAGAAGAAGAAAGAGAACCACTTCTTCCTTGTAGACCCAAGTAGCACACAGCAAAATTCACATCTTGTAGACAACTTCAGCTCCGCTAAAATCCGTGTTCGGACTCCTCTAGTGGATGTCTTTGGCTTCTAGATGTCTAGAAGACAAAGACATCTACTTTCTGCTGAATATTTGAAAGGGCTGTAGGTGAATAATTTTATTTTTTTTGTTTAAGAGAAATAATGAAACTTCTTTAAAAATTTTTTGTTTTGATTTTTGGGATGAGGAACTGAATAATTAGATCATTGTTTTGCTGCCAACTAGTTTCGACATTTAATGCAGTCTTCCTCAAAAAAGTAAAAAGGATAAGTTTAACCGTTTGTCGAGGGGAAAATAGAGGAAAATCGGTAAAGGTGGTCTCATTGCAACAGGGCAGAGCATAGCTAAAGAGGGCGAGTTAAACATCTACTGCTCCGTAACTCTGTAATGAAATATTTTTTTATTGCTTCTTTTTATGCATTTGATAATGACCCACCTTAACTTTAATGCCTCCTCAACGCGCTTAAAACCCTGTATAACTATTGTTTCTGCGAGGTGAACCCGAACCTTTTTTGTTTTATTCTGTTTACAAAGAAAGTATTATCAACTGAAAAAATAAAACATACCGAGACGACCATAAACAATGCAAAAGGAAAAAAATCTAAAACTTCCACTACATGAATCCATATAATGGATGAAAAGTCGAAGAATATAGAAAATTACCGTCATAGTTCACTCCACGATTGTCAAATACCATTTCGGCCCAGATCTATCTATCTGAAAAAAAAAAAAGTAAAAAGAGAGCGAAAAAAATAAAATATATACCGGATTCGGAAACATATAGGCAAGGTTGATCCAGTGTAGTGAATGAATCTGGAAATGGAATGGCAGGAACAATATACAGATCGGATGTTTGAAGAACAGACGTGATTCCGGAATTGGAAGGATGATTTGCTGTATCTAGAAACCGGAAACAATCGAATTACATTTCATGTTATCTCTCGGAAACTATAATAATTTGCTATGCAAACAAACATCTTACGTTCTCATCTATGGATCTATACAACATTCATAGTGTAACAGCTCAAATAAAATACATTAAGGAAGCCGCGCTGAAAAGCTAAACCGACGATGCGAAAAGGAAAACGGGGGCTAGAAGGAAACCTTTAGATCCCAAGGTTTGTTATACCTTTTCGTCCTTTAACATTTTTAAATAATTAATTACTCGATTAAGTTATCAAATCGAGGCAAAACCTTTTCTCAATAATTCCTCGGCATTCTCCTTCAATAATTAAGGAGAACGTAAATCGACTAGAGACCATAGACGCTCAAAGGGAAACCATTTGATTCTGAGTGTTTCCCAAAGGCGTCAATCCCTTCGGGAAGCGGAGGAGTTAGCCTGCAAGAGAATGAATATATCTTTCGGATGATAAAATCGGGGATGTGTTTATTTATCTCCCCGTCAAATTTGATTAGGTGCTTGGCTTTGTAAAAAGTTTGTATCATTTGATGGTCAAGAAAGACTTGGGGAAACGTTTTATATTTAAATGTGTTGCTCGACATTTATTTATATTTACACAGGACGTCAAAGCACAGTGAATAAACTTCGGTAATGTATTTCAGAACCCTAAGCGAGCAAACAAGCGCTGGAGAAGAAGGGATCCTCTATTTTAAGCGGATCGTTTTCAATTATTCTCAGTATTGTAATAGAAAGATCAATGGAAATGCTGGGGGTTTGATTTGAGTTTTGACAATGGATGGCAATATGAAAATCGTATAATTGTCGTCCCGCTGAGGGTGAATTTGGGATAAGGCAAGCGCAATAACGCAAGGTATAACGTCTCTTTTTGAAGTTGAAAAGTTAATAGTGGTTAGATGGTAGTAGATGGCAGGCATTTCAAATTACGTAGATTCTTTGAAAAAAAAATTCAATGTAATGAGTTTGAATTTGCCTGAAGCAAGTTAGGCTGACTTCGAATTTTAGGCTACGCAAGAAATAATATGTACCCGGTTTTTGGTTGTTTAATCTTTGCTGATATCCGTATTTTTGCCTGACCAATCAAATGACCTCTTTTTAAGACTGCAAGTCCGAAAGAAATTTGGCAGTTGGAAATTTGAGGATGCGCATCAAAGAAACGGCCTGATGGCAGCCTTTAATCATCAATGTGATCAAGGCACGACGGCTTCAGTGGGCGTGGCATATAGCGAGAAACAACGAATGTTCTCGGAATTTCATTGCAGACGAAGAGGGCATTGTTTATCTCACGTACAAATCCGTTGATTTGCCGTTTTATATAATTTACCATACATCATTTTTACGTATGGTTCAAATGGAATCCGATTAAAATAATGCCGCTTGATGAAGATTTTGTTTTATTTTCAATTTTAAAGGATTAAAAATAATTGAATCGTTTCCCAGAACTAAATAATGTTTGTTTCAGTATCATGAGAAAGTAATAAAACCCATTTTTTTTGGTGTGAAAAACAATTGAATATTCGATATTGAAACCCTAGAGGCTTTGACAGATCTAACGATAAAAGTTATTTTGTACTATATTTATTACTGTATTTGCAATCACCAGCTATTCTTAAGCTAACTATAAAAATAAATCTAAAACCACTTAGTGGGGAAGTACAAAACTACAGCGGCGCCATTTCACCAAAATCTGGGGAAGGGGCACACATTCTCGACCTTTGGGGGGTAAAAGCATCACTCAATGCTTAGCTTTTGGAAGAAAAATTCCAAGGGGCAACTGTTCCCCTTGCCCTACTTAATGGTGCCTTTGCAAAACTATTTAAGAGATATTAAAATAACGCTAGGTAGTCGGTGGGAATATTAACTGCAGGTTTGGCGCACCTGCCCTTGACGAGCTCCAGATTCCTTCTGACCTAGAAGGTAGCAATCTGGTAAGGGTTCTGGTAGGGGGCAGCAGTCCTACCAGTACTGGCTTAAGGCTGATGACGGTAAATTTGGCTAGGCTTAAGTCCAGAAAGCAGGAGGCTGAGTAGAGGACTGACTGTATGGCCCCTGTACTGGGAAGCCACCGCATTAAGCTCCCTAGTATAGCCATCATGGCCAAGGCTTTGCTGTGCAAGACCCAAGGCAGTCGATTCGGTTAGGGTCTCTTGCCCGCCGCAATAAGCTCTCTAACCGTGATGGTCGCCAGTTCCCCTCGCGGGAAGACACTGTAAGAAGAAGAAAATAACGCTAAACATTTTGACGGTGCTGATTAATAACTGAGCTATTGGTTCAGGCGCGCCGGGTCGGGCTCGAAATCAACGAGGGGAAGACCGAGTATTTGGTAATGGCGAGAAATAGACTGGATGAGGCCCCTTTGGAAGTGGACGGGCTGAGTTTCAAAAACGTCATCGAGTTTCGGTATCTCGGTTCGTTTGCCACGTGCAACAATGATATAGAGTATGAAGTCGCGTCGAGGATCCAATTATCTCCGAGTATTTTCTGCCCTAAATCTACAACTCCAGATTCCCTTCAAATCGTATTTCAAATTGAACCAATCCTTCTATTCGTTCCAGTTCAGATAAATACTTCGAATCGTTAAAATTAGGCAAATCAGTCGACGATGTAAAACCGTTAAAATCTACCTCTAACTACTACAAAATTATCACCCAGGCCTTAAAATATAATCACTTGATTGCCATAATTTACAAAATACTCAGTATGTGCATGCTATAAATCAGTCTAAACTTTCAAGATTCTCTTTTCTATATACGATCTTCACGTCCCTCCTTTCCCTCAACTTTTACAGTAAATTTGCTCTTTCCATTATTTTCTTCCCAGATAGACTCAGACTTCTCAACTCCGTCAATGCTTGCTTTAACTTTCAAGTCATTATTTTAACGGGGATCGATATTTCATTCAATTCTTAACTATATTTTTTACTGTTAAAGTAAACCGAGTTTCACAACTATTTTGTTTACCTTGAAATATAAGTGTGTTTGCCGAATTCTGCAATATCTCAAACCTTTTTGCCATTGACTTTTTACTTTGTTCCCTCACGAGATGGGGGTTTTCTCGAGTAATTTATCCTTCACTTTAGCAAAAGATTTCCAGTTTGCTTTTCCCCCTAAACCTCTAAATTATTTTTCCCTTTTTTTTTTTCAATCCCCTTTTTTCGAAAACCATTTTATTTCATTCTAAACGCTTTTTATAACCATTTCCAGCGCTGAGTTTAGCTGAAAACACTCAACGATAAGAAAATAATATTTAAAACCCAATGAGGCGGGCGACTGATCGGTTTATTTTGGATTCAGTCGTAATTACAATGATAATAACTGCTCTCGTTTAATATTGAATTTATAATGTCACCCAATTTAAATTTTAATTTCTGATTCATGTAAATTTTATTTTCAGGATCTCGATTTTCGTTTACGTTAAAACCGTTTTCAAAGAACTTTCCCGTAGACGTTCGCCCGTATTACTTTAAAATTCCCTCACGATTTAATTCCATCTTACATTTTGAAAAGTAAAATTAAACTGCGGACAAAAAAAAAAGAGGCGAGGAAAATTATGTTTTGAATGTTATTTCCCGCCCGGCAATAAAAATGGCTGGTCCAGAGCCCTTGTTAAAAAGTAGAATGGGCGACTATGAAATTAGCGACCCAAAACATGATTCTCGAGTTGAGAATCGTTACAGTGGTTGAATCCCAAACGAAGAGAAAACCCCGTAAAAATTTCATCCCCAATGAAAAACATCGAATTCTTCTATCAACACATTCAGCGAGACAAATTGAATACTAAAAGTTTTCTAGTTTTACTAATGTGGTTTAATTTTGTTTGTGTTTCTCGGCGTCTAATTTACATTTTCGTCTCCCTTCTCACTTTAGATTCTAGAGAGCTACTCCTGATTAGTCTCACTCTTGATTCTTCCACAAATATTCCCTGGAGAATCGAAACAAATGTTTCCTTCTCCTTTTCGATTGTTTATGCCTCCCCGCCCATTTTTAGGCCTCGCTCTTTTGATCTTAAGAAGCGTTCTTTTTAAAAAGGGAATATGATGGAAATCCTTTAAAGTCTTTTCGGAAGATGAATGAAATGCTTCACTGACGTTTTATGTTAATGAATTTAAAAAAAAAAAGGTATTCGCCCTTTGCCCCGTTTTTCTCTTCCGTCGCCGAAAAAAAGTTGAAAAATACAGGCGTAAGTTAAACGTTGAATGATTTTAAATTAAGATGAAAAGTCTCTTTTAACACAAAAGGATGAACCGAAAAAAAAAAAAGAATTTTTCAAATAAAAAGCAGATGGTGAGCTTTAAAAAAGTGGTGACTGACAAGCGTTTTAGAATGTCATTATTCACGCAACTTTTTCCTTTTCAAAGATGTGAGAAAAATCTAGTCTTTTTTTTTTTTATGTTGTGCTCATCGTGTATTGTAATGATGAAAAAATCGATTTTGAAAATTAAACTCCGATAATTTTTCCTTGAATCGTGTCAAGTTGCTTAAAGAAAGAAAAAAAAAAGTTTTCGAGTTTCGAAAGAAGAGTTTGTTCTTTTTTTTAAAAAATTTAAAAGGATGATGAACTTCCGACAAAATTTTTTCTTCGGTATTATTAAAAAAAAAGATTATGTTAGGATTAATATTAGTAACTAAAGAAGTTGGAAATGATTATATAGCAGGTGGGGCACCTGATCTTGGGCGCTAAATAAAGACCAATACTGCTGACAAATTTTTGAGATTTCACCAATCGCCAAAAATGTTCGTAACTTGACAACAAAATAAAAGGAATTTTCTCCAATTTATTAATTACTAACCATGGCATTTACAGGGCCTGAAGCTTTATTGCCGCATCCGAAATCGTTCGCCAGGCGGCCACCGCCTGTCGAACGATTTCGGATGCGGCAATAAAGCTTCATGCGAACCTCGGCGGACCTTTTATGGGAATTTGCAGGCTGCCGAATTTGTACTCGGGATAAGCTGTTTAATGCAAAAAATACCTCGTCTGACGTAATTCTTGGTGAATGATCCCATGATGAAGAGCTGCTCGATTTACGGATTCGGAAGTTCTCCAATCAGGAACTCCGAGCCGACCCGCATCCATTGAAACGTTATCCTCCCATCGAAGCCCAGGTCTGCCTTGAGGCCTGGCACTTGTAGGCCTCCGTCAAGGACCTGTCGTATATAACGCGTCGGTGGCGCCCGCGCGACATGCCCCACCCATCAAAGCTTATGCGACTTGATTATACCAGTAATCAAGGGCTGGCAGGTAAGCCTTCGGTTCTCTTCATTTGGTCGCATTCGCAGAGCCCCGTAAGAGGATCCCTCTTAGCTCCGAGAATTCGACGCAGGACCTTGTTCTTAAGACTCAGCAGCCTCCTTTGCACACGGACGGTCAGGCTCCAAGTTTAACAGCCGTAAGTGACAACAGGGCGAACAACGGCAATATAGATGCGGAGCTTAGCCTGCCTGGATAAGACCGGACTGCGGAAAACATGGCCAAGCGAATACGGACAACGGCTACCACTTTGGATCCTCGACGCGACTTCATAATCATTAACCGAGATACCGAATACTCTGTGTTTGATTTGATTCAAAATATTTCTTTTTTTAATTATTTTTTCAGGATACATTTTTTTCATCTATTATTTACAACACATTCAACAAAGACATTCAATTGTTTTTGTTATGGAACTTTTCGAACACTCTGTGACATTTTTAACCTCAGTCCGGCCACTTCCAAAAAGTTCTCATCCTGTCTATTCCACTCCATTAAGAAATACTCGATTTTTCCCTCATTGACTTCGAGCCCGACCCGGCGAGCCTCAGCTAATAACTCTCCATATATAAAGCAAGTTATAAAGCTACATTTTAATAACACGGCTTTTAACCCCGAATTTACAATAATATTTTTAATATCAAAATTTTGGAAAAAATAAAAAAACATTAATGTTGGATGCAAGAGAGGAAGAGAGTTTAAGACCTGCCTAATAAAGTACCATGGTCGATTCAAATTCATTTGTTACAATTTTTGGAAAAAATCTGGTTTTGGTAACGAATGCGTTAATAAATCTATTAAACAGAGTCACAGTTTTACATTTGAAATTTTTTTATTTATACAGAGACATACTCATAAAACCCTCTGGAGCGAGCAATCTACGACCCTTGGAAAAATTCAACTTTAATTTTTTTCAAGCTTAGTATAAGACACGAATATACTTCGTTTCGTACACTTGAGAGAAGAAATTTTCCTAATTTGCAGAAAGTTTTCGAGAAGTTATTAAAGATAAACCTGTTTAGCCTGAGTTATTACCACCCTTGTTTCACACGAGGCAACGATAAGAGATCGGTCTTTGTAAGCGGCGATCTTTTGTAGTACTTTGATGTACTCAGATAAGAGACAGTCATTTATGGGGATCCCAAGCCGAGTTGTTAGCGTGAGACGTGAATTCCAAAGACAAAAGAGTGATAAAAATGAGGACCATTAATCTTGTCACGTGAAGCTTTTTATCCCGAGCACAAGCCTCCTTCATCAAGAGTTACATCACATTCGAGTTTATGTACTCTTTTACTCTAACCTTAGAGACTCTTTCTCGATATCCCAATATGGCTCTTTGTAACGGCTGAGGTAACTTTTATCTGTAACTTATATACTCGATTTGTTTTCTTTCTTTTTCCTTTCGAAAGATTTTTTCTCGGGAACTTAAAGAATCTTACGACGCGAATTTTTTATTCAGAGAGGGAAAAGGGAGAGAAAACTTTGAAAATGAATGCATAATAATCTTAAAAAATAATATTTTCATAATATCTTTGGAAAGTAGAAAAACATTTTGATTTATCCCTGAAAAAAAAGTATGAGGTAGAAAAAGGAAATGAATGAAGTGAAAAGTTGTTTGAAACATGAATCAGGATTCGATCCTCGGGAAAGTTTTGTGTTTTGTGAATAATGTAACTGGTAATTCGGATTGGACGCTTGAACAAAGCTTTAAAAGAATCTCCTACAATATTTTAAACGAAGTAGTGGGTAAAAAATGGAAAGGGCAAACTGTACAAATTACTCTCATCAATACTCTGTGTTAGTGTCTTAAATCTGACGCAGAGGAATCTGACTTTCGTCAATTTGGTATAATCCTTTTAAGTTTTTTTCTTTCGGGTATTGTGAAGAATTTGATTAAGGTTGAAAGAAAACTTCTTGGAAAATTGAATAAATTAAACAATGAAGAAAAGAACAGAAGGACAATAAGCAACAATCAGGAAGAAGAATGACCTGTTTAAGTATTCTATACACGAACCATCAAAAGAGGAAAAAAAAAGAATGAAAAGGGACCGTTCTATCGCTAATTTTTAGCTTTCTCGTGGTATTGGAAAATAAAAATTGTCGAGCAAACGGTTTTTGTCTAAAGATTGATCTATTAATCAAAGCAGTGTCGATAAGTTAAATGGCTAGATGAAAAGGGAACAAGTTCCTGAGCTTCCTGTTGTAAGAAAACATTTCTGTTGGGTGTCCAGAAGTAGTGAACGAATTCTTTCTGTTGCAGTCGGTTTTTAATGCAATGCCCAGCGTCTGCTTCATCCAAATCACGTAAGAGCTGCAAACCTAACTGTAGTGACATTTTAGAGCCCAACTCCCAAGTAATTTCTTTTAATAGGAATGTTCTTTTGCCTCTTTAAGCTCACATGAAGCCGGTTGCGTTATGCCCCACGATATGTGCTTAAAGCTTGACACAACCCTATTATCAATTCAAAGATATCTTTATTACTTGTACGCCTCTGCATTTCATCATTTCATATTCAACCTTCCAGGCTTAACACGTCGTTAAATAGCTCGCACGCATCATTTTCATTGAATTCACACCGTTTCATATCAACATCTTGATTTTCAAGATGTAATTTCCCCGCAAAGAAACCACCTGAATTACGATTCCCCAAAAACAGTGCAATCTCCCACTCGCATATTATTAATTTCAAGGTTCTACATCTAAAACTTGTAAATTTACAAATGTTTCAAGGTGAAACCATAATACAAGGGACGTGGAAATGGAATGCCGATAAAGGCATTCTCCGGAAGCAGCTATTAAAGTTTAAACCACTGTTAGATTGCCGCAATGTGTCTAAAACTTTCCATTCGAACATGGAAGTAAAGCTAAATTCATTAAGTCTAGCCGTGTAAAATGCAATTTACTTGTTGATGGGGAAGGAGCCTTTTCTTTAGGACTCTTTACATTGGCAGCGCTCGGCGATAAAGTTAACTTTTATTAAAAAACCAGAAAAAAAAATTCGGTTTCGTGTTAATAATAAAGATAAGGAGAAGCAAAAGGATATATACGAGCCGTAATCAGCCACCGCGTCGACTCACGTTTTATTTACTAGAACGGTGAAAAAAATCTTTTTTCGTTTTACAACGGTTTTATTACCTTTAAAATGAATCGTCTTTAGATCCGAAAGGTAGAGAAGGGGAGGAGACCGGGTGAAAGAGAAGGAGGGAAACCTTCAACTTTCTCGTAAAAGAGATAACTGCAAATAAATACGCCCAAGATTTTGAAACGACTCGAATAAATGAACTCGCCGTCAGAATTAAAATTTTAACTGACTGATTCGAAGTTCGGATCTTCCATGTCCACTTTCAAAATGGCCGAGGAAGATCCTTGTTCGTTTCCTTTGACAAATTCGAAGTATGTTTTATTTTGATTACATTTAACTGCACAGGCGCATATCAGAACGGCATAAAATTTTTTTTTAACGACGCAGTAAACCCTGGCTTTTGCTGGATGCTGAATTATTCATTGAAATGCTATATCGGCTTACAACCGCTTAGAAAACGTTCCCAACAAAAATGTAAAGATAATAAAAGTAAGTCCAAGTTTTCTTTCCTTTTTTTCTTTTCCTTTAACTTTAAAAAACTCATTTTGTTGCTTGTACAGGCCCGTAGTCAAAGAAAAGCTAAAAGATTACTCTTAGCCTTTTTTCGAAAAAGTTGAGCCCTTAATTAGAAATAATAAAAGTTTTCATTTCTTGGTGTTCCTTTATTCCTTTACACTGGGTTTGAAGGCTCACTATTGCACTGCTGGTGAGTGGCTACTGGTAAGCGAACCTACGCGTGTCCTCTTCCACCCAACACTCACAATCGCATCCATTGAGACGTTGTTTTTCTCCTTAACTGTAAAATTCTGCTGCTGCGGCGGCGGCGGCTTAATTGACTGTGAATGGCGCTGTAAAATTCTCTGCGTCTCCAGGATTCTAGGTCTGTTATTCGATTATTGATATATCCCTTCCAATAGTCCAACGTGTAAAATGTCGTGCCCACCAGTGAGCCTTCTGTATCCTTCGGTTGAAAATTCTTAACATTAAACCGGTTTTCCAAGTTGCTCACTAATATCCATTAGCTTTGGGAAAGAGGTTGACATATAAAATTGTTATTCGATCTTTTCCCAGTATTTTTTAAAAAATTCTGAGAAATTCGATCTTTTTTCCTGGCAGCCCACCGCAGCCTCTGGAAAGAGATGCTGCTGGTAATCTCTTCATTTGTGTTAGTCACACTCTTTACATGTCCACGTCTGCTTCGTGGCTCTTCGTTGAACTCTATAGTGTTTGCTTCTGAGCCTTTTTTTTTGAAGGACCACTGTCGCTTTTGGGATCGAACAGCTATGACCAGCTTCTGCGGGACAGGACGCCATTGTAAATATTCAATTACAGCAAAGGGATATGGATTACCTGCTGCGGAAGAGGTGGCTCTGGGTTTAAAGGCAGCAAGAAAGGTTGCCATCTTACATCACACCACCTAGTTTGTATCAATATGGCGCAGTGCCACTGCTTCCGCCCGTGTACTTCCGATTCCGCAAATGTCCCGTGGCTTTCAGAGAGGCCAGGTCGTACGCTATGCAGGAAGGTGGAAGGGTGTGAGCGGCTCGTTTTCTTCAGGGTCCACCGGTACTTGGGCCAAAGGTCGGCTATTCAAGATTCCTTCAACACAGCGGCAAGCGCAACTCTCTTCGTGGATCGAATGAGTCTTTCCTAAGCTCCACCCATGTGTGGCGCCGCAGGGGCGTTAAACTTCCAGCGAATCCCATTGATCGTACAAATTTCGTTTAGACGTTAAATATCCACCACCGTTAAATATTGAGCCTGGCTACGAGCCTGAAAGTTACATTAATCAAATATGAATTTCCTCAACGCTTAATTTATTTTTCTTGGGAACCGCTGATCGATCGAAGTCTGGGACAGGTAAAATGTTTTCAAGTTACTTTTTTTTTTGTTTTTCTTTCTCCCGGGTCTCTCAATCTGCCAAAAAGTTTATGTGCTTTTCCAACGTCAGATTTTTCTCTTGGAAACTTGTACGAAACTTTTTCATTCCCTTGGAAAATCCCATAAAATTGGATTAAAAGTACGTTTTTCGTCGTCAACTAGTGGATTGTCGCTCTTGTGTGTGTGTGACTTTGAGGTTGTTAGGGAATGTCTTCTTGCTGGCAAACAGGCGCGTGTCTCATAAATGACGTGAGCAGTCGGGTTCAAACGCTTTGGGTCAAATGATAGCTGGTTTATATTCTCTGAAACTTATGCCAAGCACGTGTGCACGTCTCTCTTGTCTCGACTTATTCATTTTGTCTCGTTAATCTGCGGCTAGCCCGATTTCCCCGTCATGACAAATTAACTGGAATATCAAGGAGAAGGATGAAGATCTTGAGGGTGACGTAGAAAAGGTAAAAATTGGGGAGGTTTTTATCGAAGAGAGAAGAATAAAGGAATAAGCAAACAATATTGAGGAAAGGCAGACTATGGGCAATTAATTCGGTTTGAATTGTTTGTTATTGATTCATTCAATGCCAATACTGTTTGTTATTGACATTATACTCGATGCTATCATGTTATAACAACTTCGATTGCTAGTTCGACATTGCTTGAAATGGTTTCTCGTGTTTTTGTGCATCGGTTTTGGGTTAAACGGAAAAGTTTGAAAAGTATTCAAATTTTTTCAAGGTTTGGATGAGTTTCATTTTATTTAAGCCGCCACTGCCTCTTTTATTTTTTTGTTGGACCGTAGCCTGATAGAGGGAGTAGTATCGAGAAGCTGATTTGCATTGGCAAGAATGAGAGGATCAAGAGGCGGAGGCTCCAATTTTTCTCCAATTTTTAGCCCGTGTCCCTATTCTGGGCGACAAAATCCAAAGTGCAAATTCTGGGACTTGCGACTTCGGGCTGGAGACGGCCCTTGGAGAAAAAGAAGCGATAGGTCCTAATTAAAGGTATTCGTTTCCTTGAAACATGGAAATAAATTTGAATGTCAATATTTTTTCAAGTAAAAAATATTTTTCTTAGGAAAATCTTATCTTAAAGTGATAGCTGAAGAATGCGCCACAATTTTTACTACTCGAAAGTCAGCTCACATCGACTCCTAATTCAACCTCAAAAAATGAAAAATTCACGACCTTTATCTGAAGACTGAAAACCGCAGGGACCACACTATCTGTCAAATTTAGTCACTTTCCTCAGTTATCACACCGCCTGCTGCATTTATAATGAAGTAAAAACGCCCAAAAGCATTCATCTAAAAAGCTTCCTGCCTGCCATTTAATGCTTTTACTTCTTCCCTTTAGGAAAAAAAAAAATTATTAATTAATCTACCTTAGGCGTGAGATGTTGGTGTTTTAACATTCATTCGCCGAGATTCACTCGTTATTAACGGTGGATTAATAATCTTCTAAAAAGGGAGAGAGAGGTTTCTTGCCTTTTAATCAAGGGGAAAGCGTCAGATGGAAAATACTTAAAATCCGGAGATACGTTCCATGTAGCTTTTCAAGTGTCAGCTGTTATCACTCTCCTTGCCCGAGGGGCCTGAAAACAGAAAGCGGTATTTCCTCGAAAAGAAAAAATGGCGCCCGAGGGTTTTTTAAACGTTCGATGGGAAAATTTTAAAATCTTAAAGGGCATACACCGAACCAGATGCTCTCGGAAAACTTTCGCTTGTAATATTCCAAGCTTGGAAGATAATATGTAAGCTTTATAAAAACATCTACCTGTTAATATTTAAACATGCCATTATAAGTCTGGTTCGTCCTTCGGTTGCTCTGGGAGTTAATTATGTTGATGTGCTTTTCTGGTATAGGAAAACCTACTGAGATATGCCCCACTTTTCTCAATTATCCATTTACGTGGCTTCAAAACTTGTAGATTTTTTTTACCTTTCAACCGATTTTTCATAATTTTTATTATTTCAAGTTTTTAAATTGAATATTTGTCATCATGCGGATTTTACCCAACGAAAGCAATCACACCGTTCTTTCGCCAGCGGTGAAGATGTAGCAAACTGAAAACACGAATGAAAATTTCCGTGGGATGATATTTTCAACCCTACACATTCTCATTTTCTCTTTTCTGAGGTAATATGCTGTGACACGTGCTGTAGTTCATGAATTTCCATGCATTTCTAAGTTCACAGATTCAATTGCACCCAGAAAGTATAAAGTCAGTTTAATCGGTTAAATATTAATCCGCCAAACCGACGTCAACCTTATTAGTCAAAGTTTAGCTTCCCCTAACCGAATCCCTCACTTGTAATTAAACTTCAAGCGCTTATAATTTTTTTATAATCGTTCCCCCTTTTTTTATTTTAAAAAAAAATGACATTTTTCAATCCTTCATCGAAAAAAGAAAATTTTTGCTTTTTTTTTCTTATCTTTAATGAATAATGCAGAAGATTATGATTGTTATACGGGTTTCCCAAGGGATTTAATATTTTAATCACAAAGAATAAGCGGTGAAAGTACGGGGGGCTCCTTTGTGGCGTAAATGAAGAGAAAGTAACTCGGATTATAAACGGTGATACGCAATTAATAATGTTCTTAGCGAATATTACTTCCTAGGAAAATTTTCGTGAGCTAAAAAGGGAAAATTAAATTAATCAAAAAAAAAAAAGAAGGAAATCACCGATGCCGGATGATTATGCTTTTCGACGTCGAGAGAAAATTTTTTTAAGAGTCTTTAGTGAAAGTTAAATCCTCACAGTATCATTTCATCGTTGAAAATCTTCATTTTACTTCCTTTTTAAAAGTAACAGCTCAATATTATATTATGAACTCTCCCTTTATTAAAAATTTTTGAAAGAGTTTTAATATGCGTTTGTTCTTTTTGCTAGACCCTTTTGAAAGTCCCCGGTGAAAACACAGAAAATTGCGTTTGTATTCCCCTCTGTGAAAAGATGAATCTATTTTTATGAAAAGCGCAAACCGTGGAGAAAATTTACGCTGGGAAATTAATGGAGCTCGATTCATTGCTTTCGCATCGAAATCTTAAACACTCGCTGATTTTCCATTTAATAATAAGTAAGGGTTGCAAAGTGTACGGTTCATTATATCCCCATTTCCTCTTATTATTTGTCCTGCGAACCAAATCATGGCTTTATTGTCGTTTGATTTAAAGTGCGAGGCATGGTAAGGGATGTAATTGCGTTTCAAACGTCAATTTATCAGAGTTTATAGGTTTGGGTAAGGCGTGCAGGAGGAAGTAATGCGGAGTTAAGAGTTTGAGGATGTATAGAAACGGAGGTTCCAGTTTTGTTCAGAGATGTATGTGCTAAGACCCAAGAGCATTAAGAGACACCAAGACAAAATTATTTATTGTATAAATCTGTTATTCGTCCGATTTTTTGTCAATAGGGCAGTAATTTCATGGAATCACTATTGTTCATTAGTAAAACCGTAAATATGTATTTCTCGAATTTAATATTAGAAAGGTCTTTTCTTCACTGCGCAGGTTGATCCCAGCTAGCCATAAGCTGAACATATGGTCTTGGTTTCAACCTGTGGATTGGAGAAGGAACACTCTTATATTTAGTCACAAATCAATGGTCCTAGCTTTCTAAAGTTGCAGCGGACAGTTGCAGACTTTGGTTTGGCAATTTGTCTTGCAAAAGCATTTTTGAAATCCTTGTTCAGTAATCAGATATTGATCAATGCAATCGCTCTAACTCTTTAATATCTTTTTTTTAAAAATATCTGCCGAGGAGAATGCCCAGATTCGGGGTGTTTTTGCCCCCTTGCCCTTATTTAATATTTTTGGGGTAGTCGGTGGGAACATTGACTTCAGGTTTGGCGCACCTGCCCTTGACGAGCTCCAGATTCCTACTGACTAACTCTGCCTGCTTAGTATAAGTAAAGATTGCTCGGTCATGATTTTCTGCAACCATTCTAAATGTTTTTTTCACCCTGCGCAGGTCAAAAATCTGACACTATGGAGTAAACAACCCTAAATTAGCTAAGCTACCTGCGCAGTGTAAAAAGAAAATAATCGGGTTAAAGTCGTGATTTTTTGTACAATTTAAATTAATAATTCTTTCGTTTTCTTTTTTTTTTTTCAGATTTCATAGTGAATAATGATTCTTATAGAATCAAAATATTTCTGCATACGACCGCCAGATCGTTCTACGGCGGGTAACAGTGGAAATCGAATGATGATCGTGGCTTTTATTTTAGTCGTACAAATTATCGGTGGTTTAGTGAGTGGCGGAGCAATTAGCGATGACTTTTTACCAGTAAACGGCAAACAAACGAAAATAGGAAATATACATCGCAAAGAGAGATATGTGCGAGACACTAACGAAAAAACGGAAGAGAGTGATAAAACAAAACAGCCATATCAAAATTTTCGAGAGCAGAGTCCTAGATATCCCGATGGGAGATCAAATTTCGCCGAAATGGATACTTTCTCCGGGAAAAGTTCCGAGAAATTGAAATCGATGCCTCTTACGTCGCGAATTGTTCGGACCAAATACGGTGATGTGAGCGGGGTGATTATATCTTTAGATTCGAGGCATTTAGAGCCTGTCGAAGTGTTTAGAGGAATCCCGTATGCGATGCCTCCTACCGGAAGTTTACGGTTCATGCCACCCGTTTCGGGCGCGTTGTGGTCGGGTGTTAAAATCGCGGATAAATTCAGCCCCGTGTGCCCTCAACGATTGCCGGATATATCGAACGAGACTTTGGCTTTGAAGAAAATGCCGAAGGGGAGATTGGAATATTTGAAGAGGTTACTTCCGCACCTACAGACTCAGAGCGAAGACTGCTTGTATCTGAATATCTACGCTCCTGCACAAGGTAAGAATCTTTTTATTTAATTTTTTTTGCTTTATCGAGCATAGGGAGGTGAAGCATAATGTTTACGCAAATTTCATACTCCTTGTTTTCGACTGAGCCTTGTGTTTGATAGGCCGCAAAAAAAGTGGTGGAACGACATTAAGAAGATGGCGGGACTTAAGTGGTTGCAAAGAGCCCAAGACAAGAAAGTGTGGCAAAGTTTTAGAGAGACCTTCGTTCAGGAGTGGACGGATGTAGGTTGAAAGAAGAAAAAGAAGTCGTTTTAGACCGGTCCAGAATAGCGCCCTATATACGGGGAGAACAGCGACTGACGGCATAAGATCTGATTGGTTTGTCTGGAAGGCGCCGTTTTGCAGTCCTCATGTAAAAACTCCCATAAGTTAAATATTGAATTAAATCATTGTTGTCAGATTTATGGTTGACAATGTTGTCGCATTCATAATAAAAGGAGGCTATGATCGACGCTATTTTGTAGTCCCCAGTGAATACAATGGAAGGTGCCATGACAGTTGGTCGCGGTTTTCCCCGTATATAGGACTGTAGCCCAGAATATTTCTTATCGAAAGAGCAATACTTGATTCGTACGTACCTTGGCTTTCTCTAGCTAAAGAGCAGGGGACAATGCATACGACTTGGTAAGGACTTGTTGCTTTCATGCTTTCGGTCACTAATCGCCTATTGAGGATTCGACCCCATTCATAATATTTTTATCTCGTGGTCCATTGATCTTGTAAACCTTTCCGAAAGACCATTTTAGGTTCAAACTTCGTATTCTCTCTTCGTGCGAAGGGAAGGAATCCTTTTTATATTTGTATCAGCCTAAGGCTGTTTAACCGAGTGTCAAGTCAAGATTTATAGCGCGTTCCTTGTGCATAAATCTTCTTGCGTCGGTTCATTTGGCTTCTTTGTCGCCGCTATAACTTCAAAATTTTTTTTCGAAAAAATTTATTTTATTACTTTGCGGATTTTTACCTTTTTATCGAATATGTTTTATTTATTATTTTCGGTTTCGAGAGAAGTTTTAAAACGAAACGTTGAAGGAAAAAACCCTCCATTCACACAATGAGTCTGGAGCTTGAAAATATATTACAAATCAAATCATTTACAGCAGTGCATTTCAAACATTGTAAAAAGCAAAGGGAAATTCATCTTCTTCTCTTTTCGTTTTCTTCTCTTCACTTTGTGGAAAGTCAGATTTTCTCATTGTTTGAAATTCGCATTAATTACTTTTCTCTTAACATTATTTTAACCGTGTGCTACAAAGGTTTGGGAGGAAATTTTGTGTAATTTTAAGTTTCACCTTTTGTAAATGAAAAATGATTGGTTTATTCCAAGTTGATAATGAAGGATTTATAGGGAAATAGGTGATCGATCTTCGAATCGTGTTGTAGCCTTTTGTTTGATAGGAAAGAGACATAGAGTAACAAGACGATTAAAGGGCAACAAATGGTAAGTTCATGATGTTTCGTGTTTTTTGTTTACATTGTTTATGATAAAGAGAGTGGTCAACTGAATCTTTACTTACCCACCCTCTGACTAAATGTTGTCTTATTTCTTTCCAAATTTTAACCAAGTGAGGTTAGGGTCGATCATATCATTCTTTTTGACAGGGATGCGACTAGAGCCAACTAAATTGGAGCTTTGTGATTGGTTGGATGTAAAAGTTCTATGTAGATATGCCGACTTTACATTTAACGTAAATGGACTTACATGGTTTTGAGATTTCCCTCTATTTATTTACACGATAATGGCTACTTGCAGTAGATCTCCCAACGAATTAGTTCAAAGCATTTTCAGAAATAGAGTTGGTGACTCTGATTACAGGCTCTCTAGGTGCGACCAACCACAAATGAGCCGATTTTTGAGGACTAGGCAGACAAAATGATTATATATTTAAAGGCCAGTAGGAGATTTTGGAAAACCTATCTCCACTTGTTACAATTAGCAAAGTTCATACCGAGCAAGAACTTGTAGTCGCACAGCAATCAAAGTATATTATTTGTCGAAGAGTTATAAATTTGGCTGTTACCTGGGAACCTGATAAGCGAATTAGTAAACATCGTTGAGTGTGCGGTCTTAAGCCGTAAATTTTAAATTTTCAACGAAGATTTTCATCTCCACTGCATTGACAAGGCCGTTCTGTTTCGTTCTCATGCCATCGCTAATCTTTTCATCAAGCCAGATGATGAATTTTCAGATGTTTATCACTTTACATTGTTGACCTATTTCTTATTGAGGTATTTCATCCAGCCGCGTTCTTCCCACTGAAGGGTTAGGATGTTCAATTCGAATGTTGCAATTTGATTTTGACGTGTCGGACCGTGTTTCTGACAATTCTAATCGTGCAACGTCAAAAGCACTACTCCCACTTGAAAATTAATTCAGTTCCTCCTAGAACAGCTTTAAATTAATATTTTTTAATCGGTTTTCTTTATCAACGAAATTTTAACCTGAAACGAAGATTCCCTACATTTCTTCACATTTACATTAACTTTAATAACGGGTCCGTTTTTGTTTCGATTTCAATTGAGTTGAAAACTGATTATAATAATAGAGGATGTAATAAAAACAAGGGACCGCTCTTACATCCTCTTAATAGCTCCAGTAGCCGATGAATAATTTTCAAAGGTAACAGCAACAAAAACTCGGCACTTCATGAGTGAATAAATTCTCGATTCGATATTAGATGCGAAGAATTCCTTGCTCCTCCAAGGCACGTCCATTCATTCCGAGATTTAAAATACAATGTTCCGCTCACTTGTGATATTTGATTCTGACGTATTTCAAAATGGAGCTATTTTTCGAAGTCTTTAGGGTCACTGTTGTTACTCGAACGATGTAGCATTTACTTTGTTATCCGAAGCGAAATTTCATTCGTTTACGTTTTCATAATTCCGAAAAAAGAAAAACACCGGGTTTTACAAGCATGAAAAAATTTTTCCCCCCCGTCTCTTTTGCGCAGATTTTGCGTACATTTTCCAAAAGCTAAACGAAGCTCGCTCGAGGCATTAAACGAGAGACATATCTCGCTGGAGATGAGATTAAATATGAGCAATTCCAGTATCATGTTGTTGAAATTGAAAACGAAAATGTCATTAGGGAATGGGAATTAAAAGGAAATGAAGAATTACTTTACGTACTCCCTCTCATGCCGATCGTATTTAATAACTTTCATTTCCTATGACATCATTTTAATGAAAAAATTTACTTAAAAGAAAACTTAAAGCTCGTCATTTAAAATAATAAAATGGAAAAGAGTTGGCGTGATGTTTGCTTTTTAAGCATTGAACCGTGACCTAATCGAGGATAAAAGATGTCTTCATAATATTTAAAATATAAAACCTGTGTCTTTTTCTTCAAGAGGAGGAAAAATGTGGTACGCTTTTTTTGATTTCGTTTTAATTACCAGTTAACGTTTTATCTTGTGTGTTCAGCGGAAAAAAATGGCCCTTCCCCGAAGTCTTTTTTTTTTCTCTAAAAATAAACCGTCTTTCGAGAAGTCGTTAAAGATGAAGCCAACCATAAAAATAATATTTAACGGGAATCGAGCTGAAAAGCTGCTACAGTATTTCCTGGTTCTATTGTGACGGTCGATTCCGTTTTATACAATTTAACCTACGCAAGAAAGGGAATATTCGATTCGAATGCTTGTAATAGAAAAAGCTGTTGCAGGAAAGACCCGTGACGGGATTTTGCATATTTTAAATGATCGTTTTTTTTTTTTTGGAATCGATTGTTTAGAAATCAATGATATGAACAGGAAGCGGATCTTGGATATTACGGATAAATAGAATCGATAAGACTAAATGGGCCATAAACACTTTTCAATATTAAAAGTCAGGAGGTTTTTAGTCTTGCCGCTAGAGGAAGGGGAAGGTTTTGTCGTCAAAGATTTGGGTTTGCCTTGATTTGAAAGCACATTTATGCTTTAGTGGTGTTTTTAGGCATTGGTGAATAAATGAATGGGTGACTCATTAGCTCCGCTGTCGCCGGTCCCAAGCCCGGGTGCAAAAGAAAATTAGCACCCTGTTAGAAGTAAAAAGGAGCTTACTAAGAGGAAAAACACGCCTTGGAAAATGAACGGACAAGCTATACGCTGTCAACTGGGGCAAGCAAAGGAAGCAGTACTAGAGGGGGTATATACAGAAAATGGATGATGGTAGTCAAGCACAAGCTGCACTGAGGTGGAAACCCCTGTCGCCCGCCTAAGGTAGAAGGACCTGTGATTCACAAGAAACCGACTGATTACCCAAATTCTTCTTCTCCTTTAAGTGCTCTGCTCGCACACGATCTTAGGCGATCGATCCGACGAGCTCCTTGAATCTTTCACGATTGGCGGCCATGCGAAATAACTCCTCTACCGTTAACCCGGTCATATTCCTCAACCAGGGGAGATTCTTACTACCAAGTAAGTGATTATCCAAATTAACAGACTTCAAGGTCTTTGAAAAGTCAGAAGAAGAAGGCTGGGCCATTAAATAAAATATATTGTGCATACCAGAATCGAGTCGTAAGGCAACAGCTTTCTGATTCAAATACTCGACTTTGAGAGATTTTCCACCTGCTTAAATATTCTTCCTTAAGATAAAATTAAGAAACTTGCAAGCGGAGTTAATGATACATTGACAGAATTACAGTCAGCTTGGAGTTTTTTTGGGGGAGAGAATTCTTACTCTTACTCCGCTGGCACTACAGGACCTGAAGCCCTACCGCCGCCTCCATTGAATTCCTCCACTGACCGCGATTCAATGCCGTAATCTGCCAGTCCCTGACCCCTCAAAGGGCATTCTGATAAACGTTATCGATCCACCTCATCTTGGGCGTGTCCTATGGCTACCGACCAGGGCCTTGCAAATGCCTCTCCTGGCGCCTGCACCACTTGCCCTGACCACCGCACCTCCTATACTTGATCACACTAGTGATAAGAGGCTGGGCAGTGAGATTTCGAATATCGCAAGGAGATATCGGCAGTGAGAATTTTATCGCTTAGCGAGTTGTACGCAATGCGACAATAGCGCACAAGCGCTGTAAAGGCTTATACCTTCTTAGTTTTCCTCATATACCTCTTCCTGTAGCTGGTGATGGTGTAGGCGCACAGTAGGTTGAAGAAAGATTTCATGGTTTAAAATTTCTGAGACTGCTACGGCGAACGCCTTAACAAACTCTACGTTGTTAGTACGGGAGTCCCCTTGTTCGAGAAATTCACGCAATTATCCCAATAATCAGACCCCTTTTCATAATCAATGAAGCACAAAATTACATTCTTGTTCATGTGTTCCATCTTCGCTGCACAAGGACTTGCATCGAGAGAACAAAGCGTCTTTAGTTCCAAGTTCATCTCGTATTTCAATCTCCGTATCGACCATGACTCCTTTTTACATTTCTCCGTAATGATTCTGAGAAAGTGAAATAATGCGGTAGCTTTTTATAACGTTCCAATAAACGATCAATCAATCTTTATCTTGAAAAATGTGAAGCGGCTCGAAAAATCTTTAATCGTTATATTATGCAACGCTAAATCCCTATACCGATCTAGAAACGACCTTCCCAAAATCAAACCTTTTTCTAAGATCTACATGTCATTACTCATATGGAAATAGAAAAAAAAGAGAGGAAAACCGGAATGGGAATTTAATGGAGTTGCACCGCTTGTCGCGGAAACGGAAGTGACAGGAATTCGAATGGTCAATCTCCTAAAGTGGAAATTAAGGAACGGAGAAGTCTGATGGGAGCCAGAGGAAACGGAGGAAAATAAGAAGAAGAAAAAACTTTCTCAGGTCCGTGGAAGAGGAATTTGAAAATTTCATTATATCCCGCAAAAAGAAAAATGGAATGGATGTATATCCATTTCGTAAGCATTATCAGAATGGCCTTGAGCCTTTAAAAGCCGAGTTTCCCAAGACAAAAAAAAATCTCGGAAAATTTTCAAGAACATTTTTCTTTTCAAGGAAAAGAACGAGGGAAAAGGAAAAAAGATGGGGCTAATAATCTAAAATGTTACTTCATTAAAGCCATTCCCCTTCCATATTCTTGTTTGCTAAGGCTACGTGGATCTGCATTTTGATGTAGTCAAATAAAATCGTAAAAAAACGTGAAAAGCTGGTTCTCTAACCGAGATAAATTCACTCTTCTTACGGTATCGATCCCAGATATAAAGAAAGATAAATTTTGTCTTGTTAATTGTGTCCAGGATTCATTGTATTTATCTTTTGTGATTTTAATCGAATTTTCCCGATTTCTTTTTTTTGGAAAGGGAATTTTCCTTCATCCTCACGTTCCGGGATTAATGCTAGAATTTTTCCCCCTTCCGAAAAAACCAAAAATCCTTTTCATACAACGATAAAAAGATCAGGGAAGGAAACTAAAAGAGCAGTAATTGAATCTTTATTTACAATTTTTCACCATTTGCATCTAAAACTTTTCTCGTTTAACGGGGCTTTAAGTACATTTCGCGTGATAATGGAATCGAAAAAATCTAAATTAGAACTTAAATTGAATTTTATCTTCCTAATGGTTTTAAATCAGTTTCAGTTTGCATCGACAGCTTTGAAAAACTTTTATACTCTAAAATAATAATAATAATAGTGATTATCTAAAGTAAATCCCTCGGTTAAGCGGGCGGATATTTATATACAGTGTATGTAAAAAGCAAATCGTTATAACAATTTAGTAGCTGAAATTGTTTATTTCCTTTTCAATTTCAAAAAAAATTTTATGTAATTTCATTTCTGTTTCCGTTTTTGTAGTCAAAACAAAAAATGTCAGTCGATCTTTTTTTTTCCTGTTTTTAAAATGACAGTAAATTCCTCAGTTTGATTTTTCAATTTTTCCGGTGAAATACTTTCGGGGAAATGGATAAATGCTTTCTAATCAATAAAATGAAAAGAGGAAATATTAAAAAAATATTTGGATAATATTTAGAGTTACTTTGTGCTTTCTTAAGAACATGGGCTATATTTTTGTATTGTGACGATTTTCAAAGTGTTGCGTAGAACTTTTGTTGAAAGATAACAAAAATGGGGATGAGTAGTGATGCGCACAAGGGCAAGTTCCATACAAGACAAGAACAAGATATTAAACAAGACACGGCTAGATTTTTGATTTTTGCTTCCTGAGCATAGAGAACCCAAAATAGCAAAACAAAAAGCAGACCAGAGGAAACTCTTGACAAATGTCTTATACAAGAATTACTGTTTTGTGAAGTTGGATTTTTGAATTCTTGTTAGTTAAGAAGCTGAAATTCAAACTTACAGCCAGTTCTGTGACCAGTTGTCTTGTGTGCATGACTAGGATCTTCTACGAGGACATTTTTAATGTGCAAGTTACGGTTGGCAAGTAAGATGTAGTGAGCAGGCGTCTGGTGACATTCCTGAATCCTTTGAGCTTAGGGATCAGTCGATTTTGGCTAAGATTACGTTAGCTGGAGAGTGTCAGCGATGAAAATGAAGCTATTTACAGATTTTGTTGATCCATCAAACTGTGTTCATATATTTAATAAAATGACACGACTCTGATAAGTTTTAAGCCAAACCAAGACTCTTAATTGCATTTTAAAAACAGAATCGCTATTTATTTTGATTTTATGCTTGTTTTACAGCATAAAACACTCGTCTAGATGATCGATTTCTCGCTTCGGATTCGTCGCCTTGAGCTTTCCCCTCGCGAATTGTAAATGACATTCCAGTTTCTGCTTTCCAATATCCGCAAATTATCTACCGTACTAATAATTGGATTAATTCGGATTCCTAATCGATCCTCAACTATATGACCGTTTGAATATTTAATATTTCGATATAACTAAAGTACCGGCACGCATAATTCCAATGCCCGACGTCTTGATCAGGTTTTTAAAACTGTTTCTCCCCCCTATTCAAAATTTTTGCATGCTTTTAAAATTATCAAGAGGAAAAATGTGTAAAAGGGCTCTGTAACGAAATCTTATGCATGCAAAAAAAAACATTTCTCTTGGGGAAGCTCTCGACAAGAAACGGGCACGCCGATGCTAATGCGAAAGAAAAAAGCCGGTTTATTAAAACACGGGTAATAACCAGATGAAAAATGTTTTTTTAATTTTATAAGACTCCTTTCTCCCCCCCCTGATACATTTTCCAAAAAAAAATTTCCTATTGTAGCAACATTTTTCCCTCCATTCTTAATTTATGAGTTCGGTTTGTAGAGGAGATATCGTAAATCATTTCTTGTATATATTTGTATCCTTTTCATTTTGAAATTGTTATTATTTTCGGATTTGCTTTATCCTTATTTTATGACATGGAAATTTTTTGATATTTTTTAAAAAATAAATAAAAAAAGAATACTGTAACGAAAGGAGAAAGAAAAGAAAGTAGTTCAGCGTTTGAAAATCGGCATCGTAATTGCATCAAAATAAGTTTTCGTGTGTATTTTATGGAATCAATGCTCGCTTTCTGGACAAGTTAAGGTCCTAAAATTTTAAGTGCGAAAAAGTTGGTTTTCTGATCTCTAGTTCGTGAATTTTGACTTGAGTCGCGATAATTTCCATCGTGCGACGGCGTCCATGAGGTCAAGCGGTACATTTAGGTTTGTAGCATAGTAAAAGAAGACCAAGATCCCAATTCTAAATTTTTCTACTGTGCAGTAAGAAAAGCGTATTTCGGACCTTAGCCATAGTATGCCAAGAAAAATTTAGATATACTTATTTAACATGAAACAAATGCTCCTGCAAATCCAGTCGTTAAGCTGGTCCCCTTAAGGTGAATTATTCTTTTCTTTTTTATCAATCAAAATTACATCTGCGAAGCACTTGAAGTTGTATTAAAACAGGTCTTTTGTCAAAATTTTTATCTCGACAGCTTCTGCTCTTATTATTACTATGTTTAAATTTTTCCTGCACCCCATATAAGATTAATTACGTAAATTAACGCTCAAAGCGTCATGTAATTACCAGTTTTAAATCGTAAAGCAAAAGAGGAGAAAAAGAGAAACGTAAAAAAATGTCTGTAGGCTGAACACACAATTCCCATGTCCGCGTATCCCGCAAAGTAAACATGTTATTCTCATTAAGTTTAAGCTGCGACTGAATAAATCTAATTAAAGGAAAAACTATGGCACAAGTTGAAACACGTCTCATTTATGTCGTATTTACATCCTGGAAGCAGAAAGTTAATTTTGAAAAAAAAAAAAACCACAGAGGCACTTACCTCACACTTTTGTTGTTTTTTTTTGGCGTGTATTTAAAGTGGCGGTAACTTTTAATAAAACTGGCAGTTATTTTATTAAAAATGGCAGTGAATTTAATAAATTGGCAGTTAATAATTTAAAGAGGCAGTTAATAATTTAAAGAGGCAGTACTTTTGAGGCCAGTAGAATGAGGGAGGAAAAGGCGGTAAAAAAAATATTTAGACAGTAAAAAAAATATTTTGGCAGTAAAAAAAATACTTGTGCAGTAAAAAGAAATATTTCGGCTGCAGGAAAAAATATTTTGGCAGTAGGAAAAAATATTGTGGAGGTTATTTGTCATTTTTAATATAACAGAGGAAAAAAAGAAAATCAAAGCAAAACAATTTGATTTCGGACGCTTCAGATGCAATCAGGAACGGATTTGTGGAGGTATTCGGCGATGGAAAAACATTAATCGTCTGTTGGGCGCATGTAAGACGAAACATATCTCAAAAGATTGATGCATTAGTCGACGAAGAATTTAAGGTTGAAATTTTATGTGACATTGACTTTTTGCAACTGTCATCAAGTAAAGAAATCTTTGAAAAAGCAGTTATACTTTTTAAAAAAAAATGGAACGACAAGAAGCAAAAAAAATTTGTTGATTATATGGCCTCTGGATGTTTTGGATCTTTTTGTAATTGGTACGAAGGAGTTGCTTCCCGTACACCTTCAACAAATCGTAGACTTGCCTCATGAAAAGGAAAAGTGGATGGAAGGAAATTGCACGTGCCCTGCTTTTTTTAAGCAATACCTCTGCAGGCACATCATCGGGATGAGTATCCGGCTGAAATATGCAAAGCCACCTCCGGCAGCAAAAACAGTACCAATTGGGGAAAAAAGAAAAAGAAGAAGACCGAAAAAGTCTACGAAAGCTTTGCTTAGACATTAATTATCAATGGTAAGTTAATTTTTTTACTGCTTTCCCTCATTACTGCCACCTTATTACTTCCCAGTTCCAAAAAAATTATTGCCGAAAATTATTAAATTGACCACCCATTTATTTAATTTACTGCCGAATTTATTATTGTTACTTCCCTAAAATAAATTTAATTACTGCCAATTTTTTTTTAAAGATAACTGCCAAACTGGAATTTTTCGACCGCCAAAATATATTGTCGCCTTTTTTTTTCTCCCTCCTGTTACACGATGGACCGGAAAACTCTAAAAACCGTGTTTTATTTTTCTTTCCAACTTGAAACATTTAAAACCGAACAATAACGGTAGTAGAAAGAGGGAGCTTTTCCCATTTAGCAGATTTTTAATCCATTATTTGACACTGGGATGCGCTCAGATCCCTTAATAAATTTATTTCTGGTCTGTTTAGCACTTACTTGATTGATTCGGATTTCATTTTCGTTTTTCAGAATACGCAAATGGAGAATATATTTATAGTGATGGGCAATTCTAATCAATCAAAACGTTAAAATTAGCATTCGACTAATTTTTCGTAATTGAATAAATCGACCTGGCACGATTATTTAATTACACGCAGATCGTACGATTAATTTCTCGAAAAATAAATTTATTGATAAATCGACTGTTTGATAAGTCAATTAATTTTTAGCTTTATTAATCAAATTCTTAATGAGATAAAAGGATTGATTGTCGAGGTTTGATTTGGGATTCACGGGTTTAGTGAAAGGAGTAGAAAATAAATGCGGTTGGCTTTGTCTTCGCAATAGATTTGCTCGAGAAAGCCCCGTTGTGTCGGATGTAGGATTTGAGTGCTCATGACTAAGTTCAATTAAGGCGCGTAGCATTTGACAAGAATTTTAACATGGCACACTGAAATCAAACTAGGAGACATGCACTAATAACTAGATGAGGCACTTGTTTGACTAAGCCTAAAAAAGGCGATTTTAGTCCTTTTTGCTGTGAGAGCGAAGTGTGTTATAATTAACCGAAGAAAAGTATTTGTTAATACTTGGTTGCCTACTTGGGTTCTTGGATTTTTAGGGTTAGTGTTGAAGAGCAAAATTCAGAGTAGGCTCAGACCAGGTTTAAAGTAGACCTCGTGGCTCCAAAATTTTTGAGACTTGTATGGCAATGTTCAGTAGTGGCCCTGCTCCGGGACAACTACTCCTGGTTACATTGCAACCAATGCTGAAGCTTTCTATCGAACATAACAATTTTGTTTTTTCAAATTATCGAGACTTAAGAATTCTCTTGACACTTTTTAATAACGGTTTTCTTCAAGTTTGGGCTTTTCTTTCTAAAAGCCTTTAAATCATTTCCCAAACCTCGATAGAAATGTGACAAGGGTTTTTAAGCAATCGTCATTTATCTTATTGGTGCGGTTTTTTTTTTTTTTTTTTTTTTTTTGAAAACTGAGTGCGAGTTTAGGGGGAAAAAAAGGAATAAAGTTTTAACGGGAATCAATCATTAAACGAGATTGAAAGAACGGACGACGTTTTTCCAAGAAATAAGATGAGAATTAAGAAATAAATAGAAACGGGAAAAAGAAAAAGTCGTTGTTTTTTTGGGGAAAGGGAAAAAAAGTGGGGAAGCTTTCAAAAGTAAAGGTATCCTCCTCCTATAAAATTTCATTTTTATTTTTTTCTTATGCTAATAAAATCTAAGTGTTAATGGGGTTTCAGACTTAAATAGAATCAATTCTGGAATATATGGTTTTTGAAAATATTGCCACGAATGAATTAAATAAATAAAACCCTTTTTTTCCATTTTTTCTTTGAGAGCAGTAAAATTTTAGATGAATATAAATAAGATTATAAATTTTTTTTTGTAAGATTATTCTACATTTTAGTAATTTAAGGTCGGATTCGATGAAATAACCTGAAAATAGGATTCCCGGTTCTTTATTGCGATCTTGTCGGGAATTGTATTGTGGTTAATGGGAAAACTTCTTCGTTCTGGGAGTTGAACACTAAGTTCACCCATTTCGGTGGCTCTTTTTATCGATGCAGGTTCTTCACCTGATTATATATAGATCTTTGAAAATAGCAACATTTGCAAATTGAAAGGAATTTGCTATCTACGGTATTGAAATGCGGTTTTATTTCTCCGTATTGAAAAGGGGAAAAGGAAAAAAAAGGTTATGAAAAAAATGTTTGAAAAGTATAAAAAGAGTGGAGAAGGAGGAGGAGGATGATTCCAATAGAAAATATTTGTGGGAAGAATAATTGCGTCGAAAGAATTTCTCCGCAGCAAACGTTTCTTTCCCCCCATTCATTTTTTTCCTACTGGCCAAGTAACCCGCTTTTGAACCACGGGTAATGTCTTCTGCATTGGGTCTGTGCTCGTTTTATGTTGTTTAATTAAGGGAAGTCGTTGTGGTTGTTGTTTTTAGAAATGGAGGATTTTAGGGTCACAACCTTGCTCTACTTTAAAGAGTGCTAGTAAAAGTTTGAAGTTGTTAAAAAAAATAAGCCGGTTATATTAGGCTTAGAATTGGTCTTTTCTCAAGCATCTCTAGAAAGTCAAGATCGAGTTTTAGGCTAGACCTTGTCGCTCTTAATCGTCTGGTGTAGGAGGAATAATTTCATATCTACTATCGAGCTCTTTAAATAATTAGATCTAAAACTAATGTAATCTATTTTCCCGATGACATTCGCGGGAACTCGCATTTCCCTTCGCCTCCTTTGCGCATTTCCCCTTTGCAGATGTCATTCCTTATACAGCCTATCTGAAACTGTTATTTTTTACATTTCGTGAGCATGCAATTGTCATCTTGGTAGATTTTGTGTCGGATCTTGCTTCTGCAGCCGTTTTAATTCATAAATGTGCAGCATTATACGTGAATAAACAAATGACGATCAGTAAACTCGACGAACATTACCCAAGCCCAATTTTAGCGACTTCAGCAGCATTTGCTCTAAACTTGAATTCCAAGTGCTTGCTCAATATTTTATTTACTAAGCTCGGGTTCTTTCTAGGCGCGTCAGTGGCGTTCTAAGCCCTTTGACCGCCCGGTGCCGTGAAAAAAATTTTTTAGTTGCAGCAAATTATCTATTATAGTATTTTACAATACTTTATTTAGTGTTGAGAAATGATAAAACAAAAAAATTACTTAATAATTAAATTTTTTAATGATGTGTACGCTTCGGAAGTTCGAGTGAGACTGAAGGTAGCGGGGAAATGACGTTACTTATATGGGGGGCAACGGTGGCGCTGTCGGTGGTAGCTGTGGAAACTAAGTCAACAAAAAGAAGGGGAAATGATAGTTTAGTGGGAAAAGGGTATATGTAAATAGAAAAACGTTCCTTTGTTGAATATCTTGAATTATTTCATATAAATCTAGTCTAAGATACATTACATTTGTTCATTTTTTTGGCACCCTTGAAAACTATCACAAGGTGCCGTCATGATTATAAATCCTGCCGGCCTTAGAACGCCACTGAGACGCGTCTCTGTTCTGCTAAGTTGCATGAATAATTGTTCGACATATACGATTTCTTTAAATTTCAGTCAAAGCATGTGCGCCTTGAAAATTATTGAGATTAAAATTGCTGAACGAATCAAATCTGCTGCAATAATTTTTTTCATACTTTTTTCCTGCTGCGTATTTGATATAAAACATGCAGCTATGATACTACATCTGGTACTTTATCTCCCAAGCAATAAATTATTTTTTCTCAGAAATATTGAAAAATTAAAATATGACAATACCGGTCTAATAAAAAAAACTCGAGTGCAATGGTTCTTGTATCCCACTTAGCTACAAAATATCCAATTACGAATCTAGTTTCGATATATGAGAATATATCGATTTTTCTATTATGCTACTTCAATTTCATTCTAAACCAATTATCAAATTAAAATTGACAACGAAAACCGTCTGCTCTGTTTACGAACTACATTATCATTTTTGATAGGTATAAATTTTTAGAACAATGAAATGGAAAATGGTTTCCCTGGATGTGTAAGATTTCCAACCGCAAAATAGAAAAGGCTGGAAGGGACTTGAATCAAAACAGGAAAAGCATAAGAGGAATTAATTATGTAATTTAAATTCAAGCTTTGAATCATGTACACACTTCATATAGGAATGCTTAGCAGAATGTTAATATCAACGTAAGACGTGTAAAAAAACTTTTAACATCACGTTCTGCGTATCAAAAAAGAATATGCGTGTATAACGATTGAAGCGCATCGGCTATTTTAATCCGCCGCAGGAGGGAAAAAAGAGAGAAAGAAAAAAAATCAAAAGTTATTTTTTAATAAATTCGTGTTTTGATCGCAAAAACCTAGACACCGAGTTGGACGGTTAGAAAAAGCTAAAAGAGCTGCAAGTTAAAAATGACGGCACTTCCCCGTGATTTATATTTTTCGGTTTGTTTGATTACAGTGAACTGGTGGAGATAGGGCCGACTTCCTCTACTAAATGACATTCACAAAGTTATTTATACCTTCAGTCTTATTGACTTTCTCCACGAGTTAAATTTCTCTCTGCTATTTAACGCTTTTTCCCTCTTTTATCGGGTGCAAAATTCTCACCTTTTTTTATAGAATCAACTATTCGCTCCGGGGTTTAGTTCTTCCGATTGTTCTAACAAGACTCGAGATCTATTTAAGAAGGAAAATGTTATTTTAACTTTGATCGCGTTTGGAACATTAAAGCTGTGGAAAGTCATTAAGATAAACCGCCGATTGTTTGTGTAATGGAAGAAACCCTATGTGAAAGTTTCTCCTCCTTGTCTGTCGGTCCCCTCCGGTTATCCAGTAACGATCCCACTTGTTTGCTTACTTATTAATCTTACTTTTCAATTTTCGAAACATTCGAGGAAAGTCACTTTTAATGATGTTGTGGATTTTCGTTATCCTTTTGAAGGGGGATCCTTTTTTTATTTGTGAAAGCATTCGTCATATCGTATTTTCTCATAACGTGGCGTAATAGGAGGGTGGAAGTTGGGAGGAGGGGAAAAAGAGGGAAGAAGTTTTAATTTTGATTTTTGGATTCGTTAAAAACGTTACTGGAAGCCTTGGAATGTTGTTTTAACGTTGAAGTGAGTGAAAGTAAACTAAAGTTGCGGAATATATTTTTCATCCTTTCAGAAAGTTTTGGAAGAAGTGCGCTGAATAATGTTTAACATTTTGAAATATAAGGAAAACTCTTTAATGTTTTTAAAAGGATTGAATTAGTAAATACGGTAGCGGGGAAATATTAAATAAATTTAGATTTCGGTTTAAGATATGCTGACAACATTTTCTGATACTCCGGAAGTTTTAGTGCTACCTTAAAGCATCGGAGGATTTTAAGGGTTTAAGAATGAAATGTCGAGTCGTAGAGCAAGGAGACAATTGAGGAAGGTGGTGAATATTGGTCAGTATAGAGCGTCAGATCGATCACTGATTACCACATTAGTGGGCTTCTTGCGAATGCCGCAATTCGGGTGATAAACCGACACACGAGGTGGTTCGTGTAAGGGATTCGGGAATTGTAGTGTTGGTTGTTGGTTTCCCGGAGCTATTCGGATTTCAGATCTATAATGTTTTACATGGTAAGCAGGTCTCAGGTTTGTTGGAAGTCACACTTCGAACTGGCATTGATGAATTAGTGCAAAAAGGGTGCGGCAGATTCAGGTACCAATTTTAGGGAATGAGTGTCAGGAATGTGGCGATTTAGTCCGCATGGTCTTCTTCTTTTAATGTGAGTCTACGACGGAGATGGGCGATCATCATGGCGACCGTCAATGAAAACCAAGGCCGGAACTTTTGCCGCACTTACCCGTAAATTGTTAACCAGTAAGACCTCACACTCTTCGATCTTCGGTCTCTGCCCTTGCTTTCATCTTCTTTTCATCATCAGGTGGCTGAATGGTCAAAGCCTTCAAGCCGATGAATCTTGATTTTGTTAAGCTTAATCCTTATAGGATCCAAACTCATCCACTTGGATCACGAATTTTGTAAGAACTTGGTTTGAAAGCCACTCACTTTCTTTTGCTCGACGTTTAGCCCAAGTCAACTTTCAGGCTTATAGGCAGTTAAATTATATTGGATTATAGCTCCCGATTATGGCGCAATGGCCGAAAAGGGCCCATAGAGCTTACAATAAAAAATGAAGTTTAACTATGTGAGCAGAACATCCTTTAAGGTAACGATTGTTCAAGTTTTGCTCGTCGAGTGGCAGCAAAACTTAGCTGATTCTTGAGTCCTACAAATGAGTTGAATCTTACAAGATTAGTCGGGAAAAAACGGAAAACGTTAAACGGATCCCCTTTTTCTCATTAATGCTGCTTTTGCGATTGAGTTAACAAACATCATAGTTACGCATCATTTTTTCCAATTTTCTTTTTCCTTTTAATGAGATAAATGTTATATGAAAAAAAAATGCTTGGTTTGGTAAATTCATTGCTCTATCAGAAACTTGACGCCAATTACAATTCCACAAGTAGTCCGGAGAAAAAAATATCTTTTAGCCATTTGTAAAGGTCGGACTTTGGCTAACTTATACTTTTTGATAACGGTTCATCTTGCTATAAGTATTTCAGTGACCTGCGGCAGATCTTCAAGAGGCACCAGAAAATTTTAAACTTGTTTTTTCTTGTTCCAAATCAATTCACTAATCCAAATCAATGTATCATCTTAGGTTGTGGAACTGAATAAATAATTTTTAGCTTACTCTTAACAGTGAGTTCAAGTCAGTAGAGGACTATTGCGATGGTCAGAATAATTGCCATAGTGCCAGAAAAGACCTTATAACTCCTACTTACCAGAACATTTTTTCCATTGACTTTATTCATAAGTGAAAATATGTCTCACGATTTGTCTTTGTCTTCAAACTTAGCCATTCGTGAAACAGCATTCCTTCATAAAGCTTTCATTTCTTTAGAAAACATCCTACTAAGCAAACATTTAGCGGATTTGTGTGGGTTGTCTTAAACGAGCCGTCTCTTCATTGTGAAAATAATAATTAATCTATTTCACATTCAAAATCTTCCTAACACATTCCAACCGTGTGCAATTATATTTTCAAAAAAAAAAAAAAAAAATTCATAAGACATGCGCTTAGAACATGTTTATGAAAACTAATCATTAATCTTTTTAAATCTAACAACTCCGATTGTTCGCCAGCTCGGAAAACTATGGGAAAAGCGACAGTTTTCCCTCTTTCCATAATTTTTTTCCCTAGTTTCGGATTTCCTTTATTATGATGAATGCTGGAATGAAACTGACATCAAAGGGAACCAAGACGATTTGACGTATTTTTTCTGATTTTCCCACAAAAAAAATGGGTATAAATTTGAAGATAGCATGAAAAGGTTAGACGGATCCGTACCAAAACTTTTTTTTAAAAAATTTCCGATCCTTAAATTTTTTAAAAGGAGAAGATTCTCCGCTTTACCGCTTTTAATTTACTTCTTTCACTCATGGGTCCGGTTTATGCCTTGATCGTAGCAAGTGAAAATATCCTAATAAAAATTCTCCCAAGGCAACAAACGAATAAAAGCGATCGAATTCGCCTACCAATCCGGAGATTTGATTGGCGAACCATAAAAACAGATGTAAAAAACGTGAAGTAGTAAAAAAGGTAGTGGTAAAAGAGGGAAATATATTTAAGAAACCCCGGGAAAGGTAACAAGGCGCTAGACCAGACCAGAATGCTAACTGGAGAATTCGACGGGTGGAAAAAATATGTAAGGACAGAAACTGGGAAAATAGTAACAATATTCAGTTTAGAATTAGGTTACAAGAACAACAAATAAATCGGAAAGTCATCCCTTCGTCTTATTCCGTTCCCCCCCTCTCTCCTGCTTTCCACCACCCTTTTTCCTTTCTTCCCATTCTCCCTGCTCGATTGTCTCACGTCGTCCTTTTTATCGTCTTGTCCTCCATTGTTCATTTTCCTATCTTTGTGTAAACCTTCGTGTTAAAGGAGATCGGGAAAAAGATTTCCAGTTCAGAAATTGTTTTCTTCTTTTCATTTCACTCTGACGTTTTTCAGACTTTCCCAGACTCCATTTCATCGACCAGAAGAGAGGAAAAAGTATTCTAACAATACATGTTGATGTCTTTAAACCTTAAGTTCCGTTCCTTCGTTTCCGATTTTCTTTTATTCTAACTTGGTATTGAGTGTATTTATCAATGATGTTATCGATCAAAAATCATGGCGTCTCGATTATTCCCATATTATATTTGCTAATGTAATAAAATTCTTTTCCATGTTAAGAGCAATGAAGATATAGGTAGATAAAGATCGGATTACGTTGTTAAGTCTAAAATTTCAAATGGCAATTGAAGAACATTAAAATAATACAGTGTCAGCCGTTTAGTTAAAATATGGATTAAAAAACATTTTGAATTTTTCCTGCACTGTTTAAACTTGATGAACTAGGGCAATCAGTGATTTAACTTCCTATCTTTTCTAAAAGCTGATCTTTCGAATTAAAATTATGCCACCAGCAATACATTAGAGTGTAGATATTGCGTAGTTCTATACATTTTTTAAAAATCAGGCCTAATTTTAAAGATTTAAAATTTCTTGGCTCATATTTCAAATTAACGGCCCACGAAACATCTCTGATCGAAAAAAATCCTATTTTAATAATTTTATGTAGTTTCTGGCAATATATATGCAGCCATGTACGACATGTTGCATATATCTGATTTCGAAATCTTAGTATTTCTGGTGAACTTACTAGGCCTAGCACTTTACTATTGAGGCATTAGTCTTTCAAAATGAAATTGGTTGAATTTTAACCATTTAAGAGCGGGGAAATGGGAGGCAAAAGGCAACTTAGGTCTTTTTTTAAAAACAAAAATTCTAGCTCAGATGCGACTAGTGCTAAGCCCAAGCCACAAACTAACATTCAACGTCCTCGGGCAATTCTATCCTTTTGAAAAAATCCAACTTTTGTCATTCCTTAAAAAAACGTTTGCTCTTTCACCATGAGAGGGAAAGGAATTGCTATAATTTTCCGTCAAAAAATAGCTAGAATATTTTCCTTTCCATATTAAATAATTTTCCACGATGTATACATATGGTCTTGTCTTAGGGGAAAGGGAGGAAAATGCGGAGTCAGGTACGAAATAAAATTTTTCTTTTCCTTTCCGGAAAGTCTGGCGATAAACAATACAGCTCTAATTTTTTCTAAACGACAAAAAAAAAGGTAGAATATAGGCAGAAAACAGGAATATCAAGGTAAATGAAAGTTGACAATTTAAACCGTCGGACATAACGAGAATTTATTTTTCCGTTGCACAGTTTGTCAGGGTTTGCTTTGGGAAAAGTACCAAAAGGAGATGGAAAATATGGAGGTTAGCAACTTTTTGTTTTCCTCTATGTTCAACATTTGTTTACATCGGACCTTTTTTTTTTGTCGACGTCACAGTTCATTTCGATGAAATGGGTAAAGGGAAAAAATCAATTTTCATGTAGTTTTAATAAAGCTGGAAATGAGAAAGAATTTACATTTATGAAGCCGCAGCGGGGATAAAGAAATTCAAGGTTTTTTTTAACAGTCATCCCTTTAAAATTAGAAAAAAAATTTAAGCGAAACAATTTTCCACGATTGGCACTTACATTCTCTTATGTTTACCTTTTTTTTTTAAATTTTGTTTTTTACTTTTCGTCGCAGTATAATCAAATTAAAAAAGTAAACAAAGAAGAAACAAAACACAAACAACGGGAAATAAAAATGATGGATTCTTGAAGCGATAAAAAGAAAATAGAAAGATAACGTTGTTTTCCGAACGGATTTTTTCTTGGCTTCAAAAAATTAACGAAGCAGTCTTTTTCAAAGTTTTATGTCAGGATCAAATAATTACAAAGGCTTAGACATATAATTAAAAAGCCCAGCGTAAAATAATCAGACGTTACACGGTCTTTATACGAACGTGAAATACAGAGAAATGAATTTAGCGAGCTGCCTAAGGTAATTAATCCAGAGGCTTCTGTCCTTTGTATGGTAGATATGAACTTAAAACAAACATTTTACATGGCTACGACCTTTTCATTATATTTCATCAACTTTTGGTTTTTCGAGAACAATAGCACTGGTTGGATGAGTTGTAAATGGGAGAAAGGTGCCTGTTGTCGTGTAATTTTAACGGCACGGTCCTTTTAGGATACATTCAATTTTTATTTAAGCCTGGCAAGGGATTGACAGAGTGCAAAACCGCTGGAGGCTCATGTGTTGCTTTTGAAGAGCAGTGGGAAGTCATGTCATAATGAGGAAATGATCTGAAGGCTCTGCTGAGAAGTGGAAAAAAATCAACACAAAATCAGATTAGTAAAAATTTGAAACTAGGCGACTATGAATTGCGGATGATGGAGCTTTCATGTTCGTACCTTCTTCTTCTCCTTCTTGGTGCCGCTCTAAAGGGTGCTGGACGATTCACCGTTGAGCCTCCATGTTTTGCCAAGATACAGTAGCACAGATCAGACACCATTTAAAGACTCTAAGTCGGCTGGACAACTGAAGACCTCAGCAGCAAAAGATGAGGTTCGTCCTGCTTTCACATTTTTAGTGTGTGCTCGAATCGGATTTTTGGTGTCCACTGTTTCGGTCATATTTGCTTCCAAATAAGTTCTTATACTCAGAGATCGCATCATGAAGGGATTGCGGCATTCTTCCTTGCTACGATCAACTTTGTCTTGGCCATGTAGTTGAGCAGGCCATATCGAGGAAAAGCCGCAGCTGCTTACTCGCAGCCAACCATTTTAGCTAAAGGCCGCCTCAAAATCTGAAACTCATTTTGGCCCCACTCAACCTTGGCTCCATAATCATGAAGCTTATGCCAGAATTTTTGAACAATTAAAAAACTTTGAATTTTTTTTAAATTCAAGTGCGTGCTTGCGCTGCAGTAGTTTTCACACTCAAATAAATATGTGGTTTATCTGTCCTGAAAACAAAAAAAAAAAAACGATATTCATAGTTTAATCGGTGCATTAATTTGGAGTGTAGGAAAGTCCATTTAAAACCAACACTTAAAAAAGTTTGAACATGAAACCATAAATAAAAATATTTATGTAGCATGTTTAGAAGACTTTACATGCAATGTTTGCTCGTTACATCATTAAATTTATTCCTCCTCTGCTCAGTGGTACTTTTCCCGAAGTATATTCTTTTCCTTTCCCAGCGCGGTTTTCTATTTCCCGCTTTTCATCTTGTGATTTAAGGCTTAGGCTTACTTTTTTTAATTTATTTTTTATTATACTGCAAATGTAAATCGCGGATTATGCCATAAATGTTGAAAAAAGAGTCATGTTCTAAAATATTATAGCTACAAAGTTCTTTAGTCGGAAAATTTTTTTAAGGCTGATGATTTTATTTTTAATAGCTTGGTTGTATGTAGAATACAAACTCGGTTTTCTTGGCATCCGGCGTTTTGCATGTTTTCCCAAGTCTACGAAGATTAGTTAACTCCTGATTAATCAAGCACGCGCCTTTTAATATTCAACCAGCTTAATCTTCTCACTCGGTAACACCCTTTCCTTATTTTTATGGAAAATTCCTCCTTTAAAGTATAATTCTTATGATTGCACAAAGTAAAAAAAAAAAAAAACTGGCATGGAAATAATTTATATAAGAAGAAACCGCCGGAGGAAAAGTTAGAAAAAGTGTTTGAAGGCGAAATTAATTTCAACGCGCCTTAAAACATTTCCAATATGTAAATTTCAAAATATTTAATTTTTCCCAATCTCTTTTGAAGGCAGACTGCATTTACATTTAATAATCTTGAAAATCCTCCTTCACGCTTTTTCGACTTTTGAAAATAATCCTTGACACATCTTGGAATATGTAAATCACCTTGGATGGGTATTTCTGATTCGGGACCGTAGGGATTTACACATAATTCGGTTAAAACTTATCTGTGCTTTTCCCGGATTCTTTTTTTTTTCCACCGGAACAAGAGTCACAGCCTCGTTTGTTCGACTTTCCACTTTCACGCCGATCTTTTTTTCCATCCCGGCATGTTACCCATTGTGAGATCAAATAAAGATTTTTACATCCTTTTTTTTCCAGGGGAAGTAATATACGCGGCTTAGCTCTTTATTTTACCACGACGATCAAAAAGAGCAAAGCGGGAAATAGTATATAACTATACAAGTGACGCAAAAGACAAAATGGCCCGTCGAGACCGGGTTTTCGGCTCGGGCGTCAAAAAGGTTGAGACGGGCAAGTCTTTTGCGTTTCTTGCATAGTTAAATATTTTTTATCTCGAAGAAGCCTTAAATTTGCGTTTTAAAAAAACTCCTTTACGGAGTGAGGAAAAATTATTTAATTCGTAAAAAAAATCATTGAGCTTTGATAAAGAAAATAATGGGGAAAGAAAATAATTTTTACCTTATTTTTTTTTGTGCTGTTTCAGCATTTTTAACCGGAATAATCACCGTGATTCAAGGATCTACTCAAATAAAATATCGATTTTTTCCCCCTTTTTAAAGGTTCGTCGGACGAATTTTTAACAATTTGTCAAGGGTAAAAATTGGTTTAATTTTTTATTTTTGAGTGACGCCAAAGTGAAAAATGTAATGGGCTGAAAGTATGGAAGGTTTTTCGACATTTTTGAGGCCAGGAAAAACACAAAAAAATGTTTTTCTCATAAAAGTCTGTTCGTGTAATGGTGTATTTTTAATTGAGCTTTTAGACTTGTCAGTATATTCTCTCCTGAGCCGTACCCCAATTATTTATCAACTTACTCGATAATTCTCATTTATTTCGTGTCGCTGTCAAGCCTTTCATTTTGTCGAGACGTGATCTTCTTATACTTTTTGACAAAACCTTAGCTTTACTTTCATAATTCCACGCAAATTCCTCGTAGAAAATATCAGGCAGATAAAAATATTAAAAGAAGGTTTTGCTTATCGAAATCCGATTTTCTACGTATTTGGGATGAGAGGCATCGAACAAGGAAATAGCGATAAAATGAGGGGAAGAAGAGCGGATAAAGTCAAGACCATGTTTCCATTTTAATTTTAAAATATAAGGCATCAGATATTGAAAGGACCGGGGGGGTGGTTGAAGTGCCATATTTATAAAGGTAATTGTCGCTCTCCCTCTCGATTGCAACGAGTTGACCGTCCGATAAATATTCTCGAGTTTTGAAGCTAAAACCAGATGGTCCGGAAAGTTTAGGATGGGAATAAGCGTTGAAAATTTTAACGTATAAGCCTTCGGACATTGAGAGAACCATCTCGATTTACCCATGGAAATGTTCTCACAAAAGGGAAAATGGAATTACCTTTTGGCAAATTAGAAGTAACGCAATGCTAGTTTTATCCTTTTTATCGCCCTTAATGTATGGGGCTGCAAAATCTTGTTACCCGATAAAACAGAATAAATATTTGATTCCTCTTTATAAATTACGCATGACTTGTTTTCATAGTCTAAAGGGGGATCATCCGGTTTTGATTTTGTATTGCTCCTGACATTTGTGAACTGATCTGTATAAATGTTGATAGAAAATTTGCACACAGGGAAATACACGGAGCTCGTTACAAACGGGATAGTATATAAGCGTAGGTCATGGCAAGAGGGAAGAGGAAAACAAGGAAAACAACCTAAACAACACAGTTTAATTACGACCCAATCATGAAATCGAACGGCGGAAAAAGAGGGAGGGGGGGACGGTGAACCTCATTTACGAACAACATGCTTTTTCCGGTACCAGAAACCAATTGCGGGATGCATAATTCTTGTTTTAGTCTTCAGTGGCCCCTGTATACAAATTTTCTTTAATACGTTCTCTTAAAGTTTAGATACCTAGAGTTCTAGTTCTACGGAAATTAAAATCCTACGGAATTTTGAAATCCTTCTAATTTCATTTCATACAGTAACAATGTAAATTATTGAACGGATCTCCTTTTCAACATAGTTTTCTATTAAAGAAATTAATTCGGACTTGTACATGCATAACCCTTTTTTCTAACAATAACAAAAAACGAAAGGCCACCGCCTTGTACTGTTTTAAATCGATTCGGGAACACCGAATAACTGGAGACGACTAACGACCTGAAATGAAATTAGAAGGATTTCAAAAAATCAGGCGGAAAGGTTTGAGGATTGTAAGAGAAGCTTGTGGAAGTAATCGGTGGCGTAGCAGCCGCCCCTGCTTCTCTGACTAGGGGGCGCAACCGATTATTACAACTAGCCGGTAACCGGTATTACTCTAGCTTAGATCGGCATCAAGAGTAATGCATATAATTATAATCTGATTATAATAGAAAGAAGGCTTTTAGAAACTATGTAGGTAACCTTTTTCATGACTAATAACCAAACAAAGCGCATGCGCTTGGGATTGGGTACTGACCCCATTGATAGTTGAATTACCTTTTAAGCTCTAACTTCGTAACGGAAATCTAGTGCCAAGAAACCGGAATTCACCTTGACCGAGTTCTGTAGGATTTTAGTCGCAATATAATTATCTCCGCTTTACTTGTGTTCCCTTTACTTTCAAAGCTTTCTAAAGTTAAAGTTACTTTATACATTTTTTTTTGCTACCTTTATTGATTGGACGGCACGTGTAGTATGCAGACAAGGGTTTTTTTTATCAGAACAAAAAAGTATGGATCCTTTGTTGATGATAACAAGTTACACGCGAGCGACGACAGATCAGTAGTCATGCAGGCGCAACATTAAAATCATTGTCCCAGTTTAAAAAAAAAATTTTCTATGGGACTTTCAACTTGCCTTTGAATTTTATACCGTAAGTTATAATTAGCCAGTGACGGATTGGCTCGTGGCATGTCACATTGGCTTATGGATCCAGTTTGTAGGAGATATTGAGCTTGAGGCAAATACAAATGGGGGTTAAGATAGGCAAACAGTGGATGGCTGGATTAGCTTACTGGGTTTAACTAGGTATGGGCAAGCCGGTTATTACTCAAATCGAGCTTGTAGGGGCAAGCTTATAGATTTGCCATCCAGTAGTTGAAGACTCCAGATCTAAGTTTGATAAAGTTTTTCAGTTTTGTGAAATTTATGGGGGTAATGTTTAAGGCCCTAGGTCATGTCTTAAACTTGTTGCTACTAAATTGGTTGAATACTGGTTGAACCCATTGCAGTCAATTTTTCTCACTGCGAAACAATTTTTTAGCCAGCCTGCCATAGCTCCCTACTAAACCAAGCCTCTTTCTAAAAACGCACCGGCATTGGACAGCGTGTGGTGGTGAGCGAATCGGATGAATGACTGTTAATCCTTTCACCCTTTTATGTGACCAATCCGCCACTGTTCTTATTCCTTTGTATTTTTGGTAAAACGAATTCCGGATAAATCTTCACGATTTACTTTCAATGGGAAAGGAATGACGCAATGAGGGGAAAAAGAAAAGTGACGAGAGCATTAAACCCAAACATCGAGAAGAAAGTTTTTGATAGTTTAAGCTGAACGGTGAAATGATTCAGTCAAGTGTTTTGAATTTATATATAACGTCATTAAAAGTTCTCAAGTTCGCAACACTATTTTCATCAGTCTGAATAAAGATTATCGATAAATTTTCGCTTTACTTTCATTTGTGACTGTTTCCGGAATTCATCAAAAGTGTGAAAAGATTTTTTTTTCTTCTTTTCAACTGTTTCATAATCCATTTGGACAGAGCCCAGAAGTATAAAGAATCTGTAATTTCGCAGAAGGCGACGATATCGTTATATACTAAGTATAAAAATGATTTCCATTTTGGCACCCTCTGACTTTCACTTGAACTTTTCCCTTCTTTTCTTTTCTCTACCTCCTTATCCTGTTCTCTTTTGATCCCTCTTGCCAGTTCATCTATCTTACCTGCATTTATTATCTTTTCTCAAAAGAATCTTGAAGCGTTTTTTCCCCCTCGTCTTCTTCTCTTTTTTGTAATAATCAACTTTTTTCGCGAGGAATTTTTCTTTTTAATTTTATCAGATTTCTTAGAGTTTACTTTCATTACTCAAGATTTGTGAGACCCGTTTTTCAGAGCGTTTATTAGTCTTAATGATCTATTAAAAATATTTTTATTATTTTAAATTGTTTTAATTTTTTTAGAACATCAGTTTTTTGAAATGATTGTTACTGATAAATGTAGCTCAAAAATGTTACTTTCCTTTTATTTTTCATATTCTTAGATATTAATTATATTTTTTCTTGTTTTTATTTCAGGTAAGATGTCTAAAATTGTTCATTGTAGAACGGTAAGGAATCTGTCGAAGGAAAAAGATTGGATAAATTAATAAATACTAGGGATACTAGATAAGAGGGATGCGACAAAAGAGCGCCACTTCTGATTGGTCCTTCAAATTTGAAACTTAAAAGAAGGTCTCTGCGCGCTGAAGCGCTCCAGAAACGTTTCTAGAATTCAGATTTCAAAGAAGTACAGTGCAATATGGGTTGTACCAGTACCAACCGGGTTTCGGGTTTCTTTTGGTTTCATGAATTCTCTTTCTGCCTTACTGAAGGTTTTCAGTTTTCAGGGTTTGAATTCCTTTATGTGTGAATCAAAACCTCCAGAGTCATTAAATGTTGTGCAACTGGCTGCCTGCAAACTTCTCATTAAACTGCTTTTCATTTTACATTCTGTTTTATTGGAAATTGCCATTAATTTTAAAATCGAACGTGGCTTTGTTCTATTTTTCGTCCGATCACCTCTTTTTTTTTAAAAAACCCAAATCTAAGAATTCTGACTGATTTTATCGTCCTTAAATCCCAGAAAATCGTTTGGCCACATGCTTTTTTTCTTGTAAGAAAAAATATAGCGTGTACTTAATGATACTAAACACAAAATCATTGCAGGGTCTTACTTTGTTCCGCTTAATTTTCCTAGATAACGGTCATTGCCGTGACAAAAGCAAATAGACTCTTTAGGAAAACAATTAGCATTTCGCTTAAAGATTATAATATCGAAGTAATTCTAACGAAGCGTAATTTTTCTTCGTGCAATAAAATTACTTCCTTGAGAAAAAAAAATAATATATATCGGAAAAGTAAAAAAAAACTTTTTAAAATTTGTTTGTACTGTCGCATAAAAGGAAAAAAAAAGTTATAACTAGAGATTGCAAAACGTCGCAGACTTTCTGTCCGTGCTTTTGATTTCTTTAAAAAAAGTTTTATCACGTTTAAGTAAAAGATATTAAATGCAGTTTTTTTTTTCAAGTTTTGTATGATTTTCAACACTGCTGCATTTATGAGAGATTTTGTTAAAGGTTAAAAGTCAAAGCTAAAGGTTTTTTGAAATTTTAAAGAATTTTGTTTTTAAAATATATTTTACGAAAAATGAAAAGGATTGACATTTATGTTTTTTTTGGAGTTGGAGTTCTTTGAAAGAGCACGGTCGTTAATATTAGTTTGAGGCAAAGACGGACTGTCCATTAATTGTCTTTGAGAAGGTGGTGGGCGCCTTTGGAAACCGTTTTTGGAGGCATGAATCTGGGCTGATTGATTCGTATCTTCGGGTGTGAGGTTGATATCGACATTTCGAGAGAGTGCGTTGCATGGAGATTTGCTTGAGACTTAAGGCGACTAGGGCTCGAAGTTAATCGAACGTTCTCCGTCAAGAAGACCCGCAGGGTGACTGGATGTAATGAGGGGCGCTGCTGAGTCAAAGAGGCAATGAGTGGTAACGAGGCCTAGCTGGGAGTGCTGAAAGATGAGAATAATAGGAAACGACGGTTGTCGGCAAGGAGCAGGAGAAGATCGAAAAATAAACGGATGTAACTAGAATTGCAGGAGAACCGAAGGACATAGAAGAAATTGCAAAAAGGTCTGTGTTCAGGTGTGGATGAAAAAGCGTTGCAAAAGGAGCCTAAATCTTTAGGAAGACTGAGATCGAGATAGAGAACGTCATTTGCGTGATAGCAAATCGCGCGATAATGCATTATCGCCTCATGAGGCTTAGGATAAGTTGTATAAATTTTTGTATATTTTGTACCTTTTTATTATTATTATTGATATCGTTTGTAACGGCTTTTGAACCTGCGGTATGGTAGCTTGTAATTTAAATAAATAAATAAGTTTGCCTGAAAACGAGTTCGTGATGGTAGCTGTAGGATTCATTGGTTCTTATACATAGCCAAGATTTTCTAGGAAAAATATTTTCAACAATATTTGTCAATCGTATTTTACCGAAAAATTTTAACTCATAAGGCTAATTCTTAGTTTGTTCAACCCAGAAAAAGGCCCTTGCCATGGTCTTGACTTCTCTCTCTCTCTTAAGTAAAGTTCCCTTTGGCCTATATTCCTGGCTTTCCGCTTTAAAAATATTTACTCTTTGAAAACCTCAATATTTTTTAAGTAAGTTTCCTTTTAAAAGAGAAATCTTTCGCTTTACACAGACCAAACATAAAACGAAAATCATTGCAAATAAATGAAAGGAATACTCCTACGCTCTGACTCTCTTTGCTAGACTTTTTCCAAAAGGGTAAACGTCAATTTTCTCTAATATTTAATTTAATAAAAATTTATTCAGAAAAAATTAAATTCCTACTTTATTATTAAAATTCTTTTCTTGAAAATTGAAATGCTTTGCTAAATTTCAAATGCGTTTACAAATGTGAACTCGTTAGGCTTTTTTATCATTTAGTTACATCATCTCCGTTTTAGGTTAACTGGCAATATTACAATTTAATCGTACACATTTGGAAGATATAATATTCAGAAAACCTCTTTTCCTCCCATTGCGGTTTGAACATTTCGGGAAATTGACCGCTGGAACAAATCACGTAATTTATATCTCTTCTAATTTGAGATTGTCCTGGTAGAGAAAACCATCCCCATTTCGTTTTTGTTCCTTCCTTCGAAAGACACTGCAGGAAGTCCTTTATCAGTGAGACTTTTTGGCAGCTGCCTCTAGGCGAAGGAAAGCCTATTCGACCAAATCGGTCTGCTAATGAAGGCAATCTATTCGTCTTTTCTTGCATAGCGAAGGAAATGACCCGAAGCATTTTCAACTGTTTTCTTCTCTGCGATTACTTCCGCTTCACAAGGTAATCGATTCCGTAACTTTGAATTTTGAGCGAAATCAGCGATAACGGTTAAAATGAAAAGGGAATTTCACACGTGGAGGAATGAGAAAGGAGAAAAAATAAAGGAACGTGTATGCGTTTTAGTTATGATGAAATACTCACAATGTAAGAAAAAAATGTGTAAAATAGTTTGACATATCATGAAAGGTGTGATTGTAATTAATTACAAAATGAATTGTTATTGCGTGTTTTACATTATTTTAATCTGAGGTCTTGATCGGTTTGCTCACAGCATTTTTATTTTCTTTTTTTTTCGCTTTGCCTTATTGCATTCGGAGGAAATAAAAATATTTTTTGGGAAAAAAAGTAAATCAAAGAAAGCTTAGTTCTTGTGAAAGGAAAGAATGTGTTTCCGACTTTTTTTTCCATGAGGATTTTTTTTTGTGGGAGAAAACAGTCGCATCGAATAAAAAGAATAAATAAAGTGAAAGATAATAAAGTTTAAAAAATGCCTTCTCGCGTGAATTATGCTATTCCGTATGCGTGAGGGAGGTTGGATTTTTTTTTTCATACTTAGAAGCAGTTACATCGTAGCGGTAAATTATAATGTCTTTTTACTGTAAACATAGGGGAGAAAATTATTTAATGTCGTGAAAAATAATTGTAGTATCTTGAATATTTCGTAAGTTATGAAAAATGAATGCTTGTCAAATTATTTCGTTGTAAATACGCATGGCTTAATTTATATGGTATAATTTTAATGGGTTCGGCTTAACTTTTGACTGTAATATTTGTTGAATTCGGAGTCGTATGAGGGGTGTTATTCTAAGTGTATTAATTAGACATTTATAATTAATAAAGAACAGTTTATATATATCAGAGGAATGATGAATAGCCTCAAACTTTAAGACACGTTTTGTAAGAAGACGCACAACATTGATTTCAAGAGTATCGACATTAATTTATCAAAATGTGGAAGTTTCTTTGGTAAACATGCTTTCAAAAAAGATTTTTCTTTGAAAATGTGAAAACATTATTTAATTGCTATGTAACTAGAGAGTGTAAAAAAAGAGAGTGGTCAACTACAGTGGCTTTTTTGCGATTGGTCAATTTTCAGCCCATAAGAATAATATGCTGTAGACGACCCTAACCTCACTTGGTTAAAATTTGAAAGAAGTAGGAAATCGAAAGGAGATACTGAATCTTGGCCAGTCTCTTCGTATCTTGAGTCAGAATGTTTTCCTCCGACTTGGTCTGCGCCCGCCCTCTATTTTCCCCTCCATCCCCAGTTGCAGAAGGCGATAATTTTCATTTCGAAGAATGCGACCGAAATACTCAGGCCTTCACAATCCTTTCTCTTTCTCTTCAGTTGCCTCTCCTGTGGAGATTCGCGATCATCATAGCGATTTTTCTTCACGATAATTTACAAGGAACAAGTGCTGTGATTTTCCGTTGCCTTCCACAGCGCATTACTTTAGCCAGTTCCGATTGTTCAATCCTGCCTATGGATGCCATTGGTAAATCCTTAGGGAGATCAATTCTCGATGAGCTCAACCAATTAATAGTGGCGCTGCTGCCTACCACTTTCTCGCAACTCTGAGCAGGGGACCTTACCAGACTACTACCTCCCGGGTCAGAAGAATCTGGAGCTCGTCAAACCTGTAGTGGGATTGTTCTGATTCGGAGTTCCCACCTACTTTTCGACACAAACCTTGAACTATATTTAAATTCTGCAAAAAAAATTTCCAACGCACGTAAAAAAGAAAAATCTTTCATCTTAGACGAGCCGCAACCAAATTATACATTTCCCTCAATTTATTTTTCTTATTTCACTCAGAAGCCTCGAGATGCCGTAAAATAATCGAGTTCGAATTTAAAAAAATCACATTTTTCGAAAAAAAAAAAAATGTAATAAAATCCCGCGACGACCTCAAAAACAAAAACAGCAATCGACCGTAATTAAATTTTATTCCTTGGAAAAATCCCTTTAGGTTAGGAAAAATAAGTCAGGAGAAAGTTTTTTTTATAAAGTAGATTCGCTATTAAACTCGTTTCTGACTAGGCTGCAAAACCGGAACCGTGCGACACGCTCTGCGGACAGCACTTCCGCTTTCTTTAAAACAAGGAACGAAGCCTTGAAGGGGTCGGCGGCGGCGGGCCAGGCGTGGCAACGGAAGAAGAGGCATGAAGTCGGATGGGAGGGTAAAAAGGAGACGACTTTCTGGTTTTCAGAATCGAGTTTTAGAAAGATACAACGCGTGTACTTTTGAATAAAATGATCTGTTTATTTAAAAGTTAGTTAATGATTTAGAAACGATGATGGAGTTAGGAAATCTCGAATATCCGGAATCCCAAAAGACATTAACAACGTTTAGAACTTACTTTCCAATTTCCTAATGATAAATAAAATTAATTTCCAACAAGTGATGACTGATTTAAAAACCGGTTGCAATTAAAAATTAATCCGAACGCTTTTGTTTTTTTGAAAATTTTCCGGAGTAGCTTGGAAATCTTTTATTTTTTAAATACGGCCGGTGATTGTGCACCGGAAAATGTTTTTGGATTTCTGGAGAAAAAACTTTTCCTCCGTTATGAGCATTTGCATAAATTAAAGGAGCTGTAAACGAAACCGGTGGGATTATCCCCCGAGACTTTGACAATGTGTCGATGTCTAAGAACGATAAAGTAAACATCGGTGGCTTTTACGTTTTAAGCTAAAAAAGGATCATGTAAAGGAGATGCAAATAATCAGTCTGCTTCCGAATAATGCATTTTTCTAGCTGTTCGTAAAAATTATTAATTTTTCCATGAGCATTCTATGCAAAGTTACTGCTTCACGGTAACATGCGAGATAAACAGGCAACATTACGTTCTTTCGCTTAGTTTTAAACGTTGTTTTCAGAATTTTCATCATTTTCGAGCTGGTGTACGCTTCCGAGTTTTCCTTTTTTATTTTCATTCTTTCCTCTTTTACTATTTTTCGATCTTTTCTCGAGAAATCGAAATCACTTTCAAGTTAAGCCAATAAATTTCGAGCCACTGACTTCTTTACAGTGACTTCAATAGAAATTGAAAGGTATATTGGATTCGTTTTTAAATCCCGGTTTTTTTTTCTTCTCGAGGAATCTCACCTAGCACGGAGAAAAAAGTCACTGGTTTTGAAATTATTGTTGTTGAGATAGCTAGCTCGAGCATGAGCGTATTAATCCCCGTTTACTGATGTGAAGCGAGCGAGGTTTGCGAGAAATAAATGTTTATTTGAAATTATGAAAAATAATAAAGGGAATGTTGCAGGTTAAATTGATAATAATGTTTTTAATTTTTAGGGTAAAAGGGTTTTGCGTTTATTTATTTGGCTAGTTTTTTCTGTGGATTTTATTGCCAACCAGATTTTCCGCTGAGGAAAACTCTGATTGTTCTCGAGAAATTTTTAGAAGGATCTGGTTTCGGAATGACTTTACCAATTAAATTATCTATATTTGAACCTACAAAGCTATATTTTTACTCAAGCTCAAAAGCGTCTCCCACACTAATTTCAACAGGATTTCTTGGCGATGACCTTTCCATTGCGCCACGGGCTTATTTATTTATGTTCCACCTTAAACATTTATCCAACCTTTCCAGCTGATTAACCGAAAACACAGCTTTATTTGCAATTCTCAAACAAAATTTCAACCGGTCAGAAATAAATTTTTAAAAAAAAAATCTTTTTTAAAGAAGAGATAAATTGCTTTATGAAAATCTCTTTATTTCCCTCTCGCAATACCCGTGCGATCGTTTTAAAAACCCGTAAGTTCCGGCGAAGACCTTAAACGATGTTAGAAAAGATTCTAACTACGTGACGCTAGAGAGAGAGAGAGAAGGAAGGAAAATAATTCAATTTCTTCCCCACTAACAAAGATATCGTATAAAGTACGTTCGGGGTCTGAACGTAAAGAATGAAAACCGTATGTTAAATTGAATGCTATTATCATATGATATTGCTGAAAACGCAAAGTTAATATATGGCAGTCTTAAGATCATTAACTACTAAACTTACAAGGGAAAGATGTAGATGTTAACGAATAAATTAAAACCAGTTGACGTATGCTTAGTGCAATAAGGAAAAGTTGACCCGAGATTTCACTGGCTGAGGGTGAAAGACGTTACAGTAACCTCTATTATTGTGACGTTTTAAGTACTCGAAATAAAATATGACCGAGAGGGTATTCAAAAATAAATAATAAAATTATTGTAAACTTTTAAAAAACTTTTAGAGAAAATGAATGAACGAGAAAATAACTTGAAGCCTCATCCCTTGGGTCGTAATAAATTCGTGTGTTCTCCCCGAGATTTTTTATTTTTTCATTTTTTTTTTTCGTCGAAATATATTAATCATGTGACCGTTGGAAAACACGTCAAATTCGAGTCGCCATATTTTTTTTTTTTTTTTTTTTCAGAGAGGTTAGTAATTAGCTTCAATCAAAACCAATTTACGACATCCTCTATATCAATGTAAACTTTCTCCCCCGGTTTTCGGTTTTGCATCTTTTTTTTTTTCGTGCATATCGTGAAATTTTATGGTTACCGAGGGGGTTGTATAATGTAAAAAAAAAAAAAAAAAAAAAAGACAAAGAGGGAAATAGATCCTGTTTTGCTTGTTTGTGACATTTTTTTTTCAGAGAAGGTTTGCGGTGAAGCTAAAAGAATGATATCGATAGAGGCCTCGAACCTCTTTTGTGGAATGGAAAATTGATGTCTTGTATCCGTGGGCAACTTTTATTTTTTTTCATATCACTAATTTTATCGGAAGAAACCGAAGGAAGAAAAAAAAAATTTCTTTGCTTTACGGAATATATTTTTTTTCTCCCCCTTTGTGATATTCCTTTTTTTTCCCCATTCGTTCTTTTTTTTTTTCTTCTTTTGCAGTTTCCTAATGAAATGTTTGCTTTTTAATTTTTCCTCTTTTTTCGTTTTTCCTTCTGACATACTTTTGTACGTGAAAACACCGAAACCGCACATCGAAATCTGATTCCGGGGGGGTGAAAATTCAGACATGATTTTATTTTTTAGACTGACTTAATTTTCAGTTCTTGTCACATAATTTGTCCGTTAAAAGTCTACGAACCTGAATAATGGATGGATAACGTGGTTTGGATTTTAATGAGTCGAGGGGGAAATCCGCGATTTTGAGGTTACGAGTTCGATTAAGAGTCCCGGGGAGAGAAAGGGAGGAGAAGTAAGAAGGAAAGATTAAGTTTCTTTTTTTTTTTTTTTGGCGTGGGATTTTATCCAGTTTAAACCGGATGAAAGGAAAAATCTTAATAATAAGAATGGGATTTTTATTTTCAGAGGTGAAGTTCTTATTTTGGCATATTATGACACATGGTCACTCGACCGGAACTCGGGGGGGAAAAAATAGAATTTAAGTGAATAAAAAAATGTATGAATGAGAGTACTGGAAGCTCTTATAAGCTGAGACGGAGACTTATTCTAGTGTGAGAATAAGCTAGAAAAGGATGAGATTTATGCAGGGACATGAAAACAGGTCAATCCGGGCGTCGGGGTTGTGAAAAAACTTTCTTTTCATTATTTATTGTATTCTTCCGGAGGAAAAAGAGAAGAGGTGTGGATCAGTGGTGTGACGTTGGGTGTTTTATTATGTTTAATTTTTCTGGACGAGTGCTACGTAAGTTAAGATGGGTCCGGTTTTTCCCCCCACGCAAACATCTGTAGGAAAAATCTGATTATCTAATTCTGTACCTCAGAGCTAGAACGTCGAATTTGAAAATCTCAAAATGGCGATTTTTCGTGTTTACCTTATGAAAATTGGCCATTTTACTGTTTTCAAATTCGACGTTCTAGCTCTGAGGTACAGAATTGTAAAGTAGATCTTTTCTATACCGTTTTACATCGACTCAAGTCTGGACTATTGGTGAAAATCAGCCGGGAAATCTCGTGTAGAGCGCATCCCGAACTCCAGGATAAGAACAATTATGGGGACTCGTCAACAAATTGCCGAGGACATCAAAACGAAGCTGTTAGTGTGGTTCGGACACGTCCAAAGAATGGCAGAGTGTAGAATCCCCAAGCAAGTGTTTAAATGGCAGCCTTTGGGGGGAGAGGAGACAGGGTAGGCCGAGAGCTAGTTGGAGGGGTGGGGTTGTGGAGGAAATGAGGGCCTACAACTTGGGGAAAGAGGACTGTCTGAATTGGGAAGAATGGCTCTTGGTTCGGATGTTCGAATTATGAGTCTACCCGACAGGAATTCCTAAGAAGAGTGAAGGGTTCAAAAATTGTGTTTATAAGACATTGGACCAACATATTTAACTCTGACAGCCAATCAGCAGGCGTCCCAAGTTGCCGTCTTTCTTCTATCTAGTCTCTCTAGATCCGATTCGACATTACTATATTCGAGAAGAGCTCTGACCCAGATTTTTGCTCTGCAAACCAGAAAATACAAGAAAACAAGAGTCATTAGGTATTAGATATTAATACAATGGAGAGATCTCTTGTAAAGTAAGCAGTTTATTACCGTCCGCAAGGCCATAGCGACGTCGGATGACCATATAAAAGGTTGGGCGGTTAAGATATTTTAGAGATACATTAAAAGGCTTTTGAAATTACAACAGACTGAGAGAGATCCTTGTGGTGAACAAGAAGAAGAAGCCGAACAGAGAAAACAAACCAAGTGGATTAAAAAAATTTTTTTATTAAAATTTCATTTGAACTCGACCTCGACCACGATTTTTATTCTCTAAAAATCAAACCTCTGCCTCTTTTCATAATTAGCATAAATGCTTAATCCTTTATCTCGCAACATAGAATGGTTGGATAAACAGTCGAAAATGTACGTACATTTGCGGCTCTGCCGCAACGATCACATAGACTGAAAGCAAATGCGAGTTGCGGTAGCCACAAACATACAATTCCTACCGTTTCCGTGAATTTCGATATTAAGGTAACCGTGACAAAAGCTGGAGAAACCCGATATTATTAAACATTGGTAATTCAACCCTCCTTTAAATGAGGATCCTGAAGATTCTTCTGCGAAATAAAAATAATTTCAAACATCTTTTTAAAAGGATGCTTCAAAGCTCCGGGAAAACGGTACTTCAATTTTATAACCCATAAAGTAATATCAATATGAATAAAAATCCTGTAAAAATTTTCAAATAAAAAGAAAACGTGAGAATGTGTGTGTAACCGTTTTCATGCGTTTCCCATCTCCCCTTAACCCCAAAAACCTTTAATATTTATTTTTTTGAAGGAGGAAAACCACGAATATCAAAAACCAATTCATTAATTGGAGGGGGTTTCGTTTTTGAAGATACGCGAAGTGATTTCCAGGAATACTTAATATCCGAATAAACGGATGCAATGGAAAATGTAATCATTAATTCGTGAGAGCCTTTAAGCACATAAATTTTCATAAAAGTTGAGCTTTCCGTGTTTACACGTCGATGTGTAATACATATTTATTACAATCAATATTCCCCATATTATTTCATCATCTCGGATTTTATTTCGAATGGATTTATGTATTTTGAAATTTTATTTCATCGTGATAATCCGGTAGTCATTATTATCAAGAACGAGAGAGAGGAGATTCTTTGTGTAATAGGATCTTGTGCACAAGGTATTATTCCAAGCATTTAATATTAATGCCCGGAAGGAATCGTCAGATTAAGTTGTGGGGATTAGTTTAATTATGTTAGGTTAGTTTCGTTAATCAGGATTTGACCTAATTAAATTATAATGATATCGGAGAAAGTCGATTATTCTGAAATGGGGGAAATTCCGGTCGGAGGAGAAAAGTTGGAAAGTTATGTAAAAAAAATTATCACAGGAAGGAAAAGAATGAGGCGAATCAATCTGACACATGTTAGGAGTTTTAATATTGTGTATTCCGGAAGGGAAGGTATTTTAAATTAAAGATACATCTTTCCATAGGTGTCAGGTTTAACGTGTCATGAGTTTCAGTGTGACACGTACAAAAGAATTTAATTCCAGCCACCGGGAACGAAATATAAAAAAAAAGAAAGGAAGAAAAAAATAAAAATAAAAAAACTAAATACCTAAAGGAAACACATTTTATTTATGTATCATTTTTTCCGATCTTGAAGCTGTGTGCCAGCATTATTGTTAATTTCTCTTTTCCTCTTTTTTGCTTTCTTTTTTTGCGTATACGCAGCGTGAGTTATTATCTGGATGTTATAAGTTACGGATTCAATTGAACGGATGTTTTTTTATATGAGTTTAAAATAAGGGGTTTTCTTGGAAAATTAAAGAGACGGATAAATTAATTTTTATCAAAATTTTCTTTTTTTAAAGTTTTTTTTTGTTGCATTGTGTGACTCCCACATTTTATTTGTGTTTTAAGTCCTTATAGAATTGATAAAATTCGATTGGAACCCAGGTCGTGATTGTCTGTAAAAATCTCTAAATTTCGGCGTTGGAATTTGATAATCTTGATTAGAAATAATTTGAAGGTTCTGCTGGAAATATCCTGACTTCATAAGGGAAATTTTTTGGAATGGTTAATCGAAATTACATTTACATTGAATGGGCCATTTCCCATTAATTGCCAGTGGATCCGTTCGAAGTGGGTTCCACGACCTGGGTTCCAATTGAATATCATCAATTTTATAAGGGCTTGAAATCTGGAAAAAAATTTAAGGTTATTAATTAATTATATCATGTTAGATTATCTAACGATCGTTCAATTTCATATCCTATATGCTCTATTAAAGATTTTTTAATTAAATCAAAAGTTGGTAAATAAACGGCCGCCATGGCATGATTTAAAAATTTTCACCGCCTGTTACTTAGCGAAACACGGACGACTTTTTGTCCGTGTTTCGTTCAACAATCTCGAAACTGCGCATTTGTTGTGGTGACCCCCAAACTCCGCCGCGAAAATGGACGATAAAGATTGCCACAATATAAAATTTTAATAAAACATAAAAATTATTAAATTTCTGGAAAAACCAACCTATTTCTAATTTCCATTATGGATCGACTGAGCCTACTTTTTTTACCTTTAATTGAAAATAATACCACTTGTAATTTTCTCCGGTATCAAATTCCAAAATGAAAAAATTCGATTTTTTTAAACTTAAATGAAAAACGAAAAAAAAAAAAAAATTACAATACCCTCGATTAAAACTCACCCACCCTAACATCGTTCAGGAAATTTATTTTTTTACAATTCGCATTTCGATTTCCGATAATTATTTTCAATTAATTCTCATCCAATTCGATATTCTCCAATTTTTTTACCCGACCGTTCTTAAATTTCAAATAGGAAAGAAGATTAAATATTTAAGTTTACTTTCTTAAAAAATGAAGTAGAGCATCCGCGGTTTTTCTTTTCCAAAAAAAAAAAAAATTCCCAAAACCGATTTTAGTAAAATTCTTTTTTAAAACAAAAAATGCGAGTCTAAATTATTTTTACTCTCAACGAAGATGTAAAATCCTGCGGTTGAATGTGAAAGGAATAACGTTGAACGGCTTGGCGTTAACTTTCCATACCAATTAGAAAGTTTGCTGCATAACGCCAAAGTCATAAAATTGGAGATGTCGAAGCCAAAAGCTACGCGATTTCCTTAGAATTATGCGAGGTTGAACCAGAAGTTGAATTAGGGAAATAAGATGTTCTCGATATTAAAACGGGCTTTCAAAACAATGACTTTTTCAGGCTTTTCAGATTTTTGTTCCGACGAAACTTCAAAAGCGTAATACTAGCAAAGAAAAGTTATGAAACAAAATAGATTACTTTATGGAATTTAATATCGGTCCTTTATAGTTGATTATATTCTTTGTCAATATATTGCATTCACTCATCCTGTACGTGATGTGAGGTTGTTTGATCTCAGTCATATTGAGAGAGGATGAAAGTTTTGATCAGTTATTGATTTCGTTTGTATAGTCGATTAAACCACGTCCGGTCGTTCGCTTCGTTTATTTTAAATCTGTACTCTTTTTGCTTTCAATTAAAACACTTTTTAAGGTTGGTTATTCTAAACCCTTTCCGGATGACGGCATTTTTAAATGTCATCAACAAAAATTGTGTCGTTGGACATGGGAAACGATTTAGCTCAAATTAGATCCGAATGGGTTGAAAGAACCTTTCGGAAAATATTGGTGTATGAGTAGCATCCAAGTGAGACTCAGAACGACGTCTAGAATTGCAGTAGCGCCAGAGTAATCTTCATCTTTATCTTCTGTATGATAATTCTTCTTACAAATTGACTAAGGCGGTGGGTTTAAATAAAAGCCTGGCACCCAGTGGGAGGGATATGTCGCACGCGTTCTACTGACGCATTTGTGATGCAGTAATAGGTCTTTAAGCTCGTAGGTAGAATAGATCTTTGCTGCCGGCCTGGTGTATGTGCCAAATTGTGTTCTGACCTCTACAATCCTCACTTGTTGATCTGGTTCCGGATGCGCCTTCGTGATGACTCCTTTCGGCCAACCGTTTCGCGGTAGATTTTCGTCTGCAATGACAATGAAATCACCCTCCTTCGGGGGTGCTGTTTTGTCTAGCCACTTGGTCCTTTTTTGCCGTGGTTGCCGTTACTTCTTTGATCCACCGCCTCAAGAAGGCATCGTCCATTGCCTAAGCAATTTTCCATTGCCGTCTCACTCCAGTCTCCTGCTCGATGTAGGGCATTCTGATGTGATCCGGACCAATCAAGAGGTCGTTCGGCGTAAGACTTCTATCATCTGTAGGGTCATCCGATAAGAAGGTAATTGGACGGCTGTTTATTGTAATTAAAAATAGGCAGAGAAGATCTACGACTAGTCACGGGAGTTATTACAGGGCACTATCGCCTCAACAGGCACCTACTACTTGGGCAAGTCTAAAGAAACTACTCGTAACAAATGCGGAAGGAAGGATGAGACCGCCTGTTTCACACAGGAACGCTATGGGAATTCGGAGCTGACTACATGACCCTACCGAAAATAATGGGATGCTCACCTCAACGAATGGCCTCTTTCTTAGAGGATACCAACCTCCTGGCATTTAGATGACAAAAGTACGCATTAGGGACGGTACAATAAGCTAAGCTTCAGTGTCCAGGTTGTTAAGTGACCTCCCTACTCAGCGGACAAAAAGGAGCCTGAGTAATTTGATGACTCCAATGACCAAAAGTTGGCTAGTGAGTCCTCTCACTTCTTTAGCAGATTTCTGCTTTGCTTTGATTTTAATGTAATCAATGCCGAGGAAATGTCTGGTAAGTGAGAGTTGGACTTGTACATGCGGTTCCTCAGACCCGGCTACCTAGTAACAAGGGCTGTGGTTCTCAACCTTTCAGCATACACTGAACTAAAACGTAAATAATTAACTGAGAACTAACTCTACCCATCATCATACTTTTGTCTCTCTTTAAACCGTTTGAAAGCGAAAAGCAATATCCACGGCTTTCTTTTTTTTTTTTAATGCTTTACACTTTTAGCACAAACAGGAGCTTCGCTAATGTCAGTTTTCCGAGTCGGCGGGATTGCGAAAAGGGAAATGGATCGTGGAAACCCCTTGACCGGAAGCCGGGAATGACGTCATACAAACAAGAGTTGTAGACTTTCTTTTGTTTCAACGGAAACGGAAAGTGCTGTTCACAGCCGTGCATGTTGCCAACATTTTATACGCAAAAACAACCCTTAAGAAAAGTTGAACACATAAATTACGTAAATGTTAAATGGGTCTATCTGGAAAGCTTTTAACCCAATATGAAACCGCAAAGCTTTAGGCATTTTTATATTTTCAATTTAATATCGGGGATGGCCGGCGCACACATGATATGTGGAAAAAGGAAATAAAATAAATTAATCTTTAATCGTCTTAATGTGTTCCTTTGCGTTTTTAATATGAATGATGACAGCGGCTAGGCTTTTTATCATTTCCATTTATTAAATTGTTTTCTTTTTTTTAAAAAAAATAATTTTACCTCGCTTTTTTACCTTTTAGAATAAAGGGTGACCTCTGGTGAATTTTAAAATCATAAAAAAACTCGTAAAAGTTTTCTGGATTTTAGTTATTTTTCTAAATAAATTTGTTGTGAATAAATCAATTTTTAATTTGATATGTAAAAAACCAAAACAGACAAAATTTTAATTTTTAACCGTTTTTTTAAAATTTGAAATTTATTTTCATGTTGAGAAAAATAAATTCAAAGCTATCGAGAATCTGATTTGAGGTTATTGGAGCAAGATTCTTTTTATTTACGACCATACCGAAAGCGTAGGTTTATTTATGGTTGATCCGTTATTACATTTACACGTTTTCCTTGAATTTCCATCCTTAAAATTTTGCCAAAAGAATATCATTTTTTTTTGTGTGTTTATTTTTTGTCGTCGTCGTCTTTGTTTCTTACCCGGGCAAGATTATTATAAACTAAAATTTCACGCTTGAAGGATCGTTTAGCTTGCTGAAACTTGTTATATCATGGAACATTAACGACACGTGCTACCGCAAAATAATAACCTACAGTTATAGAATGGACACAGTATCATATACTCGAATTGTGTCGCATTATTTATTCTTTAAAGTATGTTGGTAATGGCGGTTCGGTCGTGATAAAAATTTGAGGACAAAAAATCTAGGTCGAGTAACTGAATTGAAGATGTGGGATCTTTAGTGTCCGCAGGTTGCGAATTATAGAAAGATTTCTCAGAGATGTTAATTACACACGATTTAAGCGGATTTCTGAGAGGGGAAAAGTGTCGCGAATACGTGGCTTAAGAATAATGGAGGCGACAACGAAAATGGAGCCACGGACAAAGGTATTTTTGGGACTTAAAAATTCAAGTACAAGAAAGCAGGAGTCAGAGCCATGTTTAGGTCTCTATTTGGCTTTAAAAAGCTGATGGTCGACAACGCTCAAGTGGATTTGCGAATCATAAAATGAGGAGCTTTGATAAAAGAGAAGTAGAGATTAAAAAGGAAGAGTAAAATTATATTTAATTATCCTTCTAGCTCCAGTGAAAGTTTACACTCTCTCCCTCCTCAGTAAAACTAAGAGCCCAATTAGCTTGGGGATCAGTGTCCTGTCAAGACGAAATTGGTCCTTCTTGCGGATCCAGTGAGGGATCCACCTGGCGGATCCAGTGAGGGATCCTTGCGGATCCACTCTCTCCCTCCTCAGTAATACTAAGAGCCCAATAGGCTCCTTGCGTGAATTTTTAAATCGTCATTAACCGACCCTGAAATTCTTATTTAAGGTTTCCCAAGAAAAAGTTGGTGAAAAAAATTTTATTAAACAGGTAAAAATTCAATTTGAAATTCAAATTCTAGAAAACCCGCCAAAAATCACCAGACGCCACGTTTGAGCTAATGGCGTCAACAACTGAGTTGAATTCTTTTATTTCATTGGCTGATTTTTTTGCGCGCGAAAACTCTACCAATCGGAACAAAGGATCCTATTCAGTTGTGACGTCATAAATTCATGGTTGGTTTTTGGCGGGCTTTCTAGAATTTGAATTTCAAATCAAATTTTTCGTGCATTTAATTTTATTTTTTTTGCTGAGTCTTTATTATTGATCGAAGAATTAATATTAATGATAAATTTGCGATTTTAAAATTTATGCGAGTAGCCTATTAGCTTGGGATCAGTGTTCTGTCAAGACGAAATTGGTCCTCCTTGCGGATCCTTCCCCTTAAGTTAAATCATGCGGTCAAGTTTGATCTTCAAAATATAGGCCATTAGGGGCTCCTAAGACAAAGCTTCCACAGATGAACTTTCCTCTGAAATGCTCTACAAAACCTTTTCCATTTCACTCTCACTAGCTTATAAAATCTGCTATTACTGCATGTTTATCAAATTTCCTTTTCCTTAAACGTAAAAGATGCGACTTTATTTACAGTCACTATGTAAGTTCTTCCGCAACGGGTGTACATAGCCTTAACTTCCTTAGCTGACACATTCCCACAAGTCTAAATACTTGGTTGGATGATTCAGGGAAAAAAATTGTAAAACATTATTTACTCTTCCGTGGAAATCATATCAAAAATATTCACTAGATTTATAAAATCGCTCAATCTCGTTTCCCACAATTTTTTCCCCTTCTGTGGCTTCCTTAAAGGACCTTTTTTTTTCTTACCTTTTCCTTTTCTTCAAAGCTATTGACACATCTAAAATGATGGGAATGAATTTTTGATATTATGACTGGAGAAAAGATGAATAAGAAAGGGGGAACGTTTAAATTTGGAAAGAATAAAAGTAAAAAAGATTTGTGCTTTCTTTGTGATCTGAATTGTAATAACTTTCCCCAGCAATTGTTTCACATTCTGCTTGAGTGTTATCTGTCTCGGGGGAGTCGAGAATGTAGGCCTAGCGTATTCTCCTTTAAATCCTTCGATAAACGGAAAACAAGGATGTCGAGTAGGCAAATTTCCATTACTTTTTTTTTTTTTCGTCTGTGCTTCTTTTTCTTCGAAAGAAAAAACAAGAGACCTGCCTCGAATTTTTTTTTGTGAAGTTTTCGAACGTGACGTTCGGAAATCTTTATAACAGTATATTTAAAGTTTGCCTGGTATCATTTATTTACGCCTTGTTTATTTTCGGTTCATCGATCCCGATATTTTTTTTGTTTGTTTAATATGTTTCACACGTTGTGATAGATGCTCTAGTTGCGTTTAGTTTCTTAAGTGCGGATGTAATATTAGAAGAAAACATTTTTTTTCCTTTCCTTTTCTTGATGTTGGACTTTGTTTTCCACTTTGCCCTACTTCGCCTGACTTATGGATCTTTCTTTATATATCAGCCCGTCGGTCTAATGTTTTTCGGGGGGGAAAGGTAAACGAAGCTTCGCAATAGGAAACGAATCGTTTTTCGTTTCCGGTTTTCTAAAAAATAAATGATCCCTTTCCTTTTTTCTTTTTTTTTTATAAGATAGCGAAAGCTAAAACCCAACAATTTAACCACTCGAGGCAAGGGATTTATAGTTTGTAGCTGTGGTTTATAGTAAGAAGCTACAAATTGAATTGAAGAATTTTATTTATTTTTTTTTTTTACTTTTTCATTTGTAAGATCATTAAATTAAAGAAAGTTAAAAAAACTTGATCATAAACAGGAAATTTCACATGGATATTTTTCCATCCTTTCCCCGTGAGAACTTTATATTTGATCTCCAATTGTTCTCGGATATAAATATTATATCGGTATAAGCTCACCCACGCAAACTGATGGAAAAAGTTACTCGTTATGGCAGATGGGATTATTTTTAAAGGAATCCCTTTTACTGACAGGTGGAAGTTTTATCAGGAAATTACAATTCCACTTTAAAAGAATGCTTCCTTACAGGGAGTTTCAGGTATTCTTTATAGATGTAAGAAAGTAAATTGAAGAATAGGGGGAAGAAACAAATGAATTAAAACAAAGTCCTCCGGTAAATTATGTCTGAGACAAAAGCAATTTCCAAGCAAAATTTACGATGACTGAGTCTTTGGTATTTATTTTAATAAGGGAGCCCGTTCATTTTACGTTTGAAAAATGCCTCCACATGTGAACTCCAAAATTTTCATTTTATCGCAGAAACATTTGTGTCGTCGTTGCTTTATTAAATAAAAAGAAAAACCAAAAGAGAAGTTTTTTTTTTTCAAAAAAGGAAATTTTTATTATTCAACGTACGAATATTTTCCCAAAAGTTAGATTTTCCATGAATTTGCAAATAAAATCTTCCCCTTCTTCGCCCCACCGTCACTCTCTCTTTTTTTTTCTGTTCGACTCTCTTGAATTATACCAATTTTGAAAATTCTCTACTTTTTACTTTCTGCGCGTACTGCTAGATAAATATAAAAGAGAACCATAATTTATCAGATTCTTTTTTTTTTCTTTCTTTCTTTCTTTCTTAGAATTTTGACTTTTTACATTTCATAACCGAAAAAATGTCGTAAGCAATGAAATAGTTTGAAATTTTCGGAGTTTGTATAAATTTTGTGAGGTAAACTTGTAACTCTTGTATTTTAGATTTCTTTACATAATTTTTTTTTCGGAGCATTGACACTAAAGTTTGCTGAAGTTTGGTCTGTTAATCTGCGAGTCGAGGATTTACACTATTTAAGTCTTATATATTTTCTTTTGCTTACTGATTTCCTTAGCAATTTTATCGTACGAGCCGTTAAAATTTTTCTGTGACTTATACTTCTGCATATACCACGCACTTACTAAATCGATTTTCGTGCCTTCGTTTAGACGAACCCTGTCCATAATATTTTTAAACTTTATTTACTTTTATTTTGTTTTCCAAAAGCGACTTTAAGATAATATTAAAAAACTGAGAAGAGACGGGTAAACTACCTCATTGAAAAAGTTGATAAATTGCAAAACGATTTTTTATTTTTTGAAACAATATTTAGAATTTGATTGATCGTTTCTTGTAATTTTTTCTCCCCCTCTAACAAGTCTGATAAAAATTAACTTAAAAATACTCATCGATCCTTTTCCTTTTGTTTAGATACTTTTTAAAAAAAAAAATTAATAAAAACTTAATAAAGTGTCAGAACGTTAATTATAAAGATAAAACCTGCTCGACAAATTGATAAACCAGCTAAAGCTGATGATTCAAACGGTTTGATCTTATTTATGCTAAATCGATAAAACTTAATAACCTGTTTTTTTTTTTTTTTAAATCCGCTTCCCGAGCTGTGCGAGTTTGATTACCCAAAGTTTCATTTTATTGCGGGCAATAATTAGATATGGAAAATTGATTTATAAAATCGAAAATGATATCATCGATAATCACTGGCGGTTTGCCTGTTATGAAAAAAAAAAAAACCGAAATGTTTGCGATTTCCCGAACATTTAAAATTTCCTTTTGAAATTCAGAAAGTGCTTACGTTTGATTTAGACAAAGCTTTGCTTGTTATTTTTTCAATGCTTTTGCAAAACGCTTCGTTGTTGAATTATGGAGCATTAATTTTACGCGAACGAAAGTTAGTTTCTGTAATATGAGCAACTGCGGTAGTCTCGATAGGTGGTCTCATTGGGGTTTTTAGCTTGTCGTTTGCAAGTCTGTAACTCTTTCATAGATTATCAACGTTCAGCTTGAATAATAATCTTAGGAAGTTGATACTTACTCTGAGTCTTACTGCCGCAGTTACCGCCTCGATTGAGAGCCACCCTCTGCCAATCTCCTACCCCCAGGCGTTGGGCATCCTCCCTTACGTTGTCCGACCACCGTTTCCTAGGCCGCCCCGTCGGTCGCACAGCATTCACCCTCCCATTCATCGCTGTGACAATAGCCCGCTCTGCCGGCGTAAAATGGGCCTAAAATGAGATCCATTAATGATTTTTAAAACCGGAGAAATTGCTGTGAATAAATTCTGAAAAATAAATGGTAAAAATTCGAATTACAAGTGTGTATCATCATAACTTTAATCCGAATTTCCATCCATTCCCTAATCATTCTAATTATTTACTGCTCGTCGACCGCAGGAACTTTCCTAAATTCCAGAAAACGGTCACTTATCGCCTTTCATCCACTTTACCTCTTTCACAAGGCATAAATCAACATGACAACCCGTCCGAAAATTCCTAATCCTTTTTTGAATTTCTAATATATTGGAAAACATTTTCCAGCCTTCACATATTTCGATGACCGACCATAGCATGTAAAAGAAAAGATAATTCGATTTATCTTGTGTAAAACAAGAAAACAACCTCGAAACTGGCTTTAGGGAAAGTTTTCGAAAAACATCACTAAAACCCATTTACACTGTGGTGCGGTCATTATCCATCATCCCCCTTTTTCATAATCGCTTGGTAATCACTCTGGACGTTTAACCTTTTTTCTTATTTATTGATCAAAGGTTTTTTTTTGAAAACTACGAGACGAAAACAAAAAGCTTTACAAATATTAAAACTACTACTAACTACTGGCATTTACAGGGTCTGAAGCCCTATTGCCGCATCCGAAATCGTTCGCCAGACGGACTTGTCCTGGCATGAAATTCTCCGATTAGGAACTCCGAGCCGACCCGCATCCATTGAAACGTTATCCTCCCATCGAAGCCGTGGTCTGCCTTGAGGCCTGGGACTTGTAGGCCTTCCATCAAGGACCTGTCATATATAACGCGTCGGTGGCACTCGCGCGACATGCCCCGCCCACCAAAGCCTATGCGACTTGATTATACTGGTAATCAAGGGCTGGCCGGTAAGCCTTCGGGTCTCTTCATTTTGTTCAAATATTAAAAGTAATATTTTGCGGCTAATCTTACGCAAATAAAGTGTATAAAGGACGTTACGGGAACGAAGAGACGAGTTTCTATAAAAGTAGCAAATGCCGATAAATCTCAACCATTCCAATTAAAGTTCAAACCAAGTATTTTCATCCCATTTCTGTCTCGTCAAACATTTTTGACAACACTTTGAGGAATCGAAATTACATTTTAAGCGATTTAGCTACTTTTTCCTCCTAAGACTCTATAAATTGTTCTTTGTAAACTTTTACGCGTTGACTGCGTCCCAATGTGTGAAATAGAAGAACGACGTAGTTGATCATGTCGGGGAATAAAGTTTGGGCGACTGTAATTGCTTTTTGGAAAATGATTCGTACAATGTAATAAATCGACGCCGCACCATTAAGGTGATGCTGTCCTCTGCTGCAAATGGCTGAAATAACAGAATAAGTAGCCGCTAGCCTTGCATCAACTGGGCTTTATATATTCTTATTAATTTTTTTTCATAGTTGGCCGTGGCTTCCACTGTTAAATCTCGTTGCCCATTGTTGTTCGTGGCTTCTTATCTAAGTTTTAAAATAGACAACAGACACAATTTGGAATGGCTATGTCCAATTTCCACTGTGCTCGTTGACATCGTGATGGACATGGAAGGCGTGTTGAAGATCTAAAAGTGGATAGAACATGTGACCAAGCAGGACCAGGAGCTGTGGGCAGTGACATTAACATCTGTTCTTCTGAGTGGCAAATAGAATGTAGAATTGAGAAATTAGACTAGGAAAAAAACATAAGTATTAAAAAAAACCACAGAGGAGATGGAACCTTATAATATTAAGGTCGCGACTAATTTACCATTTACTAATTGAATTATACCTGAATATCCATCCAATTACATACATCTGAAACATGGATTGAGAGAGCCGAGATCTCCCTGAATCTAAAGTGGAAGGTCTTCAATGCGTGTGTCCTGCCAGTTCTAACCTATGGCCTAGATTCGATGACTAACTATCAGAAGTGCCAACCAGCGCAGCGTGCGATGTAGAGGTCCATTTTGAGCATAAGCAGCCTTAGAGATCGGGTCAGAAATAAAACGATCCGCAGGCAGATGCGGGTGATGGACGTGGTAAGGCGTCCTGCAGAGCTAAAAGTGGGTAGAACATGTGACCAGGCAGGACCAGGAGTTGTGAGTTGTGAGCAGTGACATTAACCCAATGGAGGCCGAGTTTAACATCGAGAAGTATAGGAAGACCTCTAAATTCATTCAAACTGCAGAAAAAGGTTGGTTCCAGAGAGTGGAGAACCGTACTACATAAAGTAATTTGGGAGTGGCTTATATCCAGGAGTGGAGGCAAAAAGGCTGAATAAGAAGGAATGAAGTTTTGTACTGTTGTACTGTTGGAATTTGCCATTGCCTGTTGTGCAGCTGCTAGCTCATTGGTGCTCTTGACGTCAGAATCATTGCTTCAAGATAATATCTCATGGCACTTCGTAATTTGTACCCAAGCTCAGACTTCAGTTACCAAATCTGCATGCGCCTCGTGCTGCAGGACGTTTTTCACTGTCTAAAACCCTACGAACCGTCCACCCTATGGAATCGATAAACCCTTTAATTATTTTAAAGCTTACGAAACCGCAGAAAAGTCGTACTTTGTTAAAACCTGATAAATTCCGAAACGTCAGGGATTCATCTTTCATTAGACCCCAAAACCAATCTTTCACCACTTTAAGAGCTCCGAAGACCACACCTGAAACTTAATCATAAAAGGCAACAAAAAGGATGTTGTTTCATGAAAAGAAAAGTAAAAAAGAGAAAAGGGTAAAAAGATGAGACTAATTGAAGAAAACAGAAATAAAACCAAGCATTCCGGAGGAGAAAAAAAAGTGAAATGTTGAAAATTTGAAAGCCTTTCTCCGGAATTCCTAACACGTACTGCTCTTAAAAACGTCAATATTTCATGTTACGAAAAAAAAAAGTGGTAAAAAAAAATAGACGGTGAAATGTGGCGGAGAGGGAGTCGAAAAGAGAGGGGAAGTGTAAAGCGAAGTGACCCCAATATTTCATAATTTAATACACATTTGTAGAAGGGAAATTTCACATTCGAGAATCATGGCCCGCTAACTATGTTAGTTATACACACTGGCAATTTTCAATTTTTTTTCCCTGTCCCGTTTTTGTTTTTTAATCTTTTCTTCATTCAAACTTTTCTCGGTTAAAATGAAAGTCCTTTTCATTTTTAAAAAAAAAAAAAATATTCAATCATAAGAAAGAAAGAAAAAAAAAATGGGCCGATAAAAAAAGGGAAGGATGCTTGAACAAAACCGTGCTTTGAAATTCCATATCCGTTGATAAACAGAATATAACAGACGCACTAACTTCTAAACCGACAGAGTAAAAGGTTATGTAAATGAAGGTTTTCGATATACACACCAACTGTTTTACCTCCTCCCTCTTTTATTATTTTTTTTCTCTCTTCACGAGGATCGCTTGATAAGTTTTGACTTTAATGTTAAAACCTTTAAGTGTTGAACAGTGGCATCGAGCGCGACGTTGGGCCACTGGGAAAAGTCATATTAATCATTTTCAGGGTGCTTTAATGTAATCGCGTTAAGTAAATTCTCTTTCATTTAAAGCAAACCTAGGAGCCATAATTTGCCGCATCCTCCAGTTTATCGAAAATTCTTGTTCAGTTAGCAGAATATCACTTGGATATCACTGAAGCTATTTTTTTTGAAATTCTTTATTTGGTTTTCCTGGAAAATCCCGCTTTTGAAATTCTTGCTTTCGAGTTTTACCACCTTTCAGTCTTTTTGGTTAATTAACCGCGGTTTCCTCTCAACGAATTTGCTTTTATGATAGAGTCATCCATTGATGAAAACTGTTAGTTACGAAATATCAAAACTGAGTCGCATTTATACTTCTAATTAAGGCGACATATTTTGTGAAAGCTTCATTGATTGATATATCAATGAACCATGTAGGTTTAAGGTCACTGTCCAGTTTTCGCTTTCGAATATCAATGCGATCGGTTCAATATTAGAATTCATAAGGTCGGTCTCATTTATTCACAATTCGTGTTGAAGTTTGTTTTGTTGCCTGATTTGAATAACTCACGTGTTGTTACGAAATCATGAGTTTTTAGCTGCAAGTGTTTTTTTGAAAAATTATTTCTGGCTGTTATTTTTTTATATTTTGATTATTATGGCCACCTCTTATCGGAATTATTATTTTCCGTAATAAAATATGTAGAGCAGATTGATCTCGAGCGAATAATAGTGTAATAATGTGTTAGGCGGCAGTTTTACTATTTTGGAGTGTAGTTCGTCTGTAGGCGTCAAAAAACTCAAAAGAGCTTTGGACTATTTTCAAATCTTGATTTACGATCTCTTTTCTTAGTTAAATCGAATTTTTCCCCCATTCCTAATGTATAAATTTCAAGTGTATGAATTTATTCGTTTTCGTTATCCAATAAATTCAAAATTGGAATTGTTCTGATAATCATTTCAATGTTTTATTTCCCAGAAATTTTATTACGAGGAAAACTAAACTGATTACTTTGGCAAAAGTGCGAATATAGTCGCTTCGTTAATCAAAACATGATTTTAACAATTATGAGTCAAACCATCTGTAACTTGTCTTGAGATAAAACGCAATAAACTTTATTGGACTCATAAGAATATAATATAACTTTACTGCTTTACAACGTTTCATACACAAAAGCTTGCAATTTGAATTGTTCCGACCTCCGTTGTGAAATTTAACCGCAAGGGAACCAAACGTTTATTAAAATATTTTTCGTTTTAACGAATTTTCCTAGAAAATAAAATTAGATGCCCTGAAGATTGGTTTATAAAAAAAAAAAAACAATGCCGAGAACGAAGCTAAATGTAATCATGTGTCGAACAACAATAAATTATAATTTTACTAAATTAAATTTTCATATTGAAGTATTCTTAGAATTAAGCCGTAATCGTCCTAATTAATATTTTTTTTAAAAAAAATTTGAGAATCCGTTTTATTGACATTGGAATTTAAATTGAAATAAAGATAGAATTATTTCCATGGAAATGTTAAAAACCAACAAGTGAATTAATCCGACTTAACGCTGGTAAAAGACATCTTACCCATGAATAATCATTATTTCTTTTCTTTCTTAGCAACCCCCATGTCCTCAATTTTCTTTAGGGAAATCTACTTTTCACTTTTGAAAATCCTCTAAAAGGTCAATTTAACGAATCAGTTTGTATAAGCGAATTATTCGCTGCGGAAGGTTTTTATTCAAATCGCCCATCACCTCTCTCTCTCTCTCCCCGGAATTTCGTTAAAATAAAACCAGTTTTTCATTCATTTAAATTTCTCGAAATTTCAATTAACATTTTAACGAAAACACTTAAAAATAACTTGATTTTAAATTCCTTTCAACGGTAAAAAAAAAATTCCCGTGGCGTTTTGATTTCCCGGTCAAAAAATTTTTTCACACGAAAAAAAGCGAAAATCGAATACGCGTAAGCGAACGTAGGAGTTCGATAAAATGTCAGAATCACCGTATTGAACATAATCGAATTAATTGGATACAATAGACTAACCCAGGTCATGTGTGTAACTACCCTTAATACGCGTCATTGACTCATTTTCTGGCGTCCACAACAAAGGCACCCCCGCCTAACAATAGTAATTCGGTTACCTTTTATAATAAATTACTTTCATGGGGCTCTACTCGCATTAAAGATCTAAAATAATTATCGTCGAAAGGAAAAAGCAAAGTTTAGGTTTGATAAATTTTGGAACCCTGATGTGGCTTGGACCAGGCACATCTTGCTTGAACTCGTCTTGGTGGCCAATCAGGCTTACAATCTAAACTTCTGCACGAATTGAGCTTTGTGTTAAATCGAGGAATCCTAATTGAATCTACGAGTTTTCGACCGGAAAAGGTTAAATTTAAGTTAAACTGAATCTAAGAACTAAAAAGAGGGTTAAGGTTCATTCTGATTTTTTTAAAAAATGAAAAAAAATTAAGAAAATTAATTAATTTTTTTTTCTTTTTAGGTAAGTTTCCAATCCAGCACTCTTCCGATTGCACAAATGGTAAGAAAAAATAAATATGAGCTCATTCTCATCAATCATCATCATAACTCGCGACCTTAGTCGAATATAGTGTCATCTCTGATTTTTTTAATGAACATAACACAATGCTTGTAATTTTCTATTACCTAGTATCATTTAAGTTTTAATCTTCTATAATTTGGTAAATCGTCAAAATATTAAAAGATGGGGTCGTTCCTGCATTTTTTTAAAAATATTTTCAAAAATATCACAACCCAAACAAGAAAGTCGATAAAGCTTTAAACAGGTTTACCCCTCCATTTTTTTTGTTTATGTTAATGTCCGGCGCAGTTTTTCATCTCCCGTTCGTTGTTTTACGTCCGTGAATAATGAAAAAGAAGATTCTTGATGATGATTATTATCATGACAACCATCCAGACCTCACAAATTAAATCTGGTAAACCCTGATTACAAAAGCTCCTCCGGGGACAAGCGCATTCCCCTGAGGAAAGTGTGGAAATGGTGTTTGTGTTTAGGGTTTTTGGTATAATAGCGAAACAAGTTTCCTGTGACCTGAAACACTATCAGTTTACAAATCCGGCTAACTAGAAAAATTATGAGGAAAGGATCATGCTTTTGTAGAATATTAACGAATCCTTTTCAGGGAGCGGTTGCCCGAGTTAAGCCTGCATGTTCGGATTTGTAAAACTGGCAAGGATACGAGGTCAAAATTTCATTTATCATTGTTTACGTAACTTATACGAGGAAAACAAAACAAGTTGTTGAGCCACTTTAGCTCGCACTCGAGTTAAAAATATCCATTTACGTTTCTCTAAATAAGTTCGCAATCTTTTTTTCCCCCCCGACTCCTTCTCCCATCTCGAATCGATTTCGTGATCAGAGAGATTAGGAACAAAAAGGTCCCGAAACGCATTTAACGGATTTTTTTCAATCTGTTTATTTAGCAAATCAAATCCGTTAGCTCGCTGCTAGGGGCCATAATCCAACAGCGCCATAATCGCGTTTAATTCTGTTTACAAGTTAAAAACGAATAGTATGAGAATCTCTCAATAATTATCGATCCTGAGATAGATTTAGATTATAAATCGGGCAAATTGTTGTCAGCGATTTAAAAAACAGGGATAGATGCTTAACCATGAAAGATTGAGAGATCCAACAACCGATGAGAGGGGAAAAGTTCTAACTTTAAAAGATTTGAGGAGGAGTCGTGATTTCGCGTAGTATGTTATACTTAATGTCTTCCTTAAATCTTGAAGATTGCATCAAAAAGCAATTGGTAGTTTTCTTCTAGCAAATGGAAGGAAAAAAAAGAGAATAAAAAAAGAATTTAATAATGGTTGCCATGCTACCTTTTCTTTGTCTAATTTTACCTGCTTGGCATTTATTGCCTCGGCTGTGTAATACTTACAGTGTGACAAATAGAAGGTGGAATCTTGGTTTAATTTCTTGGGAATTCTTATCTTAAATCGTGTACACGTGTTAAGGGCGTGAAATCAATGGTTGTTTTGGAATATTTCATTTAGATGTGAATTTTTTGTGGTGTTAAGGGAAATGAGTAGGATGCATAAAAGCCACATTAAGGAAGTTCTTGAGAGGAGCAAAGAGTTGTAGCAAAGATCAAACTAAGGTCAAATATTGCAGCAAAAGGCGTTATGAAAGGTATTTCCAATCTTTAAAAATTTCCTTTGCAATTAGCTGTCATGTTTGAGCTTGGCAACATGCATCGAAGCGCTTGATTTGACCCTTCAAGGTTTCTGTATGTCAAAGGTGATACAATGTTTATCACATCTTTTTTAGACTTTGTGATTGAGAAAGATGAAGGTGGAGGAGAAGGAACATCAAGTTCATTCGACTCAAATTTGGACAGCTCAAAAGTTTGTTAGGCCTGAATTCATCCGATACGGATTTGTCAGAGCCAAACACATTCGACTCGAATTCTCGAGGCAGTCTAGTTAAGTTTTTTGCCAAAGCTCTGCCAAAATCATGCGTAAAAACACCAGAATCCACTTAAAATGAATGCCAGGTGAAAAACTATTCTTTTTCGAATTACTCAAAACATTCAAATTTAAAGCCCACGTAGCCGCATAATTGAACCGCAAACTGAAAACATATTCCTATTCTCACACAAAAATATTCCATTATAAACCATTTAACGTTTTGTGGAAAGTATGAAATTCTCATTGTTACATAAAATTTCAGAGTGTTACACGAGTATCAACAACGATGATGATGAATATCGTTATTATTATGCAAATGAAGATAATTAATTAGCTGAAATTCGGAAAGAAGAAAAGACAAGGAAAGGAAAAGGAGATAGAAAGAGTAAGAGATGTGCACGGGGAAAGGAAACGGGTAAGAGCATAGAGAGAGAGAGAGAGCGGCTGGAGAAAATTCTTGCTTTGTGGTTTATTTGAGACAAAACCAACATTCTGATGAGGTAGATTACGTGAGATATCATTCACAAGCAAAGTATCTACTTTTCAACTTAAAAGATAACATGGATCCGTTTATTAAATTCGGTTTTGGGGAAATAGATTTCATTATCGTTTCCTCTCATTCAACCCATTTAATTTTTTAACTTATTAATCAGTTAGGGGAGGTCGCCTTTTCCCTTTAAAACGTCCATTGAGCGATTTATCAAATAAGTTTTCGTTATTTTGGATAGACAATCGAGATGAAAGAGGAGGAGCAGAGGAATTTTCGATTGAGGGATGGAGGAATTTTCATACTATACTGATAGATCAGTAAATTGGGAGCATAGGTTTTCTGTTAATATGTGGAACTAAGAAAAACGGATTATTAGAAGCAGGCTTTTTCCAGTGGAGTAACAACCGCCCCCGCTGCTTCCCTTTGGCGGGAGGGCCCCAAAATATTTTTATAATTTGTAACGGGGTCACCTTTAAAGGGATGTGCGGGGGGGGCCACGAAAATGTTGATACGCCACTGGCTTTTTCATGTAATCATCGATTTCGGGAAGTTGTATTTTGACTTGGGCAAATACTTCTTTTTTCCTATAAGGTCTTTTAACTCCACGGTTTTCATTTTTTTTTTTTTTTGCTCAAGCACACAGATCTATCATATTTAAATTGATATCAAGAAAGCACCTCCACTCATAAAAAGTATCTTTCAAATCTGATGAAAATCTTTACATATTCCCCTTCACTAAAATCCCACGTCCCACTCACTGATCCAGAAATATTTCAAAAAACAGACAACATATTGAAAAATGACGACGCAACCGATAAATTTAAATTGCATCCCAGGTCTTTTCAACAGTGTCAATTATCATCAAGTGTCGAACATTTTTTTTTTTTGGGGGGAAATACTTTTTTTTTTTGCTTTATTCTCATCCTAAACTTTATTACATTTTTATTTTTATGTTATTGATAAATTCTATCGCCCTTTTTTGTATCATACTTTTTTGGCTTTGAGCGTGAATTCGCCGAAAGGAAATTTACCTCGAGCGACTACTTTAAACGTTTTCAGGGGAATAAATGAAAATGTGTTGAATGCCATATCTTTTAATATAGATTTTATCGGTTCATCGGAGAACTCTATAAAAAAGGGGATTTTTTTCTCTTCGTTTTTTTTAATTCTCGGATTTCCTGAAGAACCTGCACTCAAAACCTGATTCTGTTATAAACGGGGAGAAGGGTGTCTAAAAACTTGAAAGCTAAGTAAAAAACTCTCATATTTCTCAAACAAACTCGATCAAAAGCTTTCGACAAATTTCAAAAGCATAAAGAAAAACACGAACATACGCCAAAAGGATAAGAAAAGGGGAAAAAAAGAAAAGGGGGAAAATAAAAGAAGAAAACTCAATTTGCAGATATATCATTTTTCAATTCAAGTTATTGAATCATATCAAATATCTTTTATCGAGACATTTGGGAGATATTTATTGACAAGCTAAATATAAAAAGGAAATATAAAAAAATGGAAAGGAGAAAAATTGTACCGAACCAATGACCTTTGATCGACACCAGCGCTGCTGATACGGAAACGGAAGATTTGGAAAACACTTTAACTCTAAGCCCATATAATTCTACGGAAAGCTCTTTCTTTATCTCTCGATACATTTTTATTTTTATACTTTTTTTCGGTTCTTAAACTACAATACGGAGTTTCCATATTGATTCTAGATTACATAAAAAAATCTAATATTGTTATTATTAAGGAATCTTTTTTTCTTCCCCTTTTCAGGTGGTCTTCAGTTTTTGTTTTTTTGGAGATGAGTCAGCGATTGTTGGTGTCAGGTTTTTTTTTCAAACGAATGGAAAGGTGATGAAAAATTGGAATATGGGGTTTGTTTTTTTCTCAGAGGAAGCTTAACTCTGCACTGTTACTTCAAAGTAGCAGGTCCGAAGTAAAAGTAAAAGATATGAAGTAAAAGTGTTTACTATTTTTTATTCTTCTTCTTGGGTAACTGGTGAAGCATGTTTTGTCTTGCTCAAGGAATGGCGTCCTTGCCATGTGGTGAGCTCCCTTCTTAGGATCAGTGGCGTAACAACCGGGCCCGCTAGTTCCCTCTTGCGGGGGGGCCCCCGGCATAATTCATTCTTCATGGGGGCCCCCAAGAAATTTTCTAAATCTTTAACGGGGGCCCAACTGATTGAATCTGCGCTCCTGTGCTGTGATGCGGAAGATGTTGTAAAGCCACCGCATTAAGCTCCCTAGTATAGCCATCATGCCCGAGGGTTTGCTGTGAAAGAGTCAAGACAGTCTATTCGGCTAGGGTTTCTTGCACGCCGCAATAAGCTCTCTAACCGTGATGGTCGCCAATTCTCGTCGCGGGAAGGAACTGTAAGAAGAAGGAGAAGAAGAAGATATAACATTCTAGAAGCTTTGAGTACGTTTAAATCCAGTTCAAAATAAATAACAAGAAAAAGAGGAAAACCTAAAATACAATATACCATACAAAATATTACCCTCAATCTGTATTCGGCGTCTACGATGCAGCTTATCAAATTATAGGATCATCCGTCAATTTTTAACGTCTAAACTTCAATATTTCACTTGATTGCTCTTTTCTCTTATACGAATTTAATGTAAAATATTCAAATTGTAACTTTTCGACTTTTCCCGCTGCGTGAAATTTTCTTTTGTTCCGCAGCGGCAAAGCAGAAAACCTCCCTTAATCTCCCTCTTTTTCGTTTTGCAAAGGTCGCTAAAATAAATCATAATTAAGTAACTCATCTTCCCTATAAATTAAAAGCTTTTTAGTAATGAATTACGGGAACGACAAGAGATGAAGGTTAAAAAAGCACGGTAAAAAAGTAAAGCACGAAAGAATTTCACCGAATAAAAGGATAAATAAGAAACGAAAAAAAAAAAAAAAAGTTAAGAGCGGGAAAGAAGGAAGAACGTGATAAATGAAATAAAGAAAATATGATAAGCATTTCACCTTGAAAAAATCAGATTTATCGTCAGGACGGGTAGGTATGAAAATCGTTGTGGAAATCTCATTGTTTCTTGACAGTTGAAGCGTATGTTTTTTTGTGTGAGGGCAATCCTAACGGGTGAGAACGTATACGTTTCCCTTGTATATTTCTTACAAAATCACACGCGGAGCTACATTCGAGAATCATTAGTTCTAAGCGAAAAGAAATAACCGGAAATGGGAGTTCCCGCCGAGCAAGAAAGTTGTAATAGAAAACACATTACAAGATAAGTGGTGGAACATGCATGGACTGAAACCATTAAAACCAGATATTTGAACGTTTTGTCCTCGCGCCTATTTCATTCAATTTTTTTTTTCTGAAATTGTGTGACGTGTATTTTAAGGTAACCTGTCGTGTATGCCGAAAGGGGGAGTAAGACTTGGGGATATAATTGAATAAAGCACGATTTCTTATTATTTGAGGTGCTACATGTTTCTAGGTTGATTCTTATCCGGGAGCCTAATGACTTTTGCTTGGGTATCTTGACGGGCTGTTGAAAACTCCGTGCACCCGCAACCTGTTCTTGTCCTTAATATTCAAATTCTCAGTCTGACCTTTGTCCAAATTCAGATCTTAAACTTCCTAGGCGTCCTTAACTTTGGCTGCGCAGCAGGTCAGATTTGAGCTAACCGCCCAAACAATAAAAGATCTTCGAGAGCTTTATGGCTTCAGGGTGGGACGCTTGTAAAGTGGGAGGAGTAAGACTGAATGAGTAAAAATATCTCAAGTTTGATGAGACGGAGGAGAGAAAATGTCTGGAAAGAGATATAAAAATGAAAAACTTTTCAAAGGTTTTAAGTTGTCAAATGATGGGTTTTTCCCTGTTTGAGAAATATCTAGAAATGTATGTAATTTGAGAATTGTGAAATTATATACATATGGCTTTATTTTCAGAGACAGTAGGAAGGAAGAAAAGGAAATATCATAATCGTCGCTCTTGAGTGAAGAAATTTTCCCTCGCGCTTCTTGCAATAAATTTTATTTTTTGAACGTTACATTAATTCTACTGCTTCAAATGACTTGAATTTGATTATTTTATGGGTCTTGACTTATACTTGGTTGTTTAAAACATGGCAGTGTAATTTTATTAAATTGGTTCTCAAACGAGTATAACTGAGTGGTATCACAAAGTGCTAAATAATTCAAAAGTTTTATTTTAGCCATCAGGTGTTTTAGCACCAGTGGCGTAGCAATATTTTTAGGGCCCTCTGAAAATATTTGTACGCTTGTCTCTGATGGTGGCGGTAAGATAATAATAGAGCTCGTGCCCTCTTTTTTTATCAGAGCTTACTGGAGCCCTTAATTACTTTTGGTCGCCAGGTTGGCCGTTTGGAGCCATTTTATGAGCCCAAGACCAAAGCTTAGCTCTCTAAATAAATTAAAGCCGTTCGGATTAGACCTCGGCCAGCGGCCCGACTTTTGGGCCGGGCTCAGGCCTAAATTTTGTTCTGCACCGTCGGGCCGGGCCGGGCCGGGCTCGGGCCTAAAAAGTTCGGCCCGTGCAGGGGTCTAGTTCAAATTGAGGGCCACAAGCCAAACTGTAAGTCGTTTAAAGCCGATGAAAAAAATATTCAATTTATTTATGCATTTTTTAAATTGCAAAATCATTTTTTTTTATTCTGCATTTGAAGCATGAAAAATTTTCCGACTTTATAAGTATCAAAAGCAGTTTTCTGTTCGGCTTCGCTCTTTGATAATCAATCGAAAATTATTTTTATGAAAACGTTTATAAATTTCTCATTTCACTTTCAAAGTTTAATAATTGTGCTAACTAAAACAGCGAAAAAGATAAGTCTTGAAATTTTTTCTAAAAGGAAAACTGTTTGAATTTAAAATTCATTAAGATTGTTTTAAGAGGTGCTTACGTCATTCTGACTCTAACGCTTAATCTCAAGTTTAAAAAGAGTTTATTACAAGGGGGCAAAGTTTTTATTATTTGCATAATGTTCATATGGCCTCTAGCTCAAGCTGTAATTTATGTCTCTGTAATATTCACAAATTTTGCCTTTATAGGAAAAAATTACAGTTTCTCCTTATTACCGTATTTCCTTTAAGCATGTTAACTTCCTCTCGGCCTCCTTCCTCTTTTTTTTTTTTATTCCGTAATAAACTAACGACCATCGTCGTCGATTTAGCACGAAGTGATTTTCGAAAAAGAAGAAAATAAACCGACGTTGAAGATTAAGGGAAAGATCCTGTCAAAGATGAACATGGTTAATCTGCCTAATGAGGGAAATCGGGGTTAACGGGAAGGGGAAGGAGGCATACTCAACGAGCTTATTCGTTTTGATTTTCGAATCTTTGTTTTCTTGTAAAAAGAGACTTGTCGTCCCTCGGCGTTTTCGAAATAGAATCTTTGTAAGTTAAAGTAATGGTTTATTCAAGGCAGGGGGTTTATTTTAAAAGTTTCAGGGCTTGATGACCACTATGTTGTTTTGAGCTCTCAAGTGTTGAAAGTGTCAGATGGACGTAGTTCCCACGGTGATCATCCCCAATATTTTCATTCCTTCACTGCAACAAGGCTATATCTAATTTTCTTCTTTATCTTGACTCGGCGTTATGAAATAAGGCTCATTTGATCGTGATTAATTACACGGTTGTCAACGGGGTGACTTCATCTTGTTATTTTCGTTTGCAACTTTATGTGGAGATCCCGTGCGTGCAGTCGACTCGAGGCTTGATATTTTAGAAACTTAATCAGCATTATTGATTAAGAGACCTTGTGGGTAAACTTTGTCACGCTATTTCGAAATTACTGTGTTAAAAAAAAAAGGGAAGAAAAGAAAGGGGGGTAATCAAGATTTTTACAAGCGTCTTCTATTCCCGAGGTTTAAGATATCGTTTATTTTATTTGCTGAACCGATTGAAAAGTGGAAGGGAAGAAAAGAGGAAAACGGAAGTGGATGTATTCTGTTTCACCATCTTCGCTTCGAGTTTTTTTTTACTGAGTCCTCTATTTTCGTTCGAGATCCTTTTAGCATGGTTCTACTGATATTTTCTTCTTCCTGCTGTTGGGGCTAAGAAAACAATTTTATTTTGTATTATTTTTAGATTTTATAGAATTTCTTTAATGAGACCTGGGAAGTCAAGTTGTTGGAAAATGACGGTGATTGCTTCGGTTGTTAATTGAGAAGGACATGACTTGAGTGTAAACTGGAATAAGGCTGACCGTGAACTTTACCCGTTTCCGGCTTTGTCGGCGTCCAGTTCCGCTATTTCACATAAGCGGAACCGGAAACTGCTAACCGGAAATGAAAATCGCATTACTTGAATAACTAATCTCGTTCTGGATCTACACACAGGAGCAGTTAGCGTTGAAAATTACTATTTTAGAGGGTTTTGACTTTTCACTGTTGTTGGTTGGCATGACAAACAATGGTATATTATTAGTCTTGAAACCAAGCCTGTGTTGCGGAGAATAAAGAGCATGAGTTGTAGTCAAGCTTCTTTAAAGATATGAAGTTAGATGATATTATGTTGTAAGTCTGAATCGTTGCTTCCTTTCAGGGCTTAATAAAAGCTTGCTTTATTAATGTTTCTTAGTTAAGAGATCTTAGTCGTGTTGGGTGGCCTAGAAAAAAGGCGTGTCATCGATATGGCAAATAGTCAAAAGGTCGAGGCGTCAATCAGTATTTTCAATAGAAACTGCAGCGATTGTAGAATTTTTGCAAAGCTGAGGATGATACTGAACCCTGGCAATGCAATTTGATGTGAGAGAGGAAGCTTAAGCTATCAATGGACTTTGTTATTCGTTGATGTGCAGAGCAGCTTTGTGTAACATACCGCAAAATTTATTGAGATAAACCCAGGAAAATGATGAGCAATTTTTTTTTTTTCCGTTTATATGAACGATCAGAAATCAGTTTGACCACATAAAACCAACAAACGGGAAAGCAACCAATTATTTTCTTTCACATATTTACCCATTATACACTTTTTAATTGAATAAAAATCCATGTCAATACCTTTGTCGCCATGTCAAATTCAAAATGTAAACAAACAAACTGATGTCATAGATTGGTTTAAACCAAGTTATTCTTTTTAGGGTTGAGGATTGAGGGTGAGGATCTTTTTCTTTGGGTGCCATGCTCAGATACGAGCTTAGGCGATCGATCCGACGAGCTTTTTACATCTTTCATGATCAACGGCCATGCGGAATAGCTCTTCTACGGTTAACCCGGTCCAATTCCGGATATTCCGCAACCAGGAGAGAGTCTTACGACCAAGTATTCTTTTACCCTCGATTTTGCCCTGCAAGGTTGTGATGATGGTCTGTATATTCAATGAGCACCACCCAATAGTTTAAGTACGACTGCTTTTTGTTCCCCTGGCCAGATTGCTATTATCAGAATAAATTGAAAGTTCAAACTTAAGGGGGGCTTTCTCAAATTCAGAATTTCCAGCAACTGGCCGAAGTTCGTTATAGACTCTTAATTTGAAAAGCGCTGTCCGGGTGAGTCAAAGATCCGAATTAAAGCACTCACCTTCATCACGGGCTTATGGATTCCCGGAATCTTAAACCGCTAGCGCCGCAGTTACCGCAAGTCTCAAATAATTTAGAATTTTCCGGCTATTAAAGGAAGAAGGTTAACAATGCAAACTTAATAGCAAATATCATCCATTTTGAAACACTCGATGCAATATCGCGCAAACAGTTTAATCGATAGTGCTGTTATGGTAATTAAGGGTCTTTTCATTATCCAAATAATTTCAGATGACCCATAACTTATGGATTAATCTCGGCTTATTTTACACAAAACAGGTTGTTCCTGCCTCCCTTCTCATCTCGTAGTTTGTTCAAAAGTGAAACAGATGTTCTCATTATATACTATCAAACAGCTTTCCGGTTGAAAGCTCTTCTTGAAGCAAACATTTTTCCTCGAGCGTCATAATGTAATGCCTATTATATAATAAATTTAAAAAAAAAAAATAGGAGAGAAAAGAGAGCGTGTGAGGTGGCAACGAACTAAGACACCAGTTGGGGTTATTTGGATAAGATTACAGTACCCTCGTTGACTGACAGCCTGACAGCGCCAGACTAGATAAATGCACAACACAAACGCAAACCATTTCCCATGAACTACTTTTTTTATTCTGTTTTAGAACTAGGTCATTCTAAAGATTAAAAAAAAATGCTTAGCTCGGTTCCATGAGGCTTTTCACTCGCAACCTAAATTTAAGCATAACATGATATTTTGTGAAATATGTTTGACCACCTTGTATTATAAATCATTCGGGTTTTCATACCCAGGCCTGCCCTTTCTTTTTTCCTTGGAAAAAGTTATAGAACGTTATGTTTAAAGGCGTTGAATGTGCTTCCCAGAAAATAAAATATTTAATTGTCATATTAATTTAATCGAATTAAAAAATACTGAGAAATGGGTTTGGAGGGGACCGTCCTCAATTTCAGCTGCAGTTTTCCGAGAAGTCTTTATTCCATTAGTAAAATTCACTAGCCTGACCATGTAATCGAACGATCGCTTGTATCTACCTTTGTTCGAACTAAACGGAAATGGCTTCTCCTTTCTCTTAAGCATACTTTCCCTTAATTATGCCATTCTTAGAAAGAAGATATTGCCCTAGTTTAACTTTTAATAATTAATTAAATTAGCGATCTGTCTTTGTTATTGAAAACGGAAACGTATAGATTCAAATTCCCTTTTGATGTATTCTCGGAGGTTATTTAATTTTGTCTTACCCTTAATTTTGAATTTCTTACTTTAAAAGCGTATTTTGATTTTCCTTGTTCTTTAATATAGTAACCGAGTACAGACGCATGTGCATCTTAAAATTAGCACAGCAGTGTGATCCATAACGCTAGTTTTAACTATTAGTAGACAACTTTTAGCCAGCCTCGTGGCTCAGCATGCCCGACTCACACTCGGGAGTTTATGGGTTCGATTCCACTCTACGGTTCGGATTTTTTACGTCCGTATTTCATCTCTGACCATTGTCATCTGCGTCTTGTGAAATTAATTCGAGCGATTAATGTGTGTTGTTGCTCGGTCTCACCCCCCATGCAAGGCAATGGCAAACCAGCAGGTGGTAACTTGCTTAAAGCAGCATCTCTACTTAGCCGTTCGGAATCGACATTAAACTGTAGGTCCCATATAGCTGTGTCAACTCGAAACACAAACCGGCTGTATGCAGAAAGGTCGCCTACGCTCGAAAACGAGGATGGCACCCAAAGAAGAAGAACACTTTTAACGTGCACGTACCTGTGTAACTTTACAAAAACATTTCGACCCTTGTTTATAATTCAAAGTTTCTTATTCTCACATTTTGCCAAAAATTTCCGTGCTTGGATAATTTAACGCTCTATATCCCGTAGATAAGTAACAACAGATTGCTTGAACGTCAGGCTGCGATATTTATGGAAGTCGTTATATGGAATTGAAGAGTAGATCACAACTATCTTGTTGTAATCTTATTTTTTTGCTAAGATTTAACAAAGCACGGGCGGCTGGAAATTAAATTTATAGCGATTGCTTTCTACGTAAACAAGGTTTTTTCCCGCCGATTTTTTCAAAAGCAGTCTTCTTATTCGTTTCGAAATAAACATTCGGAAAAAATTCCAGAAATAAATGATATAAGGTCATTTCCAAAAAAAAAAGTGGAGAAACACGGGTAAAAAGAAAAAAAAATATGTTCCCGTTACAGAGTGAGAAAATAAGAGAAAATAAGGACTATACATTAGTTTTTACTGCTAATGTAATAGCGAGCCTGTTAATGAAATGAGAGAAGGTTTATGCTTGACCATAGAAAATCTTCAAGAGGAGGAGGTCGAGAGGGAGGACTAAGATTCTCATTAAAAGAATTATTTATAGCATCTATTTCAAGTTTCAAAAGATACTTAACACCTTTTTTAACATAAGTGCGTTGTGAAGTTTTCTGGGGAAAGAGCGAGAGGAAAAAAAAAGCTTAATGTTTCCTTAATTCGGTTTTCACCTAAGACGTAAATTGCTTTTGTAATCGGTTAAAATTACTTAAGTTCGCTTTGTTTTTAATGTATATGGGGTTTACGGGTGAGGAATGTTTTTTATTTAGGAGAGAAAATTTTATTTCGAGAAAAGCTCGACATTTGATTGACCTTAGATAAGAAGAGATATTTTAAGGGAAAAAATAGATTGGCACGTTCTGTAAAAATAAAATTGGTTTAATGTGTAAAAAAACTTTTACTCTTCTTTTATTGTAGAATTGAGCGAGTTGCAACAATTTGTGCTCCAAAGAAACAGGTTGCATTAAGTGAAATATAAAATACTTTTCCCTACTTAAAAACTTTTTTTTGGGTGATATAAAGTGATGTGCGTGCGCAAGTATAGTTATGCGTGAAATTTCAGTCAATCGAGCGTAAGGGTGAAACACCGCGATTCTGTCCTTTGATAAATGAAAGAATGAAATCAAGGCAAGGAAGGTAAATTTTTTAAAAAACTTTTTTCTTCGAAGAAGTTTGTTTTATTTTGTGTCTTTTTTTCTTTTCAGGTATGTAAAAAATTACCATGAGCAACTTTTTCGGCGATTACTGAGTTCGTTAAAGAAGTAAGTTATGATGTTTGTTTTAAAATTGAAATTTTTTCGGATATTTGCGAGAAAAAATGTCGCATTTTTGCATTTTTTTCGAAGCAATGCAGCCATTAGGAGCAGTGGCGTAACAATATTTTCGGGGCCCCCCCCGCATATTCAATTAGTGGGCCCCCGTTAAAGATTTAGAAAATTTCTTGGGGGGCCCCCCGCAAGAGGGAACTAGCGGGCCCGGTTGTTACGCCACTGATTAGGAATCAGGCCCTTTACAGCCATAAATAGATATAGCCTCGCATTCTTTCTCTTTCCTATTGTAATGTAAGGCTCGCCTTAATTTAAGTTTTTTAGTAACCAATAGCTTAAAATTTTTAGTCCGAGCCTGATCTGGTTTCAAAAGATTAAGACCGACCTCCCTAAACCTGCAAGAAAATCTAAAGGAAAAAAATTGAAGTGCATTTAAGGAGGCAATCTAAAATAATGATCCATAGGTCTTACTACCCATTAGTCTGCATTTTCTTTTTTTAAATCATTTCAAATTCTAAGATGCGATGCGATTGTTTGTAAATCTCGCGCAAACGCTAACACCGTTCCTAATATCATTTATTCATACTTCGATTTCGCTGTTAGTAAATCGAAGGGAAAAAAAGAAGAGAGGGATGCTAATGCTTTCCCTTTTGATTTCATTTTTCCACCCCTTTTTAAGGCTCTCGTTATTTTCGACTTGTGCTGACAGAAATAATCAGTGGTGGATGCTCAGTTGAAGGAAGGAAAAGGCAAATAAGATGTAAAGGAATGGAAATTACGGATTCAGTAAATGTGAAGTCTAGCTGAATAATTACAACGTCGAGGAAAATTTTCGAAATCGCATGAATTCAACCGAGGATCGTATTCGGATGTTTATCAGCAAAACAAGATAACAGTCGAATTGTCATTTTCTTAATTAATGGTTAGTCTTGATTCCCGATTACTTTGCTTTTTAAAACGATTTAAGTCCTTTTTTGTACCTCAATTAAATCTTTTAAACTTGCCTGGGAAATTCAATGTCGTATAAAAAAAAAAAATAAATCCGGAAAAAACACAAAAATACTAAAAGCCTGTTTTTAAGGTTTATTTTCAAGAAAAGAAGAAAAACAAGGCGTTCGAAAAAGTTTTAGATCTCTGACATATTTTTACTTGCAGCTGACGGTTTTTTTTTCTTCCTCCGATCCGAAGTGTTTCCTTGACTTGCACGGAATTTTCTTTTAGTGACGTCAGTCACAGTCACGTATAATTTTTTTTACTATTTTTTTTAAAAACTTGCTGACCATTTTAAGTGGACTTATAAACTTCTATTAGTAGGGAAATCATTGAATTATGCAAAAGAATAATGAAAACTGATGAATTGCCGAAGTTTTCTTTGAAAGGTATTAACGAGAGAAGAACCATGGAAGCCTTGAAATTAAATGAAGTTATTTTGGGTTAGCATGTATTTTCAAAGAAATGAATCAAAGTTTGCGAGCTAAAATTTTTTTAAATGACATTACTTTTTAATGAGATTTAAATGAAAAGGGAAGACATTTTAAGGGATAAAAATAAATTTTTGAAAAAAAAAATTCTTTGTCGATGCTGTGAAAGGAAATTAATTTGTTAAAGGTAAAGAAAAAGCCGTTCGGGATTTTTTTTTATTTTACAAAAAAAATTTTTTTAAAGATAAAAACGACAGTTGCTTAACACTTTTTATAAAGTTATAGGATTGGGTGCTTTCACTGCTAACTGATAATTAACGGCGTATAGTTTCTGCCAAACGTTAGCTCTATTTTTTTTTACCCTTTGACTCCTTTGATCTTTATTGTTTTAACAAGAAAATTTATAATACATTTCTCCTTTTAATGCTTGATGTAATCATCTTATGAAATACACACCAGCCGGTGATAAAATCCACCCCCGATACGAAACTTCTTCAAAACGTAACTAAATTAATAATATTATAATTCAAAAAGCTTGAATTAAGGAAAATAATCAGATCTTTTATAGTGTAACTTTTATCATAAATTTTCGCGTTTCGGGAAAGTTTTTTTTTTAATCATCTATAGTAGTTTATTTTCCCTCGCAACAAAACTAATTTTCCCTCGTCATTACTTGGGAAAGGATTACCACCATGTGGGATTTTGCCCTAGCGAGGAGCGAATTATGTGTCACCTCGGATAATCAGAGAAAGTTGAGTCTCGTGGGTATAGAATTGCTGGGTGCAATAGCTATAATTAATCATTTGTGTAACTTATTCTGCGCCGCCCTGGGTTTACTATAACTAAAGGTTTAATATAAACTCTTCCGTGCACCTTTGTCATTGATGAAAGAAACACAATTAGCGTGCGAGGGGAAGAAATTAACTCGCATTAAGGTCTTTATTAGAAACTTTTAATTCGGGGTAAAAGGGGAATAGATAGTGAAAATAAAATTTTCCTTGCCATTTTTCAAATGTTTGGTCTTTAGTGTTTTGTTTGTGACTTCATTAGGTGAACAGTGTTAATAAATTCTGACTAAAGACAGGGTTGATCGTCAAATGTTTGAGCATCGCTGACAGTTTTCCGCCGTTCGCAAGCAGACAGTCGTTCCATGCGGCAACGTGGATTTTTTGGATATCGATGTCCAGTCTAATGTCTTAATCGAATGCTGGGCCACTTGTTAGGTGGCTGAAGTCGAGAATTCTGTTGTGAATCTTCGATTCAGCACAAGGGCTTTAAACCGCGTAAGTCGATAAAGCCAAGATTAGACCTCGAAGATGAGTTTGCAGACTGAGGCTAATTTTTTCTCGTGCAGTTTTTTTTAAAAAGTAATTTTATTAAGTCAGAAGTTGAGCGAATTTTTTTATCATACAAATGCTTATTTTTTAAAATCTATTTTTTTCTCGGAAATTTTTTTTATTTTTCTCATGTTAAAATATTTCTGAATCTATTATTCCCTCGCTTTTGATTTGAATTTTACTTTTACTCCTTAAAAATTCATTTTTATAATCTTATTATTTTCTAGATAGAGTGATTATTAAAATCATAAACTATTTCAACAATTAATTGATTTTATTTCATAGTAAGCTTGTCTAGGTTTCAACCCAGAATCACTAAAAGATCATTAATTAGAAACGAATTAAAAGCTTTTATTTAAGTTCGTTAACAGCGTTTGAAGTCTTTATTAATAAAATGACGATTTCATTAATCCTCCTGATCATTATTTTAGCAAAATGCCTCGTTTCAAAGAGCGTACTTATCTCGACCTAAGCTCCCAGTTCAACCCTAAAGTTTTTACCGCCCTGAAGAAATTTAATAACGAGTTAAACTTGCTAAAAAAAAAAACGGGGAAAAAAATGTGAATAACAATTTTATTAGATAAAAATGATGAATATTGTAATTGTTCCACTGAGCTGAAAAATAAACGAAGAAAAACTTTTGTTAAAAGCTGTGAAAAACAAAACGAGCTTATTGAATGGAAAAAAAAATGTGACATATGGCGATTCCAGAGAAAATGCCTATTCTTTTGCTTTCTTTGACAAAAATTGATTTATTGCTTTATCTCCAATATTTATTACTAATGAACAAAGATTATGCCTTTGTTTATTTTTAAAAAATCGTTTCACGGAGATATTTTACAGCGAATAAAATACTAAACATCTGGAACTCACTTTAGCTAAAAATTGACGATGTATTATTGTTAATTTTTTAAACTTTCCGGCCTTTTCTTGCAAACCCCCGCATTTAACTTCTTATGAAATTCCTGTAATTCCCACAGACAGACTAAACTATGTTAGGAGCGAAACTTGCAACGGGAATCATCGATCAATACGTCTTAACAACACACCTGACATGTCAAACCTTTTAAAGTTATGTCTTCTTAAGTGTTACTTTATCTTCCGAAAGTAAAATTCCCTCCATTCCGAATTAGAACATTATTCATCAGACTTCCCCTTAAACTAAAAGCAAAACTTGAAAAAAAAAAGTCGATCTCACCTGAGAAATGTAAACTTTTACAAATCATTTTTCCTTGTAATATTATTTAAAACGCCGTTAGGTTTGTATGTAATAAAAGTCAATGATAGAAAACCGTAGCGCACCAGGTTGCAAAACCCGAAAACGTTGGATTTATGAAAACCGCCACGATGCTAATAAGATAATTGCTTTATAAAGACTTTTTTACCCATCTGGGCAAGAATTCCCTATTTAGTTTTAATTCGGTTTTTTTTTGTTTCCGTTGACCCGGAAGCCGGATCCGTAGGGTTTTCTTAAAGCACAAGAAGTCCCACTTGACTTGAATAATTGAATGCTAAGGGTGAATGTGATTAATTAAATGTTCACAAACAATTCAGGAACGTCCAGGACAATCTTAATAAATGTTCACCAGTAGTTGATAAGATAATTAGATTTGTAGTTTACTAAATTTAGATTGAGCCAAACTTGAATCATAACAATCTTTGACGACGTTAAACTCGATGATCCTACGTTGTCTCCGTAATTCTCTTTATTTTCTTCCCCCATTTTCTTCTTTTTTGCTTTTCATTAGTTAACAAGAATCAATTCCATTTTCATATCAATTTCCATTGGTAGTTTCCTTTTTCTTTTTTTTTTTTCATCTTCTCCCCTTTCAAGGATGGACGAATAAAAGGCAAATTCAATTATACTTCAAACTCTTGTATATATTCTTTCTTCCTTGAGCGTCATAAATCTTTCTCACATCAATCAAGTATTCGGATTTCCGTTTTTTTTTCTTATTTAAAAATCTCCCCCCCCCTCTCTTCGGTGAGTCGATTTCTTAGTCCGTTTCATTGTAAAAGAAGTCATTTTAACATCGATCGGAGTTTGTTGAATGGGTTTAACTCGGCGACGAACACGAGTGTTGACAAACGGTCTTATTGTTAACGTTACGCTTTAAATATTAATTGATCTAGTCGAATAGCAAGATGTGCTTGGTGTTATTAGCTCTTGGGAATTCTCCTTCGAGCGACTCGTTTCAGCGTGGGGAGAAAAGGGTCATGTTAATATGTCAATGTTTTAGTCAAAGACGAATAGTGTTATTGATGTTGAATTAGCGGGATTTCGCTGTTAAGTGTGATGAAAAAGAAGAAAGGAGAAGAACTTAAAAGCGAGAAGGGAAAACTGAAGTTGAAAAATAGAGGACAGTCAGCAAAAAGGATGAATTGAGAAAAATATATGCGTTCAGCTTCCATTGGACACCCAGGAGGTGTGAACGCTGTCCATCATTAGGGTTTTTCGCGCCTGATATTATGGGAACCCTTCCCCCTTCAACGAAATGGTCGATGAAGAGGCCTATGCAAACCCATGAGAAAGCCCCCTTTCCCTAATCGCGATTCGCGAGGCCTAAAGGGAAGCCCTAGGGGAGAATAAAAAAGGAGATGCGTTCGCTGCATCACCCGCACCACAGCTACTAGCACCTCTAGTACTTACTGCGTGGCAAGCCAGCTGGTGAGTCCTCTTGAAGATCTTCTCTTGATTAATCCAATAGGTATCCAATTTGTGCATCCAAATGGTGATAAATTTCACTTCACTTCACTTTTGCTCTGCTTTGATCACTTTCCGACAAAATAAGAAATTAAAATTTAACACTGAAAAATAAAAAAAACTATAATTCTTCGCACCAAAAAGTTTTTATTAATTAATTAATTAATTAATTTATATATATCAGGCAACTTTGCCTAAACCGAACCGAACCGTACCGTAACGTACCGTGCGCGTACGCGACGTCGCAAAAATTATTACCCGAATAACTTGCAGTAACTAATTTTTTTTTTAATTTATGAAAGTTGTTGAAATGAAATAGAAAATTGAAGTTTTTGAGTGATGTTTGATTATGATTAGTGTAATGATAATGACAATGATTGATGATGAAGATGATTCTTAGAGATAGTCTAACTTAAAGCTAAACCTGACTTAAAACTAAGGCCTGATTTATAACTAGCATGCCTTATAAATTACCTAACTTATAACTAACCTTACTTAAAACTAAAAAAGAAAAAGAGGAAGGTAAAAGATTTAAATTAATATTATTATTAATAATGATATTAATTTAAAATTTAAAATGAAAAATTATTTACTAAAAATCTTTTTAGTTACTTCAAGTTATTTTATTTTATACATCACTCGGATTTTTGAAAAACTCATGCATCTGCTATTGCGCAAAATAAAAATAATTAAATTTAAAAAAAAAAAAATATTAAAGCTCCGACTATTTTCGATGTTTATCGTTCGGAAGTTCGCGCGAGACTGGCGCTGACAGCGCTCCTCTCTTACTTATATAGATGTCGGTGGTGGGGGAAGGAATGACGTCAATCGTTTCCATGACAATAAGGCGGGGCGTGAGTGTCTTCGTTGAAAAAGGGAATATGTGCATAAAAACGATATTTTCATACTGAATATTATTTTTACATGAAAACTTTTTGTACAATAATGTATTTACTTTTAGTTAAGAAATTCGTTAGTTGCTTGTGCTTAGTCTCAAAGTTCAATTTTTTTTTCAATTTCAAGCTGAGTTAATAGGAAAAGTATTTTTATGAGTTAAAGATAGGCTCAAGCTGATTTTTTTCTTCCGAGGGCTCAGTACACCATCAGACAGTTTAATTCTGTATTATCAGCCCAGTTTCTGACATTCATTTATTCGGATTGCTCTCTGAAATTCGCTTCTCGGAAAATCGTTTCAAGTTTACACATAAAAGCATGTATAAACAATCAGAATTTTACATTTCGCTTTTTGATTAAATGTATGACTGTAGTCCTGATGCGGTGTGAATGACTTTATCGTTTCGGATCGTTGAGCCTAACAAGTATATAACAGCATTAATTGTCATATTATGTATTCTTTTTTTCAAAATCAACGACCCGAGCAGCGCAGAGCATCGCTTTAAACCGACGTGAGTTTGGGTCAGCCATGGGTGTTAACGAAATTTAACATAACCAGCGATTGTTCCGTAGGCTTTTGGTGGGCCGATGCTGCAGTCGCTCTGAAGATCTCGTTCCTTGGAAAAAGCTATAAGGCGTTAGGCCATCTTAAGCAATCTCATACTCGATGGAAAAATCCGTCCGATTTTTACTACCACCGACTTCCATAAATCAAAATGACCCTTTCATCTGATTTATGTTTTCAAAAATACCGAGAGTTCTAATCTTCAGCGTCGTTAAAAAACTTTTCTCCATCATGCAACATCTAAAAAGATCTTTGCAGTCATCTTACGGTTTTTAGTAAGAAGCCTAAGTGTAAGATCGTCAACAATTTTTTTGTTTTCGGTGAGTCGCAAATAAAAAAAAACCAAAATTCATGCAAAAATATTCGCCGCAGCATTTGTAATTGACTAAACGTGTTTGCAAAGTTTAAACGTAATAATAGAGATGAATAAATGTATAAAATAGCAGGCGTCAATGTAACCATCTCCTTGTAAAATTTGAAAAGCCGCAATAGTCTTTTGAAAATCCGTTTCCGCTATCTTATTCTGAGGCATTTCCGGTATAAGGAACTGAATATCCAAAGTCTTTGCGTGTTGTTTTCCCTCGAAACTTTCCCATTTGCATTTTAAAATAGATTTGAACCATCTTCACCCACCGTTCTAATGTGTCTGAGACGAAAAGCGAAACAGTATAAATTGTAGTTTATGAATGCATAAGATTTCTTACTCTGTAAAAAAAGGTTGATCCGTATTTAACCTTTAGATAAATGGGAAGTGGGATGATAAAAAGGAGGGAAGAGGGGTGCACCTTTTTCTGTAAAAGTCGTTTTGCATGAAACTGAGGGAAAAGTGTTCGTGACTGACACTAACTATTATTAAAAGCTGTAAACTGGTTGCAATTAATATAACTTAAGCTGAATATCAATCAAGGATGTCGGTAACCAAGGCAACGGAATCGACATCGAATAACTGCAGTTCCTAGATTTCTGACAAGCGTAAAACTATTGTGCTAAATCATTCATTTTACTTGAATTATTCATCATATGAAGTTTAAGCAGTTTTTTTCTTCGGCTATGTCTATGACATTTATTGCATTTTTCCTTTTTAGTATTTTTTTTTAAAAGTCTTTCAATAAGGAAGGAATTAATTGTTTGGCCTGGTTTCGCGTCTTGTACAACTCTTGTCACAGAATTGGATGTTTTGGCATTCTGATGAACGAGGTGGGCGGGATATGTAGCACGAGCTAGATGGTCGCCCAACGAGCCCTAGGCCATTAAGAAGGCCGCGGCTGAGGTGGGAGGATACAGTCGCATGGGATGCAGGTCGTGTGGGGACGCCGGACTGGAGGAGGATAGGTCTGAATGGCGGAAACTCTGTGATGCGGCAATCAAGTCTTTTAACGCGTCGGCAGGCCACAAAAGAGATGGTACGACGACATTAAGAAGGTGGCGACACTGAAATGGTTGCAGAGAGTCCAAGACAAGGAAGTGTGGCAAAGTTTGAGAGAGGCCTTCGTTCAGGAGTGGACGGATATAGGGAGAGAGAAGAAGAAGATCAACGAGGATTTAAAAATCCAATTTTGCAAAACAAAGATTCCTTGCAAGAGTTTTTGTCTAGAGTCTTGCTCGTGTCTTGTTTTCTTGTTTTGCTTTTTTCAGTTCTTGATTCTGAGGAGAGGAAAGTAGGCCTCCTGCAGCTGGTGATGGAGGGAAAGATTGAGGGCAGGCGCGCGGGTCGGAGGAAAACATCCTGGCTTAAGAATCTAAGTATCTCTTTTTCGTTCGGCAGCCTCCAAAGTTAGGATCGTTATGATAATCGTTAATCTCCGACGAGGAGCAGGTATTTCAAGAAAAAAAAATGCTGATAAAGCAAAAGTAGAAACTTTCATCCATATCTTGTTTCACGTCTTGTTCTTGTCTTGTATTGAATGCCTTGCTTTTGTGGGCATCACTACGCTTGACTGCACTAATCTGATTTGTCTTTCAATCCCTGACGCACCTGGCTATGATGGCAGCAATAATTGGTGAGGCTGGGCATAAGCTAAAATAATTTTCAGCTCGTGCATGATTTTTAGAGTTCCAGCAAAACTCTCTCAATGGCATTAGTCAAGAGGCTTCTTTGACTTGGGACTACTCCTCGATTACAGAGCTGTGGAGGTGATTGTGGCGCAGTTCCGCATCGTTAAATAAGATTTTTATAAAAATTTGTCACTTATGAACGAGATATAATCGTTTGGCAAATTGCTTCGGAAAAATGAAAATGTTATCAAAGGCTTTACTTTTTTTTCCAAAAAAAAAAATATATATATGCATGGGGATGCGAAATAAGTTTGATAGGTTTGGATCGGGTGCAAGGAAGAGAGAGATATGAAATGGGACATTTCCTGTGTCAGAAAGAGAGAGGAATTCGTGCCTAGCACTCCATTGTATTTTCCCAATATCATGCTTCTTTTTTTTTTTCATTTCCTTTTTTATTTATGGCATTCGAAATTAGTTTATACAAAAATCATAATTTTTGGAATTTATAGCTCCCCATTCAATTCGGATCGTAATGCAGCTAAAATTCCACGTTTAACTTTCGAATTTCCTCAAACACGAAAAAAAAAAGGGGGAAAGAAAAGTCGTAAGTACTAAACGTTAACTTTTACAAGAGTTGAAATAAATGAATGACAATATTGTTTTTATTATTTCAATTTTTTGATGGGTAGGTTTCGTCTTTTTTTTTTTTTAACGGGAATTTTTTTTGCGCTCATTCGAAAAGTAAGCGTAGGCCTCGCGTTCGATAGAATGTTCCTCAATAAAATGAGGAAATTGAATTTTTTATCACCTGCGAGGTATGTTTGCGTTCAGCATTTTCGCCTCAGTCATTTTAATATTAAAGTCGGATTTTTTTTAAAGGGAAAAACGAATGATAAATTGATGCAGTTATTCTTTCTTTTTTAAGGATGTTTTGAATAATTTAAGAAATAGTGAAAACGTGAATATTAAAGCTTTATGATGAGATATTATCAGGTCATATATATGAGATTCAATCATGCTCCATGCAATATTCATCCATAATATGTAATTAATACATTAATATATTCGCCTATAAATTATTTCGTATTAGATTATTGCCGGCAGTGAAATACCTGCATTAGATAGTTATTTGATTAGTTTGAAAGGTTGTAATCATTAAGAGGGCTAATAGGGATAAACATGCAAGTGATCTTGTCAGTTTTAGTTGAGCTGGAAGTTGGACAATCAGGAAATATGAATTGGCTTTTTTTTTATTCGGGACTTATCCCTTTTCGAAAAAATAGACGATAAAGAGGTAAACATCGTCATGGGAGGCGGCAATACGAATTCCAGGAAGACATAACTCTCAAAGCTAAGCTCAAATTTTTCATTTTACTTTACTTCAAAATCGGTGAAGATTTATTTTCAAGTATATGCAAAGAAGATGGACCCGAATATTGAAAGTGAGATTCAAAAAACCGGAAAATATTCGAGAAAAGGACCTTCGTTTAACCCTAAAATCCGAATCCTCCGAGTCCTTTGCACATTTCCATTAAAAAAAGGTGAATTCCACTTTGTAAAAAAAATTTTTATATGATCGATTTTCTTTCTCCAGGTTTTTTTCATATCCGTGTTTTCGGAGTGAAGAGCAATCTGACTAATTTAAACTATTTTCCTATTTTTTAAATTGAAAAGAAATGCGAAAAAGATTGCTAGGATCTGCGGGAATTTGAATTCGAAAGTTGCTTAACTTCTCGCGCGCTCTTTTCTCCGGCGGGGGTAAATTATATTTTTTCCCCTCCCCAACTTGGTTTTCCCTCGTTAATTTTCCTTATCAGGGATTTTTAATATGGAAAAAGTTTTGATCGGTTTTTAAAAAAGGAGAAAACGAGGCTAATGCGGTAGGAAGGAAGCGGGATGCTTGCTTTCAGGTAAGAAATTTAACAAGGAATTTTTCATCACTTTTTTTTTAAAACTTTCCAAGTATATTTTTTTTTTCCTTAAACGACTCTTAAAAGAAATCCCGACGAACTTTGATGCTTAAGTAGGCCTACTGTATACATTTTCTTACTCATTTCTTTTTTTTTTCATAATAAAGAAAGGGGGAAAAATGGAGGCCTACAACAGTAAAATCATTTGAAGTGAATTGAATCATAATAAATCAAAGAATGACACGATTGATGGATCCTGCACTTAGTTAATGGAAATTTTCTCTAATGATAAAAGCACGCGAGAGAGAAAAGAGAGAGGAAGAGATTGAGAAAAAGAGAAAAAAAATCATTTACTTATGCATTGGGAAGGCAGCGAACTCCCAACTCGAAAGACTGGCGAGATTAATAAAGTTCCGAAATAAAAAATAGTAGGAAAAAAAGAGAATGACTCGTCCCGTCGAGGAACGTTTTTTTTTTTTTTTTTTTTTTTTTTCGAAATCTGGATTGAATTACCTACTTAACTAGAAGGGCCATTAAAAAAAGATTAACGGAAAATAAAACAGTTTGATCGGGAAACAAGAGATTCCCTCCGATTTTTGCTGCTAATTTTTCGGGATAACTTATTTCATTTTTCGGATAATGTGCTCATGCGAGTATTCGAATCGATGGTGGAATAATACTATATGAGAAGATGGACATGTTTTTAATTATTGAACGGGCTATTTCGGGCGGGAGAAAAAAAATTATATTTTTAAACTTTTGTACTTTAATGGAAGTAATCAGCACTTTTAATTAAAAAGTTGCGGTTTTTGCTGAGCCCAACAACCAAATGTTATAATTAATTTTGTGTTTGTAAACGATACAGGGTATAAAGTTTAAATGTTTTGTATTATTAGCTCTTTTGTCTATTTCGGAGTCGTTAATTGTTCGTTTTTCAACGTATAATTGGGTTATGTTTTTTCTATTAAAGACAATAAATGAGTTTAAATGGCTTGAATAGTTTTTTCTTTGAGTGTTTGGACTTTGATGCCGATAGGTCAGGATTTTTTGGTACCTGAAAAAATGTTGGATCCTTTTCTTTTGTTCAAATTGAACGCCAGCTGTAGAGCTATAAATCGGTCAGTAGTCTTGAAGGAGTGGGGAAAGATAAGTCCTGCGGAGGGAACATTCTGTATTTTTAGAATACAAAAGCCAGAGCTCAGTTTTCGATGCAGTGTGCTGTAGTGTGGTGAGTGAAGCAGTTTTAAGCCGCGAGTGGGAAAATTTTTACGGTTGTGCAGAAGTGTTGAGTGAAAATTAGAGGTTCGGGATAAATCTGCTTTGAGGAGCGTGTGTTATAGGGAACGGGGCCTCAATGTCTCCAGTGCCAAGAAAAGTAGGTACGTATGTTTCTGTATATATATATATACTCGTCTGTTTTATTACGTACGCCAAGCGCCATTCTTCCCGGTTCAGACAGTCCTCTTCCCCCAAGTTGAAGGCCCTCATTTCCTCCACAACACCACCCAGATAGCTCTCGGTCTATCCTGTCTTCTCGTCCCCAAAGGCTGCCATTTAAACACTTGCTTGGGGATTCTCAAATCTGCCATTCTTTGGACGTGTCCGAACCACACTAACTTACTTACTTACTTACTCTGATGGCTCTACAGGACTTGGAGTTCTACTGCCGCAGTTACCGCCGCCTTCCATTCGACTTGATTGAGAGCCACCTCTGCCAATCCAAGTAGTCGAACCATACTAACTGCTTCGTTTTAATGTCCTTGGTAATTGGTTGCGGAGCCTCCATCATTTCTCTTGTCCTGGTGTTCGAGATGTCCTGGGCGGGGGCGTTCGGAGTTAGGGACGTGGCGACCCCAGCGCCGGGGCCTCGCGCCCCGCTAGCCTCTGGTCCTCTTAGTAGGGGGTTCAATCGATGGGTTAACTCCCCATCATCGGTAAAAAAGTCACTGTTAAAAGGCCAAATGTGCAGCCTCGGAACCGAAATTGGAGACGTAAGTTTCTTCAGTTGACAACAAATTTTTGGAACCTGGTACATGCACTGTTAAAAAAATTGAACAATAGAATTTCGGTCAAGTAGATTTTTCAAATTAGCACGTCAGCATGTTGTTGCCTATTTGAGACCGGGACTTACTCGGTTTTAAATGCTAGCCCGGTCCGGACCTGGATGTAACTGAGGGTGGCCCGTTCCAAGTCTTACGGCCAAAGCTCAGGCCTAACAGGGCTCTAGTTTCTGGCGTTGCCAGTATTGTTCCAAATTCGGAAGCAATATAGTCTGTTAAGCTTATGCTCAGTTTCACGACAAACGTGTTCTATGTTATATTTAAAAAAAAAGGATGGCTGGGTGTTGGCTCGAATATGAATATTACCTGCTTTAGAATGAATTCTTTCCTACAAATTCCCATTCGCTTCTTCAACTGTCTCCCCATCTCATAAACAAATCCTTTCAAAATAAGATTTCCCCATTTTTTTTTTTAAATAATTCAAATTATTACCTCTTTTTATGTTTCTAATCCACCCTTTCTCGAAATATGTGAGACATTTGAAGTGACAAATGTATATCTGTTTAATTAACACGAATATTAAATTCCCGGAGTTCTTAATCCCTATATATTATTTTTCTCCTTTTATTTTTTTTCGGTGCTGAATATTCAAAAGAAACGAAAGAGGAAGGAGAAAGAAAAGGAAAACAACGGGAGACCACCGCCACTGAAAACGTCTGAAAACGACAGAGTCATCCCGATTTTCGTTTTACATTTTTCATTATAATCTTCAAAATAAAGATTTTCACTGTCGTCAGATAATACATCATCAGAGGGAAATCTTTAAAAAATTCCACCGGTGCTATATGGAAAGGAAAGGGGTCATCATTTTCTTACGCTTATTCAAAAGCGATGTGAATACCTGTAAGATGATTTGGGATTTTTCGGGTTTTCTATTGTAATCGAACTTCTTTTGATTTTCGCCTCTTAGAAAAAACCTAATATTCCCTTGATGAAATGTTTTATATTCCTTTTTTTTTTCAAGGTTAATTTCGAAATTTCGGAGTACAATTTTTTTTTTTGCTTTTTTTTGAGTAATGGGGTCATCTCCTTGAATTCTTGAATAAATTTTTCTCCCTCCCCCGTTTCCTTTTTTTTTGGCTGTCGAGTTTTATACGTGAAAAATCGCAGCCATTTCATTTTTCACTTTTTAGGAGATTTTCTTTACGGAATTTGTCGACAATGAAAAGAAAAGCTTGACAATGAAAAAAATTTTGGTTAATCAATTTTCGTCTCGAGACTCAACAGAACGATTATTTTCTGTTATGGGTTGACCGCGGACGGTTTTCCCGGGGAATTTAACTTAGTAACTGATGATATTTTTCATGAAATTTTTACAACGAGTAATTTAGAAGAAGGATCGTTCTTATTGATGCTTCAAGGGGTTTTATTTTAGGGAATTACGGCTCGTTCTGCTTGAATGGATGCTTTGCTGGAACGTTAGTTTTTTTGCGGGGGTAGTCTTTAGCACGGACGATAGCTTTCTGTTTTGAATGTCAAGGTCGATGTAAGGGCGAAGTTGATCGAGCAGCGTTGTGCTGTTGGTGGTTTAGGCCCATTCACAGCTAGTGATGAGAGGTTAATAAATATTTAGGACATACTCACCGTAGACGGAGAAAAGTTTAAGAGCTGCAATGATAAAACTACAATGTTTCTCATTGCTACTTTGAATTTTTAGCATCAGTCTATGAATCCTGCTTATTCGGCTTATGAATTCTGAGGGTGTTTGTTATTTCTGTGCAGAGCATTTTGAATTAACATTTACTGAATTCGGCTTTTGGTTGCAAGGTCTCGCCTTATTTGACGTTGTTGGTGCTGAGTACGTTGTTGGCAGCCGGCTGGAAGGCGGAAGCAGGGCAGGCGAGGACCAGCTGAAGAGGGGGTATAGACAAAGAGCTGAGAGAGAGGGATCTGGCAGAGGATGAGTGTCTCGATCGCGATAAATGGCGTTTGGCAGTCGGAAGACGTCGCACGTTTTAATCCGACATATATATGTTACGCCCCGATTGTGTAAATGATCGGCCAGTTCATGAGCCGGGCAGACCTCTTGACCCATTCATGAATTGGGCTATATACGGTGCTGAGTATCCACGCTATGTGGACGTTAGGTATCAACCGAATTATGTGTCGCTTCTTAGTGCAGAACACCTACAAACGGCAGCATTGCTGCATCCTGGGAAATAGGTCTGTAAGATAACATGTTTTTGTTTGGAATGATGTTCCAGAAATATCCTGATGCTTTCTTTTGTAGATTTAGCCTTTGGCTCGTAACCCAATAAAAGCAAAACGTTCACTTTTATGGTTGTACGTTCAATTGTTTTGTACATATCTCTTAGATAAATCCAGGAAAAAGGAAACAAAACATATGTAACTAAGAAAAATAAAATCTTTTTAAAATTGCCCGTGGCTGCTTTCTTCAATCATACGACTTTCTATTACTCTTTCTTAGATGAAAAATCTTTGATGTAACTTTTTGGGGTTTTTCCCTTCCGGAGAAATTCGTGAGATACAAAATTTTAGCCTCACTTGTTATTGCATTTCAAAAGGTGAAAACTTGCCTTTCTTAGAAACTTTATTCCTGGCACAAAGAATGAGTTTTGATTTTTCTTATTCTGGGAATGGCGCGGAATTTAGGAAAAAACCAAAGATGATGGTCGTGTGTGGTTGTCGGTGATGGTCGGTGATGGTTGCAGCCGACTTGCCCGTTGTCGTGATAGTCAACTACCCAGTCAGCAAGCGGTGGAAATTTTAGGTGGATTATCGGTGTATTTTACGAGGATTTTAAGATTAGTGTACACCAAGTCTTAAAATCCACGTAGAATACACCGATAATCCACCTACAATTTCCACCGCTTGCTGACTGGGTAGTGACAACAGCCAAGAGGAATAAGCAACACAATGACAAGAGGTAGCTGAAAATCACATCGTATAGGCCAATGATTGCCATGTTGGGAAAAAACCAGGAATCTGGAGATAATATCCATACAACTTTCCTGCCTTATTGCGAAAAAAAATCCTCTCAAAAATAAGGAAATGTTTTCTGAGTAACAGCTACATTAAGGATTTCTCCGAAAGATCAGTAGCTGAACTGAAGCCAGTCAAACTTTTTTCGGATGCTAAAAAAGCGAAAGGTTACTATTTTTGAACGCTTCAATATCACCTCTCATATTGAAAATAAAAATCCAGTTGTAAACAAATAAAAGAAAATATAATGGAAGACTTTCCATTTGACCAATTTTTTTTCTTTTCCACATGAACAAGAAAAAAAAGGAAAAACGAGGCGGAAAAAAATAGAAAAGGGAGAAAAAAAAGACTTCCGTTAAATACCTTCTTCAAGCTTTTTTGTTACGCATGGCCAGACTAATATCACTAACGAAAGTTTTCGAAAATTGTGATAAAAAATTTCTGATAGAAAATAAGGAAAGGAAATAGACCGATGAATCGTTATATCCGTGGTTATCTTATCGGTAAAACGGCCATTTAACGGACGAACGTGTATAAATTGATTGATGGATCGTGGGTCAACTTTCATTACCGTCACAACGGACGATTTGAGCTTCGGGGTGAAATTTACCGTTTTCATTTTGGTTCCATTGTCATATTGTGTTGTTATCAAAGGAGGTTTTTGCTAAGCTTCCGCCCTCTTTTAAGGCCTTGACTTGGGGAATCCGTCTTCATTCCTTGTTTGTCAGTGAAAATCGTAAAATATTCAGTCCCGTGGAGTCGGAGGATGGATTCGCGAATTATTAAAAAGACATTCGGCAAACTGTATTAAACTTTCACGTTTTCTCCGGTAGGGGTATATTTTGCTTTAGCAAATTACGAAAAAGGTAAAGTCGATTGGTGAAAAAATTAAATCGCCTGTTTTTCATGAATGCGGGAATATGGTCAACTAACTTGATGTTGGACTGGGATTGAAAGTTATAGATGATTCTATTTTCTTATGTTTAGATTACGTAAAGAATCTTGAATCCGCTTCTGGTCCCTTTCATTTTCATTTCCGGTGATCCGCAGGGTTGTAGTTGATTAATTTCGTACCCATTTATAATATATGCGTAAAATATTTTGTTTTTCAAACTTTCTCCGTCCGTTATTTTCCCTCTTTTTTTTTTTTTTTTTCGATTGCATCGTAAAAATCCTGCCGTGAACAAACGAGATTACTTTTCTAGTCTGGTTATGGCTACTCGGGGAGTTTATTCGTTGCAGTCTATTTTTCCTATCGGAAAACCTCCCTTTTGTAAAATTCTCTCGTCTCCGGGGGGGGGAAAGAAACGCAGCGGCAAACGGGACATATAGAAACGATGCTGAGCCCAAGCCAAATGCTATGCGGATAATGTAATTCAAAAATCAAGCGGTAATCCCTCATAGAGTTGGTAACAATTAAATTTTTTAATGGGAAGCTTCAAAATATGGAAATGAGAGTTTATAATCCTCGTCATCAATAATTCAAATCTCGATAACAAAAGCTTAACACGAATTCGGCATTACGTTGATTACGCAGGCCGTTGGAAAACGCGACCGACCGATTTTTTTTCTCCCTCCCCCCCACTCTATCTCTCTCTCTGCGGGTTTCACGGTGAACGCCTTTTGATACGCTTCTTTTGGCTTTATTTGCACTTTTCGAGACTTGGGAAATTTGCAATCAAACTTCATGTTCGTTGGATTTACTTTAAATTCTAGTAATTTTCTTCCTCTCGATCGTGGGTTGAGTTCGAAAGTTATTTGTACGGTATCGATTTTTTTTTCAGTTTGGCAGAGTCCCATCGAGAAGTAATCAGAGTCTGGGGAAAAAGTGAGACTGGAGGCAGCTGGAAAAAATCAGTAATCATACCTTGGCCGGGCTTGTAACTTGCCTATTTATTTTGAGCTAGGCCTGACTTTAAAAAAAATTATATAAATATCAGAATCCTGTTTGCGAAGCTGCGCCAATGCTTAGAGAAGATGGCAACAGTGACCGAGTTGAAAATTGATCCGAATTTTGTGTCAAAAGAATTCCGGTGATTATTTTTTCTAAGCTCAAGAATTTTTTTTCCGTTTCAGGTTTTGACAAAATATATTTCTCAGTTTTAAAATTTTTATCTAAAACATTTCCCCCGTAAATAAGAAACATTAATGCGGTAAACCAAGGAATTAAAAACATGACATTTGCAAAAAGCTCAAAATCCTACGACGCATTTTATTCTGAATACTCTAAAAAAAAAAATTGTGACTGGTAAAGTCACAAAAACACATTTAAAGCATTATACACAAAATAGGTCGCAGGCTAATCCAGCACACTCTTCTCTATGAAATTAAAAAGCGGAAAGAAATGAAATCCATAAAACTGACTGGTTCAAAAATGCTTCAACTCTCGAAAAAATAGGTCATCCAAATAATAACGTCACTTAAATCCAATTCTCTGAAGCAATTAAATTAATTTTAAAATTTCGCATTTTGAATTGGGAATCTACAGTTGGAATGTATAAATTTAAAACGGCAGACTCATAAGGAAAAATGCCAAGTTTAGCATTTTCATAGTAAAAATGTGTGAGTATGTTTCGTTAAAAAAGAAATCGCAATTTTCCGTATCCATAAAAGTTTTAAAAAAAAAAATTGAAGCAGCGTGATTTTATATAGGGGCTTAATACTTTTTAAAGATGAAAATTTTCTTTTCCTCGAGAAAGATTATTGAAATGGAAAGAAACTCGAAGTCAGCCATAGTAACCGCTTCTTAAATGATCACTTTTACAAACCCAAACTTCAATTTTTTTTTATCAAAGTGAACATTTTCACATTTTTTTTTCCCTTAATATTTTATTATTAGAATTTTTTTTGATGGGGACATGTTTTTGATTTGGCTTAATCGAACGCAACAGTTAAAGGTATAATGAAAAAAGGAAAACTTTCCATGATTAGAACCCGGGATTTGTTGCCGCATTAAAATTCAGAGTAAGACACGGAAAACTCTCAAAGTCACACGTGTCATGTACCACCAGGCGTGTCACGTGAAGTGTCCTTTGATAAATACGGACAGGAGTTAGGAAAACTGAAAACTTGTGTCATCTAACTAGAAATGTCAGAAAATGACTAGGATACACTTGTATGACTCAAGTCAGATAAATGAAAACCTATCGTGAGGATTATTATTGCCGTTGTTAATCCTACCTTTTTTCCTCTCCTTTTCTCCTAAGTAAGGATTATCTGGTTTAATAGGTTATAGTTGGAAATGTCTGTAATAAAATCGATATTCTACGTCGATTAGATTTCTCAACGGGAAGGAAAAATTTTGTCCTGGTTTTTTAAACTTATTAAAGATTTTTGCTGGTTTTTGTCTTTTTTAAAACGTGTTAGAACCAGAAACAAATACTGACGTTTTTCTCGAATTTCACTGACAAGTGTCTGCAGCGACATTTCAATATCTTTAAGGATACGAAAGTAATTGCAAAAAGAAGCGACGGCTTCTTTCAAGTGTCATTCGTCGTGCTCTAAAACTATGCAATCAACTTGCACTTGACTGGATCTATATAGTGTGTTATAAACTAGGAAACTCGCTTAAGATATTTTATAAGATGGATTTTTTAGTGTTCACCCGTATGAATATGATGTATCTGTTATAATAAATGCCTTAATCTCTGTCAGTATAAACTGTCAAGAAGCCTGCATCAAGTGGACCAAGGATTTTTTCTTGCAAAAAAAAAGAATATGAAATTTTGAAAAACCGCTGTTTAAAAATCTTACGCAGTAGACTCGAGTCTCTTTCTAGCAGTGGTGGCAGCTCAGATGTCCAACAATTGAACTTCAGTGTATTTTTGTGCTTCAGCTCTAAAAAGTTGCCAATGGATTGCTCTTTGATTTGTTGGCAGCCACACGCACATAAATATATCTTCATTAGTCAATTGAAGACGAATTTGGCCAAAGCCAATTTTGTTATATATTAAGTTGGCAATTCCATCTAGTCATTTTCTTATTTCAATTTCATTCTCGCCTTTTAAAACATTTCATTCAAATAAATTCCTGTGAATATAATTTTCTTAAAACTATAAAAACTGCACAAGATGAAGTTGGAAGTGAAAATTAAAGTAAGCTCAGCCGGTTTTAAATTTTGAGTGAATCGCAAAATATGGCTATGCTGAAACGTGTTCGACGTGACTAAATAGGATTCCACTTTTTTTTCTTTCCTTTCTTTTTTTTTTTCCCCACTCATTTTGCGAAAAATATCTCTTTGCTCTTTGAGTGTTTGAATGTTTGTTTGCCAGCCGGCTCGTGATATTTTGTTTACTGGGGTTACTTTCATTTTATATTCGGATCAGAAATTATTTCGATTTCTCGTTATTATCGTCGAACGTGGACAAAATTGAAAAATTCATTTTTTTTCCTGGGTGTTTTATAAAGCTCCTCTTCCATTATCGAAGCTGATTTCCCCAGGAGAGCTTATCGATATCAGAAAATGTTTTTTTACGGTTGTATTATGAGTTTCATAAACACTTTGCCTGTTTGACTTTCAAATTATAATGTTTAAGTGTGGGCTTCTGGTTTTATCGTTTTGATGATTTGTCAAAACTGTTTGCCGTCAGAATTTTTTTCAAGTGTAATAAAGTGGTTTAATCGTGAATTTTTCTTTTGTTGCAGGTAAGGATATGTCCGGTTGTTCAGCGCACGGCTAATTGAGCAGGAGAGTGCTCACTTAGCTTCCGAATCCGAAATTCGTTAATTTGCGCCTAACGTCCGCTGTCAAGGATTGACTAGGAGAAGAAATAGGTAGAGGAGTAGGAAAGCTTACCTTTTATTCATATGGATCAATGTCAACCTAATACTCGCAGATTACACAAAATTATTTTGGGCCAGCGAAATCTTGCTTTGGATTAGCCGAATTTGTCGAAGTAATTAGAAAATGAAACGGACCTCATTTTGTTCTCTGCAAAAATTGTCGATTCAAATTCAAACCTTTGGGTTTTGCTGTCTCAAAGATTTGTGACCAAAATTCCGGGGATCCGGGATTAATGTAGAAAAAAGTACGATCTAAATTCGATTCAAGAGTGTTTGTCGAAGACTGTTCGAAAACATTTAGTTTTGCACATGATACACAGTCCAAAATAATATTCTCATTTGAGAAAAAAAAGTTTCAGCCTAAAAGTTTCAATTTGAAATCAAAAAGTTTCAAAATTGAAACTTTTTGACTTCAAATTGAAACTTTTTAAAATTGAAACTTTTTGACTTCAAATTGAAACTTTTCAAAATTGAAACTTTTTGACTTCAAATTGAAACTTTTCAAAATTGAAACTTTTTGACTTCAAATTTCAACTTTTCAAAGCTGAAACTTTTTGACTTCATTTCAACTTTTCAAAATTGAAACTTTTTGACTTCAAATTTCAACTTTTCAAAATTGAAACTTTTTCACTTCAAATTTCAACTTTTCAAAATTGAAACTTTTTGACTTCAAATTGAAACTTTTTGTGTAAATAGTTTCAGGAAAGTATCATTTGAAACCCGTTTGCATTCACTTTGAAACTGAAAAGGTTTCATCCCCCAGTAAAAACCTAAAAGTTTCAAATTTTCTCAAATATTTTGAACTGTGTAGTACAATCTGACAAAGGCGCAATTACATTCCTGTAGACTTTATGGCTGCTAAGTATCCTTAATGTTTCATTCTAGGTCATAGGATGCTCAGATCAGCTGGTCCAACATTACGGAGATCGTGAATTTTGCACACTTAATTTTGTGAGACGAAATATTAAGGCATTCGAAATCCCATTTTTATTTCATTTGTATAGAAAAAAAAACTTCACGGTGGTTAATCTGTCGAATCGAAAACCTTATCTCTTCAGCCCAGGCCTTTTCCATTTATTCAACATGTATCAATGGCTCTGTATTGAGTAATAAATCGAGCGATTAAACTGTCAACAAATTTGATATATGCAGTAGTTACGTCTAAATTGAAATCTAACTAATAATTTAAACTTCGATTTGAAAAGTTTCTTCTTTATTAAATCGTTTTGCGGGTAGTCGAGAGAAATGATGATTTAAGAGACCGAATTATCATTTTAATTCAAATTCCGAAAATTTCCCTCCCTCCGCTCTTTATACGATAGTTGGGAAAGACGTGATGCGGAATATAGTCAAACGCATCACCATAAATTAATGAGCGATCACATTTTATAATTTGTTTGTAATTTTTAAATCACTTTTAATTATTTTCGAGGAAATGAAAGAGTGCTCGCAATGCATTTACATAAAATAATTGAGGATTTCCGTCATTCCGTCACCACTCTATTGTTGAAAAAAGTAATTATTTATTTTGCTTTGTAAATCCCGAAGTTTTTATTTTATTGGGAAAAATGAATTTTTATTCAATCTATTTTTTTTTTAATAAGGAAAAGGAGGAAAATTGTTTAGGTTTTGGGATTAACGACCGATTAACAACTGTTATCGTTTGGTTAGATTTGTCGCTAATAAATGTTGATCGATGAATTAATTAATCGATGGTATCAAGCAGTCAATCGATCAGTTCATTCAACCGTTTAAAATCGATTATTCATTCGTTGAGTTTAATGTAATCTAGCGAATGGTTTTCATGTTTCAACTGATTCATCGGAGGGGAAAAGGATCGCGCTTTCTGACGGTGAATTCACGGATCATTTTAAGAGGTGGAAAGACAAAGAGAATCTCTTTTGTTTATTAAGGTTGTTGTTGAATTAATACTTATCTTCAAATCCTTTGTTTGATTAATTTAAGCCGTCACTCGATCCGACCAAAAATTTTGTTCTCCCATTCTCGTTTCGACGATGAATAACATCACACATCGTTACGTTTATATCCTCGGGGAAAAAAACCATCCTTTTCTTTTTTTCTAATTTTGCAATCCACGAAAAGAAATCGAGAGGAAAGTTCGTGATCGAAATAAAAAAGAAAAGTTGTTTGTGTTAAGTATTTTATTTTATGGAGAATAGGTCTCAAGCGAGGACCTAAAAAGGAACCAAACGATAAACGTTGAAGTGATGATCTTTTATGTCTTTGATCTAATGTTACTGCTCTTGTCTCCGACGACGATATCTTTCATCATTGACCGACTATAATCTCTTTTAAATTTTTTTCCCGTTGTTTTTTTTGTGAGAAGATTTTGGGAAGGAATTCGAATGTAATAATGCGAAATTTTTATCTTTTAAAAGAAAACTTCATCGGCTGAAAGGTTTATTTGTATTTTTGTTTAGGAAGTCAAAGCTAAAGATTTTCGAAGATGGATTGTCAAAAAGCGTTGCCGATATTTGTGTGAGGGTCTATTGTCTATGGTTATTGGCAAAGTAGCTTTGCTGGCTGGCTAAAACTTTTCCTGCATTGCGAGTCATCGTTTTAAAAGTTTATTAAGACAAAGGGATGTATCCAGTGACCAATATCTTTAGGAAGCGTGAAAATCCGCTGCCACCACATTTTCTGACCGAAGATAAGACAAGTTTTCGCATTGACCATCTATTTTTTAAAGTTGGCAACTTAAAATTTATGGTAATTAATATGAAGCACTCGAAGCCGGGCCGGGGCAATATCGGCTCAAAATCGGAATATTCATCCAGCACCTTACAGCCAATAAAATCATTTTAACATCAAACAGATTTTTTAGGCAAAAATTGCTGACGCCGTCGTCGGCCCTACGACTCCGTGATGTTCGTATAATTTTGAAAACCGACTTCTTAATTATTTTAATACTTATTTGAATCCCAGCAATTTTCTAATTACATGAAATGCTTACGAAAATAGAAACACCGCGAAAACGCTTTACACAACAACTGAAGAGCTATCAAATTAATGTAGAGGAATAAACCTGCTAAAAATCTCATTAATTAATGTGAAAACTTGCGATTAAATGAACGTTTATAAGAAGAGATCGTGTGGAAGGAAAGCTCATACCTATGAAACGTGTGACAAAGCGCCGTCGACAGAGGAAATTCCGAAGTATCACCTTTCGTGCTTCATATATTATCTTCGAGTTCAGGTCGAAAATAGAGAAAGGGAAGGAAGACGTAGATGGGGGGGAAAAGGAAAAGACGTATCAAAGATATTTTTCATTTCCCCGATCGCCTGTCTTAAGGAATCCTTACAACGTATTTATAGGAGTCTTACCATCGTATCAATAAAAAAGCCTATCCACATGTCGATCTCTTTCCTGCTATTTTTTATAACAGACGTCAATTATAGGATGACTAAAAAGGACTCGAGCCCGTTTTGATTTTTTTTCAATAAAATAGGAAAGCGGACTAAAAACCTTTTATTCCTGGGCGGTGAAAGATTCTCGCATCGCAAATTACCCGAGAAACGTTGGAATCAATTAGAGTTGATTAAAAAGTCGGGAAAAAGCGAAACTCGAGGAAAACCGATCAAACGAAAAACCGTTAAACATCGAAAAGTAACATAAAGAAGAGAATTAAAGATAAAAGACGAAATTGGCTGGCGAAAAAAACCAATTTGGAAGGTTGGATGGAAATTTGGATGCGGAATGTAAATCTTTTGTCAAAGAGCAGAATCATCCTTACATTAGAAGGTTGGGCAACGCCTACACAACTGAGCACAGCAATTTGCCTACATTATCGTTTATTTTCAAAACGATATAACTCTTTCTTCTTTTTCCCTAATTTCCCACTTCTCATTTGCATTCTTTTTTTTTTCTTCCTTTTAAACATTTTTCCCTCTCGACGAGTTTTTTTTTTACTATGACTATGAAGAAGCAGTAAAAAGTAAACGTGGCTTCTTTTCAAGTTTCCGGCCCTGATAATTGCATCTTTTTCCTGACGATAAAGAAGAAAATTAACCTTCGAATGACGCATGAGAGCTTTGTTTTTTTTTCCATTTCCGTAACTTTACAGTTCTTCTGAAAGGTAAGGAAATTTCCTGACTATTCCAGATTTTTGTACAAGTCTGATTTAAATTGAGTTGTTTGTTGAAAGTACAAAAAACTATTGAGGTTGGCGATATCGGAAGACTGATTTTTTAAATATTCAAGGAATGTAGTCAGTTGCTGTTAAACTTATTGTTGGGGTAACCGTCGAGGCATGTTTTGTCTTGCTCAGGGAATGGTGTCCTTGCCCTGTGGTGAGCTCCCTTCTCAGGGTTATGAGTTAGTAGAGGGCAGCAGCTTCGCTAATACTGACCTAGGGCTGAAAATGGTAGTAATCGGCAAGGCTCAGATACCGGGAGGCAGAGTTGGATCAATGGTATGGCTCCCGTACTGCGATGTGGAAGATTATGGAAAGTCACCACATTATTTGATATTCCTATAGTAAAATCATCAATGGTTGTCCATGATGATCGCCAATATCCGACGAGGAGCGGGCATTGAAAGAAGAAGAAGAAACTTATTGTATTCTTGCAGCGTCCTTATTTTTCCACTATCCTTCTCTGTGGCCACTTGACGGCTTCGTTGTACTTATAACTTCAGCTTCCGAAGGCTCTGATGGGAGTCTAAGGGTCGCAAGTGAAGATCGTCACCCAATTAAAGCTTTTTTTATGTTTACTTTTAACTCGATTGGATCACAAGGTATTCGCCCTTTGACCGCCGGAGCAGACGACATTTACTAGCGACACTAGCGGATGAATTCGCGCTTCTCTAATAAACCTTTTCATTCCTCATGACTCTCAAAATATTTTGCAATGTTCATGCTCTAATAAACTTATCAAAATAAATATTTTAAGGAAAAAGAAAATCTACTAGAGCATCATCTTTGTCGAAAGAAACTCAGCGGCAAAACTTAATCACTCTTTCGTATTTTAAAGTGTGCGAAGATTGCGTAAAGGAAGTAAGGAATTAAGGGTAGAAGGAAGACTTGAATTATAGCTGTCTTTCTGGCACAACTTTATGATTTATTCATCGAGATCGACTTCTTTAATAAGAAGTCTTGAGTTTTCGTATACGGGACAAGTCAAATAATTCATTAGCTCGAACAATGCAAAAACCGAAGTGGGACTAGGAAATGTTTTTTTTTTTCTCTCGTCCCGTTTGTTATTTTTTCCTCGACCTCTTTGTCAGAACGAGGGAGGGGAAAAAAGAAGAAACGAAAGCATTGTTGGGTTTAAAAAAAAAAGAAAAAAAAGAAAAGGAAAAGCTCAAGTTTCCCCGGCGAAAAAGGCTATGATGTCAGTACATGAAGCATTCTAAGTTTTGCAAAGTGCATTCTTCCGTTGGATGGAAAATAAAATGCGATCCGTGATCTTCCAACTTTTCCCATCGGGATCGAACTCGGGCAATAAATTTTGTCGGGTAAATTGATTTCAAGAAAAACTTGAGTCTCGGAGATTTTACTTGTCCAGAAGTATATTATTCCGTCTTCACCGACTGAAATAGATACATCTCTGGGAAGTTGCATTCGATTTTCCTTGTGGTCGTTTCGTGAGATATGAAGATACGATCGTCTGGGCCATTTGAAGTTATCGATCCCGGGGATGTATCGGGATTCGGTGATGGGAAAAAAGAGTTAAGTGCCTTTTTTTTTCGTGCTTTTATTCCCTCTCATTTGCATGGTATAATTGAGGATAACTGAACGATCTGAATCAGTCGTCATGAAATTCATGAATAAAGAGTCAACTGTGAAACTAATTTTGATAATTTTAACCGTTAGTAATTAATGCTATTAAACTTACATCAATTATTTACATTTGATGGTTTATGCGTACGGAAACATGGAATGACTTGATTCAATCGTTCATCCAATTACGGCTTTTTTAGCCTTTAAAATTTTATTAAAATAGTAGCAATTGCTTCAAATTTCTTACTTGATGTAACCGAGTAGCTAGAAAGATGACTTCATGGGCTGGCGGTAAGTGGCAGAGCCCTGCCCGAAATTTTCAGGTCCGAGTCCGGCCAGACTCTAAAATTCTAGGCCCGGCCCGGCCCGGCCCGGCCCGATGATCTTGGTACACAATTTAGGCGCGAGTCCGGCCCGGCCCGAATTTTTTCGGCCCGAGTCCGGCCCGGTCCGACTGCCACCCAAAATTTTCCGGCCCGGTGCAGGGCTCTAGTAAGTGGCTCTTAATCGCGTCAAATGGAAGGCGGTGCTAGTTGGAGCAATGGGACTTGAGGTCCTTTTAAGCCACCAGAGCAAGAGTAAACAAACCCGTCTTAGATCTGTCAAATGTGCTGGCTTAGATTACCTTCTGATTTGAGTATTTCTTGCGGATGTTTTTTGAGCACGCTGCCTGAGAGCGTCATGTTCAGAAATGCTCCAGAGGCCAATACTTTTTTAATTCAAAAAAAAATATCTCTGTATATTAACACTTTCCTGGGGTCAGCATATAAACGAGAAAAATCTTATTGGAGTAAATAGCTTTTGCTTAATGGATTTTAGGAAGGAATTATGAGCTCATAAAAATGAAATTTCCTCGCCAAAATTTAATAGAAAAATGCGAACGTCATACAAATCCATTCATTCAATATTTTACACATCTCTTATTGAAAAATATTCTTTTACGTCGTAAACAATTGTTTTCCATGTTTGTTTGAAACATTGCGAGAAATTCTCTCGAGGATTTGCATCGAACATCTTGAATTCCATTCCTGCATAGGACCGCCTTTACCCGCAGGACGCCAAGTTACATTTCTCAACCAACCTTACATACTTCCCTTCCTCCTTCCTTTCAAAAATAAAAAAGAAACTCTTTTTCTTTTTTTTTTTCTTTAAGAAACCCATTGTCCTGGCAACAACATGAAAATTTCTCGAATCGTTCTCGCGGCCTCGCGTCATTTCCTCCTTCCCCCTACTCCCCATTTTTTTTCTCCTTTTGCCTGCCTTAAATATTTCCCGTCTTATAAGGGGAAAATATTTTAAAAATTTTTACATTCTAAAGGGGAACGAAAGTCATTTCAGTCGGTTGTCTTTTTTTTTTTTTACTTATATAGTTCTTGTAAAAAAGTTTAGTTTTGTTTGCGGTTAACCTCTGACCCGAAATCCCTCCCCTCTCACCCTTTTTCTCAAATTATGAAAATAAATCAAACGTGTCGACTTTTTTCGGTGAAATAGAATATTTCCAATTTCATTTCAATACTCCGGCGACGAAAATAAAGTTGTTAGCGTGTTCAAAGGCGCCACGGAATCTCGGAAAGGGGAAGAGGGGGATTTTAAAAAACATCACGAACTCTCTGTAATCATCCGCTTGCAAATGGATACGCTTTAAAACAACCATTCTCAGTTCCTAAGCTAAATATTTAATTACAGACGCCAGGTAGTAATTTACCGGAGTGTAATATTTTAGCAATATCCTCTTGAATTTTAACATAACTCCTGTCTTTACCTCTTTTACACTTTTTCGTGTTTACTCTCGCATTCATTTCCTACGTTTTCTTCCGTCTTTATTTATTATCCTTATATAAAAATAAATGTGGCAACGTGAGATTCAAAATGAAAAACTGTTTTTTTTAAATGGAATTATTGGAACAAGTGTGTAATCGAGGTTGGTAGGACTTCGTAATTTTAAGAGTAATTTTAGCGAAAAAATAATTAGAAAGGTGTGTCTGTGATTGAATTAAGCTCCAGGCAAATAAAGTTTGAAAAAAGTTGGAAGTGGAAGAAATGGGGAATATCTGAAATTGTGGTTTTTGTACATTAGTATGAAAGGTTTTAGAGCTAAGACTAAATTCATTAATAACATAAATCGGTCGACGATGTTGTTTAAATTCTAAAAGGTAAAAGCGAGAAAATTGGTTAATGGAGAATATTTGCGTATGTATAAGGCAAGAGAACGAAATATGGCCAAGAGCTCTTCCTTTACTTCAATAAAGGCAGTTGAATAATGTATGGTAGATAGTAAGCGTCCGTGTCCTATAAAATTCTATACGGTGTGTGGGAACAACGAAGTTAAGGATGTCTAGTAGTGGTCGAGATTTGAACTTTGAGTTGATCGTATCTGCGTATATTGAGAGAGTTTGGACAGGGCATGTTACACGAGCGCCATTGACGAGGACTATCAGGAGGACTCTGGATAACAGTTCGGCAAACCGCAGTCCCTTAACAAGACCGCGGTTAAGGTGAAAGGACAACGTCTCTACGGATGGAGACCGTGCGAGGTAGGAGGGGGAGGTGTGCTGCTCAGGCTAGATACCCATGGCAATTCGCTTTCTCTTCTTCTTCAGCCACTCCTTAATATAGGCCTCTCCCTTTCTCCATGTCGTACCGATCTCCACTTAAGAAACAACCCCTTCCTGCTGTTTGAATGATATTGTCGAGTCACCGTTTTTAAGATCGTGGCCTCCATTGGGTTAACGTTGCGATGGAGAGGTCTATTTTTGACTTAAGCTTGCGAGATCGGATCAGGAATGAAACGACCCTCAGGCAGACGCGGGTAATGGACGTGGTAAAGCGTACTGCAGAGCTGAAGTGGCAGTGGGTAGGACATGTGACTAGGCAGCACCAGAAGCGATGGGCTGTCTCAGTAACCCAATGGATGGCGATTCGTCTGAGACGCAGTTATTGGGTTTAAAACCGGGGTAAAGATAGGTAATACTGTGGGGACCCAAGTACAGGCTGCTGCAGACCATCATGCAGGACAAGGTCGAGGGTAAAAGAAGACTTGGTCGTAAGAATCTCTCCTGGCTGCGGAATATCCGGAATTGGACCGGATTAACCGTAGAGGATCTATTCCGCATGGCCGCCGATCGTGAAAGATTTAAGGAGCTCGTCGGATCGATCGCCTAAGCTCGTGCGCGAGCAGGGCACCAAAAGAAGAATGCTAGGTTAAAATCCTCAAGACACCATTATTGAGCTCTATCAAAAAGCCTCTTTTTACAAGACAGTGGCTTAAGGGGAACAGGTGGCACACTCGAACCATAATATTAGAAGACTTTTGGTCAAATGCCACAATGTCGCATGCTTGAAAATATTCCTCAGGCCTCCCAAATCGTTTAACAAGTGACATCAGTCGGCAAAAATTCCAACTCTTCACTATTTATCACTTTCCAAAAACAAAAAATAAAACTAGGTTTACGTCAATCCTGAATCATTATTTAAAATTCCCATAGCCCGCCTGTCTACTCATCATTCATGCATTATCTCCCGATTATCAGTAATGCCTATTACAAACTAGACAAGAACTCTCTATAATCCTATCTTTAACAAGCGCATGCCCCTTTTCGTGATCAATAAATGAATAATTTCCCGGTTTTTTTTTATATACGTTTGAAGCATCCCGACGGGAAATTTCAAACAAGATGACATTAAAAACGAAAGTGAGACGTTTTGAAAATTCATTCCGGAATTAGAAAATAGAATTTTAGAGAAATGAATCCATAAGATTGTTTCGCCGTGCATATTTAATTTTGAAAAGTAATGAAAGTGATGAGAGAACCTTCGCACCTGGGGAAAAGTCCGAGGAAAACCAATCATTTAAAAGCTTAAACTGTCCCTTTCCCTCTTTTATCAGATTTTTGGTTCGGGCTACGGATATCTTGTAGCGGTTAAAGTTCCAGAGGACTGAACTATTAGTTCACTGAAATGATTAGAGGCAGCTATCGGTGATCGTTCATTATATCTTAAAAGATCCCTTTGGGAGTTTGCTTTAACCTCAAATTCATTTCCTTAGCGAAATTTCCCAAGCCTGACTCCGTCTCATATGCTCTTAAACTTTATTCCGTGAAAAGGATATGACGTCATTCTGACAGCTTATGATCAATGTCAACCTTTTCATCTTAAACTGAAATCTATATCCAAGGATGGCTTTTTATCATTTTGCAAGGTGGATTTACTTCCATTTTTATATCCTGAGCCACTGGGTTTTAAAACGTATGAATATTGAATCTGGCTCGACATTTTCTATATTTGCAATTTTAGTTCGGATATTTTATTCGAACTATATAGCAAAAAAGATTATTGTGTAGGATGTTCGGAAAAGGTTCGGAAATAAAACAATTTACAGAATTCCTTTTTCCTCATTAAATTCCATCCCACTGATTTATTTTCGAATGGTTTATATAATGCGGCTTCTTTGTATTCTTGAAAAATTCTTCTCATATTTTAAATTGCTCCGATCATGTGTGTTGCCAACGGAAAATTATATAAAGCTCCTAGAAAATTTTGTTTACACTTCTATGGAGGTGAAAATTATGTTATCAATCAAAATTACAGCATTGTGATGGTGCGGAGGTTTATTCGGTCTACGGTGTCGTGATTAATGATCCATCTTACAATTGTTTCCTCGATAGTTCGCTTTAATGTTTTTAAAGGAGGTGAAATTAACTTATTAAGAATTAAAAGAATTAGCTCCTGGGTAAAAAATAAGTTAAGATTTTACATTTTACATTTCTCAGAAGTTAGTTTAATATAAAGAGTTTTATTAAAAAGAACGTTTAATAACAGCAATGCCTTTCTCTTTTAAAAAAGTCGCATTTTTTTTTATAAAGCGGCACAAGAGGAAAGTTATTGCCGAGCATGATTACTATTTATGAGCAGTTTTCTTGCGTTCGCATATCATTATTTAACCTGCTGGTACTTGCTTGAAAAGTCAGCAGTTGCTACATCAATTTTTAATCCTTAAACGTGATATACAAGACCGTATATCGAATAAATTTTGAAATGCAAGATGAGCTCCGTTTAAAGAAAGCCTCCCCTTTTCCTTCCTCCCCTATCCATCTGCTATTCTTAAAAACTCACAGGTTACGAAACCAATTTTTAACTTTATTCCCTCAAGTCGGAGGAAAAAAAAATCCCAGAACGTGATCAAATCATATTTTTGGCGAGAATAAAAAAGAGGAACGCATCACGTCAGACGTCCTAAAACAACCTTCTCCCCCGTTTTGAGATACTCCTTAATATTTTTTATATACGGGGTTTAACTGGAAACAACAGTTATTATTTCTAATCGCTTTTCCCTTCTTTTTGGCTGGTGTTCAATTGCTTTTTACCCATTGGGTAAAAGCAATCACCGGTATTGGCCGTTACCCAAATAAGCATCATGAAATATCTACGCATTCCCCTTCGCGATGTTTTGTAGTTTCAAGATAGCCTACTTTCGGATTCAAGGCTATTTTAAGCTCGTTCCCCGGTTGCCAACTATTCGATTTCCCTTAACTTGTTTTTGATGGATAAAGATTAAATCACATTCAAGGCCGAGTTTCACGATCTTTTTTTTTATGTGGGAACGTTTTCCCACAGTATAAAATTCCTTGAACCAAGTTTTTTTTTTACGATTAAAAGGGGGGAAAGAGATATAAGATTAACGGATTGAGTCGTAGAGATGAAATTTGGCAGCTATGATAAGCATTTAAAAATGGAAAATCTAATCTGGAATGGTTTTTACTGTTTTAGAATTATGGCGTTATGAATTTTACATTTCTGAATGATTTATAAAATTTCGATGCGAAAAAGTCGCATTGGATTTGGGAGATTTACTATTTTTATAAATGAAAATAGTTGTTGGGTGTGAAGCATTAAAAAGGAAATAAAAGGGAAGTAAGGTTTTTCCATACTTAAAAACAGCTTTGTAAATAGGCAACTTGCATAAACATTGAAATTGCAAACTTATTGAATAGAATAATTTTTCGATCAATAACTAAGATTAAGCGAAAAAAATTTTTTAGGTGGGGGAAAATTCGCTTGGAAATTGAAATTCTAGAAAGCCCGCCAAAAACGAACTGTGCAATTATGACGTCGCAACTGAGTCGTTAATTTTTTTTATTTTTCCAGACTTAAAAGCATGGTCAGACTTCCATATAGCGAATGTCTATATAACGAAGTTTTTCCCGGGATCTTGCGCTAGCACGGAAAATACATGTAAAACGGCCCCCGTGAAGAAAAGCAAATACATAATTATGTACCTAAAGTATCAGCATGGGTTTTTGTCTTTTTAAATGAGTTTTATGTAATTTTGCAGATAATTTAATAAAAAAAATATCCAATTTAAAATACAAAATCGACCGCCCGAGAAAAAAAAAGCCCCGTGAAAAAAAGGAAATACATAATTATGTATCTAAATTGGCGGAATGGAATTATGTATTTTTAAATGAGTTTTATCTATTTTTGCTGATAATTTAATAAAAAAATATTAAATTTTGGGTCGTTAATTTTTTTTTTTTATAAATAAATACTTAAAAAATTACTAAAAAAGCATAAAAATACATGATTCCATTCCGCCAATTTAGCCACATAATTATGTATAAAATAGGTAGGCTTTTTTTTCTCGGGGCCTACCTATTTTATACATAATTATGTGGCTAAATTGGCGGAATGGAATCATGTATTTTTATGCTTTTTTAGTAAGTTTTTAAGTATTTATTTATAAAAAAAAAAAGTTAACGACCCAAAATTTAATATTTTTTTATTAAATTTTTAGCAAAAATAGATAAAACTCATTTAAAAATACATAATTCCATTCCGCCAATTTAGATACATAATTATGTATTTCCTTTTTTTCACGGGCGCTGAAATTTTTTTTATATAAATAAATACTTAAAAGATTATTAAAAAAAACATAAAAATACATTATTCCATTCCGCCAATTTAGCTACATAATTATGTATAAAAACTATAGGTTTTTTTGTTCACGGTTAGGTTAGTTCACATTGTTCACGTTGTTCACTGATTTCCTCAAGAGAAGATCCCTCATTTGAGTTGACTGCGTACAACACCGTGTTGAAAATGTACAAAGATGGCAAGGTAAGAAAATTTAAATTGGAAAATGCCGCCCTACATGACTACCAGATCTGAGCTTAACTAAACCTCTGTCGCTAAAAAAATATTACACAGCGGTCTTGAGGATTTCGAAACTGTAAAAAAGAATAATTTGTTCTTTAAGTTTTGGTTCTGAACTTCAAAAAATAAGTTTCAGAACACTCCAGTGTGTTTAATTGTTAAAATGAGAACGCTTATGGATATAAGGATGCTTTTTAAGAATCAGCACGTTAATTATTTTAATTGCCTCTCTGTTTTGGCCTCGAGCCTTTGAAGGTTTCTTTCTTTCCTAGATATACTACTGCATTGTTGTTGGATAATTTTTTACCCCTCTCATTACTCTATATGATGAAATGAACCCTTTAGATACAAATACCCACTGACTATATCCGTTATTTAATTAAAAATTCAATTAAAACGAATATTTCTTACCTCTCTTTATGGCCAACTACTTTTTAAAAGCATCTGACTGAAGTAGCAAAGTCAACCGGAAGCGACTGGTTTTCCTCATTATGTATTAAAGATACGCTCCATTACGCTTAGCAGAATCCCTCTTTGTCTCAATCAAGTAACCCATGTAAAATTCAAATTACATCAAATACCAAAAACTTTGTTCTAACTTACACAATACATGTGTTTAAAAGTTTTCGCATAACGAGCCTATAAATTAATCCGGAAGCTATATATATAGAAATGGCGTAGGTCAAATCAAAACGGGATCAAACAATCTCAAAAGCGCATAAAACCCAAAACTTATTTCACTTTTATTCTCCTCGACATTAGCTATAAATGGATTTTAATAAACGTAGTGGACGCAATCGATCCCCGACCTTCCACGAACGAGAATGCGAGGAATTTTGAGCAAAATGTGAGGCTGTAAAACCCGACTTTTGAAACCTAATAACTTTATATACGGATGAATATGTAGGCGAGGGAAACTGCGGGTCCGAACATATTTTGATACACTAAAAAGTGCTAATTATTTTAACCGGTTTTCGTTTGATTAACTAGCTGCCCACGTAAGAAAAAACCCATTAGCTGAAATCCTTGGTTTGATGATCCGTTCTCTTAATTAGGAATAACTCCTGGCAAAAGGATTCGCTTCGCAAAATGTTTGTGAAACTGTCGAAGAAAAAGGAAGCGGGATCGAGGAAAACGATCCGACAGTTCCTTTATTTACTCCCCCGTATTAGGAGGATCCGTTGATTGATCTTCCGTGTTTCAATGAAATATTGGAAATCTGTTAATCGGTGCGAAGAAGGGATAAAAGCAGAAGCCTTCTTCCTTTCCTCTTCCCAGTGCGAAAATCGAAAACTCGTAAACTTACCTCTCGAGAAGAATTAGCCGGGGAAAGTGAAAGGACGGAGCAGTTAAAAGGGGAGAAAGTCAAGGAATAATGATTACTTAACTTTATCCGGAAACACATGCTTAAAGAGGGGTTTATCCGTACCTTGCCGGCCCAACCCGGAGAACTAATATCGGCATAAAACTTTAATAAAGAGCTATGATCGTGGAATTATGCATGAAATATTCATAAACCCCCTTAGCTTCCTTCTTCTTCTGTTCATGTCAATAACTAACTCTTAAACAAATCCATTTCTCTTAACAGCCTTTTAATTATTTATGGGGGTATCTCTTGACGGTGTCCCTTTGTAGAAAAATTTAGTCTAGTCAGGTTTCGTGATACATAAACCATGTAGTTTGGACTAAGGAGGGGGTGCGTCTTGCCAACATGAGGAAACTTTTGTGAACAAGCTGCCTGTCTAACATCAAACTAATCCAAGTTTTTATTCCCATGGGTAAATATGTCGCCTCATCATTTACAATTAAAATCTTGGTTATTTATTAAGGATGAGATCTTTTGGCCACGTGGAGGAGTCTCTTGAACTTGAAACCGCCTCGTTACTTCCACCTGCATTCTGTTTGACAGTTGACACATTGTTTACGATCTGAATTATCTTATATTGGTCACAACCTTTTGGCTCCATTCTGATGCTACTCCGGAGCTACAAAGATCGTTCTATCCCAACCGTCGATACCCAATGAGCTTGGAACAGGCTGGAGAATAAATGTGAAACTTTAGAAAGACAGGTCAGGAAAGATAGACCAAAGAAACAGTCATCGCCGATTTTTCTTTTTCCACGAAAAGTAATAAAGATTTTTCGACGAGGATCTTTATAGCCTTTATCGCTCGGTCGAGTGAGTGCGGTGCGTAAACACCTTGAATTTCCATCAACAAAAATAAACATTTATTTAAAACTGAATTTAAGAAGATAATAAAACTACTAAAATTTTAATTCTAAAAATAATAATAATTAAATTATTAAAAAATTCAATTGTGCATATTTTCTTTTGCGAAGCCGTGCTTACAAAAGCGTTGGGAATCTCGAAACCCAGCCCCGTTAATTTCATTTACGAAAAAAAAAAAACAGCCTCAGTTATAAAACGAGAAGGAAGCATAATCACGTTGCTTGGCATAAGAGAAAAGAAATGAGAAGCGGGTAGAAAAAAGAAAGGATAATTTCATTCTATCGAATTATTAAAGAAAAGTTAAAAAAAAAAAAGAAAGGGAAAGACGCGTCATAATAATGATACAAGGATCATTATTACATTAAAAAGACTTGTCAATAGCGGGAATTACTTGCTGTAAAAAATGATTCGAGATAAAGTCGGCGTTAAGAAATCTCAAAGTCTTAAAAGACACTTATTTAATAAGAGAAGCCTTCTTGAGATAATGATGATTCATCCTCATAAGCTAAATATAAAAATAAATCTCCGGGAAAAAATAACGTAGGTGAAAAAAAGTTTTCGTATTTTCCCTCGGTCTTATTTTCTTAGGGTGTAGTTTCCGAACATGATATCCACTCTTATTGGATTTCTTTCATTCAATTATTTCATAAGACTTTTTGTAAACCTTATTGCCGACAGTGTTACACTAGTTTCTTTCCGCAGGAATGAAAGTTAGGAGCGATTAAATCCTTTACAGAAATCGGGCGAAAGGCAGTTGAAAGCAGAAGATGTAATAAGTCTAGCTTCAGTCTCAGTGGTCAATACGATATTTAAAACCTTTTTTTCGTCAATCAGGAACTTGGGCTTGCACGACTTTGCACTCGAAATTTCAGAGATTGCGCTTGCGCAAAATGTAAGGAAAGCGGGAAATCTCCTCGGCGTTGGTGGCTGATCTTAATCGGTGACTTTCCTGCTCGACTAAAATTTTAATTATTTTTTTCCAGAGTGAAAAATCTTACCCTTGAAATGGAATTTTCATCAAAATACCGCCTGCACTACATTCACTTAAAACGAGGAAATGATATCGACATGACTATAAACAATGACGAAGGGAAATGAAAATATTGAAAGTGAGATTGTATAGTCAAGTACACCGCTAGACTAACATATTTAACATAAATTTTACAATTTTCCATATTTCAATAAAATATAAACAATGGAAGAGTACCCTCGTTTTATTGTTATGCATGTTTATCTTATGACAGGGGATGTCAATCGGTCCCATTATGAGAAAATATGCCTGTAGAGAATGAAAGCGGCGGATTTTCATTTATATTAAGCACAGAAAATTTAACTCAACAAGGAGTTCTCTTTTCTTGTTTTTCCTTTTTCACAAAGGGAGAACCTTTCGTTTTATTTGAACATTTCTCTCTCTCTCTCTTGTTGAAGCTGAAATCGGTTCAGAATGGTTCTTGTCGCAGATACTTTATAAACTACTTTGCTTTGTTCATGTTTCCTATTGTATACTAATCTTGATGAATGCATGGAAAGAAGGAAAAGGTTGTTCTTCCAAGTGGGCTCGACCAATTTTGGTCAGATCTTAATCCGAGAGCTTTTTTTTTTGCGAAAGTAATTTTAAAGGAATGGTATCTAACTTACATTTTAAATGAAATTATCTAGAAAAAGAGATTCCCGGACGCAAAAACAAAAAAAAAAATACAAATTCAATTTGAGCGTAAGTGCATTTTAGATAAAGGCGACATGACGCTCTGAACCATCGGAATCGGATTAAGATGACAAAGATAATTAATGTTGAAGGATAAAAGGAAGAAAGGTTTTTCGATTGGGTCGATCCTTAGTACTCAGAGATAGGGAATGCGAGAATACAAGGAATTTTTAAGATGAGATTGTTGAATCGTATGTGTTTTGAGGTAAGGCAGTTTTGATTTGTTTTGAGTGGATTAGAAATGAGCGAAATGATGAAGTTATGGTTTAATTTATAACTGGAGGTTGTTTGCGGAAAAGTCGAGGTGGTGGAAGATGAATCTCCCACTCGTGGAAAGTGCCCTGGGGCTGCCTTAAGTTGGTTACGTAGTATCTAGTAACCTGCCTAGGACTTCGATCTAGTCGGCAGTAAATCAAATAAATAAATAAGATTGCTGAATTTATAAAATTCTCCTTGTTCTCTTTAGTAAGGACCTTATGGTCTGTTTTTTCTGAAGTAGCCACACTTTCGAGACTAGACAGGTACTACGCGCCTTAGCAATTCAGTAGGTGACGAACATAACTGATGACAAGTCGCCATTTTGTCGAGCGGTCACCCATCCTAGAATAAACCTTACTCGATGCCGCTTAACATCGGTGCTCAAGCAGGCTACAAACGTTGTCAAAAAGAATCTTTTTTTTTTTTAAGCAAAAGGATTTCTTAAAAATGAATTCTATAACTCAGCAAACTTTTACTAAGTTTTTGTCGCCATGTCTCATCAATTTCAAATATCATTTCAACCACTAAAAATATTCGCATCAAGATAAAGCTCATCATTAATCATAGGCTGTTTACTTTGACTGCATTACATAATGAATACTTACCAAGTCACGCGAAGTGTCTGATTTACAAGTTGAGGTCTCCTGCCTTCCGTTTTTTTCTCCCCCTCGTATTTCAATTTCTTTTCTTTACCCCGCCCACGCATAAATCTAGCACTACATTAATCACAGTGTAATTAACCTTGAGTTGTCTACGATGACAATCTCGCAAAAGTCAGTTAAACGGTTTTGAATAACATTTCCCACGTTCGAAATTTTCCTTTCAAGACTTAACCAGACCACCCCCATAAGTAAGAAATTCTCTAAATCTGCCTTAATTAAGAACACCCCTACGCAATCCGCACTAATAAGAGAAGTGAAATTATATCTCGCTAATAAATATAATCGTACGACAACGTTGCCTCGTATAATTACCTCGGTCCTTTTGTCGATTAAAATATCTCTTTACTTCTTGCTCAAGCTAATAAATTTCAAAAGACAATACGACTTAAAAGCACAAAACATCCTTTTAGCATAACCTCGCAAGAGAAGACGAGGAAGAGAGAATCTCGATCGACGTTTCGCCATAAAATTCGAGTCTAGGATTTTTTTTTAATTAAACGAGCATATGAAACATCAAGTAGATAAAATAGAAATTTCCGACGGGTTTATTTTTCATCGGACGGGGAAAATAGTCTGATGCAAGTCGGCTCCTAAACTATCCCGGTATAATTATTTAACTCGAGCTATTAGCGCTGTGCCTCTTTAATAGATATTAATAAAAAGATTAGAAATTCACGAGAGCGGCACTCAGACTTATTTCCCAACATTTTCCGATATCAGGCGTCACTATTTGTAAACATTTCACTTTTTACTTAATAGAGAAATAATGGCGGTTCTTATTAAACATAGAAGAAAACGAGAGGAAAAAAGTCGGGAGGAAAGAAGACGGAAGAGTCAAAAGAGTGGAGGGGGGAGAATCGCTTTCTTTCTAAAACATCTCGAGTTTATGGCTTTTACAAGGGTCAGCGAAAATATCTGATAACATTTCGAAAAACGATTCAAACCCGAGAAATATTAAAAGAAGTAGCCATTATTGCTCCGATTTAAAGTAGGTATGTAATTTTTTTTGTTTCTTTTGCCATGCGGTTTATTTGTTGTTGTCAGCGCTGGTTTTTTTTCCATTTTCAGATTTGATTTATTTTCTCTCTAGGGCATATTTCGCTAACCGATATCCCATCGTCTCCGAAAAAAAAAAAAGGGAAAAGGAAAGTTTTTGGAAGAGTTTCTTTAAAAGGTTTATATTCTGGATAAATAACATTTTCCAGAGTTTCGAATAGAATTATGTAGAAGCGCCATTTATTTTTCTTTCGATTTATTAAAAAATAGCCCGAAGATTTTTTTTTTCCCCTTGGATAAGTCCAGCCGAAAATTTTGAAAAACCCAATATCCGACGACGTTTTCTTGATACGCATCAGCTGAGCGTAAAAAAATCTAATATAGTATTAATGTGAATGCACACTTGTGCGAGGAAAACAAATAGCTTAACAGCTGACACTTCGTAATCCTTCCAAACCATGAAACGAGCGCACATGACGACAAAAAAAAAAGGTCGAAAAGGAGAGGAAAAAATGGGGGAGGGAAGAGTGCGAAACGACGAAGACATAAAATCTTATAAGATTTTAGTTAATAAAAGTAAAATTCAAAGAAGGGGAAGAAAAAGAAGACTGGAAAGCCATCTATTTGTTGAGGAGAATACATTAACGGGAAATTGTTTGAAATTGTTGCCCCGACGCGCCGTAGTACGAGTTCTACGTGACTTTTCACATGTAGTTAGTTCTCTATTCTCTTCTTTCGTTTCAACAAATCTTTTCACCGACTCATTGTTTTCATATTCGACTTACGTTTACAGTTTTATCCGATAAACTTTCTTTTTAAGAGAGTGAGGAAAAAATTAAAAACATTTGTTGGACGCCAAAAATGGATGTTTGATTGTTTTTGATACGATTGTTGGGAAAATTAAATGAAATGAATTTAGACTTATTCTGTTTTGTGGAACGCTGGCAGGGCTTTTTGGAAAGTTTAAACGGATATTCACGAACAGCGATATGTTATTAAAGCCCTAAAGTTATATACTTGTAGTACAAAGCTTTGAAGTCATTTCTTGTTTGAGTAATAGTATGTGGATTACAACATTCATAATTAACGAGTTTTTCTTCGTGGGTTTTATAAGTGATGAGAATGTGGAAAGGGAGTTTTCTAGATGAAGGTCATGGTCATGCTAAAAATCCTAAACTCAGCCCAATTAGGGCTCTCGTCCGATCCCGTCCCAATGGAAAGATATATTTTTAGCATAAGCTTGGGGAATTAGATCAGAAATGAATCCGTGAGCAGGCGCGAGTGATGGATACAGTAAGGCTCGCTACAAAGTTAAAGTGATAATGAGTACGCTATGTGGCAGGGGCTTTAAGCGGCGGACGCTGTCATTAGCTCGATGAATACCGCGACTGGCAGCGATGAGAAGTCCTTAATGTCGGTGGCTCGACAACATAATTACAACAGCAGCAAGGGGCTGTTGCTGAAGAGAGGAAGTCCGAAAAGAAAGGAAAAATATGAGGAAAAGCCTGCGTTCAAGAGTTCAAAGTTGTACGATTTTTAAACTGAGGCGAAAGAGCACATGCTTAATCTTTGCATCACGTTGACTCCCACTGATGATGTTATGAGGCTAGCTGCAGAGCTCAACGGCAGTAGGGAAACTAAAAAAGAGTGGACACTTTAATGTGAGTTGTCTGCTACATACGCAGTTGCCATTTGCGATTTTGGAAGCTGCCATGATAGCAACCATAGTGCGCATTTAGAAATCGTGGCGAACTCATAGTTCGAAAACATGCTGCTTCCAGAACTACAAATGGTGACCCATGTAGCAGACGACTCATCGATGTTTCCACTCCCTATTAAAATCTCTAGTCAGGTAGGACTAGGAGCTCTGAACGACGAGAATGACACAATGGGAACCGCGGCAATCGGAGAGAAGCAGGGAAAGACCGTAGAAAAGAGCGGGAAAGGGCTGGGGGACTCAGGGATGGAAAAAGCCTATTAAAAGTCCAGGAGGATATAGGAAAAAGCTGAAAGAAAAGATTGCTCTACTTTATTTTCGATCAGGTTCTCATTAGCCAAAACTGAGATATCTTTACCTTCAATTAAACTTACTTTATCACTAACCACGAACCCTGAAGAAAAAAAGTATCCCTGGTCACATTAAGCAACATTTTTAAGTAAATAGCGTAAATTTAATTTACCAACCCTTTTTTAACTAGATTAACACCCCTTGACGTTAATTCGTTTCATGTTTTATTTGAAATTCCGACGCTTTTTCAATGATGAATAACCCGTTACATGTCTAAAACGTAAGATTGGATTCATACGTAATATTATCTCAAATAAATTTGGCGCCTTGGAAAATATAAATCTGCCCGACAGTAAGTTCAAGGGCGACCCACCCTTCCACGAACAAAACGGGAAACAAATGAGCTGTATTACATTAAACGAGATTACAAATAGTAAATCGCTACGTGGACGTGTCGGAGCTGCGATAGTGAATGAGCGTGTGTATGGGCCGGTTTATGTTGATCCGGAAGGATTTGATCAACGACAGGATTCTCAATGCGACTGATTTAATAGTGGACGTCATTTCCTAAATCCTCGAACTGGAAACTTGTCTGTTGGAAAACGAATCCCTCAACAGCTTTTTCATTGCTCCGTACTCGTTTTCTTCGAAGCCAAATTAAAACCGTTATCTCTTGTAATTTCGAGGCACGAAATTCCTGTTCGAGGATGAAAGGGGGAAAAAAATTTGGAACTCGGTTTTCTTGTATGTGCAGCTCTTCCCCCCTAACCGAAGTAAAACGAAAAGTTTTGCAAGGAAAACTTTTAAGAAAAGACAAGTTTTGTGTGATAAGAAAAAGTGTATCGGAAGTAGAGTTTAACATGAATATGAGAAAAAGTTGAACTGAAGCATGTTTGAAACTCGTTCAGGAAATCCGTCGAATGCAGATCATGCGATTGCTTTTCTATATTCGAAAATTCAAGTATTTTTATGAAAAATTTTATAAATTATTACGCGGCCATTTTTCTTTGTCGTAAAATCAATTCGGCCTTTATCGTCGACAGCTTATTATTTATTCCCTATAAAACCGAAATCTAGATTTTATACCGTATTGCTTATTCATACAATAATACTGAAATCTCCATAGCGTTTGCTGGAATTTTTTTTTCGAAAAAAAAATTCGCGGGTGTCACTTTTTTTGTTCTTTTTTTTAAAAAGAGTTTGGAAATGTTTAACGGTAATCCCATGACAAATTAAAACATTTTTAACGTTCCAAATTAAGAGTGAGTTAATTCGTTTCTTTTTTTAGAAAAGTTTCCTTAAAAAATTTAAGATGTGTTTTTTTTTTGGGAGTGAACAGGATTTTAGTGTTGTCATTCTTTTTTGTCTGATACAAATGGGAATTACCTGATTCGGAAAAGAGTGAAACGAGAGAAAAAACCACGATGTTGCGTGTTTATGCCCTGATTTCTCGGTTGACCCGGGTCCGTTCTTGGATTTAGGCCAGATATACAATCTGAGTTCTTTTTGTTGTGACAGATTTTTGTACTGTATCCAGATGAAAGTAGCTTTTGGATGGAGTTAGGGTTAGAATTTCAGACGTAGCGTTCAGGTGGATTTATTTGAAAAATTGGCGCCAATTGATTTTTTAGAAGCATAAGAGCTTACTGATGGAATGGAATCTTGGTTGATGGAAACGGTTGCACATTAAATCAAAAGATTTTGGTTTAAGTCGACGTTTCGTGAACTATGTTTGTTTAAACGTCGAGTTAAACCAAAATCTTTTGATTTAATGTGCAACCGTTTCCATCAACCAAGATTCCATTCCATCAGTATTATTACGGGAACGAGAGATAACAATCTAAGAAGGATTAGAGCTTAGTTGCCATAATGCATCAATGATTTGGGCCTGTAATTTGTTAGTTTAGGATCCTGCGACGGGATGTGTCGCTCCTGTGCCACCGAACGATTTGGATGTCAGATCTTGAAACATGTCCTCGACTTCAAGGCAGGCTGCCGCTCCGTTGAGAGGATAAAGTCTTGAAGGGTGCGGATTGGTTTAAAGTTCTTGATTAAAGGGAGACAAACCCACTGGCGTAGAGCAGAATTCGAGGATCCATTAGCAAAAATTTTAATTATCAACTTGGTCAATCTTATCACATGGTACTTGGCACTTGGTCAATCTATATTATCACATGGTACTTGGCACTTGGTCAATCTATATTATCACATGGTACTTGGCACTTGGTCAATCTATATTATCACATGGTACTTGGCACTTGGTCAATCTATATTATCACATGGTAAACTTATCACAGGGGCCCTCCCTTTTCTCCAAAAGTTCCGAATCAAAATTTAGTTGCCAAAAATTTGGGGTAGTAGCTAATAACCAAAAATTTGGGGCCCCTCTGAGTCTGGGGCCCCGGGGCAATGCCCCTGCTTCCCCTTGCCCTACGCCACTGGGCAAGCCGGTATAGGACCTCCGTGTGCCTTGTGCCATTTGAAAACACTTCGCTGGTCTTAAATAATTTTGTGCTATCTGCGAATATCAGGTTGACATTGATTCACTATGTTTAGCTTATGGAAAACGAGTGTCAACCTGAAACTCGCACATAGCACAAAATTATTTTGGACCAGCGACTTGTCAAAGATTCGGAAAATGGCTTCTACTTTGTGTTTATTTTTATTAAAAAATTAAAATCACATTAGGAAAATTTGAAATAAAAAAGAAGTGACGCTGCTATAATGAAGAAAGCAAAATGACATTTAGGTATGTAGCATTACGAATATTTTACTTTCAGTTTTTTCCGTAAAATCTTGGTTTAATCCTGTAATTATGCTTATCAAAACTCCGCATCCACGCGGAAATCAGTGCTGATAGTCTTGGAAAGCAAACCTTAAGCAATAGAGCTCCAAACTAAGATAGCGGTAGTTAAAATCTAAGATAAAAAACCTTGAATTTATACTTTTAATAATTAATAGGATGTTATACGTCCACGATTATCCCGTTCGCCGATAAATGTGTTGAAAACTAAGCTGCAGGTTTTACCGTTCTCAGTTCCTTTCTCTAAATTCCTGGAAGGCCTCCATTGAAACAAGTTAGGGGACTTACACTCAATGCCAAAGTAAAACCGTTTAAATTATTCGATTAATTTGCGAAAAGGATTTAACCCGACTTTGCGGATTTATCTCATTCTTTTTCTTTTTTTTTGCCTTTTCCCTCCCCCCTTTTTTTCCCAATGTTTTGCAAAGAGGAAACGATACCCACGGTAATAATTCAACCTGCAAAGGTAAATGCACGTTTCACCGCAATAAAAAAAATACGGATGATGTTGATTAATGTATCGTGACAGGACCATCGTAAATGTTTAAATATATCTATCCCACCGAGGAGATGTGGGATTGCGGAAAATCTTTCACCTTGTCCGCGGATCCCTTGTCAGAATTTGATATTTTAATATTTTCCCAAACAAAACTTGTTGCTTTTTTTTTTAATTTTTAAAAATCGCAAACGGACAGATGGGGAAAAAGAAGAATAAAAAAAAATGACGGAATGTAGGACACGTTGTTCGTAGTTAAGAACGGGAAAACAGCAGACGACAAGAAACATAAACCGTCTTCATTTTTCTTATAAACCATTTTCATCTTAAAAATAATTAAAACGACAGAACTTGAGTGTCTTCATCCTCTTTTCAAATTTTTATTTTCCTATCTTGTTTTCTTTTAATAGTGTTCTTTTTTTTTCCCTTTCTTTCTTTCGCAGTTTTACCCCCCTCTCTGTTTTCTTTCTCTTGCTGGTTCGATAAACTTTTTTTTAAGTCTCGTAGGATGATCGTTTCCCTTAATTCAATATTTTTATCGGATTTTAAAAGTTTTGGGAAAAGATGTTTTGTTATGAGAGAGTTTGTATGTTGTAAAGTAATTGAATTTATACATGGGATTCTCATTTCCGGATTAAAGTCTTTTAATAAATATTTGATTAGCTTAATTAAATAGGTTTGCAATATACTTTCCTTCCATGAAATTAAGCACGTCGAATTTATTTTTTGAAAATATTTGGGGAAACAAATCCGGTCGAGAAGAATCGTTCGGTTAATCAAAGCGGACGCAATATTGAATAATACAAGTTGACACAGCGGGTGGCTGGAAACGATTTCGGGTTTTCCATGAAACATCGGTAAAACTTCAGAGGATACGTTTTTGTCAATCAAACAAATCAACCGAGAAAGTGGGAAATTCGTTCCCAATGTAAATTCAAAATTGGCCGCTGAATTTTTTTCCATTCATCAACGATTTTAATATTTCACCAGCTGTGAGAAAAAACATCCGGGTTTTCGGGATTTCAAAGAGTTGTACTTTCCTTTTTTCGCTTTCACCGTATTGCATTCTTCTCTTGTATCATTTCATAATTGCAAAGTATCTATATCTCGTAAATCCGAGGGAATCCCGCATATCCGTTAAAGTTACAAAACAATCATATAATTCAACAGTAAACGAAGCTAAATGCCGTAAACCGAGTACTTGATTTGATTAGTATGGCTATTCTAGGTTTTATGTCTCTGTCTTCATAGAATTTCCCTTAAGTTAAGGGTTGAATTTACATTATCTATGGATCGTAAAATGATCATTATGTCAGACATGATGCAAGATTCCTTATTTCATGGTAGTGTATCTGGATGAGTTTTACCTTTTATGTCGAATGCTTTTAAAGAGGAAGGGAAAGCAAAAAGGCATTAAAATAAGTAAGGTCAAAGGTCATACTTATAGATAGGCTCATTATAGCCATTAGTTAAGCTTCTTTAAATAGGAGCTATTGAGTAAAATTCTGAAATTGAAGAAAGATTCTGTGACTGGGAATTTAAGATGCCGTTTTAATAAGATTTGAAGACCCACGGTGCACCCTTTGATCATCAGTGGGGTCAAGTCACGCTCATTCAATGTGGGCGTGCGAAGTGCGTGCGCCTAGGAAACGAGGGATAAGGCTTTTTCTGGATAGGGATATGCAACATGTCGTACATCACTGCATATAAATTGCCAGTAACTACATGAAATCATTGGAATCGGCTTTTTTCTGCTTTGAGGGATTTCGGGGATCGCTAATTTCAAATGTGAGCGTGGAATTCCAAATAAGAGGTACAAAGAGGCGGTTCGAAGAAGCTATGAGGTTCAAGAATGTGACCGAATTCCGGTATCGTATATCTCTCATCACTAGCGACAATGATGTCAGCAGGGAGGTCGCTACCCGGATACAGAGTGGGGATCGTTTTCTATTTGCTTTGGGCCATCTTCTCCTCAGCCGAGTGCTCTCGAGGTGAGCGAAGCTCACCGTCTACAATGCAGTCATACGCCCAACGGTCACTTATGACTGCGAGACATGGAATTTGACCTCCGCGTCCAGGAGACGTTTTTGGTCTTCGAAAATAAGGTGTTGCCTAAGAGAGATCCGGTGACAGGGATTCTGAGGATGCGCGTGAGGAGATCCGAAGACTCACGGGACAGCCGCTGATCAGTAGTGTGATCAGGACTCGTCGGCTTCAGTAGGCCGGGCACATAGCGCAAAGACACCCCTCGCGAACTATAAGACAGGCACTTGATGGACGCCCTACAAGTCCAAGCGGCTTCGTTGGGAAGACAACGTATCTAGAGATGCGGGTCAGTGGTGTGGGAAAATACCTGCTATGCGGCGATAGGACTACAGGTCCTGTAAAGCCGTAGTACTAGTGTGGCGGTTTATTTTTAAATAATTTATCCCTAAAGTCTAAAGCCTACAATTTGATCACTCAATTTGAACATTTCTCCAGAGGATCTTTCGTCCTTGCTCTCTGATTTTATGGGATTCTAAGCACTGTCAGAAAGGATTTTTGTTATCAAGTATGTTGCAAAGTTGAGGAAAACTTTTTTAATCCGAAAGGTTGTCTGTCGCTAAAAGGTTGACCGCAGGAAAACCGCTTCATACACATCAATACTACCTCATAAGATTTTTCATTCCGTTGGAAAATGAAGCGGAGCGTTATCGAGAAGCTTAATAATGAAAAAGCGTTTCGTTAATTTTACCCTTCCGGTAAAGTTTGAGGTTATACAGTACAAGTGGAAGGAAAGTCTTTTGTTGTTAATCTTTTAGCTGAGAGTTGAGGTTGTTACTACTTTTAGATAAGTTGTAGGGAAGGGTTTACGAATAACTTTATAATAATCGCCTTGTAAACGTGATAATCTGTCGGAAATACTGATTTGTTTTATCATTATCCCAAGCAATTCATTTTCGAAAATCGTAATTTCCGTATTCGTTTCTTTTCAGCTGGTGCCAGAGAATCCAGTGGATCGAGCAAATATCCAGTAATGGTTTTTATCCACGGAGAATCCTACGAATGGAATTCAGGGAACCCGTACGACGGTTCGGTTCTTGCGTCCTATGGCGGAGTCGTCGTAGTGACGATTAACTACAGACTTGGGATTTTAGGTAAGTTATATATTATATGACGACCTGGAAACAATTCACCCCATAAAGCCAACTTTTCAATTTAATGAAGTGAAGAAACGTAAAAGCGGCCGTTGTTGTATCTTTTAACAAGTTTCTGAGATCGTCCATAATTTGTCATTTTTACCGTCTTAAGAGAAGCGGGAGGATTCAAGTGAAAAGCGCCGTTACGACCCTTATAAATCGACCGTTCCCCGTACACTCTCTCTCGAGCATTCTCTTGTAACTCTTTTTTTTTTCGTAGTCTTAAAAAGATCTCGGGAACCAAAGGGGAGAAAGAAAAATTATCGCTCCCGGAAGCAATAAACAAGTGAATTTAAACGAAAAACGAAAATCATTCGATTAGGATTTCTAAGGAAAATAGTTTGGGAAAATTTTTCGGGGAGTTGTTCGGGGAAAACTAGACCGACAAGTGTAAAGACAATCGTTAACGAAATTACAATCTTCCACAGTAGAATAAGTACATTGTGTGACGATTTCGATGCAGTGAGCACGAACTAGAATAGATTTTGCCGTTTTTGAATGGCGGCACGGAGGGAAATGACCGAATGAAACGGCATCGAAGACGATTTTGCGTGCCTTTCCGATTTACGCTTTTCTCCCGGTTCATAATATTGCAAAGTTTCCAACTGTGACAATATTCGTTTTATCGTAAGTTAAGTAAAGATTCCTGACAAAAGGTCAGAGTAACGTTTTCGTTATTTAATGAAGTAGGCATCGGTCTGTTTTTGTCACAACCTTTTGTTCAGGATCGGAACTTGAAACTGCGGGATACGAGCTTCCGTTTTGAATTTTAGTTACAATAGATGTCTGGATTGGAACGGTTACTATTTTTCTTTTTTTTTTAATATGAAAGTCACATCTTATTCTCAAACGTATCTGTTAAATGCTTTTTAAACGTAACGCAATAGCTTGGGTAAAAACGCTTTTTAAAGAATATAAAATTGCAACTTTGCAGTTTTCTCTGCAGAGTGAAATTATTATAGAAACTTTTGAGAATGGGATATTTTTTTTTTTTTAAATAATATTTTCCTCGGAGATATTCTTACTCGTTATATAGTATATTTTTAACAAGCACCGTGAGCTAGAAAACATGAAAAGATGTTAAATGATTTTTGTTAACGGTTTTTATTCTTTTGTGTTCTCTCCTTTCTTTTTTTTTTATTATAAAAGCGGGATGTCGTGTTACGTTGAGTATGTAAGGATACCGGGGGACGCCCATATAAGCGAATAAATAAATTAAAAGCTAAAAATATTCGCAAACTGAACTCTTTTTACCTTTAACTCTTTTATGAGAGCCGGGTTTTTTTTTTTTGTTTTTAATTTGCCCGACATCTCAGCAATCATTGCTCAGCGTTTTGAATTAAACAAAACAACCTTTCATGTAAAAACGGAAAACGGAAAATTAAAAATATTTAATTTGGGAGGTTTGAAGCGTTTGGATTTTGAAATTTTTGAAAAGGTAAGGGGTTTCTGTGTATCGAGTCAAAACACATTGTCTCGATGATATATATAGAATTTGTTCAACTTCGAAGATTGTTTTTCGTTAATTAGGAATTAATGATTTTTGTAAATTATGGATGTCTAAGTGTTAAGATCAACTAGTCAGAGACAAGTTTTTGATGCTTCGAATTAAGAAAGGTTCGATAATTATTGCTTGGAGTTTCTTATTAGAAAGAAACGATGACGACAATTTACCGACCCGTAAGGCACACTTGGCCAGGTTTAGAATGGAAAATCACAATAGTGTGGTCCAAATAAATCGCTGCCTTCCGATTTTGGTTCCCCGGGTAAAATTGTTTCCTTAGACCTTAAAAAGTACCCTGAATTTTTTCGGCCCCAGGAAAAATTCCTACGCAATGCTCATGGCCATTAGTTTTATATGGCAAATCTTTGAAAAATCGTCACAGTTCTAAGAAGTTATATAAAAATTTGAAATTTTTAGGGTAGGGTACTTATGTGGAGGCTTTTCGAAAAAAAATCAGTTGCATAAAAATTCCTTGTTATTTTGGAGTTAGGCATCTCGCCTTACAAAATTATTGCACTGTTCACACCGGACTTCTACAAATATTTCGAAAGTTGCAAACTCGAGCAAAAGGGGCCTAAATACAACAGAAAAGACCCCTTATTAACACTTTTTTAAAAATTTTATTTTTACTCTAAAATGGAGGCTTAAAAAATAATTTAAGGACATTTAATTTAAGGACTTAAAGGACATAATTAGATACTATTTCAGGTCAAACATCCGAATTTCCAAAGATGCCATTTTGGGGAAAAAATAAAATTAAAAAATTCAATTTTACTTTTTTTTTACAAAAAAATTCAATTTTACTTTTTTTTACAAAAAAATTCAATTTTACTTTTTTTTACAAAAAAATTCAATTTTACTTTTTTTTACAAAAAAATTCAATTTTACTTTTTTTTACAAAAAAATTCACCCGTGAAAAAAAGGAAATACATAATTATGTATCTAAATTGGCGGAATGGAATTATGTATTTTTAAGTGAGTTTTATCTATTTTTGCTGATAATTTAATAAAAAAATATTAAATTTTGGGTCGTTAATTTTTTTTTTTTATAAATAAATACTTAAAAACTTACTAAAAAAGCATAAAAATACATGATTCCATTCCGCCAATTTAGCCACATAATTATGTATAAAATAGGTAGGCTTTTTTTCCCTCGGGCAATTTTACTTTTTTTTACAAAAAAATTCAATTTTACTTTTTTTTACAAAAAAATTCAATTTTACTTTTTTTTTACAAAAAAATTTAATTTTACTTTATTTTACAAAAAATTTTTTTTTTCAATTTTTTTACAAAAAAAATTTTTGTTGAAATTAAGGCGACAATTTCTTTATAACTGATCCATTCAACATAAAAAACGATCGCTTCAGAAATTTAATGTGGGGATGAAGCTAAATTGCTTGTCACATAAACGGTATTTTTAATTTACTGTCTTATACATATGAGCAACCCTTATAACTCTGACATCCAATCAGCAGACGTTCCAACTTGTCGACTCTTTTTCTCTAAGAGTCTAAAGACGCAACTACAAAGAATGAGGGATCGAGCGGAAATGGCTCTCCGATACATTTCCTATTTTCTTTCAAATCTTAACCAGGTGAGGTTAGGGTCGACTATATTATTCTTATGGACAAGAAACCGACCAATCGTAATAAAGCTAAAGCAGTTGGCCACTCTCTCCCAGCGTCCGAAAAAATGTTCATGGGTACATACGGGAACATACGGATATTATCGTCGCATCCTAAGACCGGTTGCGCCTATGTTTAACTTACCAAACGCCGGTCAACGGAGATATATATGATATGTATTTGAGATATCACGTTATTATAATATATTCCAGATATATTTCATCTACGTCGTTCGGCGTGCCGTAAGGTTAACATAGGCGGAACCGGTCTTCTTAGAATAAGATTCCACCGGTGTGTGTTCATATACATTTTTCCCGACGCTGGGCTCCTTCCATGCCCATTAATCTAGTCTCTCTACTTTTATTTAGTTCGTCATTTCTCCGCCTGCTTTGTCAACTAATTCACAACAAAAACAAAAAATTAGCCTAGTCGATTTTCCCGAGCAAGTTACAACTTGAAATTCAACTTAAGTAATTGAAAGTTAGACAATAAACCAAACGATCTCTTATAATCGTTTAATACGGTCTTGAAATAACATTCTTTACAGCTCCATAGTAATCAAAATTTCATTTTGCACTTCGCCTTAGAATCCAGAAACGTTGTAGAAAAGGAGGAATTCCAAGTTAATAAAAACTAACGTAAAGCATACGTATTAAAGTTTGTGGTGTAATGTTTCCTTTAGAGGTTTTGTCACACCTACTAATAGTTACCTTTTGAGTTGATTATTATTCGACTTCCTTTCCGTTTTAATTCTTGAAGATTGCCAAAAGTGATATATCGTCACGAAGATATTATTATGATGTAAGCTTTAGACATTTTTCATATAACATTTTAATCATAAATAGGACGGATGATTTTATCATAGCAAAGTAGAACTGGAGCTCATTTTCAATTTCCTTTTAGCTTGAGTTTGAGTAACGGGACGTTTTGTTGGTCTAATAAACGGAACAGATGTACTGCGGTACTTAAACAAAGGATGATGTTAATCCTTCCCAAGTGAATCCATCTTCTTTTTAGAAGTATAAAATAAATGTTGTTATAAACATTATAATGAGCCTAAAAGGGATTAAGAGAACGAAGGGCAAACCGTGTGATACGTGCAAATGAGATATGAAAAAAATTTTCATGGCTGTGCTTATTAATAGAGAGAAGATGGCGTCATTTCCGTTTTGTGTGTCGGCTTTAAAAAAATAAAAAAGGAAACTGAATTTATTGCAAGCTCATGTAATGTATAAGCACAGAAACTAAGTCAAGAGAAACACCCTGGAAGAAATTTATACCTCGTTTAGTTTCTCAACCGGCACTTTGTGGTTCCTCCTTGCGAATGGGATTAAAGATAAAATCGTGAGCCTGGTTAAAAATAAAAAGATTATAGAGAAATGAATGGGGCTTGAAAGAAGATGCGGCGGAGTAAGTAAAAGCAAGATGAGATGGAGGGAGATAAAAAAATAGTTGGGTAAAGTAAAATAAAAAAAAATTGTAGGTCAGTCTTTTGACTAAGAGAAAAAGACACTGAGCAAAGGCTAAAGCGTCTGGAAATAATCAATAATTTCGAAATTTGGTGTAATGCAATATTTTTTTAAAAAAGTGATAGTTGTCCTTTTTGCTAGTGTTTTTCAAAAAATCTAAATCATAGGACGAAATTTCTTTTAAAGTTCTGATGGATTTATTTGCAAGCTCTTTTATTAAGAATGAGTTGATGTGCTAAGTATACCCAACTGGATCACATTTACTATTCTTTAAATATTTTTATAATTTCCAAAAATTCCAGGACTTTTCTGCCGGGCACACCTTTTCACATTTCATTCAAATTCTTTATACCTGAATTTACGTAAAAGGTCTTCCTTTTTCTCCCCCTTTTGTCAGTATTCTACATTTTTGAAATAAATTGAGTTTCGTGGAAGAGGTCGCTTTGAATCGTTCGTTATTTTAATTTGACAAATTTTTTAAATCGAGTTTTTTGTGAAGTTTTTTCCAAAAATGTTTCGCTATTATAGTAAATGAACCATAGGGGAAAAATTAATTTTATAAAATCGTAAGTAGTGTATTTTTTTAATTACAACTGGAGATTATTTTTAAAAGTTCCTCAAAAAATTTAATTCTATCTAGTTTCCAAAAAAATTAAGATTTTTTTTTAAATTTTGAAACAGTTTTAATTTTTGAGAATTCCGATTTGACCAAAAAGCGAGAATCTCAGTTCTCAAGAATTTTGCAATCTCTAGTTGCAACACAAACTAAATAGATTTATCGATGATGAACGAAGAGGCGCAATCGGCGTCTACTAGGGCCTTCAAATCTAGCTACGCTACTGGCCACAAAAGCAATAACCCGCCACCTTATTTAAGCCAACCTTCTTTTCTCGTGATTGGAGCCCTTGAAATATTGAATTACACTTCCTTTCTTTACAAACTGAGCGAATAGAGAAAATGCGCCAAGTTTTTTTGGTAAATTCTTTTATTATGTAAACTTTATAACCGCTGAGTGTATTAAATAAGTGATTGTGCTAGAAATTGGAAAACAAACTTGTCGGAAGGGAAACTTTGTACGTAAAATCGACTTTTATATTTTCCCATTGTGGTAACGAATTCTGTGCTGAATCTTTTTTTGTGCCACGGTTGTTTCTTCGCTGTATCCTTTTTATTACGGCTTTTAAAAATGAAAAACTTTTTAATTTTAATTCTTTTCGAAATAATATCGTATCTGCATCGTCTTTTTTTTTTCAAAGCTACATATCCGCCCGTGCTTTTTTGTGCATTGCGGGAAAATTATCTTCGCGGATTAAATTGAATGAATAAAAAGCGCGGTAAAAATTGAAGTGGGTGGGATGACAGAATGTTTTAAGGTAATTGAATTATTTTTCAAAACGTGCGTAACCTCGCGGATTAAACGCGGCCATCCGGTACTTTGATAAAAGATTGAAGAGTTGGAGGGATTTTGTGATATGGCGGATCTTCGAGTAGGAGGCCATTCACAAAAATTAAAAAAAACCTTTCGGATTAAGCCGACGTTTTGACTCCTACACTGCTGTGTAGGAGGGATAGTTCGTTAAAAATTTACATTAAAGAAATTCGTTTTCTGTTCTGGAACAAAAACAAAATTATCAGCTTAGGTCTAACTTCGTTTTAGTTTAAAAATAAATGAATTTAAAAAGTGAATAATTTAAATTTCTAACAAAAATTGGGTGTTGTTGACTGGAAACTGTCAGACAGGTTACAAAAATGTCAAAGTTTCGTTGGAGGAAACAAAAACAAAAACGGAAAATCGATTAAATGCAGTCACATTAGAATGCAAATATCAAATGCATTTTAAATTAAGTTTCATTCAAGCTTTATAGGTGTATTTTAATTTCCTTTCATCGTAATGTTTCCAATTGAAAATGGAAAAAAAAAACAGATCAAAAGTTTTACGACGTGGACACTATAAGGGGTAAATATACCCCTCCCGGATATAATCTTAAGGAAAATTTATAGATATAATAGACAAGCAAATAATGGAGGGGTGTTAACAGACGTTTCTATGTAAATCGCAAACACGGGGAAATGGAATTAAACATGCGATTACTGTCAATACATATCAATTGCTGGGCTATCAATATGATGTATGTCCGACCGATTAAACCGCACTTGGTCTTCGACCTTTCATTGTCTGAGTGTGATGGATTTGTGGAGAGGAAAGGCCTCGTAAGTTCGCCCTGATTTTCTTTATATTTGGGCAATAAATAGTTTTGGTTTTGAAGTTTGATAGTATTTTCGAATCTGGCATCTTTTGGGGTTTTTATTTTATCTAAGCTTGGAGCGCTCTCTGAAGTAGATTTAGATTCTTCCAGCGTTTTAGACGATGGCCCGTTTTTAAGGTGTCCCGTAATCCTCGTTCCCCTTGCTGCAGTTTTTAGGCTCAGAGGATAGGTGAAAATTATTTTTCCTCAAATGCGCCATGAACTAAGAGTTTTCGCGACAGGAAAAGCAGTTTCAAAAAATAAGAGATCTTTCTGTTGGTGATGGTAAAGTTTTTGAGTAGTTACCAGAGAAAATCTTTCCTGGAATTTACTGCCTTCTAGTAGACGCTCATCTGGATCACGAAGACTTTAATTATGGCTGTAACAAAACGAAGAATTTAGGGTTCTTAAGTGGAGCAGTGGACATTCATCTTGTCCATTGCAATTGTTTGGGGTAAGAGATGATAGTTGAAAACGAATAATGTCTTCGCATCTCTAGCTATGGCTAACTTACATTTTTGGACGTCTCTTCCCGGGTATGAAGTTTTGGGATGCTTTCCAGTTGCCGAAGCTCGCCTTGGGATAGTAAATAGACTGAGAAAAAAATAAGAGGAAGAAAATAAAAGGTGCCTTCTGTCAGAATTTACAGTTTGGCAAAAAGCCCGTTTCTATAGTAATTCCTTTTAACATGATTCGTCAGGCGTGGTCGTTAAACCAAATTTAAGAGGAAGTTTTTTGATTTTTTTTTATTGTAATCTTAGTGAATGACTACGGATTGTATTTATGGCGTGTGTGCAAAAGAAAGAAGGGGAGAGGGAGAAATTTTTAACTGGCACTGTAACTCACTGCAGCCTTTTGTGTTCTTTCGGTGCCTTCCAGTTTAGCACGATACCTGAAACTTAACGTTTTTCTAAATATCTTTAGTTGGAAAACAAAATGCAGTGATAAAATTGTAAATTGCATGGAAACTTGTAAATTTTTTCAGAATTACTTTGATTTTGTTGTTGATATTGCCGCATGGAGCGCTGTTTAGCAAGATTTTTTTTCTGCGAAAAGGAAAAGCCTTAAATTAAATATAAGCCACAGCAGAATCTTTTACCCAATTTTTTACTTGCTCAAGTACAAAATCACTTGAGCGGGTTGAGTAAATAAAAATAGATTCATCAACAGTTTCAAGAAAAAGTTTCGAGATTTTAATGACTGGGGAATCTGATTGGACGATCGTCTACTTGACGTGTGACGTCACTTAATCCAAGCGACAAGTTAACCCCTGTTCAGTCGTGATTCGTGTTCGCTTGGTCAGTGTTGTTGAGTGCAAGTTTTATTATAATTTCGTCGCAAGAATTTTTTTTTCTTTCATTATTTAAGTGTTTACAATAGTTTTATTGATACAGCCTTTGAATCTTCGTCTTCAGGTAATCACTTGGATATTCATCGCCTTAAACTTTCCTAAAATAAAAAGAGAGGAAATTAAAAGAACGATTCTTTAGATAACTTAAAACTTTGAAAAATTGCGGAAACTGTTACGGAGACAACCCAAGCGAAGTAATCTTTCATATTTAAAATCTGCCCGAAGGGCAAAGGGAAATTTTCCTTGATTAAGTGAAAGAAAAAAACTAGACGGTTGCCAGCAAAACGGTTAGAAAGGAATGCAAAAAAGATAAAGGAAATCAGACCTGGAGCTAAGTTTATTAAAGGGGAACCGGGTCGAACTCACACTTAATCGTCTTGGAAACATATTATATTAGCGGGATCAAGAGAGGAAAAAACCTAGGGCAAAACGGGAGAGACTAAATACATCCAATTACGTGTAGTTTCATTGGAGCCGTGATTAATGACAGAGGTGTCAGAACCAGAAGAGAAAAACCGATTTCTGGAATTGTCTTGTTCTGTTCATCGTTTCAAACGATGACACTTAGAGGAAATAGTGTGCAGAAAACGCTTCAACAAAAACCGGTTTAGTTTCTTTCAAATCTTTTTGCTTACACTTTTTCTTTTTCTGACTTTGAAGGGAAAACCCCGGGAACATTTATCACGGATCGATATGTGGAGGCTTCTGATTCTCAACTCAGCCATATATATTCCGTTTGTTAATTTCCTTTTTTCGGAAAATGAAGAAATGAGCGAGTATAAATAAATTTTTCGAAGTGGCGCGATAGGTCGAGCAGGTAACCGAGGACTTGATATTTTTAAGATCTCTTATTTCGAATCTAATTCAATTTCATCAGATTTATTTTGCGTGGTGGGAATCGTATAGCCATTGATGGACGAACGCCCTGGGGGAATTCCCCCCCGTTAAAATCGTAAATTTTCCCGGGATTTTCATCGCGGAAAAAATTTTTTTTTCAGAAAGCATTCCTCTCTCTAACGAGGAAATTCGATAAATTCCAAATGAATATTTTGAATACGATGAGGCCGAATATGAAATGTCGTGCTTTCAGGTTTGGTATTTTGGGCAGAAATGTTTTTCAAGTTTTTTTTTTTTTAAATCGATAAACGACTGGAGATGTTTTCTTTTGAATATTTTTCCTCATTCGAAAATGAAACAAAACCTGATCTAATTATAAATTTAAATCGCTTTTAATTTGAATCTTAGTTTAAAAATATTTTTCAAGTTTAAAAACGGGGGGGAAAAGAGAAAACACTGAAATGGTATTTGCGGTTTTTCGACCTTTTTCAAAGTCAGTGTGGGTTTTACTTTTTATCATTAAAGCTTGTTTGTTTTTCTTATTTGACTTTGGTTTTGCATTTTTTATTATTCGCATGAAAACAAGATTGTTTTGTAACCAAACGGCTTCCTTTTTAACCTTTTAGCATGTTCAGAGCTGTCTCTCATAATTTTAAATATGAACAAAGATGCCTAAAAACCGTTTTTTAAAAATGAGGAGTTATGTGGGGGAAAGGGCACTTTTTAATGTTTAGCTTATGGCGAAAGTGCCCTTTTTGCACGTATGTCCTCAAATATAACTTGGTAAGAGATTTTAGCTAGATCATGTTTTAATTGATGACAAATAAAATTATTTCTGAAGGCACAAAAAATTTTAAAAAATTTTTAGACCCAAAAAAATTTATTTAGGACAAAGAAGATTTTTAAAAAAAAATTGAATACAAAAAAAATTACAAAACTTTTAGTTTGAAAAAAAAATAATAAAATACATAAAAATACATAAAATACATAAAAAACATAATTAAATTCTGCCTGTAGTTTAGAACTTAAGGGCAATTTTAGAAAAATTCTTTCTGCACAGAGAACAGTTTTCTGTCTGGAAAGCTGCCTGCTAGTGAAATTTTGACTTGAGGTCGAATGCGCTGAAACAATCTTCATTTATGAATCATTATCTTTATTAAGATGGTCGTCAGGGTCGTCTTCAGTAAGAGACTGAAACTGCCGTAAAAAAATAACTCTAAAAGAAATATTTTATTCTTGGAAATTTTTCCATGAAAGTTTTATAAAGGATAAAAACCCGAGAGTGTGTGTTGAGAGCTTGAACTCTAGACTCCGAGTGTGAATCGATCCGATGAGCTCGAGACTGGTCATTAAGCTTACGTGAATAAATCTCTTAAAATTTATTAATCAGCTCTAAAATTCCTTTTTCCGTTTTTTTTATCATCAAACGTTCGGCCTTGATAATTAAAACGAACGAATATTAAATTCCATTCCGGATCGGTTAATGAATAATAAAAAAAAGTCAAATTACTTTTTTTTTACCCGATAATTTTTCGAGTTGTTGATTAATTTGATAAAATATGCAATGAAAAGTCGATATGGACGAAGCGAAATTAAGTTTTTCTTTTTTCCTCCCAGAAAAAAAGAATTTTTTTAAAAAGGAAAAAAACAAAAGAAACTCATTAGACGATGATTTCGGTATTTTATTAAATTCACCAAATGCAATTAATTCTGAATTTTGAGATATAGCATAAACAAAAGGATTGTTAGTCGGAAGCGAAGAGAGAGAAAAGAGAAAATAGCATTTATTTCCTGCATTTCGATAATGAATAATTCGAACATTGTTATAGAGTCGTAAGTTATTATTCGCTGCGAAGAATGTTTCGGTGAGGCGAGGCAATTACTGACGAAACGAACGTCCGGAACCTGTTGAGGGAATTAGTCAGCACATATATCAAGGAGAATGTATCGGGAAATACATTCCCTAGGCCGCTATGCTTTCTCCAAGCTTTAACGACTTAGATTAATGCAATGAGATTTCACTAATACCTCCGTAGCCGCTGGATTCGTTCAGGCGGTTTTTTTTTTTTTTTTTTTTTTTAGGTCGTATCCGGGTTTTTTATTACCCTGTCCTTTTTTTCTCTCCTCTAATGGTTCAAATTATTTTTTTTTTCTTTTCAGGTTTTTTGAATTCAAACACGGATGCCTATTTAAGATCTCCTGCGAATTACGGATTGATGGATCAGATAGCAGCTCTGCATTGGATTCAGGAAAATATCGCAGTTTTCGGTGGAGATCCGACTAATGTGACGATATTAGGGCACGGAACTGGGGCTGCTTGTGTCAATCTTTTAATGGCTTCAAGCGCTGTGCCTGATGGTAAGTGAAAAAAAAATCATCATGGTCATTTAAGATTAGCTTAATCGTCGGGGAAGTCGAAATCAAAAATATAATTTTTGGCGGTAATGAAGAAAATGATTAGATTGCGAGATAAATCCAATAAGCCGTGTTGAAAATTAAAATTTGAAATCGAGGTTTCAAAGCGGAAGTGAAAGAGAGAAAAGGAAACATACTTGAAAAGCATGGAAAGAAAATCGATAACTTTTTTTTTTCGAGGGATATAAATGTCAATCAGTAAATTGCAAATAAATTATTGCTGATAACGATGACTTATCGAATGAAGGATGTAAGAGGCAACTAGGACATGAGAATCATTTTTTTTATTCCCCTTGGTGAAAAAAATTGGGATAAAAAAACAAAGGAGAGAAACAAACTGAAACAAAATGTCGATCTATTAGTTTTGATTTATTTCATCAGTATCGCCATTATTTTGTGAAAAAAGCAAAACAACAACAAACAAGAGAGATACGGGTCATGGAAGATGAACGACTGAAAACCCATTGTTATCGCATAACTTCATTGTCTTTAAAAACGCCTTTTTTTTTCAAATAAAAAAAAAAGACAAAGAAATGATAATCTTCGTTGTCAAAAAGGAATCTTTCTTTTCTTGGCTTTTTTAAATTTTCGGGATGTGGAAGGGTTTAATTGTGGGCTGAGTTAACGTAATAATTTTGGCTAAAATTCATTTGAACATTTTCACTGCTAAATTTTGTAGTTGATAAATAGTTCAAAGTCATATAGTTTTATTTTAAAACTCTAATAAACTTACAGTAAAGTGCTAGCCTCGCTCAATTTCCCAGAAATATTAAAATAACTGAATCATGGATATGCAACTTGGTGTACACGACTGCATGTAAATTGCCGATAACCATCCAAAATTATTGCAGTTGGGGTTTAGTTCGCCTTAAGGTGATTTTGTGATAACTGATTTTTTTGAGAATTTCAAAATCTCAAATACAAGATCAAGATGGCGGTTTTTTCTAAAAATTTTAGAAAGTATGCAACTTGTAAACTTTTATGTTAGACTGGTGGCATAATTTTGAAGAAAAGGTAGAGACAAATATGTATTTTCATGAATGTTCATCAATTTATTAAGAATCCGAATGAATGCAAGATCCAGAAAAAATGAGTTCTACAGTTTATTGCAAAAATGATTTTCCGCCATCTTGTATTTTATTTTGTTTTAGAAAAAGCGACCCCTTGATACGCAAAAGGTTAAAAAATTGAACATACATAATCAAAGTTGGTGTAAAATTTGTAAAGCAAGGATTGAGGCCGTCAAATCGCTGATTTAGGCATATTAGAATATTTATTTTAGAAAAGTATTAACATTGTGAAAGGTTTTATCAAAGCATAAAATTATACGTCTTATCTAAAGTTAATATTTGAATTAATTTAAGCTGAAGATCTATTGTTAAAATAGATCTTTAGAGATAGAGGCACTAGCGAATTTAAATAAACCGAGTCTTCAATCCCTTAAAATTTTCTCACGGTCACCGGGAGATCGTTCACATAAAAGTTAGTAAACTTTAATTGTATTTTATTCGGTGACAAGGCTTGTCTTTCTCTCTCTCAACCAATTAGTCCTTTTCGACGAAAAAGGTAAAGTTTAGATTACCTAACTTTGAAATCTAGAATATCTTGTCACCTCGAGGGGCCCTGAAAACCACACGTCGAACATTATTTTACAATTTGCGAACGTTTTTAAAAAAATCAGCCATGCGGGAAACTGGTCTGAATTATTTTTGGATTAGCTTTCCAAAAAAATTTAAATGAAGAAGTGGGGAATCGTTTAATTTTTATTTTTAAATTTTATTATAATAAAAAAATTGTCTGCGGAAAAATGAGAAAAAGACTTTTTAAGGAAAGGGCACTCACTGATAGACTTTTTAATGTGCGTTGTCGATTTAGTAGCCAATTTCTACGGCCATTGATCGATGCTCGAATGAAGGAATTGGACGCTTGAGCGAAGATAGTGGAGGCTCAAGCAAAGATAGTAGACGTTTAAGCAAAGATAGTGGGGGCTCAAGCAAAGATAGTGGAGGCTCAAGCAAAGATAATGGAGGCTCAAGCAAAGATAGTAGACGTTTAAGCAAAGATAGTGGGGGCTCAAGCAAAGATAGTGGAGGCTCAAGCAAAGATAGGAGACGCTCAAGCAAAGATAGTGGAGGCTCAAGCAAAGATAATGGAGGCTCAAGCAAAGATAGTAGACGTTTAAGCAAAGATAGTGGAGGCTCAAGCAAAGATAGTAGACGCTCAAGCAAAGATAGTGGAGGCTCAAGCAAAGATAATGGAGGCTCAAGCAAAGATAGTAGACGTTTAAGCAAAGATAGTAGACGCTCAAGCAAAGATAATGGAGGCTAAAGCAAAGATAAAAATGTTAGCTGAATAATTCTTTTTCCGTTTAGGATAAAAATCTGAAAATAAAAATGACCTGTTTCATGTTCATAAATATTTTTTATTAAAATAAGAGGATGCATTTTCCCTATTGAGTCTAATAAAAAATTAAATTTTCTTATCAAGTCGAACGAGACTATTCGAAAATCGTTTCGTAGCTTTTAAAAATTGGAAAACATCGGGGGAAAAAAAGGAGAAATGCAATAAGGGAGGCATTATCAAGTTTCATTCCTGCGAAATGCTTCAGGGTAAAAGCTACATTTCCACCCTTTTTTTCTCTTTTCAACCAACGAAAAAAAAAAAGGACGAAAACTATGAATAAAGGGTTTTTTTTGGAAGGGAAGACGACGATGTCATCAATGTATATTCGATATTGACAAAGTGTAAGATAATTACGAAAGCCCCTTTGGAAAGTTAGAGCACTAAATTTGTCGCAAGGATGATTTAGCTTTGTCCCAGTTAACCTCTCGACCGGAAATGAGCTTTTTCTCTGTTTCTCACGTTATTTCCTTACGCCGCTTTCATTTTATTTTCATTAAAACCCCCGAAGTTAAGTGGCGGCTACTTCCAGAGTGACCTTATTTCATTCGTTTTATTTCCCCGCGAATAATCCTCTTTCAATATGGATTTTAATTCACAATCTGACGCTTTCGGTTAGTTTTAAGGAATTAGTTAAATTCCCGTGGTCGGATTTTATGATTTCGTAAAAACATCAACGAAGAGAAAGCTTCATCGTGGACCATTCTTCAAAAAAGATCGACGTCTTTTTGATGTTTTCGACTTGCCAAAAAGTTTTGCACGGATGCAAAGTTTGATTGCAATATCTCCTCAACTACGGCTAGAAGAAGTATGAACAGGGAAAAGAGCTAAGGAATAATAAACAATTTCAAAGTTTCAATTATCTTCCTTATTAACACTCCGAGGCTTTAACTGAAATCGGATTCCGCCTTTATGAATCTTCCACTGTTATAGACAAGTTGTTGAATAATAAATTTCATGCTTTACTGAATGTCACAGGTTAGTGGTAGATTTCAAAACCGCAATAAGACGTAAATCTAATTGCGGTTTTTTCCCTCTATCGGTTTAGCTGTAGCTGTAAGGAGATTTTCATCATGAAGTCGGCCGATGATAGGACAATAAATCAATACATAACAAGTTTTCGTTGAGTATAGAACAAAGAACATTTTAGAGTGAACATCCATTGTTTATAGGATCTTTAAGACATAATCCCGGGAAGCTACGACCTCTCGATTTTCCAATCGATCTATCATTGAACAATGTATCATTCGGTTCAGGTTAACTGGAGCAGTTTAAATGTAAATGAACAAGCCGCCGAACGTTTCTATAGTTGTCTTTCTCCCGAAGGAAAGATGCATAACAACATCGGGGGTTATTCAGAGAGAGCTCACCTTTTAACAATCCTTGTTTCGAAAATTTTAATTAAATTCGTCATTCGTTGAAAATTAACGATTCACTATTTTAATTATTTTCAAAAGCCATGAAACAATAGTCGTGGGGGGGGGGGGGATGTGTCGTCGGACAGGAAATAAGTTTCTATCCATGAAATTCAACTATGCAATCCGGTTTTGTTGCTCAGATCTGTAGTGACGTCATCCTGCTGTGTAAATCCCTTGATAATACCATTTATCAAAACATTCAACCGCTATGTCACTAATCTTACGGGTTTCGGGTGCTTTTGCCAAAACTTTAGAGGTCGCGAGCGGTGAAAAACTTCAAATCCATCGTTTTGGCTTCCCCGTGACTTATTGCATTGAAAAGGCGTTGGAAAAAGTTTCCCGAAACAACAACAACAAAAAAATAATTTATGAAAGGGGTTTTCGGGCTTTTCTTAAAAAGGTTTTGGCGCTAAAGTGTCGTTTTTTGTTTTAAGCCTGTTAGTCAAAAGCTTGTTAGATGTTATACTCAACATTTGTAATCTAAGGATTGAAATACCGCAGATCGTTATCGTTGCCAATGAGATTTCAAAATCAATATAGGAAAAGACGATTATGGTGAATATTTAATTAAGATGATGATGCTTGAACTTGAATCAGTCAAATGTCAAGGTCATGGTTTAAAATCAATTTTTCCCGGCTAAAAACAAAAAAGAATCGTGAAGGTGTTTCGTCCTTACGAGCTGAAAAATCGTAATCGTCGAATTTCAAATCGTCCTCTTTAATTCGCAAAGTAATTATTCTAAAATCTTAAGATCAGGAAACAGGAATAACCCGGTTTAGCAAATGTTGTTTTCGATTTAGAAACACTTGGGAATTTATTTGATTCTCAATCGATAACCGGAACGAAAGTTTATTTCCCTCCGATTTTGCGATTCCTGTTTCCTTGAAAATTTTTGAAACAAGTTTCTTCTTTCATCCTCCGATATTTCACACACGAAAATTTCTTTTTTTTAGGGGAAGAAGAAATATATCTACCTAGGAATAATTTAAATAACTTTATCGATTTGATATTTGAAATTAAGTATAAAAGGAAAGTCGGGTTTTTGATTTAATGCCCTGCTTTTCTGGAACTAGACCAAGATGCTTGAATGATGAATTATGCATTCGAGGATCGAAAGCTAAACATAAAGAGGTTTTATTAGAGGTTTTTGTAAAGTCTAGAAACGTTTTATTACTATAATCCTGTTAGGAAACATCAATTATGGAAATCAGTAAGTTTTATTGGAGCGAATTCATAGGGAAAATATTGAGAAGTTTTTTTTTTATAGATAAGGCAGATCGAATCCCACAATTTTAGGAGAAGCTTCTTTTTTTGCCGTCCATTCGCAAAAGATCTCTTCTTTTATAACTTTTCATATTCTAGGAGCTTGGCTAGGCAGAGAAAAGCTGTGCCACGTATATCAATTTGTACCTTGTAGCCCCCAAACTTCATATTCCTCTTCCCAATCTCTAAAATTCACTGCGCCACTTTAACTCCGTTTCCCACGAGCCAGACTTACTTATATAATTTATTTAAACTTGCCTTTTGACCGCAAATAATCCCCTTTGACTATTTTCAAGCGGTTTTCGATTCCCCCTTTCAAATTTTTTCCTCATAATTATTTCAGCGATTAGATTTCCGGGTTGCTAAGCCACAAGTTAGTTAAATGTTTTGTTGTTGCTAAAAGCTCGTTAAAACAATGTATCAAAGAGAATTAGTTATAACAAAGTTAGTAGAATTTGTTAGGAGACCCTTTTACTCGATTTTCGGAAAAACATGTAAAGGGCTAATTGCTTTCAGTAATGAGAATATAACATTTCCCCTCCTGTCTCGTCCACCCGAACTCGTGACCGATTCATATTGCCTTTTTTTTTCTCATAAGTCGATTGATTGACGTTTTCCCATTTTGGTCATATTAAATGGGATTTCCAAGAAGCGAAATAAAAAAATAAAAGAAGGATCTTTTTTTTTTATGGTTAAAATCCGAAGACGAAGGAAAAAGGAAAAAAATATTAAAATTTAAGTGTCAGGATTTTCAAATTAATCTTTTTGTCGCTACCTTCTTTTTTCATTTCCTTAGATTGACTGCTTGCGACTGATGAGTTTCTTGCTTTTCGGGATGTCGTCGTCGTTTTTAGTTTAACAGAAATCTGGGTTTATTCCGGTTTGCTGAGTTTTTATTTTAAACTTAGGGAAAAAAAGAAATGTAAGATTTTGTTTTGTATCGGAGATTTCTTTTTACAAGGTTAAAAGAGTTTTCTTTCTGTTCTTTTTTTTTTATTTCGAATCGCCGGTTTTATAATGTTTACTTTGGAAAGTTTAAAGTATGAAATTTTTTATTTAGGTTGGAATTTCTGTGTTATGGGTGGGATGTGTTATATAAAAACCAGTGTTATGTAGGATATAAAAGAATACATGCATCATAAAACGATTTGGTTTCCCCATCGATTTTTTGATGCCGGTTGGATATGTATAACCGATTTGCTTTGTTTAAAATTTTATTGTAATGAGATATTTCCACTTTGTTAAAAATTTCATTTAGTCATGGGGAAGTGTCGTTTCCCCCTATCGCGATGAGGGCTGTCAATTGCAGTTTGTTAAAGGGTATCAAGTTAAAAATGCGTTTTGTAGCTATTATGACTTATCGCATATTGTTACATAGAACAAGTGCTGCAACAATTATCGTTTTGCCAATTTCAGTTGTTAAAAAAAATTTGCAGTTCTATTATTGTTGAAATTTCTTTTCCTTAATTTTTTTCACATACAACAATTTTTTAATAAAAATCGTTTAGGTGCTCAAGAATGAGGAACCCGGACGCAAACTTATCCGATAGGGTTGTTAAGTAAATATCATCTGCTTAAACAGTCATTGTAGTGATACAATTAGAGATTTTGCCTACTTTAAATTTAATTGGATCACAACAATGTAGCTGCCATTTGACCGTTAAAGCAGCAGCAGCATGACTATGGAAACTGGTCTACTCTTTTTCCGACCATTTTCCGTAGACCAGATTCCAGTAGACAAGTTTTCAGTTTTTGTTGGAAACAGGTCTACTAAAAGTTGACAATAAACCACTTTCCAAAACTTTTTGGAAAATCGGTCTACTTTCAAGTGCAGTTCTTAGCGAATTGTAATCGTATCCAAATCCGAGTTCGCTGGATAGAATTTTGAAGAAATAAGCGGTCGCTGGCAAGAGTTTAAGTCTAGCCTTCATCTAGCAGTTGGGGCAAAGTGAGGCGGGGTGGTGAATTATGTCCTTCTTGAAGCCAGGAATTGGAATCCATGTTCGGCGAACATTGTTCGCTGGCAAGAATATTCGTATTTTTAGTCGGGGGACTAACGGGTATTTTTTTTGTGGGAAGGGCAATAACTCTAACGATGGGCTGAATGTAAAGCCGTGCTCGGACCCTACCGGTTGATGAATTTGGGTCGGCAAGTTCACCATCATGGCTGCAGAATATTCTTCTTATGGCAGTCGTCATGAAACTTAATATGGTGATCAGTTTTTGTAATGACTAGTTTCCCAGTCTCTTTTAATTTAGGATCTCAAGCAGCAACTATCTCTCCGTTCTCCATTCCAAGAGCTTAGGAATTTTAGTTTTACATTGTCAACACACCCTATTTTAGCCCTAACATGTGGCCAAACATTAGACTCCCAGCCAAACTAAACGGGATGTCTTTAATCTAACCTAGTGATTAGATTGAAGTCGTGAATGCTTTTCAGTTAAACATCTTTTTCGAAATTTTAAAAGGGGAAAACGTATTTTTAATGATTTTAAATTAGAACAACCCGCCTAAAGCTGTAACCTTTTAATAATAATCGTTTCAAAGGAAAAAAGAAAATAACCCTGAAACAATTTAGAACAATAGGTAGGGACAAACAATAACAATAATAAAAAGATTTAATTTTATAAGAAGCTTTATTCTGCCCTATTTTTAACATAACAAAAAACAATGGGGCGAATAAATCTCGAAAAGTAGTAAAGTCAATATCGTATTTTTCATTTATATCTCTCGAAAGCAGAAGAGCTTTTCCCACAATTATTATAACATCAAACAAAAAATATTTTTTAAATCGTGTCAAACACGCTATCGCGCGTTGAAGGTGCAATTTTTCATCCCCTTTCCCTGACTTTAAAAAACATTCCTAATTTTGAAAATCTGCTTCTAACATTAATAAGGCACACTATTTTGCAATTTGCAGGGTTGCTGTTTCATCGAGCGATTCTCATGTCGGGGAGCGCTTTAAGTCCATGGGCGTTGGTACAAACCCCAGTTCATTACGCACATCAAGTGGCGAGGCACGCAAACTGTTCCCCAGACCTTCCTCATCCTCATCTTTTGAAATGTCTCAGGGATCGTCCTTTAGAAGCGCTTTTATCGACTCCCATCGAAGCACCTGAATTCGCTCCTGTTTTTGGGCCGAGCATCGACGGAGTCGTTATTGATAATGAGGAGCCCTCGGAGGATCCAAACGCGAATCTAAGGTAAGTTAAATTTCCTGAAATAAAATTTTTTAAAAAAATGATTTTTAAAAATATTTTTTTTATTTTCAGGTACGGAGATTCGTTAAATTATCACGAAATCCTTGCAAACGCTCCTAAAGCGAATCAGCAAGCAACAGAAAACATTCCAGGAGGGATAAATACTCTTAATAGTGTTTTGTTGCGTAAAAGCGTGGTGTCGAGACTTTCTAGATATGATTTGTTGTTGGGGGTTGTTCGAGCCGAAAGTTATTTCGCTTTTAACGGGGAAGACGTTCAATACGGGATCGAAGGTGATAGAAGGTCCAAAATATTAAGGACTTTCGTTAAAGAAAATTATCGGTACCATTTAAGTGAAATTTTAGCTACTATTGTTAATGAATATACAGACTGGGAAAGACCGGTACAACATCCAATTAACATTCGCGATGAAACGCTCGAAGCGTTAAGTGATGCTATGTATGTTGCACCTGTGATACACACGGCGGACTTGCATTCTGCAGCAAGGAGGAATAGCTATTTGTATGTGTTCGATTATCAAACTAAATTTGGAGATTTCCCCCAGGTATGTATTCAGTAGAATTGACAGGTTTAGTGTTGAGTGTAAAGTAATTGATGTTTTATGTAACCGTACGGGAGGACAAAACGTGTACGCAGTATGCATAGTTTAAAAGATGTAGTCAGGAAGTTCGTAAGGTGCCAAACAAGGAGGAAGGAGATATCCTCTTACTTTCTCGCTGCCTTAAATAAGTTATGGTCCGCCCAAAATCTAAAGCAACGTGGAATGAAAAGGGAATAAGTGGAAAACCGCTTCCCATTCTTTTCCTACACCAGCTGAGCGAAAGGGAAAAATCGAGCAAATACATTTCAACATGCCCTGTAACCATAATTTTTTTCGAAATTTTGGGGAAACGTTAACAACGATTTGGAAGGATAACTGTAAGGCAAAACGAACTGTGTCGAGATTGCTTTAGGTTTTGGACGGTTAAAGTCCGTTAAAAAAATTTAGGAAAAAAATAGGATCTTCTCAAATCTCTAAATTTTTCAGGCTCTAAGCTTTGGCAGTTTTGATCTTCGTTTTTCGAAATTTTGACTTTTTTTCTTTCAAAATCTATTCAAACTATATCATCTTCAAATCTTTTAAACTCTGAGATTTGGCAGTTTGATCACGTTTTCAAAATTTTGACTCCTTCCCTTTTAAAAATCTACTTGTAATATGCAATCTCAAATTATTGTCACTTCAGGGCTGTGACGTCATATTGGAGTCATCACGGTGACGTGTGTGGTGACGTTAAAAATCCAGGTTTAAAGTTTAGAAAAATATTGTGGACTCGATTTTAATCCAAAAAGCCTGGACTTTTTGGATTAATGTGATGTGATTAATTAGTATGAGAACATAGCAGCATCCAGAATTACAAATGGCGATCCCAAATGTAGCTGACAGTTTATTGAAATCTCCCCTCCTTATTAGGCTCCCTGGGGTTTTCTGAAACCACGGCACTTTAAGAACGAATCTAAGGTAAAAAAACATTGTCAAATTTAAAAGTAACATTCTCTGAACCCAATTCCAATTAGAACACCTCGATTACAAGTTCCGCGAATCCTTTTTTAGTATATGGAAATTTAGCCACTGTTCCACCGACGGAGAATTCATATCGTATAATCGAGGATGCTATGTAAAGTTTTAATAAACTCATAGAAAATGTGCTGAAGGTTCATTATGCCTCTGTCACGTATTGCAGTGATTTTCCAAAGTGCTGTACGAGCTTCTCGGAAAAGAGAAGGAGGCGGGGAGGGAGGGTGAAAGACAAGAGAACCGTAGGTGGGCGTGAATAATGAAATTATGTACGAATTTGTTGTTCTTCTTCGCTAGTATCCTCATTTATATAGAATAATTATATTTATATAGTTTCATGATCGTGTGAAATTTCAATTAATAATTTATCAAGGAAACATTGTAATTTGATAGCAACTATTTATACAAGGGGAGGGGGAAATTTTTTTTTTTCGTTATGCGGCACGTATAAAGTCTGAAGGAACGCTATTATCTTAATTCTTGTTAGATTTCCCGGTTTCTGCAAGTGAAGCAGTCACAAAAAAGGTTTTTTTTTTCCGAAGAAAAATATTAAAAGGAAAAGAAAACGCTTACAAGTTTACATATTTTAACCGGAGAGCTTTGGCAAAACGCCACCAATTTAAAATGAAAATCAGTTTTTTCGTATTCAAAGTGGCGAAGCCGATTCTGAATTTGAAATTTGAAAAAAAAAGTTCGATATATCCGAGATTTATGTCAGTCTTCCCTTAATGACATGTGTGTAGGGAATTTTCTGATTCCATAAATTTTCAGTTACTTCAGGGAGGAAAGCTTTTTCTACTTGAAACCAAACGATAATGTTATGTAACTTAATAATGTAAAATTGAAAACGCAGTAATTAAAATGTTTTTAAATTTAATCGCTTGAGGTGCGGATTTGACGGGATATCGTTTTTCTTTGATGTCAGATTTCATTTTAAACTCTTTCCAATATCGTTAGATGAAATTATTATTAATGTTAATTAGATGCACGCATCCTCAGGTCGGTCAGTAATTATTTAAAATTAATGATTATTTAGACTTTATAATTTATTAAGCTTTCATAATTATTTACATTTACGCAATTATTTGAAATACATCTCGTTGATAGGATGTAGTCCGAAAATGTTGAGTCACTGAAAATTTCAAACTGTTTTCGAAAATTTGAAAAAAAAATGTGCAGTAGTGGTTCAAGTAGCGATGATGATCGCTAATCTCTGACGCGGAGACGGTACATAAAGAAGAAGTGGAAGAGTTAGGATTTGAAAAAAATACTTACTGGCACGTAGACTTCCAGTAAAACACATTTCTGTACTTTTTCCTTTTGTTCTGTTGCTTTTAAAATATTTAGCATTCTAAAGAAAATGAAAAGAATATTTAACAAAGAATACGCTTCTTTAGACGAGTAAAAAAAAACTTTCACGGTACACCTTTTACTAAACGAAATTAGGAGGCTCGTAAGAAAGCTCGGGGAAAAAAGTAAACAAGAGCATTGTTAGTGAAGCAATGAAAACACAATTAAGGAAAGAGGAAATGGACAGAACTAACAATGGACATTGAGAAGACAAGAGGTTTTTAATTAGTAAGTTTGCTATTGAAAGGATTGACCGCATTGTTGTTATCGGCAATGTGTTGAGTCGGATACTCGAGTTGAACACGAAGGCGCGTTTTTCTTATTGAAGCTAATTTTTAATTGCTTACACGAAAAGGGAAAAGGTGAGAAAATTAAATAAAAACTTCAATCCGAAATGGGGAAAATGTATAGATATATAAATAATTTTTTTTTTTTTCGAAAGGGAAAGGAAAAGCGGGGAAAAAGCGAAAACGGTTGGATTTTGTAAGAATTTTTTTCCCCGAAAAGGCTGCGGGGGATCCAAAAGCAATGTCATCCTTAAATCATGTTTGAAAATAAAAGCTCCCCAAGAAAAATTGTGATTTAAAGTTGAAAACAAAATAAAAAGTTGTATTTTTTCTGTCATAAATCGAATAGGCTTCTTTCCACTACCCCGAAAAACTTTTTACTTACCGAAATTCTTTCATTATTAACAAGTCATTATAACGCCACAACTTTTTTTATTGTTAAGTTGGCTCCCTATTCTTAAGAGAGAGAGAGAGAGAGAGAGAAAAAGGTGGTAGTTTTATTTTGTTTTTACTTAATTTTATGAAATAGCTTCTACATAGTCGAGGGGAAGTAGTTGCTTTTTATGAGGTTTTCATTTTAAGGTGATTTCATTCCTGTGAGAACGACATTCTAACAGGGGTCTAATTTTTATGTCTTTATTAAGTGAGCCCTAAAGACGGATCAAGTTTATGGGGCTGAAATACCTTTCTTTTCTTTTAAACTCGAATGCACTTGGGTGATTTAATCAAGTAAGCGAAACAGTTGGAAGGATTGAAAAAAATTTCGGTATTATTTTTTATTAAAACACAACTTTTCGAGAGTTCTAGTTTCAATAGTTTTAATAGCTAAATAGAGAGGGAGCTCCCTCTCTATTGATTCATTGATTCATTAATTTTTCCTCACTGTTACCATAGAATTTTCCACATGGGATTGTTTAAAAAATCGCCGTAAGCAAATGAGTATCCATTTGACATGGCCTTTGATTTGAACTCTGAATGTACTCTTTTTTTTTTTTTTTTTGTTTTTTTATAAGCCTCCCTCGAAGCTGTATTCATTTTCGTGAGTAAAGCTTACATTTTGCATCGAGATAATGCTACACCTACCGTAACCGTGAAAGTGTTTTAGTGTAAAACTATATTTAAAAGAATTTGCACCAATTTTTCAGAAGAACATTTTTTGAACCTTTATCCCGTTTCCCTCGCCTGAAATTTTTTCCCCCCTGAACATTAATTCTAATTATCTCAGAATGTAGCATGCGTTACATTTCTTGTAATTAAAACTTTCCAGAGATTAACGTATTAATCTTATTTTTAATTGGATCATTATAAAATTTTACGTATTTTCATTTAAAATTATTTTTAATCTTTTGAAAAAAAGAAAATAAAGTTGAATAAAAAAAAAGGAAAACTAATGGGTTTTTCTTCACGGAGGGTTACTGGGTTAAGAACTTTTCCCCCCTGAAACTCTCCATTTCGAAGGAAATGCCAACTAAACCCTGGGACCATAATAATTTCATCTCTTATTGTTTGCCTTTGCCTATATGAGTAAATTTCCTTTTCCTGGAAAAGGACAAAAAATGACACGGTCCAAAAGTCTTTTTAGATGAGTGCTAACGATTTGTAGGAGAATCAGTTTCAGTCCAGCCCTCCTAATTTCATCTGGAATCGTGCCAGTTTTTTTCCCTCCCATTTTTAAACGCTTTTATTCGCCTTTGAGGGCCATGTTTGAATTAAAACAATGGACTCCATGTCAGTGGAACAAAAGCAATAAAGACATAGCTCGTAAACTGACTTTTCCAGATTTAATCGCTTTTAAGGCGCACAAAGAAGTTTTTAAATTGTTTCTTCGTAATCTGTCCTTGCTTCAGTGCTTTAGAGTATAGGATAATTATGTAAAACCATTAAGAGAGGATCGAGGATGTTGCTCATTTTTTTTAAAAAGTTGAGAATGAAGTTTAAGGGAATGATTAGCGTGCATTCTTGAAACGTTTCGCTCTTAAACTTAGAATAGCGTCTTCAGTAGCCATTTCCATGACAGATGGCGCTGCGTGCGTTTTGATTGTTTTACGGTACAAAATTAAAGGGAAATTTCGAGAAATAGGCGCATATGATTTGGAAATGAAATACCAAACTCAAAAATTGAAGAAAGGAATATAACTAGTTGCATAATCAGAAAATTGAGGGGTTGTAGGATGTTTGTATAGAATGAGCGTCAGTCAGATTTTTCAAGCTTAAGGACCATTTAGGAAGATTTTACAGATCGCGTTAGATATTAGGATTACTAAGCAACCTTTTAGCCAAAGGAGGCAGCAACTTTTAACCAATTTTTAGGAAAAAATGCGTAAGGAATGTACCAACTTGAGATGCAGCAGAAAGATGAGCTGCGCCATATTGAAATTCAGCCATGTTGCATGTCTGTGTATTTTTCTGCGTAATCATATAAATAAAAAAAGATGAATCTTCTTTGAGGATCTACTTGAAGTTAGTTCAGTTTAGATACTAGACAGGAGATTTTCATCTGTTAGTTGAGTGCCAAAAAAACAAAAACAAAAAAAATTGGTTGCTGAAATAATCCACGTTTGGAATGATTTCCAAACATGCATGCAACTTGACGGATTAATCACAAAAGCTATGTCGAAGTGCTCCCTGCTTCTCTATCTAGGCTCCCTACCGGGGACCTTAATCTGCCAACTCAATCGATAGGCCTAACATATGCAAAAAAAAAATGGATCGGATTAATCGCTGCTTTTTAATCATAAAAATTTTTAAATCCCCAATTTTCCCACTACACATTGATGAAAAACATTTTTAAATGTAATCATAACGATGAAAGGCTTTTACAATAATACAAGACCGCACTCGAAAGCTTGAAATATTTTAATTCGTCAATGCGACTCTGAAACATGATTCAAAATGCAGATCAGCTACCTACATAATTTTAATTCAAAAGCTCAAAACCAGGGAATATTCAGTGTAAACATAAGTTTCCCATAAATTTTTTTTTACTAAATATAATTAAGAGTGAAATACGAGTTGGTTTTATCGTGCTTTTTTTGCACTGTCTATTCACCCAAAAAGCAAAAAAAAAAAAAATGTAAAAATCGTTCAATTACAATGTCAATTTTTTTTTTTTTTGGAAAATCCTCAAAAAAAATTTTGAGTAATTTTTTTTAAAAAAAATAACTTTGATATTAATAATAATAAAAAAGGGAAGTAAAGCTTTGCGCTAACCGATGGGTAAACAAAAACTGTTGACTGGTTTGATACATTAGCCATTTAGCAAACAAAAGTTACACAAGAAAGTATAGCACTTATAGTGAAGTTTCTGTCGGAACTTTCTACCATCCAGATTTATATCTCTTCCCCCACTCCATGTAAACGGTTTTGATATTCTAGGCCAGTTTCGAGATGCGAAATAAATCGAATGAAAAACCCCAGATGAAGAAAGAAGAACGAACGAAAAAAAAAGATCAACGACTGCCTACTTTTTTTTTCAACATTATATTTTTCCTTTTTTTTACGAGGGGGAAGAGAAAAAAATATTTACGAGTTTGATTTTTCATAATTTGAAAAAAGTGGGGGGGAGGGGGAGGAGATAAAAAGATGATGCGGGTATTATGATTAATATAGTTAGGACAACGGCAAGGGTCAAAGGTAAAAAACGGATTAGCAATAACATTTAGAAAATTTAATATTCTAAATTGAAACAGAGATGTGTGAAAACAATTGGATGAAAACACCGTTTGTATTCTCCCTTATTTATCATTATCATGGGGGGTAAAAACCGTCCACGCAGATGTTTCACCTCAACTGACCTCGTTTTCAAATCAAAAAAAAAAAAAGTTTATTTTTAAAAGAACAAATGAAATGAGCTTTATGTAATAAAGGGACCTACTTTGAGGGAAAAAATTATATTAAGTTTGGCGTGCAATGTAATGGGAGGGAAATGCCTTAGGCTTAGTTTGCTTCTTTCATCTGGTTTCCTTTTTAATTTATTTCATATTCGGAAAAGAATTGGGTTTTTGAAGTAAATTTTAAATGTATGATTCTTTTTATTACTTAAAGAATATGTAATTGCATGATGGGGTTTTTTTTTTATTATTACCAGCTAAATTTTTTTGATTTTGGAAGTTTTTTTTTATGCGGGAATATGAAAAAGTTTTAAGGGGAGAAAGGTAGGAAATCACGGTTAATTTTTAGGTTTTTGTTTTAAAATTAACAGGAAATAGGGTAATTATGAAAATAATTATCAAACAGATTATGAAAATGTTTGTTTCATAAATTTTGTTCTTGATTTTATTATTCGCTTCATGGATCACTGAATGAGTGTAAAAATTGGTTGGTTAGCTTTTAAAAGCGTTAAACCGAGGCGTTTTTAAACTTAAACTTTGTCCTTGTTTTAAGTTCATGGCTTATAAAAAGAGAAAGTTCGATGATATTTAAATTTTTGATTGTTGTATTCGTGATTAAATTGGAAGCTCGTTTGTGGGGCTTTGGTGCGTTCCATCAGCGGCACATCCCGGCATATGCCAAAGGAATCTCGAGTGATAAATCGTGATTGTGATTGTTGTAACGCAAGATCTCGCTCTAAATACTGAAAATAAATGAAAGCTGTAGTATTGTTTGTTGATATGTAAACAAAGTAAACAAAACTGTGGTTGCAATTCGTATCCTGCTTGAATTAAGCAGTATATCTGCCAGAAATCTCGCGTTGAAGTTCAAAAGTGTAAAAACGATTTAGGACGAAGGGAAACAACAAGGGGTGAACAAACTAGTTCACATCTTTCTGTTCCATTCAAAAATAACCGTTTTCTTTTAGATCTGGAGAAAAGCCAGTGCCAGTATTCTAATAGAAAGCTTCTCCCGAGGGTAGTTAATAAATAATGAAGAATCTTCCCCATAGATCAAAAAGAATTCTCATAAACTCTGCTCTTATAAAAGAGTTAATGATTAAAATTTTAACATCACGGATGAGAAAGTAAAAAAACCATAAAGCAAGTTAAAATGTCGCCTCACATTGTGGCGCCAAAACGCTTTTTAGAAAAAAGGAAGGTAAGCCTAATAACTCGCGAAATACTCAAAAACGAAAAGTATAAGGTCATTAGATAATTTCCTTAATTTTTATTTATTTCTCTTGTTTTTCTTCTTGTCTTATTTTTCTCCTTTTTTTATTTGATTAATCGTTTTTAAAATTTTAAGAGAATATTTCAGGATTTCGGTTTCTTGCCTATTCCAGTCCAATAAATCTCTTTCTCGTGTGATTTAAACGAAACCGAGAATCGTGAGTCTTAGCTTTTTTAATAAAAAATTCATCGCGGAAAATTTCCTACTTATTATTATTACTACTACTTATTTCCTCCGATTTTAATATTTTACACCCTCCTAATTCATTAAATGATATTTAAATGTCTTAGCAAGTTCAGTTACACTATTGTGCTCCTTTAGAAAGGGAATTCCAGGGGAAAAACCATCTCATTGTCTTAAATCATCACTGTCATCAGGCATTGTAAGCTTCCCCGGGTCGTTGGCCCGAAACATTTCCCTTTATTTCATCTTAGGTCATTTCCCTTAACGTTCCTGAAATTAAAATATTTTATTATTGAAGATGGTCGACGGTAAGATAAAATTTAGCGCTTTTACCTTTTGCCTAACCTTCCCTCCCCCTCCTGCCCCCATAATGTCAGTTTTAATGTTGTTAAAGGGGATGAATGTTAAACGAGTTTAGGGAGGTAATCAACCTCATGAATGATGTGCGGCTTGATAAGAGAAGAGAAATTTTATACAATTTCGAAAGGTAAGCATGAGGCTTGGAGCTCATACTAACCTCCAAGGAATTTCCCCCGCCGCCCGAAATTTATTTGTAGGAATTACCGCAGCAAAAAAGTAAGGGCATATAACTTCCGTCTTGACCGATATTTATTGAGTTTTCCGGAGAATATATGACTTTGCGATGGGACTTTTATGTGTAGTGACGTAATTAGGTTAGGAAATCGCGTCTTTGCAATTTTGAAAGGAAGTAAATGTCGTAAAATTCAGGTCCCTCTACCTCTTAATGGATCTTACTCGTTTTTATTTTCATGGCTGATTTGAAACTTTTTTTTTCGGGCTGCGAGTAAAGCGTTAGGTCTTTTTATTGAGGTTATACGTGATTCCACGTTGCTGTGGTCTTACGCTTTTAAACTAATTTTTTTTTCTCTTTTGAAACGTGATTGATCATAAGCTATCATTTTTCAAATAGGCCATCAAGCACCTGCTTTATGAGAAAAAATGTAGGAAAAACTAGGGAATCTATCTCCTGCTGAATGAAAACATACAAATAATGTGGCATGAGGATAGTGTTTATCGAACTCTCCCGCTCCAGGCGGTCATATCCGTTTTTGGTAAAATGATGACGTCGCTATATAATAGATGTTCAACTCCAGAGTGCTTCCGCTTCCTAGAAAACGAAGAATTTAAAAATAAATAAAACATTTATTTTTCTTTGTGTTTTTACCACCCATGCTTAAAAATTTTTTTTTCTTCTTCTTCTCCTCTTCTTCTCTTTCCCGATTTACTGCAGACTTTCTTAAACTTGCTGAATAACTTCTTTCCTTATTTTTTTTCTTTCATTTTTATCCCGTTATTCCTTCAATCGACCATTTCCCCGCCTTTTTTTTTGAGAGAGGAAAATTTTGCTTTGAAAAACGCCCTCTTTTATTTAGCTTTGTACCTTGGGGTTTTTTTCTGTGCTTGGAAAATTTGAAAGGTTATTTTATTGATTACAGATTTACATACGATCGTTCGAGGCTTTGTATTTTCAAACTGTTTTTCTTCAATATAATGATAAGTCAGAAGGTTAAAGGTTAGTAGTAAAGTAAGTAGGCGCAGGTCAGAATGGCCTAAAATGACGAGGCGAATAATAAATGAAATTATACTTCCAGTGGCTTAGCAACAGGCTCCCTCTGAAAATGGTGCCACTTGTCCCGACTAGATAAATGAACCAACCGTGATTGATCCAGCTTTATTTCCGTCCGCCATTAATAATTATTTTTTCAAAAAACCTATTTTCAATTAACATTTAATTATTAAATTTTTAAACGGTGCGAACGTTTCGGAAGTTCGAGTACGACTGAAGGTAGCTGGGAATCAGACTTGCTTATATATAGAGACGACGGTGGCGCTGCTGGTGGTTGCCATGGGAACTACGTCAACAAAAAGGAAAGGAAATGATTTAGTGGAAAAAGGGTATAGGTGAATAGGAAATCGTTTCTTTGTTGGATCGAATTTTTTCATATAGATTGTAAATCTAGTCTGAGATAAACTACATTTGTTCAAATTTTTTACGCCCCTTTAAGGTTGGCACCTCGGCACTGGCCTAAGAACGCCACTGGTTTCAAAGTAAAATCCTTGGCTAATACCAATCTCAAAGAAAGATTCAATAAGTAAAGCATCTTCTTCTTCTTCTTTAAATGCCCGCTCCTCGTCGGAGATTGGCGATCATCATGGCGATCCTAACTTTGGAGGCTGCCGAACGAAAAAGGGATACTGAACTTTGGCCATACCAGTCTCTTAGATTCTTGAGCCAGGATGTTTTCCTCCGACCCGGTCTACGCTTGCCCTCAATCTTACCCTCCATCACCAGCTGCAGAAGGCGATACTTTCCGTTACGAATAATATGGCCGAAATATTCAAGCCTTCGCCTCTTGATCTCGAAGAGCACCTCCATCTCCTTGCCCATACGATTCAAGACTTCGACATTGCTTACTCGTGCGGTCCACGGAATTCGTAACATGCGGCGATATATCCACATTTCAAAAGCCGCCAACTTCTTTTCCAGCACTTTTGTTAACGTCCACCCTTCATGCCCATATAAAAGAACAGGGAAGACGTAACAACGGACGATACGGATTCTTGTATTGAGACTAAGTTCACGCTTACACAACAGGTTTCGCATTTTCATGAAAGCATTCCTGGCTTGCTCTATTCGAGCCTTGACTTCCTGGCTGTAATCCCACTTCTCATTCAGTAAACACCCCAGATATTTGTAAGAAGCAACACGCTCTACGGCTTCGCCAGCGACACTTAGTTGAGCATTAACATCTCGCTTGCTAACGACCATGAATTTCGTTTTACGGATATTCATGTTTAGGCCATAATTGCTGCTGACCGCGTGCACGCGATCCAACAGTGCTTGCAGGTCGTTTTGACTCCCTGCAACCAAGGCCGTGTCATCTGCGTACCGCAGATTGTTAATGACTTCGCCGTTGACGACGATCCCTCTGTCAAATCCATCAAGCGCCTCGGAAAGGATTGCCTCCGAATAATTATTGAAAAGCATCGGAGACAATACACAGCCTTGACGTACCCCACGCTTTATAAGGACCTCCTCCGATAACGCATCTCCGACCCGAACATTTGCTCGCTGGTTCCAGTAAAGATTGGCAATAATGCGAATATCTCGATTATCAAGCCCTATATCAAGCCTAATCAAGCCTATGATTATCAAGCCTAAGTAAAGCATCGCTAAACGTCAAATATTTACCCAACTTCATTTTTCCAGGGCACAAACCTGTTAAAAAAAAAGTCCATAAAAGCTAAGCGCATCGACCTCGCAATCCAACCGTTAATATATCATACTTTTTATCAGCATATGCTTTTCCTTGGCAAAAATTCAAGATATGAATTTTCCTAACAGCGTGATATGCTAAGACAAAATCCTTATTCGACAAGCATCCATTTATATGACCACGGCAAAAATATACAATTTCTCAGCCCGCTCTTCTATATTGTATTTTCGATATAATTTATCGGATAAAATTTTGAATGGAAAGAAATCTGGTATTAAGCTTTTTTTTCCTCCGGAATTAATTCGCGAACAAAATCCACGCGTTGAACTGTTAGAAATCCCTATTACCAACTAAAGCTATGTAAGATTCATACAATAGAAAATGATCGGATTTTCTAACACTTTCATCTCGCCACCCGTATTCTTCTGCCCCTTATTTTCCACGGCAAGCAGAATTCAAATTCTAAATTTTTTTTGAGAGAGATAATTCTCTTGAGCTTTTCTTCTTTAGAATTTTTCTTTTATTCCCTTTGTTCGGAACCGGCACATAGAAAATCACGAACGTCCAATCACCGAGCTTACATTTTTAAACACCCCAGCATCAATCTTTTTCCTTCTTCTGCTTCCTCTTAAAATTATCGACTTCAATTTTCTTTTCAGTTTAATTATTTATGGAAATTTACGATTTTTTCCACCCGTTCGTTTTCTTCTTCTTCTTCTTCTTCTTCTTCTTTTTCTTCGATAAAAGCGCCGTTTCCCGTTCGAAAATATCGAGAGAGTCTATTTTAAGATGTTTTAAGCACGTGATAATTTTTAAATAAAGCGTTTTCAGAGAAGCTCAATGGTCTGAAGCTCAATTAGTTTGTATACGAGCTACCCCTAATAACGGTCGAACATCATGTAAATGGATACCCTAACCAACCTTGAAAACTCATGCAGCATGTTGTGAAGGAACTTAGAAGGCTATATTATTTATTGCGTCACTTTATTTTATTGCCAACACATTTTCTTTTTGCGTTTCAAAGGAAAGGGAAATAATGGCTTTTACAAAGGAAACTGTTTCCTTTGTCTTTCATTTTCAACGTTAATGAAAGAGAACCAAGATTTTGAGTTAGGTTCAAGAACATTGACGTGGGGGAAGAAAAAATTCTTTTAAGAAGGAGGAAATTTAATCTTCGGTATATCTGTTTCTTTCATTTTGCTTTCTCATTTTAGTTCAAGGGCTTATATTTAAACTCTTTTGTTTTAACGGTGAATAAAGAGAACTGGACATGGTTAAAGTTTCAGCTAAATGGCTAAATAAAAAGTCAGGTACAGTGATTCCAATTCAGGTTTTTAGTGGACCTGGGGACTCGAAAAAATTCGGACGATCAAGAGCGCCCATCAGCTCTGCACAATAGAGAGATATGTTTTGGGTATGTATTGGGTATGGTAATCTCAGAAAAAATTTCACCAACTCGTACAGCATGTACGAGTTGGTGGTGGATATTGGTCGATATCTAGTTTGGTTCTCTTACCGCGTGGTTCTATCCCGCCTAGCTCACCTTTCTATTGCTGCGTCTTCGAAAAATCCACCACATTTAGCTTCACACACGCAAGGCTGTACCATCCTTTTCTGAATTTAAACCGGATTTCAACAAAATTCCACTCCTACGTGGATTTACAGAAATCACAATTACGTCGAAATAAATAACGTTCGCATTACTTTGTTGTCAAATTGATGAAAAAAGGAAAAGCCTTTTTTTTATTTTCTTTTTTGAAACTTCGCCTCAGGCAGAGCAAAGTATGAAGGATGAAACCGGGAAAGTGGATTTTGCCCGAGTTCACTTTGATATTGCTTTTCAATTTCATCAATCTTGCACGCACACACGTGCTGTTCACACAGTCGGAACCTAATGTAATCTTAACTAGTAAAATATGACGGATACAGTCTAAATATCAGCCGGAACATACACATTCGCCCGCAAAGGTCAATCCTATTCATAAAATTTTTGCGCGAAAAATTGGATTCTTCGTTTTTTAAGAATTTTTTAATTTTCTCAACCGCTAATTATTAAAACTCTTTTTTTTTTGAAAAAAAAACTTCGCTTTACGAGCGGTTTTATCTGAAACGCAGCTAAGGGAGGGGAAATGAAATAATTAGGGATTCATAAAAAAAAATAAAAAGAAAGTTTATGTTAATGAATTTTAGGCGTGAAAAAAAGATAAAGTAAATTGAGTGAGAAAAATATGTAAACCCTCCTCAGGTTCCTCATTTTGAATAACGAAAAATTCCAAAATATTACGTAACGTCAATAGGATTCTAGTTGAGGCACAGAGCAGCACATGTTGGAAAAGCTTCAGGTGAAACCGATATAGGGTTTTCAGTTTTCCGCGATCGATAGCGACTAACGAGATAACTTTACAAATACAGCTCTTCAAATGTTAATTAATGTTGTTTACATTCAAATTAACTCAAAACTAAAAATCATCGCTTCGTTTTCTTCAGGTCTCGGAAATGTAAATGTTTTTCTTTATTTGGTACCTCCCTTGAAAAAGGCCAGGAAGCTTTTCAGCTTAAACCATTTTGCGCTTTGAACTTGATGGGAGGCGTAATCGTGCTTAGGGGCATGATATAATAATTTTTTATAATTTAAATTTTTCCCTTTGTATTCGAGCCACGAATATCACGGTCAGTGCTTCATCGCCTCTAACTTAAAAGCATTAATGATATTAATTTCGTGCTAGCGTTTGCTGTCATCAACGGGCAAAAATCATTTCGTTCGGGGGGGGGGAAAAAATATATATGTTTATGGTTTCCCGTGTGAAAACAGGAAAAAAAAGCTTATGAATTTTTTTTTTTTTGAAACGAGGAAAAAGTTTTTAAAAATTTTGAAACAAGCTATCTCGTTTTTCACTTTTTCCATAAAATGTCGCCAAAGGGGATGATTAAGTCGGTATGTCATTGAATGTCAGGCATGGTATCGATATTGTATTTGAAAGCAGCAGTGCACCTGCTCCAGGTCACCTACTAAATTAATATTTTAATCATAGTTATTTATGGCTATGTATATTAACCTTAATTGAAACAAAATTAATTGCGAGGTTGGTAATAACTTAGGAAAATGATTTGCAGTCGCTGTAAATTTGAGACTTTAAAGTGATTTGTAAATGACTTACAGTTTGTTTTCGCTTTTTTATTATGGGGAAAGAATAAATGAAATATATGAAATATTTTTCAAAATCAGTTTCATTTAGAGAGTGAATAGGGTCAAGAGATGGGTGAAGTTTTAAGATTACGGTGACACAACAATTCATGATGGTAAGACGTTAATGAGGTTAATTTATATTGATACTTACCCGCAATAGCGTGTTCAAAGCTCGTTTCCTAGGGCTTTGGATGATTATGAAGTGAATAATATTGGTTCTTAATGGTTTTGCACGATGCTGCAGCCGTTTTAATGCGTCGAGAAATGAGATATTAAAGGTCGTTACGATAATTTGATGTGGAATGATGGAATGATGGAATGTTCTATACCATGATGAGCAAGAGGTTAATTTGCAATAGTGTCTTGAGGTTTGGTCTTACCTTAAAGGATTGTTGTGAGGATTCTTGCAGCTTAAATTCAAGCCATGCTGAACATTAAAGTCGATCATTCTTAACTCAGAAAATCTCATCAGTCGTCAGCCAAGTGGTCAGCGAGACGATCAGAGAGGCGATGTACACGACGGATTTTTTCCATGGCATTCGCTATTGATTAGGGTGTTTCATTTGTCCAAAAAGTTTGAAAAATTGAGGGCAACAAAATTTAGCTGATGCCGGCCCGTAAATCAATAAAATAACAGAAAATCGATTTTTTCGGCGGCAAAATTTGATTTTGCCGCTTTGCCGTCAATTCACCGTAGTTGATTCCGCCATATTCGATTTCTAAGACTTTTAAAACATAAAAAAGAAATAATCTTGGAGCAGAAAGTTCTGTAATGAAATGGAAAATTAAGAAAATTCAAAAATTTGGGGTAAAATTATGTGGCCAATGACCAAAATTGAGCTTTGCCATTTTGCCGTTACTTTGCCGAAATCGGTGCTATCATTTTTGGATTCTACGACCTCGAAAACATAAGTTGACACAATTTCAAGAATTTTCGAAAGCCTCCAACAAAACGAAAATCTTTCAAGTGTTTTGGGCAAAAAACACAGAACTGAAATTTCTGTCGTTTTCAACTGACTTCCGTTTATTAGAGGTGACGTCATATGGCTTCTGCTGCTAGATTTTTAACTTACGTTTGGTCACAACTAATCAAACAGCAGCAATTTAGTTAGCGACTCTCCTTTCAGGCTTTCTAGTTGTCGGGCATGAGTGAACCTGTCGTCAGGCTAGCCTCTTGACAATTTCAAGGGTGAGAAATTTCCTTGCATTGCATGGAAGCGGGTAATACGGCTTCAAGCAGTGTCAATCGCTTATCTCTGCTAAAAATTCTGAAATTGAATTATTATCTATTGTAAAGAAGAAATGCATTCTCAATTTTCCCAAACACAAAATGTAATCCCTAAAAATTATTCCATTCCCTCATCAAAATTCTTCCATGCTACGGAGAAATAAAAAGAAAACTCGAACTTCTTTCAAATTTTCAACTGAAACTAACATCCATATATCTAATAATAAAAGAAGTGAGGGTAAAAACGCAATCGTGAAATTATCGCCTGAACGCTCACACATCGACATAAAACCATGCGTTCTGTAAAAGCGGCTAAAATACGGCATCTACCGCTATTGGCAAGAATCGCTCGTGCGTGTTGCCTTTCAGACTCTGACTAGAATAATTTAACATTTCACAAGTATCCTTACTATACTTTACTTTTTTTTTCTATAAAATCCTTTTTAGTGCTTATACGTAGACGATATACGAAATAAATTTAACGCATTTACTTTAATGTTTTAATGTCTGCCGGTATTTGAAATTCATTCTTTTCTCCCCGTGTTATTTCCTTTTTTTATTATTATTATTCTCAACCCGGATTCGAATTAATGAGGTTCCTTTTGAATTTACTGAAAGCATTTCATGTAAGGAATAAGAAGCAGCTGTAATTGAGATTTGGGGGGGAAAGGGGGAGAGCATGAATAACAACAAGTCGCGACAACAGACTGTCCACATTAATTAAGATCGTGTCAGCAAAAACGCGAGCTAATCTGAGATAGTTAGTGCCAGTTTGGTAGAATTGGGATTGCCTCATCTGCATCCTCGTGTAAAACGTGGAATTGTGGATCCGGATGAGGTAAATGACGTCACGAGCTTTTCCGTCTTTTTTTTCTTACGGTCGTTTTCTTCGTTGTTCCCTTTTGAAATGAGATACGTTTTATAACCCCAAAAAAAGGGCAAGCGGGATTTGCAAATAATCTTTTTGAGTCGGACTAAATCGCTGGAAATATATTGAATTATCGGGGTGGCGTTATTGTGATGAACGGGGTTTCCGCATATATTTCCTATGGCTTTAGGAGAAAATGTGGTGGAAATATGATGGATAATAAAAAAGGAACGTGATCCGGAGGGGGAAAAAATTTGTGCCCGGGTCATAAATGAGTTTTTAATTTTTAATATTGACTACCATTTGAAAAAAGCCTATTCCGTACATATGGGCCGATAATGACTTTAATCCTTCGTAATGGGCCTTCTCATTTCGGGTTGAATAAATATTCTTTTTCGATACAGGGAACGGGGAAAAAGTCGTGTACACGTGCGATCGACCAGGTTTTCAACGTCGATCGTGAAATTGATGTAATTTTAATGATGGATTCTCTCTGCCATCAAAACGTACTAAATTCTTTGTCACTCATTATCATCTTAAAACAAAGAGCGGGGGAAGGGTTTTGTAATAATGTCGACAGGCAGCGTCTGCTTGACAAGATCTTTAGCATATGTTGACAAGCAGACAAAGTTCCATCCCTCTCCCGAATGATATCTTTATCGTTTTAAGAAATTTTCGAAAAGGGGAAAACACGGTTGTCTTGTTTAATTTTTGCCTCCTTTTAAATCGGTAATTAGAAAGTGATTTACCCGGGGTAGAAGTCCTACTGAAACGGTAAAGAAAACGAACTTGAAAGTTGCAGATTTTCCTTTCGAAAAGCACTGGGAAAGTTGAAAGTGTTAGTAACTGGAGAAAGTTTGCTAATTGTTTGTTAAACTTCCCAAAGAATCCACCCTATTAGATAGGAGGTTGAATATTGTCAAAAACAAGTTTTCGAATACGATACCCTTGCTACTGGTCCCCGGGTTTCTTTTTTTTTTTTGTCTTAACTTTCCCTATTTCGAGCTGAACTTTGTTTAAAAATGTTTTTTTCTTTTTTGTCACAGAGGCAAGGATGCATACACGGAGAGGAACTTCCTTATATTTTCGGAGCTCCATTGGTCGGTGGACTGTCACATTTCACGAAGAATTATACGAAGTCGGAGATGTTGTTATCAGAAGCGACTATGATTTATTGGAGTAACTTTGCAAGAACGGGGTAAGTTTATTTTACCAAAGTTTGAGGGAGATTGAAGCTGTGACTGTTGTTAGACGTATACATCCTGTAATTAAATATCCTTTAATAGCCTGAAAGATGTAGAATGTGTCAAAAATGGTAATTGGCAAGGTGACGTCCGCTAAAAGTTGTAGGTCTTTAAGTACACCCAGCTGATCTGTCCGAACTTTTGAAGACTTGCCTTTCCTTAAAGGCAAGTCTTAAGAATAAGTTAAAGGATATCGACATGTCACAGGGCCCAAGAAGGCTAGAAACTGTCACATGGCACAATGCTATTAGCAGGAACCAGCAGCATCTGCAAATTCTTCACAGCAAAGACGAGAATCCGATAGTCGGGCACTGGGTTGCTATGTTCTACGATGAAACCCTGTTCTTCATATCATTTCTTAAAGGACTCTCCAGGTACGTGGCATATACATACAGGGTGTAACAAAAAAAAGTGCGCATCTCCCGGGCATATTTACTCTAACTTACCAACACTCTTGAGCTCCACCTCTTCCTTTCTCAACTGCACGAAAACCCTCTTCCGTTGTTCGTCACAGACAAACCGATAGAAATACGCATTCTAGAAATCGTAAACCGGTGTTAGAGTTTTGCTAAAGATGAGATTTTCAATACCGATTGATTATAAAGAAACGTCACGATGTGATCTGAACTGATGTTTCAAATCACTTTTGTCTATCGTATTTTTTTCTGCTAAATTAACCAACAAGACAGCTGACTGATTATATACCATAACGTTTCTTATTTTGACCTTGAAACAACCAATGATTGGATTGAATCGCTACATAGAAGAGATATTAGAGCCCCGCAACAGGATTGAAAAATCATTTTCTCTCGATATCTCACAAAATCCCATTTTGATTGTACTACTCTCGATTGCATCTTCGACTTTTATCTCATCCACCCTTTCGTACTTTATCTTTTCAATTTATTAGGCTCATCACTTCTTGTTTTTTTCCATTATTTATATTTCCTGAAAACGATATCTTTATTTTGCATCCGCAACAACGATGACATTCGAATTTGTTAAGTTAATGAAAGCATATTTATTCGTATTGCGTTCATCTTCGAAAAGCGTCTGAAGACGGTCGGAAAGTAGTTCGTTTGAGCGATGGTAGCGCTGGTATTAATGACGTATAGCGTTAGTAACGAAGGAGTGGAGAGCACAGCTTATTTCAAAAAGGGCCTATGTGAATAGGAATCTGTATGTAAAAACGCTTCTTTGGTTTTCTTGCATTTTATACATTTCATAAGCTTTGGATATCAATAAAAATTATAGGGAAAAGCAAGGTTAGGTTAATTAAGGTAAAGAATACACGTAGAATAATTTTTACTAATTTTATTTCGAAGACTAGAGTAAATTTAAGGGCAAATCGTGTCAACATGTTTCCCGTGAAGTACGTCTAAGCTTAACGTGCTACTCATGAATTTTCCCTCTTGCAAAAGGCAAAAAGGTCAACACCAAGATGAGACTGAAATCTCGAACGCGCTCTTTGATGCACTTTGACTGATTTCGTATCTCTTGCAAAATTCATTCTGTAAATTTATTTTAGTACAAAGTCAACTTGAAACCCGATCCGAATCTACGAATATCCATGGTTAAATATCATTTGCGGAGGCTTCCCACAGTTACCGAGGAATAGAAACAGCTTTCCAGATAAAACGCTTAAACAAATGAAATAAACCGAACCAAGCATATAACAAATGAGAATGAGCGAGATTGAAAGATTTAGTTGTAAATTATTTGATTACGTTGATTTCAATTTACCAAGTTAAATTGAATAAATTCGTTTGAACTTCCAAAGCTAAGCACTCTCGCATACGTTTTTTATAATTTAAAAAAGCCCAGCGTGTGCGGGGTCAGGTGTTTTCGCCCGTAAAAATAACAAGATTATCCAAAATACTATATATTTCAACTTCCTTGGGGATTTTTTTTTTGTAGCTTTTAACGATTCCGGTCAGGCGGTTCGTATCTTATAATGATGTTATTATTAAAGAACCTTAAAAGATCAAAAAAGTTAAAAGACATTTAACTACAGTAAATTCGGAAACAACAAAAAAAAAGATAGATGAAAAAAAAAGAAAAGAGAGAAAAAGAAATAGGGAAGATGAAAAATCTAAAATTTCCGGCAATGCATTTGTGTAGGGGAAACGTAAAATTCAAATGAGCTGAAAAGAATAAGGATGATCCCTTTATACATAAAGGCAGAGACGTTGACGTCTCTTTCAATATCAAACCCGCACAAAAAACTGACCGGACACTTCAATTTAGAACCAAGATCTTTTTTTTTTTTATTCTCTTCGTCGAATTTTCTCTGAAAAGATTTTTGTATTAAATTAAAAAAAAGAAAAAAAAGAAGCTTTTACATATGCGATTGATATTTTTGAAAAGAATTAAAGAAAAATTGTTCCGAGATGTCGAGGATACTTCTTTGGTCGGATGATTTTCTTTCCTTTTTTCTTTTATTATATCAACTACTGGAAAAGTGGAAAGAAAAATATTAGCTTTCAATATAACCTGTAGAAAAGCGGCGAGAGGATTGTTTTGCAAATGGCCATGAAAATGAATTTTATTCTAGGCACGTTTTTCGAGGGAAAAAAAAGGTTTTTCGAAGTTTGGTTTTTGTTGAAATAATTGTGCATGGATCGAAGATGACCATAGAATATCTGAAAAATCAATAAGAGCGTCGAAATGAAAATAGAAAAAAAAAGTTTTTTATGTTTTTTGAAAAATAAAGCTTTCAATCGATGTGTTTTTTCAAATAAAAATAAAAAAAAACTAAAAAACCTACTGAAATAGAACAAAAAGTCATTAAAAATGCAAAAAGCCTGACAATATTGCGATTTCTTTTTCCCCAAACGAGTAAGCAAACATGAATCGTAAATCGGTTCGGTTAATTTTTTAAAATTTCAGAATGATATGAAATCGCGATATTATTTTTCGAATGGGGGGGAAAAAATGGGAATGGATAATACGGTACGAATCCGATGGCAAATAAACGGTTAATAAAAACTAAAATTTAGTGAATATTAGGTTTTCGAAGATTACGGGCTTGTTTAATCCGAATGGAGGATTGGAAAACGTTTTTTTAAAATGCGGTGTATTGTTTTTATTACAGTCCGTCCAAAACTTAAATAGGACTGGAATTAAAAGGGCATAAGTGGAAAAAAGCTTCCTGCTCCTTTCCAAAGGCGGTTTAGAGATTGGGAAAAATTGAGCAAATACATTTGAACATGCCCTATAACCACAAATTTTTGCAAATTTTTATAAAACGTAAACAAAGAGTTAGAAAGGTGGCTATGAGGCTAAACGAACCATCTCCAATCCTATTTAAGTTTTGGACGGACTGTAGGGGAAAAGATATTGATGTGGATTATTTTTTAGCAAAGGCGCCACCAGGCCTCATATTTTGGAGGAGATAGGAGAAACAGAAAAAACTTTATCCGTAATTAATTTTAGTTATTTCTTAATTTTCGTTTGGATTGTTGGATTAGGGATCGAGTTGAGTAGGAATCGAATCGAAAAGAATTGAATAAAGAAACTAACATTCTCGAGGAAAAGAAAAGTAATCGAAAAGAAAAGAAAATTTCCGAACATGAACAAAGAAAAACAGAGGCAGTTGCGGCGTTCTAGCTAAGGTCTACCCTGTTGACCCATACCATTGATACAACTCTGCCTCCCGGTATCTGAGCCTAGGCCTTGCATCTTCAGCCCTAGGTCAGTATTAGCGGAGCTGCTGCTCTCCACTAACTCATAACCCTGAGAAGGGAGCTCACCACAGGGCAAGGACGCCATTCCTTGAGCAAGACAAAAAATGCCTTACCGGTTACCCTCAGTTTCATATCTGACAAGGGATAATAGGGTATTAAGGGCCCTTTGGCCTGTGGCCCGAAGTCGCCACTGTTTTCAATCAACGTACTGAAAATTTCGCAAAAAATGCTAAATGCTTGATTTTATAGAGAAAACATTTTTTCTTTTTTTTTTTTTTGAAAGCATAATAAACATTTCCAGGAAATGTCAAATGATGTAATGAAAAACTTAATATACCTTAGACGAGAGTTAATGACCAATAACGATTGACCTTTTGTCGGTTGGGTTTTCTAGAATTATTTACCACTACAATCGACGGCTAATTCCGGAAGTACAATAGTCTTCAAAAGGTTAAAGCGTCCTATTTTGTTGGTTTTATTATGTTGTTTAGAAATTTAAGTGAAAAAAGATTTAGTTTTGATATTCGTGATTATGCGATAATCTTTGACGTTAACAAAAATAAGTCGCGGTAAAAATTCGAAAACAAAATTCGCAAAACTTCCCGATATTTCTGGAAAATCATTGGAGGAGCAATTTCAGACTCAGGTAGATGCTAAGCCATGATGAAAATTGACGCTCAAGCAATTATGAAAATGGGCGCTCATGCCGATAGAAAATGTAAACGCTCAAGTCACTATTGAATTTATGATCCTAAAATTTTTTCCTTCGACTTGTTTCGCACTTTTAACTTTCTCCCTTCATCACCACCTGCAGGAGACAATACTTATTGTTGCGGATTGCGTTGAAGCTCAAAAAAGGCGATGGTTATTGAAAAACACCTTAAATATTTATGATAGACAACCCGTAATACATAGATGCTCGAAATTAAAGTACTAATTTGGCGTTGTTTCGCTGCTCGCCTAGAACACGCGGACTGAAACGTGTTTATCATTATTGAATTTGACAACTACCTGGGAAAAATTACTGATTAGGTCAAGTAAATCCTGATGAGCCATATTGTGGGGCGAAATCCCGAATCGTGACGTTTTTTGTTATTGACCTGAACATTTATCCGACAATTCATCGAATATTAAAAACTTCCCTTTTCTCGATTCAGGAAAAACGTTTGTTTATTATATCCCTGCACTCGTGATTACTAGTTTCATCTTTCATGGTCGTCGGGGATATTCATAGCCCTCATTGATTATTGAAAAGCAATTCAGCAGTTACAAACTCAACTAATCTAACTAATCTATTCAATGTGAATTCGATCCACAAATTTAAAGGAAAAATACTCCATGAAAGTGGAATTAAGTTAGTAAAGTTTGAAGAGAAATTAGGAAAAGTTTTGAAAGTGATTTTAGACTTTTCAAAGCTATAAGTTTTAAGTTTTCGTCCGGAGTAACTAGATCGATGACAACTTTCCGACTAATATATATTTTGTTTAGTTTCTACTCATTAGCAATAAAAACATCTTTCAAAATCGTCTGGAATGAAGTTCTTTTTAAAGATAACAATATAAATGGAACAAAGAAAATTTCCGGGAAAACATTTTAATTTAAAAGCTGGGAAAGACGAAAAATTCAAACGATGGAAATGTGTTTTTTTTTTTTTTTTACGACTTTGGATGCTCGATAGATTCAGAAATATATTGCCTCTAAAATTA